>WOVY01000537.1:1157500-1757500 GCA_013436015.1 Rhipicephalus annulatus | reverse complement strand
GCTTTCGTAATCTTTCGCGCGCAACCACGTCTGAGAACAATTGCGCTAGAGAAACACGAAAAAAAAAACGGAGCACGTCTTGTATTTTTCGCGACCGTACTGAAACCCGATTTTCTAGCTGCTTTTGTACGAAACGCGTAGCACTTTGCGACTTAACAACGGAATCAGGACCCCTATATACGAGTGGTTCGTATAGGCTTGAGTGCGCTTTCCTGGCGTTGTGTAAATGGCGTGGTTATATTCGTTATATGTTTTTTGTAAAGAATTACACAACGCAATGTTATGCGTCTCGTAATTTATAATGAACTCTTTATTACGCAATTAATCTTTTTGGTTTTATCGGACTCTTCTCCTAGCTCTCTGAAAATTCAGTAGTCGAACTTATGCGATCGCCGTGTTATTTTCATTTACAAAGAAACTACTCAGTTTTTAGATTGATGTTATATGAAGACGACAAATGGGGCAGCACAAACAAGCGGTGTCAAATGTAACAGCACTGCTGCGTGTTGCGACAGCGGATAACGGCCGTTAGTCGGTATTAGCCAATTGCTAACACACTCGAGTATTAGCCAGCAAAGGCAAGAATACGTAGTCCTATTGGTATTTGAGTAATCACGGCATCAGAAATTCGTTCATAAATTACTATTGTTATTACGGACAAAAGAAAAAGTGGGTGAAGTATATCCCGTCAGAGACAGTGGGTGAAGTATTCAAATAATGGGGGGCTACAAAAAAATTCAATGCTTCGTCTTAGTTCTGCGACTGATTTTGCGATGTCGCTTAGCAAACATTCGCGGATAACTTACGTTATGTGGTTATTTTCGTTAATTTTCTCAGCCACCCCTTTGCACGGGGTTTGGCTGATGAGGAAACATCGCCGTTCCACACATCAGTGTAATTTATCATTTGTAAATTGTCAATAGAGAGGCGTGATGCTTGTTTCTTTAGTGTTTTTTTTTGTGTGTGTGTTGGCGTCTTGCAACCAACTGCGTCCAACACTTCTTACGCTCTAACTATTTGCTTTGTGTTTACGTTCAACGCTTCACAGTGTATGCTTGCTTCTCATTTGTTCCTATAACAATGCATTTGTATAATAGCATGTCCTTACGATATCTAATTTACCCGTCTTTTATGTAATGCCTTGAATAAGGCCTTGAAGTGTTCAATAGATTATTCGAATGGTCTTTTTTTTGCTTTTGTACGTCAATGAAAGTAAAAAAAAATCAGTGCTTGATGTTCTTGAACTATCTGTCTACATAATTTCTAGAGGGTCATTCTAATACTATAATACTCATAGTAAATGTATCGCTACGTTGCTGCAGATTCTTGAATATATTACTCTACATATAAAGGTCGGACAGCACGTGCATTGTGTCAACGATACAGCTCCACCTTGCTCTTTTTGGTCTCCAAGCCTGTGTCAAGGCTCCCATCAAACCTATTAGTCCTTAAAGAAATCTTCGTGAGCCCCTGAAAAAACCCGAATAAACGAGCACTATAATGACTCTTGGCGTGTTTTCGCCTTTCTTGTGCACTTCGTAACGCGTGAACAGTGATTCTGATGACTTCTATGGTGCACATACCCTCGATTTGTTCATATACGCGAAATATCAGATGTGGGTTATCTCCTGAATTGCTTTGCAACGCGGCTGCCCCCACTTTCTTTCTTGTCCCACATGCGTATCGAGCGCGATCAACCGATTTCATTTTTCATCTTGTGCGTCTCCGACTGCGCAAACGGTGATAACAGCGTGCAGCCGAAAATCGCCGAATCTTGATCGGCTCAACGGTCAGTGTGACATTGCTCGCGTGTTTTAAGGAATAAGTGGCGAAGGGGAGATATCGATTGCATGTAAGGTAGCGGAGATGAGGGAAAAACCATTGCCTCTTTTTGAACGCGGGGTGATGAGCGGTCATTTAAAGCCATTGCGAACGTATTTTCGAAAAATTAAGCGTTGAAATCTGCATCCTAAATATTCGTCACATTAGCTAATCACGGAGACTGCCAGCCAAAAAAACAAACAAATCGCGTATTCTTACAAATACATTGGTGTTTTCTGTTATGTTTCCACTCGTACACACCATATTGCCCCGCCTATAATTATGTTACCTCTGGTCCTGCATTCCGGCTCACTTCGTGCAGAAGATGACTCATTAGATGTAGAAGGCGAGCAATGAATACCTTTTGGCATCTTTTAACGCGCTGCATCATTCTTCAGTAAACATAATGAAGTGGAGATTAGAGGGGGGGGGGGGTAGTGTCAACAAAGGTTACTCTGTTCAGTGATTCATTTTGTTTGCTTTTTGTTTATTCGCTCACTCTGTCAGTCGATTGTAGGTCGAAGTGAATTTCAGTAACGAGTGAATTTCAGTAAGCTCGCGTGCTTCCGACACATGCATCGCACTTCTTCCTGTTTAAGTTCATGTGGGGGAAAAAAGAAACTCGCTTTGAGTATTTAAAACATTACGCGAGCACCTGCAACAGGCGTCAAATCGTCTTCTCCTATGGACACGCCGTCTTTTGGGAAAACTTCGGGCGCCTTTTGAAACAGCACTGCAATTTATTCGAGCAATCCTGAGCGAGGCTGTACTTATTTTAATTCGGTCTTAAACCCCTGGATACCGCGTTAAAAAAGACAATAGACTGAAATAAACCGGGGGGTTGTGCCACTTTTTTTAAATCAAGGGAGATATACTCCGTCTGATAGCAATGGCATCGCCTATAGCGTCGGGATGGTTACGCAATTGTTTCAAACTCTTCAAAATGAGACTTTCGTGAGATGCGCCCGTCCCATGCTTCGTGAAGCAGGGTTATTTCGGCGAGACGGTCGAATGGGGCACAATTTCAGCAAATGTACTCCCTCTGTCTGCTTACCCTGCAATATATACACTCGGCGTCATCATGCAAAGCATTCCGCTAGTGGCGTACGACATCACGCTATGTGCCGCGCTCGTTCTTGTAGCAGCAGTGTTGAAATATTTCGGATGCACCATCGCGAATGCGCTATTTTGGAGATGACTGCGCTCCGCTTTGTCTTTTTTTATTTTTTTGGTGGCTATGCACAGCAAGCAAATGCACGCTCCGGTCTCCCAACCATTTTTCTTTTTTCCCCACGGTCTTGCGATCCTATTCGTTTGTGCGATGCTATCCAAGAGTTTGTCAGATTCAATCCTGTACTGTTCTTGCATTGTTTGCAAGTTTCTGTGGATAGCGTAACTTCGTGTGCTCCAAGCAACAAAACAAGCTAGGCTGACCAGTATATTCACTTCGGGCTGTCCCTGACCATTTTCGAAAGTTTTTGAAGAGACGAAAAGTAAAGACAGAAAGATGGCAGTGAGGAGGGGGAAGGGGTGCCGTGATAGGGCGAGTGACCTTTACCAGGCAGGCTCCATGAATGCGGTGCCTCCTTTTCTGTCTTTCCTTTTGAATGAGCAGTGCGAAACAACGAAACGTTACGCCGTTAAGCCATGCGAGATAATCAAAGGTTCTCATTGCATAATGCACCAGGGACAAAAACAAGCCGTACCGAGAGACGTAGTTAAAGAAAATTGGACACGAATTCAGTGCTGGCGAGCTCGGACTGGTCGATTCTGACAAAAAGTTTTTAGAAATAGTCGGTGGTTCTCATTGGCGCTTGCGCAATCGGCGCATAATGCGAGCGGTGGACCGATCAAAGAATGTTCGGTCTCGGATTTTGCAAGATATTTTACAGAAATAGGAGACAAAAAAATGAACAAGAGTGCCATATCTCTAGAAGAAGAGCAACAGCAAAGACTCGAAGCAGGTGTGAGGACTAATCTAGATTCCTTGCAAATGGAAATAACTGGTGGCCCATTAGGTCATGTAACGCGAAAGAATTCTTTTGTGGAATTTATTCCGGATATATTCGCCTGAACCAATTACGTATTAAAAATTTAAGTATCTATCGCGAATTCATAGGCCTACCTTTTCGAGAACATTCATTACATGGGGAGTATTAGGGGTGCCGATGACCTGTAATACATTGAAATGAAGCAAAGATGGAGAATATCCACAAGCAAGAGCCTTCTCATCGGCCTATACAAGGAAAGAACATGGCTGTCAGCAGCAGGTTACCTGTATTCAATGTCTGGGCAGTGTTTGGAATGTCGTGTTTCAGTAATGTTGTGGAGTTTATTCAGTTGAAAATGAAATCAATTTAAAATATTACCCGTTTCATGTGCCCAAGGTGAATCAGCGAAAATTTGTACTCCACTGTGAGTGGCGTACAGGATGACTTACAAGGTGTCTGAATCTCCCGCTGCCATTTTTTAACGCGATAGCGTTAGAGAGCTCGTGTCACAGAAATTTCGCCGTTGGCGTCAGCACCGTTGGTTGAGAGCGAAAAACCGTCCGAGAGCAAAAAACCTCGAAAGAAATGAATAAAATCAAAAATAAAAGTTTCGGTACCACTGAGGATCAAACCCGGGCCGTTCGCGCGGCAAGCAGGTGTGTTATTTGCAGTTGCTGCGGGAAAAAAACACTACATAAATGTCATGGAGTGGAAGGAGTCTCCTTAACGCATTTTGTTCGACAGGTGCCACAACAAAACTGAGCCCATTCGGTGATTTGTTGATGCGTTTGTGAGGCCATTAAACTACGTCGAAGAAGCCCGGGATACTGCAGCCGCGGCCGCTAAAAACACACAAGAACTTTTAAGCACCTCTAAAATTGGACAACTATGTTCATCTAGCGGAAAACATATCACGCTTTTCGAGAGGCGTTCATAAAGCAAAAGCAAACGCTAGATAATGTGCTGCTAACTGTGAAGCCTAGTGAGACTCTTCATGACCTTCAAGGAAATGTCACTTAAACAAACCACAGCAATTGTATAGATTTAGCTTTTCATTCTCACGACACCGTTAAACAAGTGAAGTACTGCAGTTCCAATTTCACCGACCGAATGGCGATGCTTGTTGCGGGTGGCCGGAAGAGATCTCCAAAAAAAAAGAATTCGAACAGCTGCCAGATAACTAACGCAAGACGGACGACAGAATGTGACCATTTACGAATACAAGTGTCAGGCCTACGTGCAGCTCATAATACAGGACCATGGGACTATATTGCTGTAAAGTATTTTCATGAAGTTGATATAAAAGTTATCTTAAATGAACCGAAAACCTGTGCCATTACTACAGATACGTCGCGATGCACGCGCACACGTTTGTATGCGTGTGCGTGTGCGTGTGTGTGCTTGCGTGTGTGTGCGCGCTCGCGTCCATGTGTGTAGAACAAAACGTTTTAATAAGTATGCACTTAGCGGTTGAAGGGCGCACTAGGGGCCGGATTGCACTATCGCGTTCGACTCCCAGAGACGAAGCTTAAGGGTCCCCCAATTTAATACAGATATACATTATCACGTTGAAATGTGCTTCTTTGTTTCTGCGCCTAAGTAACGGTACTCCGTAAATGAAGACTGCGCTAGTGACTGCGTGGTCAGTTTTACGTATGTAGGAAGGTACGCTGGTATCCCATACAGAATGAGTGATCTGCTCAGCGCACTCATCAAATAAGAAAGCTTATTTTGGTATAGTGCTCTAGCAAGCGCTTTCAGTAGGTTCCGAGGAATAAATAATTTTGGGCCTCGGATATATATTCTTTGCAAGAAGTGAGAAAGTTAGCCCCACAGAAAACCCATCACTGTGCGTCAAGTGAGAGCTTTATAACGAAGCGAGTGAGCATGACCTTTCCACCAGCTAAGTACAACATAATACGACTTGTTTCTCGAATATTAGAGAAGTAAGTGCAAACGCTGGTTTAACTTTTGTTGAGGACTCCTAGACAAACGTCCGACAAGGCTAGACAGGAACTGAAGAAGAAAAAAAAACGAAAAGCCCGCTTATTACACCAAGCGTAATGTATCATTTATTTATTATTATTTGATTTGCATACACACATACACAATGACACAGAAGAAAGAGGGAGAGAGCAAGCTGGCAAATGCCACCTGGAGGGGCACAATGCCTGCTCACTGCGTAAGTAGTGAAGAACGAAACCAGACAGCCAGGGTGCGCGAACGAACGCAGAGGCAAGGACGAAGGGAGGAACACGAAACTCCTAGCCAGAACATATACGGTCGAGTGAAAGCAGTGATAAATGCCGTAGCCGGGCAAGAGTGGGCGCAAAAAAAGGGCGCAAAGATGAGGGAGTCCAATATTAGGGGCGGGATTCTCGGAATTCCAAAACCCCCGTGGCGCCGCACGCCTTGCTGGGCTTACTACACGGCACAGCGTATGCGCCATACGGTGAAGCAAGCCTGCAGGCGAGACGACCACTGGTTTTAGTTCAGAGTTTAATTTCTTTGGTTCCACTTTTTTGTTCAATCTCATGGGGAACAGCTGGTTCTTATTCCACAGACTCCAACGTCAGGCAGCAGGCAGTGCCAACGTTTTTTTGTCGTCCCTATTTTTCCCACCTGATAGTGTGCACAACAAGTAGGTTTTTCTTTTTTTTATTCTTGTCTTGCGGTTTTGTTAAGGCTCTCATCTGCGTTATGCTGCCCAGGTGTATCCGCGCAATATTCCTAAAAAATTTAACCTCTCTTTATACATTTCTTTCTCGAGATCAGAGTGTAATTCGCACTAAGTTGAGCATACGAAGATTGATTAAACATATTTTTTAAATCTGAGTTCCCACGCTTATTCACACGGTGCAGTTGATGCTTTCACACCTCGTTTTCTTTGACTAAATTCTATTTCATCTGTTGGTTGGGTGAATTAGAATATGAATACCAGCTGCTGTCTTTCGGAAGGCTGTTATTCTTTCTTGCTCGTAAGTTAAGCACAAAGTGTCATTTGCTTATATTTTTTTTGCAGATTTACTGGAGCCAGTTAGAGCACTTGCAAGCTTTTAGCGTCCATTAGAGCCGCATTTTTAATGTACATCTAACACGTGCTCAAGTAAAAAGCGCTAGCACAACGGTACTACTACACAGTATGTAAATGGCAAGGCTTGCATGAGGAGCGCTCTGTCTCCTCCAGCAAGGCGAGGCTTGCAAGGGGAGTGCTACTGTCTCCTGCATAGTGCAAGGCAGCCTCACTGCACTGCAACTATCGACAATATACTAGTTCTGTAGATGAGAACGGAGCCTGTTTGTCTGCCTTGTACGCGTCAAAAAGAGCTGAAAGTGGAGGAGCACAGAAGCCCACACTTTGCGAAACGGCACACAAATAAACAAGTGTTGTAGCCTATATAGATACGAAAGAAGCGAGAAAAAAAAGCGAGAAATTTTGGCAGATCCCCCATACAATAGAATCAACGTTATGTGAAGCAGGCAGAGGGAACGTTACCGTATGACAATATTTCATTGTGTGACACGTCATGAAATTGCGTTAAATATATGTACAAATGCTGCAGGCACAGACATATGTTCAGGAGTTGTAGGTGTTTATATAACCAGTTGTTTGCACTTGCGCAATGATGCTAACTGGAACATGCGTATTAGCAACACCAGGAGCTGATAGAATTAGTAAGGTGTGCGTGTAAGTAGTGTTATGACTGTGTGAACTGCGCGAAGAAAACTGTGTATTGGCATGATATTTGAACTGGTTTCAGTGTGCTATTATGTTTTCTTCTTTTCCGTATTGTTAATGTTTGGTACCGTCTTGTATTATTATTTTATTTTTCGCTGCAGAACTTTGTGATATGGAGGAGGAGGAATAAATGAGGAAGGACAGGGAGGTTAGCCAGTTCTCAGACCGGCTGGCTACCCTGTACTGGGGAAGGGGGTAAGGGGGATAAAAGATGAGAGAAAAGAGACGTTGTAAAAAAAAGAGAGAGAAGGTCATCAGACGATCCCCGACGCTGTTTACAGTCTGTCTCTAAGACCACTTGCCCGCAGAAAGCGCAACAACGCTCTCAATGCCTTGCGTGCAGAGGACGGTCTCGGCCAGTGTCCTAATACCCTTTCTTCCGACAATTGGCGATTGTCTATTCTATCTAAAGCTTTTGACAGTTCTTTTTTTGGCACGCTGAAGCGGGGACACTCGCAGAGAAGATGGGAGAAAGTCTCTGCGCAGCCACAGTTATCACATGTCGGGCTTCTGGCCATTCCGATTCGAAACGAATAAGCATTCGTAAAGGCCACCCCAATCCACAGACGGCACAAAAGTGTCTTCTCTGCTCTGGTTATTCCTGATGGAAGACGGAGCTGTAGGTGTGGGTCCAAATTATGAAGGCGGACGTTGGTGAATGCCGGTGAATTCCACTGAGCGAGTGTCAGTTCTCGTGCAAGTGATCGAAGCCTTGCAGCGGCGTCCGTTCTTGATAATGGTATAGCTACACAAGGGGCATCGTTATGAGCAGATCGGGCCGCTTCATCTGCACGGTCGTTTCCATCAATGCTGCAGTGGCCTGGTATCTATTGATATGCTATGTCATGTTGTTTCTCTATAGCCCGGTGATGGAGCAGTCGTATTTCAGCAATTAGCTGTTCGTTTGGTCGATGACGATATGGCGAGGCAATTCCCTGGAGAGCTGCTTTGGAGTCGGAGAATATTGACCATGTCTGTTGCGGTTCTTCAACTAGGAACTCCAGAGCGGCACGAATGGCGGCGAGTTCTGCCGCCGTGGATGATGTCAGATGCGAGGTCCTGAACTTTATCGTGATGGATTTCTCCGGAATTACCACTGCGCCTGTTGAACTTGTTGAAGTGACCGACCCATCCGTGTAAATGTGAATCCGTCCACTGTGTTTCTTATGCATAAACAGTAATGTTGTTTGTTTTAGGGTCAAATTTGACAAATTTTTATTCTTTTGCATTCCGGGGATGGTTATCAGGGCTTCCAGTGGATGTAGACACCACAATGGTAACGACGGTCTTGCTGCGTGCGTGAAGTTCGTGGGAATCATCGTGCGATGTGGGGCAATGATAGAGCAGAACGCAGAGCATGGCCTGGAAAGTGGAAGGGAGGCAAGGTGATGCGATTGAATCCGGGTGGCATGTCTTATGTGCGTTCTTAAAGCATCGACACGAATCTAGGTTGTGAGAGGATGTTCATGAGCGATTGCGACAGTCGCGGCTGAGGATGCGCATCTCGGCAGCCCGAGGCATATTCTCAGTGCTTGAGCTTGTAATGACTGGAGAACGTGAACGTTTGTTATGCGGGCCTTGCCAAGCACAGGTAGGCTGTAGCGCATGAAGCCAAAAAAAAGTGCAGCATACAGTTGAATCATGGGGTGCTCGTACCGATGCACCCCATGATTTTCCCGCAAGAAACCTTAGGACGTGGGTGATCATGGTCAGTTTCTTCTTCATGTAAGCGATATGAGGGCTCCAAGACAAATCACGATCTATTATTACTCCCAGGAAACGGTGAGTATTTTGATAGCTAATTGTGTGTCCATTAATTCTGATGTGGTATGGCGTCATTGTCTTGCGCGTAAACGCAACTAGTGAGCATTTCTCATATGACAGCTCCAGTCCTCGTCCTTGAAGGTAGTTTGACGTCAGTGTAGCCGCTGTCTGAAGCCTGGCTCGTACGTGTAGACGCGTGACCCCTGATGCCCAGATGCAGATGTCGTCCGCGTATATCGACAGATGTACGGAGTGTGGCAAGACGTCAATGAGGCCGATAAGCGCAAGGTTGAAAAGTATGGGGCTTAGGACGCCACCTTGAGGTACGCCGCGATAAGTATGATGTTGCTTTGTTGCGCCATCTTCTGTCTGAACGAAGAAGGTTCTGTCTTTCAAATAGCTGTAGACCCATTGGTAAACGCGGCCTCCCAATCCAATGCTTCCCAAGGCGTCCAGGATGGTTTCATGTAATACATTGTCGTATGCAGCCTTAATATCCAAGAAAAGTGCCGCTGATAATCTCTTTAGGCTCTTCTGTTGTTGTACAGACGTGACAAGATCAACAACATTGTCTATGGAAGATCGTCCACGTCGAAAGCCGGTCAAAGCCTCGGGGTATATATTGTTATGTTCCAAGTACCACTCCAGGCGAGTCAGCACCATTCTCTCCATCACCTTTCCAAAACAGCTGGCAAGCGCGATGGGGCGATAGGAGGCCATGTCCAGAGGCGATTTGCCTGGCTTGAGCAGGGGAACAAGACGGCTGCACTTCCACGAAGGAGGAACCGAACCGTTGCTCCACGAGTCATTGTATACAGCTAGAAGGGCACGCCGAGCTGTTCGTCCTAGGTTAGCAAGGGCCATGTAAGTGACTCCATCGGGTCCAGGCGATGACGAGCGCTTGCATGCTGCCAATGCTGCCTGAAGCTCCTCTAGAGAAAACATATTGTCCATCCGAGTGTCTCTGGACACCGGCGCGTTTCGTAGGTTACTCATGTTGATCCCGGACCCCTTTTTTGCAACCCTGGCACAGAAGTCTTCCGCTACATCGATTTCACGCCGGCCTTGGTGGAGAGCAAGGCATTTGAACGGACAATTCTGTTGTGGCAATGCTCGTAGGCCGCGGATTATTCTCCATATTTGCGAAAGAGGTTTGTGGGGATCGAGCGACTCGCATAGTGACTTCCATCGTTGCGACTGTAGTGCATTGATTCGACGTTGAATCTTCTTTTGTAGACGTCTCGCTTCCCTCAAGTCGTAGATGGATTTCGTGCGCCTATAACGTCGTTCGGCGCGACGACGGATTGCGCGAAGTCGCTCCAACTCCACCTCATATTTGCAAAAATCTGGCAAAGGTCCACAATTAAACGTTGCCTCTTGAATAGCGGCCTTCATTATACCTTCTATGCTTTCAAGAGAGCCTTCTTGGTTTCTCTCGCATTGCTTCTCTGTGGATGATCTGTACTTTGACCAGTCTATCCGGGAAGTGGGCGCGATTTGCGACTTGCTTAGCCCCTTGATTTTTATATAGGTGGGGATGTGATCACTGCCATGCGTTTCATTGTCCGCAAACCACTGCACCTTGGTGTTCAGGCTACTCGACACAAAAGTTAGGTCGAGACAGCTACTATATGTCAGACCCCGTAAAAACGTGGGAGCGCCGTCATTTAAACAATGTAGTTGGTGGTCAGATGCAAAGGAGGACACATCTCTTCCCCGACGGTCCATCTTCTGGCTTCCCCACAGGGGGTGATGAGCGTTAAAATCACCGGTAATAATCCATGGCCCAGGTGTCGCTGATATAATGGCGCTTAATCTTGCTGGGTCGAAGCGGCCTGAAGGCGAAATATATACTGCCACTAGCGTGAAGTTCACGTTCTTACGCTTAACTGTCAGGCACACGTATTGGTTGCTGTCGTCCGGTGTTACTGGATGCTCAATATATGAGTTCGCACCTGATGTAAACAATGACCTTACTGGTTTCGTTACGGGTTGCAGATCTGAAAGCCTCGTATTTAGAAAGTCTTATAGCATTGTGAAGACGTGGTTCACAAATTACGATAATTGGAAACTGATTCTTGAAAACATATGCTCAAAACTCCGAAATGCGGGGTTTAAGACCTCGGGCATTCTATTGGAAAATTGATGCCTTTTTCACTTGTTTACGGAAGGGCTGCAGGGAAAGAGCCATGGTGCTTCTGTAGATTTGATAGCACCGGATTCAAAGCGTCCAATATTTGAAGAGCGCTGTGGGCAACCGGAGTCTGAATATTATTCAGGAGTACTCGAATTGTCTTCATGAGGGTCTTAATCACGTCTATTATTTTGTTATCTTGACTGTCATGACTTACTCGCTCTGAAGTAGCTTTCAGTGGGCGATGCTGCCGTTCTACTGGCGGTGTCAATGACGGCAGCGCTGGCCACGCGTCAGGGTGAATGTTTCTTGCGTCTTTCTGAGGATGCTTGTTGTTGGCACTTGTTGATGCTTGTGGTGGTGAGTGCGTGATATGGGGTAGCGGTGTATCCCTGGCCTTGGCAGAGGATGTCCTAGGAGTTTTCCTATGGCGCGATCGCCGACGTCGCACTTTGGCAGCAGCCTCCCTGTGGGTAGAACCGTCTCTGGCTATCTGCCTAAGCACTTGCATTTCCTTCTTCACATTTGGGCACTGCTTTGATGACGCCTCGTGAGGACCTTGGCAATTGCCGCATTTGCGATGTTCTGCCTGGCAGGCTTCCGTGTTGTGCGACTCCGAACATCGGGAGCACACGGCAGAACTTGTGCAAACAGCACTCACATGTCCTATTTTACAGCACTTCCAACACTGAAGAGGTTTCGGCACGAACGGCCGTACTGTGTGTCGAAAATGACCAACTCTTACTTGAGTTGGGAGGCTGTCACCCTTAAAAACTAGTTTCACGCATCGTGAGTTCCCGAGACGGCGGGCTTGCAAGATTGTAGTAGCTTCCGTCACTGGTTTGATTAGAGTTGGAAAATCAATATCGCTAATAGAAGTGTCGACGTCGTAGATAACGCCTGCCCTAGAGTCCTTGCCATCTGGTATGAAAGAACGAACGTTGATGTTCCCGAGCACATTCACCTTGGTCAATACGTCGATAGCAGTACGTTGCGTAACGTCTATCGCCAGAACGTTCTTGCGGTCATTGATTCTCACGTCTGTTATTTGTCCCGGAACGAGCGCCTCAAGTGACATAGACGTGACCTGGCGATTAAGTCGGTTCATGCTATCAGCGGCATTCAGCGGGACAAACAAAATAGTGTGAACCGGTGGCTCTTGAATATTCGTGGTGGCCTTACTTTGGGAAGGAGATGTCGTAAGCAACCTCCTCTTCGCCTTGTGTCTTGCCACGGGCACAAAGTCACTTTCATCGGAGCTCTCATCACTGGCCGTAGAGTACATGAGCGTGTCCTCACTGTCGACGTCACTTGGGTGGCCGGAGCGCTTTCTTAGAGTGGCCACCGACGACGCGGGACGTATGGGTGGAGGCCCTGGTGATTCCACGTCCATTTCCGCAGGCAGAAGAGCGGCGTCTTCCACTAGCACCAAAGAAAACGAGAAAAAATAACAGAGACTGAAACCAGCGTTCCACTCAGGAAAAACTTCGTCTTCTTCCTCCTTTGTGATATGGAGTAGCCGAGGCAATAGGCACCTCAACCTCTCCACAGCAAAACACTTAAAACAAAACAGAACAGAACAGAAACAGAAAGCGCC
This sequence comes from Rhipicephalus annulatus, assembly GCA_013436015.1. NCBI lineage: Eukaryota > Metazoa > Arthropoda > Arachnida > Ixodida > Ixodidae > Rhipicephalus > Rhipicephalus annulatus. The sequence goes on along the minus strand of WOVY01000537.1, from coordinate 1,744,454 downwards.
GATGCTCACGAGGATGCTGGCCCTGGACACTGCTACATAAATCAACTTCAGTGCATGGCAACTAACCACAATTCAATCAACTTCAGTGCATGGCAACTAACCACAATTGACGTTAACCCCACGTGACAGCTGTATCAAAAGAGTACGTACGTAATGTTTATAAAATAGGGCAGGCAGCAATGCAGCCACTATTGACGTTTCACGAAGAACAGCGTCTACTTGAAAAGTATTTCTGAGAGCTGGCTTAGCTTTGTGGTAAAATGCTTAATTGCCACGCAGAATGCTTGAGTTTGATTCCAGCTGGGACCCTGACATTCATTCTTGGCATTCGTCGGGTCGACGCTACCGATGTCGGGTATTTTTTAATGCTCATTCGTTAAAATTGCCCAAGTGTGTTATCGTCGTTCTTGGCTAGATACCACGGAGGGGTAGATACTGTCATCACCTGTGGCATGTACCAACCCCTGGGTATGTGTCACTGCCTGGCGGGAAGTGTTTGACGATGTACGCGATGGGATGGTGACATTATTGATGTCTTGATCAGCGCGTCATATTCGTCAAACCATTTTACCTTCCTATTTTAATTTTGGTTCACGCCAAGTTAAGAAGGTGACCACGAGAGCATCTAAACGTAAGCCGCAGGACAGACAGACAGACAGACAGACAGACAGACAGACAGACAGACAGACAGACAGACGGACGGACGGACGGACGGACGGACGGACGGACGGACGGACGGACGGACGGACGGACGGACGGACGGACGGACGGACGGACGGACGGACGGACAGACAGACAGACAGACAGACAGACAGACAGACAGGACAGACGGACAGACGGACAGACGGACAGACGGACAGACGGACAGACGGACAGACGGACAGACGGACAGACGGACAGACGGACAGACGGACAGACGGACAGACGGACAGACGGACAGACGGACAGACGGACAGACGGACAGACGGACAGACGGACAGACGGACAGACGGACAGACGGACAGACGGACAGACGGACAGACAGATAGATAGATAGATAGATAGATAGATAGATAGATAGATAGATAGATAGATATGCTCGAAGTAGCCGAAGTTCGCTAAGAAATGCTTCACATTTAATAGCTGAAAAACAAATAAGACGGGCCCTCCAGTTCCTTTCTTTCATTCCTACTACTTTTGGCTCACGAAGTCTACAATGCGTTGCATCAACTGGCTCAGCATACCAGCTATAAGAAGTGTTCTTTGTCTAGCTCGAAGTTGCGCTCGCTAAACTGCGTTCCAGGTATTGTTTTCTGCTTACTTTCGTCGTGTTTACCATGAATTGTAATATAGAACTTTCCTTCTGAGGGTTCTTTATATCTCAATCAGTCGAGCTCAGTTTCGAAACCACAAGTGGAGACACACGGCGTGAAACTAGTAAAACGGTAAACACAAGGTACTACGTATTTTCAACGCAGTTTCTCGAAAAATGGGCAATTTCTTTTTGTAGACAGTGCAGCAAAAAAAAAACTCGTTATTGAATTCAAGCCCTAAGCGAATTTTAAAACATTCCAGATGGGCAAAAATATTTTCCGTATTAGTCCTTACTAGGTCACCCCTTATCGCGCAGTGCCCAGTTGAACAGGCTAAAAGTCAGAACTGATTTGTTATAAACGGTATGACGACAACATTTTGTGTTATGCCAAATCCCTCCAAAACAACAGTACTGGTATACTAGTGCTAAGTAAGATTATTACTAATCTAAAAACACCGGCTGAAAGAAAATGAAGCAAGAAACTAATTGTGTCTGACATTTCGAGAATCGTAGCGTGGAGCAGGGGAAGAAGTGTTGCGCAGTGCGATAACAATGATTGTCTATGTGGTATAGTCCATGTATCCACGGCGAAGCTGTGATATCAGTAGACGAAGCTGGTGCTACCTTCTTACGTTCAATGGATGAGTAATCGCATTGGTAGGGTAGACATTTATGTTGTCGCTGAACGGCGATTCGAGGTGCTTTTAAAAGTGGGCTGATCTCGTGAGTTGTGCCAAATCGAATTCCACTATAGCTTTAGGCCAATAAAATTTTTAAAATGCGGTTTGTATTTTTAAAGCGAACTGAAAACTTTAAGGCGCACCGAAAGGCCAACCTTTAAAACTAATTTCTTTTAGCTGAAACCAAGAGAGCCACCACAAAGGCGGCCCTTTCGTCTCTAAAGCAGCCCTGCAACACTTTTTGAGCATGATCAAAAAACGCTTCCGATCAATAGTAGAGGCTCTCGAGAACATGTGAGCAAAATAATGTAGCACAGCACGCGGTCTTGAATTCAGAATAAATTGTCAAAGTCGGCTAAAAAGTGCATTCTCTTCTCTCGACATATCACGGAAGACGTTAGAAAATCACTCCTAGAAGGCCATCTAGCAGCCATTGGCTGATTTGAACGTGGCGCACTCAGGTGTCGCAGGGATCGCCGCAGGAAGCCACCACTTGTCCACGCGTGCACGTGCGATCACACTGACAAAGGTGCGTTTTCGAAACAAAAAACATTCTCAAGGTCATGAGGTGACCATGGCGTAGTTTTCTCCCCATACATATCTTCCTGCTTAGCTTCGAGTGCTTTCGTCGGAGCGAGAGATGAGAGAATGCGATTACAGCGGTTGCAAATCGTTGTAACTCCGCTCGTACTGGACAGATTTTTAAATTCTGTGCAGCATTGAATTCGAGAACGAATGGTAGCTTTAGTGAATTCATTTCATGGTTATTTGAAAACGTGTTTCAGGGCCCTTGTAAAGGAGCTCTATAACACTTTTTGAGCATGGTCGGAAAACGCTTCCTGTCGGTAGTCAATGCTCCCGGTACCACGCGAGCCGAACATTATTGCGCAGCCCATGGTTTGGAAATTGCGTTTACGAAGTGATCTAAAAATCCTCTCTCTTCTCTTAATGAATGACTTCACAAGCTGAAAAATTCCTCGTCACAGCCATTGCATCAGCTGTTGGGTGATTTGGGCATGGCATGCTCGGTCGTTACTGAGGCCGCCGCGAGAGGCCGCGACTAGTCCGTGCGTGCGACCATGATCGCACTCGGCAACCACTTAAACGAAGAAAAAGAAAAATATAAAAAAGTTCTCAAGGTCAAGAAGCACGCATGACGCATTGTCTCTCTCTGTGCCATCCCTCCTTGCTTAGTTTCTAGTGTTTTCGTCGGGATGAGGGAAGAGAGGAGGCAATCGCAGCGTGTGACAAGTCTTGGTAACTCCGCTCGTACTGGACGGGTTTTAATAATTTTTGCTGCGTTGAATTCATGAGCTCCTTCAGTTAATTCATTTCATGGCTACTTGAAAAGTGTTGCAAGGCCAATTTAAAGTGAATGGGCTGTATTAAATTTCGATATCACATGTCGTCAGCTTGTTTTTCAAATACGTTGATTTTCTACCACGAATACATACATTGCTGACTCACTATTTCCTGTTAATTAGGGAGAATATCGCCGGGTTGAAGCGCAGATAATTTACAATTGGTTCCCTTTAGTGCGCCAGCGAACGCTGGTTGTGGTCCAAAAAACAAGATAGAGTCAAGAGTCGATAACAAACACAGAAATATATTCTCAGATAAGGCCGAACAATCAACACACAAACAGGCACACTCAGCAATAATTCAATACAATACGTTGCCAATCACAAGAAACTCAAAAACAGTGGGCTGCACAACACAACGAGATACACTGAAAACAACGGACGTGGACAACAACACATGCTACAATGCAATTTTATGCATTGACTTAAGAGACACTTATAAACTAAAATGTTCGTGAACGTATTCACTACAAAGTTCTTGGAAGAAAGCTGCAAGTCGAGCGAATCAACTCCCGTCTGCGGTGGCTTCATTTTTGATGCAGGCGAAAATTCTATAGACCCGTGTGCTCGGATTTGGATGTACGTTAAATAAGCCCAGGTGAGAGGCGGTAGAATTTTCCGGAGCCCTTCACTACGGCGTCTTTATAATTATATGGTGGTTTTGAGACTTCTTACTTATTCATACTTTCTGCCTCATTTGTTCAATGGCAACTACGCATGATTTCTTATAAATGCTTTATTACTCTCCACCTCTTCGAAGTTTGCAAGGTGGCTTTGTTGCACTACATTATCACCTAACAGACAAAGCACGCTTTACAGTCATTGACAGTCGATGACAAACACTCATTCGAAGTCAAGCGCTGGTTGTCATTTCATTGCTTTCGAAGTATCTCTTCCAGGAAGATTTGCTTCGTCAAATATCTACGCTTCAATACCAAAACTTCTTCGTCGGTAACACTTCGGCCACTCACGCACCGTGACTGCAGAGCACGTCTTCGCCCACGGGTGGTAATCACGCAAACTTTTCTTCTGCTTGTAGGAGAAGCCTTCTCCCGCAGGTGGAAAACTTCTTCATCTCCTGCTGCGACTCCGTCCCCAGCTGACTAGTACTAGCCGCTGGGTTCCCGAAATTTCTAAGCTTTTCTTTAGAGTGCCGCGCAGCCAATGTTGTAAAAATGGCGGGACCTTTCTCGTAACGTGATGAAATTCTGCAGCACCACGCCCATTTCCTTCAAAATGGTTCTGGAGTTCATTCGGCAATAGATGCGAGGAGGTTGGTCGGCGTAGTGGCGGCGCCTTTGAGGGGTAGAAAAGCCGTGCGTCCAGCGTGCTTTGATGCTTATTCCTTCTTTGCGCGGGCATCTGTCGAATCTGCTCGGCGCCTCAATTTCGCGTAGCGGTGAGAATTTGGATCAGCGTGCTTTGTTGAGTGCACGTTTGTGACACTGATGACGTATATTTTAACAATACTGATTGTTGGCCTAGTTGGTACTTGCACGGTTCATTAAATGATGGCGTATAACACCAAAATTGTAGGTTTCAATCCAATGTGCAAGCACGAAAGTCTGGCTCAGTGCTGTGCCTTATGTAGTTATTGAATCTGGCATTGTGTTAGGTAAAGTGCAATAGCATTTCGAACTGTGCAAATCCCAAGGTTTCCGAAACTTCACTATATTTCGCGAAACCGAATAAGACTGCGTAATAGGACATTGCGCGGGCAAGCGGGACTTCGCGAAGCTTGTCGAGGATCCGCGATAGTTGGCGAGATACCACGAGACCTTGCGATAGCAATTGAACCTCTCGGAGACCCGTGGGACATTAAGAGAGACCTGGCAAAACATTACAAGGATTAGTACACGTGCTCGCTCCAAAAAATGTTTTGAGCATTTAAATAAACCGAAGAAAAATATTAGTGTTGATGGCACATTTTTAGAGCCAGAAAGTGCTACCCCGTACTTGTCGGGAGCTGGCGTTCGCATATATATACGCGTTTGGAGGAAAAAGGGCTCGACAAAGAAGTGCGCGAGTGTGCGTCGGCGTTCGCGATGGGGATTACGCGGGGATTCGTTTAGGGCACGCTCGGACCCACTACTAATTCCCACGCCGAGCGATCGGTGGATATCTCAGTGCCCGGCGGATATGATTCCGCTCACTGTACGAGTATCACGATGTTGATCTTCGCTTCCTGCCCGTGTGGCACTGCCTATGACGTCTTCCGTTGCTCTCCACGATGAGCCGGAAGTTGCTATAGTGTCGGCCTGTCGTACACGTGTCTTAAGGCAATTGAAGATGAGGCACTGTGGTACAACGGAAGACGGCACTGTCATGCTCGCGTTCGCTAGTTCTACAACGAAAAGCGGTCAGAGTAAGGCTGTGTAGAAGGACGTGGCATCAAGTAAACAGAATAACGCTGCCCGCGTTCAGAAAGAGTACACACTCATAAATTATTCGTAAGATAAAGTTACAGCCAATCTTTACACTGTCCATACGTTCCTTGCTCGAATTCACGGGTTCGATTCCCAATCAAGGCAGCTGCATTTTTGTGGGAGCGTGTTTCGAAGATCACTGTGCACAAAGTTTTAGCTTCATGTTAAAAAAGAAACATGTATTGAAGATTAATCAGACGTTCTCCACTAATGTGGGTTTTGAATTCAAATCTTCGCTCTGGCACACGAATTTTCAGGGTTCAGATTTTTAGGTAATGTACGTCGTATTAAATGATTTATCTGACCCATAACAATTAAAGAAAAAAACGCGAACGAAAGCTGATGAACGTTAACACTAGCACATTTATACCTAAGGAAGAAGTAGCTGTGGCAATTATTTCTGTTCATAACACCTCCACTGCACGCAGTACTTTAATCGCGTCATTCGTAATGCCAGAAAGTGCGACATTTGTTTTTTTTTACCTGCATCTAGTAATTAAATACAAACACAGGATGGAATTCTCCCACGAGAGGTCAAGGTGGGTATCAAACCGAGAAACGCTCGCAATTACTAGGTAAGAGACAAGCTGCGGAAACTTCCAAATCCTTTTTGAGGAAAGAAACAAGAGATGCAAAGCAAAAGTAGGATGGGAGGCTAACTGGCAATTTTCTGTGCGCGGTGCGTGCTGCCCTTTCGAAGTATTGAGTGGAGGAAAACGAGCGGGCAATCTCCACAGGGCGGCGCTATTGGCGTTGTCATTTGGTCGACGGGGCTGGATTTCATCAAGTGCGGTCCGCCCGCGACAGCTGCCACCTCGGCCACCGCATTTAGCCTAAAATTGTTCAAGACGGGAGATAGCGGCGCAACCGCGATATTAATGTTGCCTTCTCACGATAGGCGGCTTTCCTCTCTTGCCGAAGGATGCAGTGGCGAGCACATTCAAAGCCGAAACAACATGGCCGTCGCCACGAGGAAGAGTCGTTTCATTTTCTCGGGAAAGGCAATAGCTGTCACTCACTCTCGCTCTCCGAGCCCGTACACCAGCATTGTAAGAAGAAGACGAGATTTTGAGTCTCTTTGTGGTGGCAGGCTTCTCCGTACGCCCCTATTGTTAGGGCTAACAGTGACACTGAAGGTGCAGCTTTCCCTAAAGTAGCTGGCTTTGGACTCTGCGCAGCTGCGCTACAGCTACTCGCCACCAGCGTGTGCATGGGCAGCCCATGGCTAACAATTTATAGACTTTCTTAAAAGTAAAAGTGAGGCTGAAGTACCCTTTTTTGTAGTCCATCACGGTAGTGTATTGATTGTGGTGCTCGGATGCTGGCCCGAATATCGCGGTTTCTATCCCGGCCGTGGCGGTCAGATTTTGATAAACGCAAGGCGCTGAAGCTCTTAGTACTGTGCGATGCCAATGCACGTTAAAGAACAACAAATCGAAATACCTGGAGCCCTCTACGATGGCCTCCCTCGTAATCATATGATAGTATTCGGACGTTAAACACGTATTATTATTATTATTATTATTATTATTATTATTATTATTATTATTATTATTATTATTATTATTATTATTATTATTATTAACATTTGTTAGTATACACTCAACGCTGCAGCGTGCAAGTTTCAGTACATGCGCATATTGTTGTTTTATTTTATTTTTTTACTTTGTAGTTGCGTAGCATGAAATCTGCACTAGTTATTGCAGCGTAGTATCGTTCGATTTGCACAAGCCCAGTACACGATACGTGGAACATATAGTTCCAGCAGGACATACGGACGCAAAGGGACTGCCAAACGAGTGCACATGCAAGAGATATGTGCTAAGTACTTGTAGTGTGGAGGAAATCTGCATTTGACATTCAGCTACAGTCTGGATACAATGTTCTCAACTGTTGCAACCCTTAATAAAACCACTGCCCCGGCAAACTCAACGTTATGGAAGCCTGCATGTCATCTTGCTGACTGTCTATAGTACTTGCAAGCAAGCTAACGTGACATAAAAAGTGACATCATCCAGGGTCAGGCGAGCAGGAGTAGGTTAAAGGAGCACCGACAAAAAATTTCTGCACCTCTCTCTCTCTCTTTGCAATACGTAGGCTAGACCGACTTATCATGGCTGAAAACCTCATTTTGGCGAGTGTGCGACAGCAAAGGTCATGTATGTTTTTTCAAACGTCATATGCGACCATCGGCTTCGACGGGAGTGGTGCCAAAAATCACGACGTCACATAATGTAAGAAAAAAAACAACTTGTGAAGTCTTCATGACGACATATGACGTAACATGACATAACGCCACACAATGACGTCATTAAATTATGTCACTGCTTTCTCAAGGGTGACCTGGTCCTGTAACCTTAGCAGAACTGTAGGTGGTGCACACAGAAAGTCTCCGTTACATCCGAGCCCGGAGGCACTTCAAAGTGACGTCGGGTGCAGAAATACTTTAGGGTGAAGAAGGTAGTTCAATGAAATCAAATGGGAAGAAAACTAGGATGGCTTTCACTTTCTGATCGTCTTAGGCAAATGTATAAGAAATCTTGTCAACTTCTTAGTGCGCAATATGCTTTGTTGGGGCTGAATACTATTCCAATGTAGGGGCTTGTTTTCCGAACATATCGGCTATCATTCATAGCAACGCAGCTTTCGCACAAGTGATCATTGTGCAAGGTGCAATGTCTATGAAGCAGGCAGGTCGCAGTGTCGCCCCATAGCTATTAGTCAAGTGTAAACATAAGCCTGGTCATAGCGATAAGCACCGATGTGTATAGACTAAGCGTTATGTTGCTCACCAGAATACTCACGGAAAAGGCAATGCTATTCTCAAACAATATGGTGCGAGGGGCTGAGTATAATGGTGCGCAGAACATGATGTAGGCTAGTACATGGCCTCCTCCCTTTCCTTCCTCAGAAATACTTGTATTTCTTTTTGTTTTACTTTGTCAGCGATCCTCAGTATATGTCTATTATGCTTACGGCGTCCTCCTTTACGCTTTAACAGGGACTACATCATACGTTTGTAGCGACCTGATAGTCGTTGTGCTCAGGTGTTATGGCCTTGGCATACTGAGAACGCACTGAATAATGCACCAACTCTAAGCGCATCAGCGATCATAGGGTGTCAATGTTAATAGGATCCCTTGAATACTCGTTTATTCTGATTCCTATTATGTCAGCATGCAACAGGAGCTTCTCACACAACTACTAAGCCGTGAGGAATATATTCACACTGAGCATCCGGATGAGACTGATCTATGTAACATCCTTTGAAGAGTGTGAGTAGTGTGCTGTATAACCTTGTCATTTGTGTACTCCTGATCAAGAATTCTTCTCAGAATGTAGGAAAAAGGTTTTTGCTGAGAGGTAGGCCCACATAACAAAACGCTATCTTACACAACTATCTCGTGATTAGTCATGTTGCTCCGCGGAACTTCGCCCCGCCGCGGTGGTCTAGTGGCTAAGGTACTCGGCTGCTCACCCACAGGTCGCGGGATCGAATCCCGGCTGCGGCAGCTGCATTTTCGATGGAGGCGAAAATGTTGTAGGAACGCGTGCGCAGATTTCGGTGCACGTTAAAGAACCCGAGGTGGTCGAAATTTCCGAAGCCCTCCACTACGGCGTCTCTCATAATCATATGGTGATTTTGGGACGTTAAACCTCACATATCAATCAATCGATCCGCTGAACTTCCAGCGTCGAAGTTATGCAACTGATTTTTATGAAAGTGGCAGTTTTTAGGCAAAAATACGAGTAATTATTCACTCGCTTTCGGCATGAGGAAGGGGGAGCCCTTCGTGGCCAAGTTCTGCAGGAAACACTTTGAAGTGACGAATAGCAATAGTACACGACAAGAAGGCAGATCGCTATACGACTTTTCATCAATTTTCTTTCTAACCTCTCTGAATCCTTTGTCAGTGGTGCAAATCATTCATGTTACTTCGGTGCCTATTCACCAATGAACATGCTTATGTAATCATTGTGATGTGTAGAAAAAGCTTGAAGGACGCTTGAGCTTTGCCTTCAAAAGTAGAGTGCGATTGCGTATAATCGTCAGGTCACGCGCGCATCACGCCTTCTCAATCACGAGCCTGGCTTCAATTCTCGAAGCATGCCTCAACCATGGCGTAAAAAAGGAACGAATGTGTGCGTATTATAGGCCGTTTCAATTAATCCCAGAATGACTACCGCCAGTACAGTTAAGTGCCCACTATGCTTTTTGCGGATCAGAGAAGGGCCTACTACGCTTCCGTAAAGCAACACGCGAACCTACACCGCTGTTCACTTTGTTGAGGATCTTGCAGCAGATGAGGAATAATAAACATGTCTGAGCGCTTTGTAATTTGGCGGGCCTTTGAAACATACACCAATTGCGCAGTTCACGTGCTTTGACACCTGGCGCGATTACACGCTTCTGCTACGCTATATAGCATACCTTTGGCAGACACCCTTCTCTACGTGGCAATTATGTAATGTTTTATTGCGAAGCTCTTTCCAAAAATAGTGAGCCTCTGTGGTGGAACACCTGCTTGGAACGCGAATAATCTGGGTTTGAGGCTCTTTCAAACCTAAAGATTTTTATTCTTTATTTTATATGCATCTTTCTCAATCGCTGGGTCATGGACAAGATGACTATTTTTTGCTCACCCCCACCGACACCGGAATTTCTGCAAAACAAGCTCTTTAGTGCTATCCTGTTAAAATAGCACGTAGTACAACGATGGCCTGGCCACCTATAGAGTTGTCTTTCAGTGTCATCATCTACAGCAACCCCTCAAGACATTCCGCATACATGGATGGGTGGAAGAAATCTATCCAGGTCCAATAGGTCACGCTGTTTGCCTACCCCGAAGGTGGACGCCCCCACTTAAGAATATAAAGGCCTAGCCTTTCAGCTAGCCTACTTTTTCTTGCTTTGCAGACTCATGAAGAGATGTACTTTTGTTAAATTTAAAATTTTTTCATGTCTGTTTTATTATCACACCTCTCTAGAGTAGACAACACAGGCTGCTCTAAAATGTACTTCAATTTCCTTGTTTCGTCGCCATTACATTTCCCGTTTGCATTTGAACAAACTTGTGTTCATGTTGAGATGACAAGGAATGATTTAATGGCGAATCAACTATTTCAGTGAATGCATCAATTTAGTTAGACGCAATTCCTGCGTTGACTGCAAATGGAGGAGGAACAAGTAAGATGATATCAGTTGAATAGGCGTCAAGCGGACAACAAATGCCAGGTAAATTGAAGTTTACATTTCTTTTGTGCAATTTAAAAGAAGCTAGCGATATCCACTTACGTCAAGCAAAATGTCTCGGTCGAATTTAAGGGCTGTTTTCAAGACCCGCGACGCATATCGTTTAAGAAAACAGAGTCTCGCAGAACTCGGGAAAAGTATCGAAGAATCGACTTATTTGCAGTCTCCGAACAGTCCGAAATCGGGAGGGGGGGGGCGTTTTCTGTGTACTTACATGTAACAATAGCTGAAAGATTTTGTCACGTCGTTGGAAAACTACCCACTCGTTGACGGCCACCGTTATTGGCCTGATAACATATCAGCAGTTTGCATTCCTATTATTAACATCTAGGGTCTCTGCCACATCATGCTAGCAAGCGCACAAACACGCGGTGTTCTAATGCCTACAGCACGCTTTCTCTCTTCGCTGGGTGACATAAAAAACAGCAGAAGAACAGCTTGCTAAAACAACATCATTGTTGCGTGTACATATGCCGCAACACCTAATTACAACTAGCTACACGGCGTGTACATGCAACCTCATTATGTGACCTCACGACATTTTAAAGTAGTTTAATTGAGCGCACTGAATGTAAAGAAGAAACTTTGCAGCAGTAGTTTCTCAGCAGGAACCTCAAATTCTGCGCTTCATCGTCTTCTCATAGGGTAATGCGTCTTACTTAGAAACTTGATGAATGATACGTGACGCACTTTAACCTCAATATGCAAATGAAGTCTTTGTTGGGAATCCCTCTTTTGTTCATCTCTCCTCGTTTTTGTCGCTCTTCTCTGACTCGCTATCATCTCTTTAAAGTACGGATTATCAACTCCGATCATTCCTATGTTCTTCAAAAATTCCTTCTTTTACGACACAGGTTTTATTTATTTATTTGTTTATTTATTTATTCAATCAGAAATTTGTCTTATATTATATTTTAACGCCGTACCTCACTATAGCCCCCGAAAGCGTTTTTTTTTATTATTTAGCGCCGAGTGACGGGGAATGGAAAACCGCGGTCGCGCGAGTGGTTCGAAGAGGCGAACGGTAATTTCTGAGTACGAGTAGCCCGCTATGATATCTGCTTCGAATAAAAAGAAATGTGTGAAAAAAGCTGCAGAAGGTATAATCTCAACCCTCGTGGCAGGATCCTCTTTTTGGCCGGTCGATCGGTGGACTTGTTCAGTCGATTGGCGTAGACGCCTCTCGTTACATTTATTTTTCTTCTCCCGCACGGCGCGGCAGAGCAGCGTTATGCCGAACGGCGTGATTACGTGAAGTGGGAGTCGTTATACACCATAAGGGTTTCGTCGCTTCCTCTTTTTTTTATACGCTTCCTCTTCCAGAAGCCTCATCTCTGGCAACATGATTCGCTCGCCTTGTATATATATTTATACACATCCCCGTTTTCTCGGAGTCCCGGCAAGCTCGCATGCTTAGTCCAAAGCGCGACCCATCAGCTGGCCAGCGGGCCCGCCTAATTAATGCTTAGCACGGCGAACTTTATGGCACATACACACTCAGCTTCGTTGACGCGCTTCTCTTCCCTCTCTTCCATTAAGGCCCTTCAGCAAACTGCCGGGCGAGGACGTTCGGAACCGACAACGTCATCATTGTGGAAACAGCTCTCTTCTTAACCACCCTTCCGCCCCTTTCACTTCACAGCCTCCCTCTTGCACACCTTTCCTTTACGTATGCCGCAGAAACTCGCGTCGCTTAGCGAAAGCGCTTCTGAATGGTGGTCATTAGGAGAACAAGTGTCTGGAGTCACGGTGCTCTACTTTGTTTTCGTTTTATGGGTATTAGCGCTTTCCCTTCTTTTTCGCCGCATGTTTGTCGGTAGCTTTGATCCAAGCATCCTTACTATTCCTTTGTTACTTTTACAGGTGACGTCTCGAACATTCGCGCCAACTGTTGCTTCGTCTCGAGATGTTTTCTTTGCATTCTCCTCGTCTCGTCTCGCGTACTTTTCTGCGAAGTAAATAAACGATGAACACGTCTCCTTAAAGTTGAACGTACTTATAGCAAACGTTCCCGAAAGAGTATTACGGTAGGGGCACTTTCCATACATAAGAAAAGAGGTGAATCGGGGTTCGCTTTGCCATAATGCCAACTTTATTGTTCTCTCTGCTGACTTCATGTTATTCACTTGTTGTTCCGGGCGTGTTGTTTTGGTGTGAACATCGCTAATAACAGTGCATGCTGTCGGTCCGATGGGCTCTTATCAGTAGCCCGCACGGTGGAAGCAGGGCGAGGACAACACACACTCGCATTGCCCATACGCGTGACTAGCGTCGGCGTGACATAAAGGGGGTGGTAAATAGCTAGCCGCCCCCTAAGGTACTCGGCAGGATCAAAACCTGGCTGCGGTTCCTGTATTTTCAATGGAGGTGAAAACGACTGATTGATTGATTGATTGATATGTGGGGTTTAACTTCCCAAAACCACCATATGATTATGAGAGACGCCGTAATAGAGGTATCCGGAAATTTTGACCACCTGGGGTTCTTTAACGTGCACCCAAATCTGAGCACACGGGCCTACAACATTTCCACCTCCATCGGAATTGCAGCCGCCGCAGCCGGGATTCGATCCCGTGTCCTACCTATCAGCAGCTGAGTACCTTAGCCACTAGACCACCGTGGTGGGGCATGGAGGTGAAAATGCTGTATTCCCGTGTGCTCAGATTTGGGCACACGTTAAAGAACCCCAGGGGGTCGAAATTTTCGGAGCCCTCCAAAACGGCGTCTCTCATATTCATATGGTGCTTTTGGGGCGCTAAACCCCTCATATCGATCAATCAAATGGCTAGCCGATAACAAGAGAGGTCAAACGAGCCCGGGGCTTTTGGGGGCTGGCATGGCGAAGGAATACGGTGGCGATTGGGCTAGGCGCGATGGTTTCCCTCCGAGAGTGCTGCAGAGCGGACGCCGCGCCGGTTTGGGGTGCCCACTAGGACAAGTCGTTGGCTCGTCTTGTACTGCAATTTGTTGCGATTTATACTTCATGCCGTTATGTCTCGCGCCGGCTTTCCTGCTGTTACGTTTCGCACCGTTTCTTCTGTTGAAGGCCAGTCTGCAGGCAGTGTTAGCTTTTGCTTCTGCAGTAGGCATTTGTGCCGTCTTATGGCGGTCCGTTAGGCTTGTTGAGATTCTTTTGAGTCGTGAATTAAGAATAGCTCTTGTTACCGGCATTGCTGGCTCGTGTCATGCGAATTCTGGCTCATTAACCCCCCAGTGTCGACGTTGCACACTGTTGTGTATCTTGTATACTTTTCTTTTGTTTTCTGTTCGCAATGAATACATTCAAGTACAGCTGTGCAAGCTGGACTGCCAATGTAACTGTGTGTAAATATTACTAGAATTCCTTCTATTGTTATTGTTGTCGCTGTTGTTCCTGTTGTAGTTGCACAAAATCTTTGTTACCTTAAACGTACTGGCCTCGTTTTCACTGGATTACATGGAGAATGGGGCCAAAAGAATGCTGGGGATACCAAATGTTGTGGGCCCGTGTGCTCAGATTTGGGTGCACGTTAAAGAACACCAGGTGGTAGATATTTCCGGAGCCCTCCACTACGGCGTCTCTCATAATCATATGGGGGATTTGGGACGTTCAAGCCCACATATCAATCGACGCTGGGGATACCGTAAACCATTATATGACTGTAGAAATCAATGTGAAATGCCTCGAATATTCAGTGTTACGCCAAGCCCCCAGAGATAATTTAACCGTCATAAGATCATCTCGAACCAAGTGCCACTCAAGAGCCAGTGCACTTGCATCAATGCTACAGTCAGACTTCACTTCTTGCAAATGTTCTGATACGATCTGTACTATTAGCGTTACGTTTTCTTTTCTGCGCACATGGCACAAGACAGCACAAGACTAAATCATAACATTGTTCTTTCTCCTCCGCTGTTTCCTAATAACTCCCGGTCATACGTTAGCCAACGTATGACAGGAAATTCTCTGTCATACGTTTAATCATATGGTGGTTTTGGAATCTTAAACCCTACATATCAATCAATCCCTGTCTTACGTTAGGAAGGTTCTTTCGAGAGATTTTTTTTGCCTCCCGCCACATTTAGAAATGTCGCTCCAGTAGGGTCCTTCACTGAGCGTTTTCATCACTGTTACGGTTCTCTTCACCGGCTCTTCTTCTTATGATGTTTCGTCATTCATTAAATCTCTTCGTCGTGCACGTGCACCCCTTGTGGCTGAGAAAAAGTAAACGCCAAACGACTTCTATTTGTCTCGAGACACTGCCATTTGTCCAGCGCCCGTTTTCTTACTTTCATAATGCCCAAATCAGTCTATTCTGCTTGGCCAAGCTGGCTGAATGGTCTCTCGCGCCTCGCTATTGAACGCAGAGCACCCATCAGTGCTGCACAATTGTGCAACACCGTCTGGCGGGGCGAGATTTTCGCTCTATAGGTTCTTGTTATGTGATGCCGAATATAGGTACGAGTATATGATGTTATCAAGTACGGGATGTCCATAGACTTGCGTGTAGTTGGAGGTCAGGGGGATCAGGGAGACCTCTCCCCTCCTCCCACTTTACGTGACACGTCACCTTCGCACTTTGTTCTAATGACCTCAGTGGGAGAGCGTCGGGAAGAGAGAGGGGACAATTTCTACCACAGTGAAACCTAGTTTCGTCTCTGCATCCCTTTTAGAAAACCCTGCACAGGTCGATGATTACGTCATTTTTTCGCAAGTTTTTTTTCTGTTCTTATTTTACGCGCCCTACACCAGTTATGGTGGCTCAGCTTCGTCAGCCTTCCATAGCATTCTAAAGGAAATGACAGTAATGATAAATAGCTAGGGACAGCGATCACAGTCGGCGATGCCAATTCCGTTGTCTTACGCCAAGCTGCTTTTATCTTTCACCTTCGACATCTGTAACAGGCGCAATCTATGCATTTCGCGTGCTTGAAAAGCTGTCTTGTTCAAACTCGTCTGGCTAAGTAATCTTAGCAGAAAATCAACGTGTTTTTCGCAACCCTATTCTGTTCATTTACTTTTTCTGAAGCTCGTCTTGACACTTCATCCATGTATTTGCTTAGTGATTCTGTGAATCTGAGGGCAAATGGTAGGGGAGTTTGTCGCAACAACTTATAGCCATAAGCGCTAAGCTTGTTTGCGTTTTGTTGTCAAGTGATTGAACCCTACAGTGTATTTACTGTGTGAGCATCAAAAATCGCAGGACGATTCCTATATCTTTGTTTTTAGAGATACAGCTGTCATGGGCTTGATGTCTTAATTTTTGAATACCGCTGGTTTCGGGCCACTGGTTCTCTTCGTCGAAAGAATGTAGAAGTCCTTTCTGTGTTAAAAAAGAAAGAGCAGAATACAATAGAAAGTCGCAGTGCGCCGAGTGTAAGGGAACTTCGTTTTCATTACGTCGCAGTCGAAGGTGTTTCGTCTCAGTTACTTGGTTTTTTTTATAATCTATTTACGTACACCCATCAACGACATTTCTAACTTCTCTCATTTTATCTGATTCGCATGTGCTACGTGAAACAAAGAACGACCTATAAGACCGCCGTCATGCCACAGGTTACTATTAGGGGAAGGAAGAATTAGCTTAATGTGTCTCCACATCTTCAAAACCACTTTTTTTTCACGCAGCTTTCACAGATAAGGATGACGATGTCTGCAGTAAGCATGGAATATTTCAAAGGAGCAAATCATCTCATATTATCTGCTTGTCGGCATCTAATGTCGTCACATTTGTCATGTAATCACGGTTTTTCATAAACGGCTATGTACCACAAAAATGGGGTTCGCACTACTCTCCACCGGTCCACTAAAAATGGAGAAGACAGCAGCTATTTTAACGAATAGCCAGCGATGGTGGTGGAACTGAGACACCCTTACCTACAAGCCGCAGGGAACTGAAACCGGGCCTGTGGAAAGAAAGAGTCACTACCTCAGGGTGAGCTGCATTGCGACGCAGTTTTTGGATGACGCTAGCAAAGCAGAAAACACCCTTTTATACGCACCCGGTGTTGGGTTTGGCACCACTAGTGTCTCATCAAAGATATATCTTTTAAATCACTGCTTGCTCCACGTCTCTTTGAGTTTCACGCGAGTGGTGTTCCCAACACACTTTACCCCACTCCAGTTTCTTTATCGCGTAAGTAGAGTTCTCTACATATTGTACCCGTCCCCAGTTTTTTTTTATCACGTAAGTGGAGTTCCCTACATACTTTATTCCTCCCCAGTTTTTTATCACGTAAGTGGAGTTCCTCACATACCTTATTTCTCCCGAGTTTTTATTTTACCGCGTAAGTAGAGTCACCCTACATACATCACCATCTCCAGTCTTTTTTATCGTGTAAGTTGAGTTCCCTACATACTTTACCTCTCACCAGTTTTTTTTAATTGTTAATGTCGAAAACAACACTGCTTAAGATAAAATTACTAGTGCAAATACAGAACATTCCTCACAAAGAAAAGAAGATACACACACGTGGGCTCGTGTGTGTATCTTCTTTTCTTTGTGGGGCGTGTTCTGTGCTTGCGCTGGTAATTTTAATTCAGTGATACGTACCAACTAGGTCCAAATGAAGTTTTATTGAGAGCAACATTGACTGCTCGTTTCGGCGAGTGTCCCCGTGATGCAGTGCGTTACTTACATCGCACTGCGTTTTCAGCGTTTCAGTAATTACTACGCCTCACCCACGATTCCCTTTCAGGTGGTGACTCTTCAATCGAACGTCAGAGTGCCGTAACTGTATATAATAGAGAAACTATGGTTTTAGTAACTGAGCTGTTTTGTACGCGCATTGTTTTTCCTCCTTTTTTTTCTCTTATCACCGTTTCCTTATCACCAACGCAGGGCAGCAAACTAGACGAATCTTCAGTTAATCTCTGTGCCTTTACTCCTGTAACTTCTCTCCTTCTTTCTCTCGCTACGGTGCACTGCACTGCGCCAGCACTTGCATCACGCTTCATATTATAACGAAGGAGCATGTTTCTCCCAAATTTTGGCTCTAGAAAATGAAGCGATAGTAATAAACAGCGGCTCCTGATATAGCCAAGTGAATCATTTTCTCTGAGTGTAAGAACTTATACTAGTACGCGCAGGCATTTTTCCCGTAGTTGATACGGGCATGTCTTTATATTATAATGATATAGCTGTCTAGACTAAACGCTTATTTGCAACATGTGCACAGAAAATATTGGCTTTTCTGGCTTTTCGTGCGGGGATAGTACCAGATCACGACTTAGGAAAAAAAAATACCGCAGTAAAAGAAGGAAAGTGGTAAATGACCTGGTGAGTAAGTACAGAAATTCGCTTTGCAATGACCACCATAACTTCATGCCGTGCTTTCCGTCGGTAGTTTCGTAAGAAGCGCAGCCTCGGGATGACCACTTACGATGAATGATCCATCGTTTAGACAACGATGGTGAAGTAACCAGCTGCGGAAACTGTTCTTGCGTCTTTTCGAGAGTGACTGAAAGTCAAGACATTCCGCGACTCTACAAAACAAAATAAAATAAACAAAATTGCACGCCACACACAAATCGCGCACAAGCGATTGAGCGGGTGCGTGCGATATTACAAAACCGACCATAAGAAACAACAGCTGCACAGGCTTCTTTTGGTAGAAAGGTGCTCGAACCCTTGCTTGCGCCGTTTCCAACTTTTCGGCTGCTGGATGGCCAAAGTAATCAAATACTGACTTGTTTCGCCATACCAAGTTCCTATTTCGTTTCTAAACTACAACAAAAAATAGGAAAAAAAAAACATGCTCTGATCTTACCGATCGAAGAAGTCTTTTACGAGAAAGGAAAATGCGTGGGTGCTCCTTGAAAGGCGAAATAATAAAAGAAGGTATTGCGAAACCTGCGTTGGCTTTACCCATTTTGTAACGAGGTGAATTCTAGGAACACCTAAATGACCACTGGCATCTACAGTTTCTCTGTCCTCTATATCTGCTTAACTTCTAATATTCTGAAACCATTCCGTTTATATCACATACGTCTAAATTTTGCAGCACGGTGCTACTTTTGTCTTTTCTGCTTGAGCTTGAGTCGTTGTACTACTGCGGTTTCAGGGACCATGCTCTACGACGATGCAAATAATAAAATAATGTGCAGATATTCTGCTTATTTATGACTTGACTGGTTCTGTATAGAATGATTCTGTGAACAGCAACACAGAATCTGTACTCAATGCAAGTTCACCATTTTTTCACTAATACACAATCAATTTAACCTTAGCCTGTGCGTGTGCTACTATAGCTATGTATGCTTAGGTCGATTCAGAAGTTAGTGTATTTCTACCCGACGTCGCGACATCGTTCTAGTATTTACGAGCTTATATCGACTACAGAAAAGCATAAAAGCAATCCACGCTGTGTTTTTAAATGATTTGATATTACTATTTGTGCGACGTGAGCCAAGTTGTGTAAGAACAAGGATGCGACACCGGACAAGCTGTTTAAGGCTCAATTTCGAAATAACCGTAAATGACTGCAGCACAAGACAACTACATTGTCCTACGGTCTTCTTTTTCTCGGGTTTTCGTATTTCGCACAGTGTACCCGCATTCTAAAAGTATACCTTGAAACTTGCGATACCAACATGTGCCAAATATAGTGTTCTAGTCAGTCGGACGTAACCCCTTGAGCAGAAATAAACGATAAGTAGGACCCTTGTACCTAAGGTTTCCGTGTACTCAGTCCAACTGAGATTGGTAGAAATGATGCCGAGATACCCGTATTTCCTTATGCTATGTACTGTCAGCTATGTGAATTTGCACTGAAAATTTGCCATTGTTTTCTAGTATTTTTTTACATATGACTGTTCCGTCTAAGTGAGTTCCCCTCCGCTTGTCTCAGCAGCACGCACCACACTTCAGTCAGTGAACTGTTCAGTTCGACTACATCACCTCACCATCACCGTAAATCCAGACGTTACAACAAACACAGGACGCATCATGAACTCTCAGTGCAGTGTGCTAGAACCATAACCCCTATATTGTGTAAAGTGCTGATGATTTGCTGGCGTGGTTGTCTCCACGTAAAGGGTACATCTACTAAGAGACATCTCGGATGTGTATATCATATAGGTACAACAATGGTCTGCTACTTCTTTTTTGTGCACAATGAGTAACTTCAGTTGAAATAAACCCCGAATAAATCCCTCGATACATAGTATTAGCGACTTCCTTCTCTATTATTTCCTTAAAGGGGTGTATTGCATAAGCGTTGGGTTTACGGTTGTGCAGAACACAAACAGTAATCACACATACAAATGAAAAAGAATTAGTGCTCAAGCTTTTCAGCAAATGTTGATGGGCAATTGATTTCCGTGATCGAACAAGGCAAGCCGTTCCACTCGCAAAGTGGCCCCGCCACAGTGGTCTAGTGGCTAAGGTACTCGGCTGCTGACCCGCAGGTCGCGGGATAAAAATCCCGGCTGTAGCGGCTGCCTTTCCGATGGAGGCGGAAATGTTGTAGGCCCGTGTACTCCGATTTGGGTGCACGTTAAAGAACCCCAGGTTGTCGAAATTTCCGGAGCCCTCCACTACGGCGTCTCTCATATTCATATGGTCGTTTTGGGACGTTAAACCCCACAAATCAATCAAATCAATCAACCACTCCCAAAGTGTGCTTTGAAATCATCACGACTTAGTCAACAGGTTTGCTTCACCTACTAAAAAAACTTACTGTGGAAGTGCATCCTTTACAGGGTGCGGAATCCTTTGAGTACGACTGAACTTAAAGGTACTTGTTGCGCTCTTCACTGTATTTTTTACTGCTTTCTTCCAACGTGCTTGTGCAGTACGCGTTCTTTCTTGTTTTGCACCGTCAAATGCTCTGAAAACTTGGCCAGTGGTTAGGTGGGTGGAGGGACAAGGGGGCAAGAAGATGTGTCCGTTATTCAATATACGTCATGACTTTGAATGTCTTTTACATTTTTTTTTGAACGCGTGGCTTACTTTCAGTGTGCTCGTGAGTACGCTCATGTAATTCTAGCACTACAGAGCCAAATGCTTTTGTGTTGCAGCATCTAGTGGTGGCTACGGACACTATACAACTCCCGAGGCTCAAATCAGACAATGGCCGTAAACTATCTGCTTACGACACGGTCACATTGGAATTTGGTATCATATGTCGAGAGTAGAGCGGGTGATTTTCAACTGATTTTGCTTATAATATATAAAGTTTAGCCCGTGTGCTGCGCAAAAATGTACGTCACGCCTGTTTTCTCGCTCAAAGAGTGTTCCAGGGTTCCTTAAGTTTAAGGAATCCAGAGGAAAAAATTTGAAGTAATTACAGAACGCAGGAGGTTACCAAGTTATCAAGAAAAAAATGCTAGCGTGTTCGCCATTCGCTACATTACCTCATTTAGTGAATGGCACAAAGCAGGTGCACGAAACAAAAAGATAACCCTATACGCACAATCGATAGTATTCTCCTGGCAATCACCGAAAGTCGGCCAGCACACCGGTGGTTGGCCCTTTTCGTACTCCTGGAGAGGAGGCAGAGGAAGAGGGATAAAAAGCAGGGTAGTCAATCACACGCACGTCCTGTTTGCCACCCTGCCCGGGCAGAAGGAATTAGAGGGTTTAAATAAAGGGAAGAAAGGAGAGGAAATTGAACCGTACAAGCAGTCGCAAAAAACATATCAATGCTCGCGTCACTTTGCTGGCTTATGACGCGTAGAGCCACGAACTGAAGATCCTTTCGGAAAAAGGTCTATCGTATAGTTTGTTCGGCGTATTGCGCCGCACATTGCGTTAACTCGCAAAAAGATCATAGGAACACAGTAGATGTTGTATTGTTTCACCACTCTCGCACGAGCCACATCTGGAGGTATCTATCATTCCTATGCGAAAAGACTACTGCTTCTTGAAAGCTACTGTTAACCACATGCTGCACAGTAAAGTTGTGTGCCAGTGCCAAAGGTTCGATGAAACTTGAGCCTTCCTTGAAGGGTCGATGTTATGTAGGCGGTGGTTCCCGACAATGAGATCGCCCAGCTAAGTTTGGGACATAGTGTCAGTGACCTAGTGAGGACCACTTGCAGTGTCAGTTCTCGACAAGGGTATTGGGCAGTCTGTGCGTTATCGTTGGTGGAACAGGCAGCATTATAAGCGACGTCTTTACCGGCTATGGCACAATGTGTTGGTAGCCTTTGGAACAAAACTTGATCACTCATTTCATTTACTAGCTGCTAATGCATTTTTCGTCATAACGCGGATTAAAAACTTTTAATGTATGTCCTAAATAGTAGATACAACCCGATTTTGAGGCTGAGTTTCAGGAATTTATAAAATATCAGCACGTAACACAGCAAGCTCTGCTGCTGTGGATGTCGTTCTGTAGGACAATGAATTTTAGAGTCACTTGGCCCACTGGGATTATAACAGCACCTGTGTAGCTGTCAGTCGAGACCGGTCGATTGGTGTAAAAGTGGATCCTTTGGCCATACTGCTCGTTGAGTAGTGACAATGGCGCTTGTCATAAGACCACTGTTGAAATACGGCTCTTGTTCGTAATTCGATCCTGGAAACAGTGTGGCGTATTTGTGGTTGTTGTAGGTACAACGGAGACAAAAGTGGCCTTTCTGCCGGAGTGAAGTGCAACGGAAGACATTGTCTAGAGTGGAAACAATACTTGAAAACATGGCTTGTGGTCTGGAAAGTGGCAACGTAGCAATATGGCGACCGGGAGCTGGGCAGAGGTATCTACTGTGGGCTCTCAAGTTGTCAGTGGTGACGTATGTTGAAATCGAATGCTATCGTGAGATCATAAGGTACACGGAGCTAAAGACTTAGGTGTGCAGAAATCTGAGCAATGGATGTAGTGAATGCTCTCACGTTTTATTGTGCCAGAATGAGGGGTAGATTGAGACATTGCGACGGCGTTATGGCTAAAAAGAACCTTCTTTTTATTTCCGATCAATATTTCTTATGGTGTTTTCTTGTTCGCCAGACATCTTCGATTGCGTTATAGCTGTTCTTCCTTCACTGGTATTGGAAAAATCATTGATATTTATAGTCTTGCAGGTAAATGTATAAAACGTACTAAAATATCTATAACCCCCAAAAAACTTGTGCATATGATGCACAATGTTAAAAAAAAGCCGTGGTGAGTTTCCTGATAGACTACTGATCGAGGTGATCTTTTGCGAAGTAAGCAATTGTACTTGCCTAATGTTTCGCAACAGGTTACGAGACAAAGCAGCGCATTTCATAAAATGCGTGAAAAAATGAACGGATGGATAGAAAGACCTTTAGTCAGAAAAACACTCCCAAAGTTGCCGGCCCGGGTGCAGGCCACAGATTCAATATTGCTCAGTGAGACATACCTCTTCCATCACTACCAAGGTAATTTGCATTGCCAACGCTTGCTCGTTCGCATCTGAGCTAGTAAGAGCGTTTAGCTATCGCTCTTAGAGAACGTCTGGTCCTACGTTGTCCTGCGTGAAAATTACTCTGATTTCTCTGAATGTCCATAGAATATGTGCTACGTTTGTATGTGTTTATCTGCAGAGCTTACCACTCGCTTCTGGGAATTATCAGGAATTCACCCTGTTTTAAGCGTACCAAATTTAGGAATGATGTTTCTAAGCGTCTCCAATCTGTTTCTCGAAGACATTGTTAGCACTTAGGTACCAACAACCCACATTAGGTAGCTCACGAAAGAAATCATCTCCAAAGCTTCTTTCTGCCTTAAGAAAAATTCTCGGATGGAGGAAGGGAGAGAATTAAAAAGAGAGGGGGTGAGTCGTACACTTGCTTTTATCTTGTGATGACACTGTTTGCCGACAAGAAAAACTTTACGCCTATTTTTCTCGGCCATAAATGTAGAAAAACATTTTAACTAGAGTTTTCTTTTAATTTTTACTCGCAAACATAAACAGAGACACACACTTTGTTAAAATGTTTTCACTTCTGTCGATTCTATTCAAACGCAGTACAAACTCTTACAAAGCGCTATATCTATTTTATATTTGTAACCGTTTTCCTGCATCAGTCAGCTTTATCCTTAGTTTTGGAGGCAATAAAAAAAGACTGCTGTCGACATCTCCAAACTTTGCACATTATGACTGTTTCTTATAGGCGAGTGACCATGAAAGCGTATAACAGCCACGTCTACTGTTCACAAGCGCATGCACAGTGTCTATCTTTGAAAAAAATGCATCCGACAACAAAATTATGCCAAGCCTTCAGTTTTCAGTATGAAGAAAACGTGCAGTACACTTGGCAGAATAACCAAAATGGAAATAGAAAGTTCAAGAATGGTATAGTAAAAAAAAGCAATAATTTTTTTTCATTTCAAAATACGTGTAGCAACGAGTCAAGTTTCGTGTTTTCCGCTTTTCATACAAATAGGCTGCTTGAGCAGAGACGCCACAACGGCACTCAGCGCATCGGCCATCGTCAACACGTAACACAAAAGTTTTTTTTTCTGCTTTCGGCATCACGTCTTTCCGCGAGTCCTCGTACGTTCTCAACTAGCCTGGCGATTTTTCTGCCTCTTTTTCTTTTCCTTTCTTTCCACCCACCCAGTTCTACCTCTTCTTGCTTAGTTTTAAATGCCTCGAAACTGCTTCTAGCGGGCTAAGCAGGAAACTCTCGAAAAACAAAATGCATTTTGTTCAACGTTATGCTTCCAAGCCTAGCCGACATAGTGCCTGCGGAAACCTAAACTATAGATCTGAAATAAAACAGAAACGAATATACCGGGTGCGTGCGCATTGCTCAGTAGTAAAAACGAACGAGGGAAGGCAAATGGTGAACGAGAGGATGCCGAGTGGAGGGGTGTCCGCAAGAAGGCGCAGTAAAACACGCCTTACCGCGAGTGTACAGCAAAAGCAGAGTTTGTGGGAGGGAGGCCGCGTAGACGAAGCGCGGATGAAGACTTTAGCGGAAGAGGGAACTCCGCTCGGCAAGCCCCACTGGACGTGTCGTCTCTCGACTTGATACGTGACCCGACGCTCGATCACGTCTTTTCCACGGCCAATGTGTTGCGCGGTGCGAAGCGACCCTCGCCAATGGATACAAAAAAAGCATATAGAGTGAAAAAAAAGAGACACAAAACGTCTACTCCGAATGTAAAGACTGCAGCCCTTTGCCATCATTAAAGCAGCTCGCCGGCACTGTTGTTCCCTGTAGCCGTGGTGGTACACATCTATAAACTTGTGCGTGTTTGGGTCTTTTGGTCCGACGGTCACCCCCTTCCCCGCCTTCCCTCCTCATTGTCCACTGCTCCTTTCGTTTTCGGTCTCGCTGTTCTCACAACGTTCCACACCAACGCCTCTTCTTCCGTTTTTCGGACACTAGGGACCTACCGAAACAAAGATTGTTTTTTGTATTACGTTCTTTTCTATTCACTCTCTTCATGGTGCGTTGTTTTTGTAGCGGACTTTCCGCAGCCTCGCCGTTTCTTCGGCGCATTTCCTCTTATTTGTTCACAGTCGTCTACGCGTCGCCACCTCTGTAATGCGCCTCCTTCGTTCGGGTCGAGTGCACGGGAGGCGAAATAAAGTTTTCTCCGAATGACCACCACCGCCACGCATCAGTATTTTTCGTGGCTGGACGCGTCCGCAACGCGTACACTCGACTCGCTGTGCGCGACTTGCTTCGTTTCCTGTCGAGCGAAAAATCCCGCGCCACCTACAGGTCCCCAGAGGCTTTACTCCGGTGTTCCTTGCGCCTTCCAATGCGGTGCTTTTTCGTTTTCTGGTTGTAGTTCGTCTCTCACGTTATTTCCGCTCTTCCAACAAAAAAAATCTAGCACGTCTGTTGTAAACCTTGAGAGTACGTTGACGAAGTCGAATTGCTTGTTAAGCACATATGAGATCGACTTTTTGTTCCTAGTTTCATCTCGGTGCGCTGACTGGAAGCGTATAATGTAATACAGAAAAGCAGATGTAATTATAATTAGCCTTACTGCCTTTACTTCTTCTTGTATGCCTCATTTTATCTCTCTATCTCTCAATATATATATATTGTTTAAACTCCCAAGTAAGGCAACCGTTTAATGCACCGAACAGCAACGTGACAGCAGTTAGGAACATCGTCAAAACCAGCATGAGCCTGAACAACAACAAACGTCTTTTTTGTTGTTTCTCCAGCGATGCCCGTAATTGTCACTACAATGACTCCCCAGTAGAAAAGGAGCCAACTCGCCGACCACTGAAGCACAGGTAGGACAGGTGGGTTGTAGTGAGGTTTCAATCGGTCAACCCCGGTAAGGAGCGTCATAGTTGTGTATGAACATTGAGGAAATGGTGCACTTTAAAAAACTACCGGTGGTCTTAATTTTTGGGGCCCTCCACTACGGCGTCTCTCTTAACCATATGGTGATTTTGGGACACTAAACCTCACATATCAATCATCGAACTATGAGGCCGGGGGCAGATGATTGCATGCAGGGCCACGCGATTGTTCCAGGGGAGTATGACATAGGAAATGAGCTTCGGTCATGAGAGTGCCTCTGGAAAGCCTGATTGTGCATGGTAAGCGAATTTGTATGCTGTCTATTTATTCATTTTTTTGGCATACGTGGTGGCTTCCGCAAGAGTCTTCAATTTTGAAGGGTCTGGGCGGTACAAAAGAATAATGTCCAAAAAACGAGTAAGGTTTTTTATTATAAACAAGAAAGAACGGGGAGAATCCATAGTAGATTGAATGGCGCTGGTGTACGCATACGTAACGAAGGGCAGTATGCGGTCCCAATTGGTGTGGTCTTCGGAAATGTACACAGAGAGAATATCACCTAGCGTGCAATGAAAGCGCTTGGTCATCCTGTTGGTTAGAGTGTGATATGCCGTGGTATTTCGATGCAAATTGTTGAATTCAAGCAGGAGGGCTTTGACAGCTTCGGACAACAAGGAACGCCCACGGTGAATGAGGAGCTCGCGGGGTGCACCATGCCTAATTACGAAGCTGCGAAGAATGAAGAAGCCGACTTCATGCGCAGTGGCCTCTGGAAATGCCAAAGTTTCAGCGTAGTTCGTAACGCGGTAAACAGCTACGATGACGCAGTGGTTGTAATTTGGTGTTTATGATAGGGGACAGTACTGGTCAATGCCGATGCGGTCGAAAGGCCTAGAAGGACAAGGCAGTGGTTCGAGTGGCTATAGTAGAGCGAAGAAAGCTCTTCCTGCGTTGAAACAAGCAACAGGAACGGACGTACTGCCGGACAAAGCGGTACTTTCCGCGACAGTAGTAACGAATCAATACCGGGCATACGTCTTCCCCACACCAGCTTGGACGCATTGAGGATCCGCGTGTAAGGAGGCACAGGCATCAGAACGTAGGCGGCTAGGGATCACAGACAACCATTTTCGGCCACCAGACAAGTGGTTTACACAGCAGAGAAAGCCGTCGCAGATTGTAAAATGACGAGCAGTTTGTCGAATTGAACGGTGGCGGTATGTGTAGATGCCCAAGAAAGGTACTCTAAGAGAGACGCTATCCTAGGATGCTGGCGTTGCTCAAAGGACATGTCGGCATGTTCAAGTGAAGAAGATTCGCAGCCGGAAAAAGACGCTGTCACATAATCATGGGGCTTTGTCTGGGGTCCTATTGTACCGAGAAAAGGTAGAAAATGATGGTGTATGGGCTGAAGGAAACATCTGGTGAAAGATTCGCTCCTTTGAGAGAGCGTCTTGGGAGCCTCTCAGTCAACTTAGGCTTTACACTGTAGGTAATTGTGAATCAACGTTCGTCATTCGAACGCTGTTTGTATATTCAGAACATTCAAAAAATGACACAATATGCGGAGACTTCCAAGAATGAGGCCGTGTTTGGCTATGCTGGTTGCTTCGTAAAGAGTGTTTTGTATGTGAAGAACACTTGTTACGGTGACGACAGTGTTCAAGTTCGTCATTTTGAAAAATATGAGGGACGTAAACCTTGAATACCTTAGAGGACACGTCGTACTCAGTGAAGTTGATGAGCAGCTGCTGTTCCGACCATAACGCGATGGTGGCATGGAGCTTTGATAGCCTGAATCAGTCCTCTACAGATCCGTCGTCTTTTGATCAGGTGTACTTTGAGATGCCAAGGTCTGGCCTAATATTTGTTGCTGTGCACTGCTAGGAGCCAGGGGAGTACCCAGGCAGTGGCACACCAGGTACGTGCCCCCCCCTTCCCCCCGAATTTTTTTCCGGCAAGGCATAGAGAGCGAAAAATGGCCATTTTAAGCGAGTGCCCCTCCCGAAATCGAGGTGGGGCCGCTGCCGTCGAGATCAATTTTTGGCTACGCGCTTGCGAGGAGCTGGTGGTTTGGTAGTCCATGTCTGGTCATTGCGCCTGGTGGAGAGCATCGATGATGTGCAACTGATGAAGGAGTTGGCAGGTCTTCAACCTGTGGACGACTTGTGGAAAGCTCCATGTTAGAAACGTGGCTTAGCTCTTACGCCATATCTTCATTTCATCACACACACACACACACACACACACACACACACACACACACACACACACACACACACACACACACACACACACACACACACACACACACAGAGAGAGAGATAGATAGATAGATAGATAGATAGATAGATAGATAGATAGATAGATAGATAGATAGATAGATAGATAGATAGATAGATAGATAGATAGATAGATAGATAGATAGATAGATAGATAGATAGATAGATAGATAGATAGATAGATAGATAGGAATTTGTCTACCCAAAATGGTGGACCATCACGAAGTTTAAGCCTTCAAATTTTCCGGTTCCGGCGAAATTGACCTTGCATTCATTGCTACGGCATGTGCATTTCTGGCGTTGATTAATTTTAGCAGCATGTGTACCTGTGTCATGTATTTTTCTCTTTAAGCACCTGTTGAACTGCGCCATTGATGCTTCTCCACGTGTGACACCGCGTGCTTCCACCCTTGAGTATAATAAACCGCCAAACCTCAGCGAACGACCACACGAAAACGACGTGGAGAGGAGAAACAGTCTCTCCTAATTGTTTCACGAAGCATGGGTCCGCGCGCACCTGTGCAGGTCCCAGAAAGAAAGCAAGTAAGACGTGCTTTGAGATTATCCGTCGTTCGAACGAGTTTCTTCGCTATAAGAGCTAGCCGAAGGGTTCAAGCTCCTATACCTGATCCGCCGCGCATCAAATAAATAATGCGCGAACACGTCTGCCGAGAAATGGCTGGGCGCCCAGCGTCGGCAGTCCTTTCGAGCGCCTGCGATTGCCGGTGCTCAGGCGAAAGAAGGGAGTCGACAACCCAGAGTTGCGTAATTATTCAGGGACCCATGAGAACGTAACAAAGCGTCAGAAGTCTCGACCTTCGATAGTGGAGTAAACACTTTTACTCCTTTCTGAACAAACTCACCCGTAAAAGCCTCGAAACAAGAAAAAAGCTAACTCTTTGAAACAAAAATAATATTCACTAAGCAAGAAGAGGTGCCGTTGTCTATGTACAGGAGAAAGGGATGAGTTGAGTGTCTAAGAAACGCAGTTTTTGCTTGATTCACGAAAAGAACTCTTAGCTTTTTTTTCCTAATGGCCACGTTTCGGGAAGCCACTTACATGGTAGCGGCACGTCGCTGCAATCATTTATCTTCGCCGTTCCCGCACTCTTGTTCCTGGGGTCTTCCATAGTTCACGATTCGAGGCAATTTTCGTCGATGATGCAGGCGAAACCTAAAAAAATAAATAAAGTGGCTAACCTGCTGCACGTATTTAGTGGTATAAGCTATAACATCTCGTGGTTGGCGTATATGCGGGCGACAGCTTGTACCATGTGAGCTGAGATCTAATATGCAAAAGTGCTTTGAACGACAGTGCTGCCGCCCCTCGTTGTATTCACTCGGGAACTGAGCGTGTGGGCTCTGTCAAGGATCGTTTCATGGACAGTGGTTTTGAAAAATGGAAATCTAGCTCCTTTTTTTTATTCGCGTCTGTGTAGAGCGTTTTGAACTAGAGCAAATCAATAAATAGACCCGATGGCCCGGCCACTACGATGCCTGCCCATGCGTCGCATTAGAAGTGCTAGTCAGTGAAAAAATAGAGAAGGAAGCGCACAATATGAAGCTAGAATAAACAAGCGACATATATTAGCGTAAAACACTCTTTGGGGCTAAAGTTTTAACACGTGTACCAAGCATTGGGGAAGTCTGTGATCCACAGGCGCGAAGTTCCTGTTCTTGCTCCTGCTTTTGTTGAGTTTTCCGTGGCTATAATGAGCGTTTTCCAGCACCGTCTATGCGACACAGAGTGTCCCAAACTTTGTTCAATATACCAATGGAAGAATATTTCCTTCTATGCTTCTTTTCCGTAGTTCTACACACCTGAAAGAAAAACGACTGTCTGTAAGAATTTATCGATGAATCAACGACGTTTATACGCATATTTCACCCGAAAGCCTACTCACAAGTGAGACAATGAAATGATAACAAAATCGCACAACCAAGGACGTTTTGTGGAGATGACGATGCACAGTGACAAATACAACTGAGCTTCTGGTCCAAATATGTTACAATTATTTTAGAGATAGCTAAAATAAGAACGTAATAAGGACTTTTAGCTGACCGATTTTGCGCTCCGTTCCTCGTTCCGCTCAAACGCCTAACGTTACCAGAGTGCAACACACGTTTTCAGTTTTAGCCAAGTGTCGTTTGGTCAACGCTATCGCGACGCCACCATGAAAGTTACTTAAAAAGAAAATTACCATAGTTCATATCTTGCGGCAAGATAGAAACTTCTGTTTTGAAAGAGTGTGAATTCATCTACTTTTTGGCGCATGAGTATTTTTTTTCAATTTTTTTTGTCACCTTCACTTGGAGCTGGACTACAACCGAAGCCTTCAAGGCAGCCCAAACGCGTTTCAAACGCCCTGCCCTGAGGCAGCGTGTTCATCGCGTTGCAATGTGGGAAATCAAAGTAAAAAGCTTTTCTGAATAGGTGATAGATTGGCTGCTGTTGAATACTAAATTGTTACATGAAATTGCTTACTATTGAAAACTCGCGAAGTACCTTTGACGGAAATACCAAAGAAGCATCTCGAGACGCTCCTTTATGGCCCCAAGTGTCAGACATGCGCAGACTCTCGAAGAAAAATGCTGCGACGACTTCTTGGAAGAGGTACAGATCTTAGTGCGTCTTGAAGTGCCGTCGGTGCTTGCGTGTTTGCAAAACGACCACTGCGTTTATCGAGCAGCGTGGACTCGCGGCACTGGAGGCTGCCGTTTTGGTCGTTTCTCCACGCGTCACGTGATCCTTCGCTCGCTAAGACAGTCCGCTCACACGCTCAGTGCCTGACCGTATAGCGCACGCGCAGTGGCGCAAGCACCGACTGGCTGAGCGAAGCGGGAGGCAAAGTACGGTCAGAATCGTAATGGTAATAGTACTAAAAAATGCGTTGTACATGCCAAAAGCCTAAATAATTAGGAGGCACGCTTTAGCGGGTAGCCACGGATTGTTTCAGACCACCCGGAGTCTATTAAAATGCTCCTAAATCAAAGTAAACGCTTGTTCTTTGTCTTTCACCCCTATATATCCAAATGCGTCTGCCGTGGCCGAGAGTCGAACTCACAACGTCGAGCATGAACACAACAAAAAACTGAACAAACACGTCTAATGAAAGGTTCCCCTTGATTCACACACACACACACACACACACACACACACACACACACACAACGAATGATAGAAAGATGGTGACTTTTTGACATCGCGAGCAAGCCCAAGTGACTAGATGACTACATCGCGTTTAAGGAGGTCTTCATAGGACGGTGCAGATATCGTAATAATGATGAGCGCGGTGAAGAAGTAAATATGTTCGACTATCACCCTATGACGAGGTGAACTTGACTGTAGTAAATAAAGCCAGGTACCGGAACGAACATTGGAACAAAGAGTGATTCCAGTCTGCTAAAGCACTGCCAGACGAGAACCATCTGTCGGGCTCCGGTCGTTTTCCTGGAGAAACGAGAGAGAGAGGGGGGGGGTAAATAGACTTGCCAAAGGCTGTGTCTACAGTCCTAGTCGTCCAAGATCACTTTGAAGGTGCCGTGATAGCCGCGGAAAAAACGATTAGCATATATAAAGGAAAGGGAACCAAACAAAGCCCGTCATATACGAACGTAGGTGCGCGATTGTGATGGGAAAAAAACGTTATATTGACCGTGTCATAGTGTGGAGCACAGTGCCTAGTTTATTTGCAGAAGAAGACGTAAATATCCCGCCCGCTCCGGTGCTTCTCTTTATTTATTTTCGGAATCCCCCTCTCCTCGGTCGCGGAGCAAACGTCAGTCGCATTCAGTGGTTGGTGAGAGGTTATTGTTGCGGTCGTCGCACAGACCCGCTGGGTCACACCCATAGCAACAGGCAATATGCCGCAATTTGCGCAGTACCCGGTCGTTCGCCGATGTGTGTCGATAGCGACGCCAGAGGCGATAATACCTTGCTTGCGACCGTGCCTGTCATCGTATCTTCCGTGCAAGCGCCCTCTCTGCCGTTTCTTCCCTTCTGCCATTCTATTTCCGTGTTGATGCTAAGCAGTGGCGGGGTTACATCGATAACTATTGCACTTAGTTTAGTGCACTCACCACCTCCGCGTAGTGCAGCGGAATATGAAAATGATCTTGCGCGCTTGGTGCGCTGAGAAATACCAAGCTCCTAAAATATCTGCACAGGATGTCAATGTCTCTTTAGCCTAAAAGAACTCGTAGCGGCTTACACGCCACTCCTAAAGAAAAAAGTGATTTACAAACAGAAAAACCGTTTTTAAACGAGATTATTAATCATGCACGCTTTTCGAATACATTATGAATATTGGCGACGATGATAATGGGATCATAACGTGATAAAATGATTATTCCTGCACGCGTTTCTGGTATTATAGATACAAACGCATAACGATAGTTAGGCATCTAGATAACTTTGAAGAAAGCTCAGATTCAGTAATAACACCTCGGATTTTACGTGTCAAAATTGCTGGGATTTTACGTGTCAAAAGATGTGATTATGAGAGGCGCCGTGCTCAGGTTCTCTGAAATAACTCGTTCTGTTTGGAGTTCTTCAACGTGAACTTTAATGTGCGCTTTCCGATCTCATTGATATTCGGCCGTCGTGTTTGTGACTCGAACCCGTGCTGTCGAGCATAGTCATATATAAAATTTGAGAGACGGGAAAGAAGCAACTGTACCGACAACAAATGCCAGCAAAGTTTCAATGAAAACAAAGAGAACGAGCATGTTCTTCTAGCACTCAACAGTAGAGTATCAAGTAATTCAATTAAACGTGCTTTAAGAATAAACGCCTTTCGCTTATCTTTTGCGAGCTGTGCGGAATTCGAGGCAGTTGTATGTTCACATGGCATTGGATTACAGAGAGAAAATACAGGCTCTGATGACAGTGTGTCTCGTGTGCGTACACTTAATTTCCCACAGTCAGCGCAATGCCATTAAAGCTATGCAATAATGTCATTCAGAGATATATGTCAGCAACACTGATCCGCTCTCTCGTCTTGACGGTGCACTTGACCTTTAAGGCTAATTCACCCTTGTCACTAGCACCGATAGTGCGACCAAGATAGCTGTGAAGTGACCGGTCACAAGCGCCTGCAAATGGCCGCTTTAGTGAAAACGTGACTGCTCTGGATAGATTGTCCGCTGCTCAAATTGTCCACGGCTTGATTAACAAACATCGGAGCTAATCAGATGTGCAAGGATGAGGCTTCAGCCTATTTGGCGAGGCGATGGCTTCGCAGGCATATGTGAATTCGATGTGTCAATGGGTAGGGGTCGCATGCAGCTGTGAATGTCGATTGAATTCAGTCTTTTTCGTCAACAATCACAGATGGTTACACGGATCACTGATGGTTACAAGTGGGTATATAAGCCTTTAAAAATGCCTAATAATGGCGAGGGGCCACTATCAGGCGCACTACCATGGGACTATTACATAACATTTTACTTTAGCTCACATCCTTTCAGCATTCGCTGTAATTGCGGTGGTTTCGTGCGTCCACGCTATCAACCGTACGACACTCTGCGCACATGAGGCGGCGTTGATAGAATGTCACTTAAAACAGCCTGCCACGCCTTCCCTCCACCCGCTCACCTCTTTCGTTGAGGCATCCTTGATCAGAGGGATGATACAAGGATGATAATGCTTGCTCCTGACAGAAACTTATTAGCTTCATCAAAAAAGCTAAACTGCATCGACTCTCAGATAAGTATCAAGAGCGAGTGTATGTAGACAAGGGGTGGTACGCTTTCCTGCAGCTTTATAGAGTCTTTCAATCACTCAAAATTTTTGAGGGCTGATAATTAGAAATTTCTCAATACGTATAATAAAACAAAATATAGTGAGAAAACGTACCATTAGGCCAACTGCCCCTATTCAGTGCGTTTCGTCTTCAGGAATGCGGCTGTCGCTAAGCGGGAGATGAGTATTTAACTCAACGAACACACCGAAGGGCCTTAATAAAGATATTCATCCATCTATCCATTCATTCTTCTATCCTCGTTATCTCAAAAGCTTCGTAGAACTATAGGCTGGTTAGATTTACCGTCTAACATACTATATGCGCGGTCGTTCGATGAACCGATATAATTACTTACACAGTTATTTTTCATTTACGCGGTAATTAGCCGCCACTGGAGAGGCCAGCACATTATTCTTCTCAAGTGCAGAAGAGAAGCGGAGCTTGGTGCAGAAGTAGCTAAGGCGAGTAGTGTTCTGTTACGACACCGCCATAAAGACAGCGTGCTAACTAGCGGCGTAACAATCTGCTGGCTCATTCCGGGTAGCTAACTAAGTAAGTTAAGTACTAATTACAGCGCCGCAACAGATCCATATTGGCTCGGGCTCGCATCGCCTGGGATTCTGGTTAAATATGCTCCACCTTATCGCCTTATAGTTCTGCAGCGCGGCTGAGAAAGATTTCTATTTGCCTACTATATTTTTATTACAAACTATCGCGCCCACCTCTGTACAGTTGACTACAAAATAAAAAGTACCTCGTCAGCGCGTGAAAATGGCCGTTTGCGTCATCTAGCGGTGAGCTCTTTCTGCTAATGAGAACGTTTGCTCTAGCGGTTCTGTGGTGAACAGTATGCTCTCAACACAGGAACACTCGCCACTGATGCCGATTTCACCAAGCGCTCGCGTGGTCCAAGTTATTTCGGTGCTGACTCTACATATCTAATCGCAGACGTAGCAGACCTTGTAACAGTTTGCAGCTTGAAGCCTTCCATTTACGCAGAAATAATTTGTTAGTCGTGTGAGTCCATTAGTTATCTTCTCTTTCTTTCTTAGTTCCTCTATTCTAATGTTTCCCTTTTCTGTCCACCATGCAGACTAGCAAACCGGGTACAATCCAGCTTAACTTTCCACTTTTTCATTACATACATTTCTCTCTCTCTATTCCCACCTGCACCAATAGTAACGTACATTTAACAGCTTTTAATTGTATGTGTGCCTGTTGTACTGTCACAATACTTTGCTCGTTATGTTGCAGACTGCTGTATTCCCAATAATAATTCACTGTTTGTGCATGCACAGCGCAGACTTGTCTTCACAGTGCATGCATACGTTTCGAATACTATGGCAAGGCACTTTCTGGTAATTCAAGGGCTGAACGTGCGACGATAATAATGCGTGAGAATGCGTACCACCGGCGTCCACTTTCTTTTTGCACTATGATGTGGTTCATCGTGTCACACGGTTGATCGGTGAAGTGGATCTTTCATGCAGAAATTAGTTTATTATAAGCACTTTTCCTTTTCTTTTTCATTTCGTTTAACTAACAATATAAATTTGCTGCTTTCTCCCTGTTGTAAACGCGGAGACGCCGTGTATTGTGTAGGAACCAGCTCTATATCATTTTCAGGGCTAGGAATAGGTGTCCGCACTAAGCGCAAATTGGGTTAGGCTTTGATCAATAATTCTAAGATGAGCAGTTTCATTAAATTGTCCATTGGTAAATTGCCCTTTTTTACTTCTGATTTTGCTTGAAATAAACTTCGACTTCATTACTTTATTACAGAATGAAAGAAAGTGTACAGTGCCGGCAGTAGCGAACGTTAACAAAAAACTTTTTTTCCGCATTTAGTGTCCATAATTCTTGCTGTTCTTTTTATTACAATATATAGTGAATATCAGCAAGCTATAACCAATAAACTATGGCGAATAAACAATTTTTGTGGGATACGTGCTCTCTAACGAACCACGGCGTGCACAAAAATGACTCTTATAGGCCAACCCGCGTTCAATCAAGCTTTCTGCAAGCACATATAGATACACACTGCATTGTGGCACAGCGCTCAGGTGGCGCTTCCAAGGGAAGGCATTAAGCAGACTTAGAAACTGCACCTCCAGGCTCCAGTGGTCCGCCGTGTTACAAAGAGCATCCTTATAGCATGCACTCAGCTACGTATATATATCAATCTATCGATGTATCAGGTGCGATAGGCGACGTCTGGATTACCTTTAGGTAATAGTGAACGAAACTTTATTAGTAAAGCTGTAGGCGTCCAAATCGCCTCTGCGTGCCGTGCTTTGCGAGCTCGGACGGCTCGTAAGGTAAATTGGGTGATTATAAGGCGCCTACGCCAGA
The DNA here is from genome assembly GCA_013436015.1 of Rhipicephalus annulatus. Classification (NCBI taxonomy): domain Eukaryota; kingdom Metazoa; phylum Arthropoda; class Arachnida; order Ixodida; family Ixodidae; genus Rhipicephalus; species Rhipicephalus annulatus. The sequence goes on along the minus strand of WOVY01000537.1, from coordinate 1,707,897 downwards.
AGACTGCTTAGCAAGCAGTGTCTGCGCCGCCGGAATATTCTTCGGCTGGATGTTTTTTCCTTAATGTTTTTTTTTTTGTTTCTTTCTTGTCTCGGGAAGTTGTTTCCACTACCATTTGGCTTCTTCGAAGACCCGTAAGAAAGCGTTTGAGGCCTGTGGGAGCGAAATGGGATGGCCATGGTGCTGGGAAATTAGCCTCATTTGGTGGCGCGTTAGTTGGGTAACAATTCTGCAGACTTCGCACATCGGCGGTGGCTGGAATCCACCACTGAGTGCACCGTGTAGCAATCGCTCACCGCTGGTATTGAGTCGAGCTTACTTGTGCAGCACTGTGTTCTAGCGCGTTTCTACGTGCAAACGTTCACCTTCCTCGTTGTTGTTTGGTAGGTGACTATGGTTGCGCTTTTCGAACACAAGGAAATGGCAGACACGAACTAGTGCATACCTACAACATATTTCATTTTTCTTTCGTAGTTAATAAATACGCCATTAATTCACATGGGGGGTATCAACAGTCGTCGCATTAGCACACTCTGTTAATTACAACAATCAGTATATCATTAGTTTTTTGATGTCGTCGTCGTCGTCGTCGTCGTCGTCGTCGTTGTTGTTGTTGTTGTTGTTGTTGTTGTTGTTGTTGTTGTTGTTGTTGTTGTTGTTGTTGTTGTTGTTGTTGTTGTTGTTGTTTCAAACTAGAAGCGTTCGACTCATGAGCGTCGGCAGCATTTTGTCTCGGGGGGTGTAACCTATGTTGCGTCGTGGCTGGAAGAGGGGCGGAGCGCCAGTGTAGCTTGGGTAGGCGCAAGTGATGGCGTGGATTGAACGGGGCGAGTGCCAACGGCGTGCCGGCGCCGCATGATTCGATTGGGCTTGCATGATGTTTTGTAGAGGGAAGGATCGGCGACTATCCATTCGCTTCAAATAATGGAAGCGAAAGATTTTCTGCCCGAATGCGTCGAATTTTCAATGGAAAGAGGCAGAAGCAACACCGCATGGTTGTTGTTGATGATGTTATTGACGATGGCAATCCTGTACATGCCTCGTACCTTCAAAAGAGATTTCGGTATGCATTTTAGAGAAGCGTCGATCTTTCAGTGGAACGCAAGAGGTCTGAGATCTCGCATATCTGATTTTCGCCAGTTTGTTCATCTGCACCGATTTCCCGTCATGATTATATGTGAACCGAAATTATCGCACCCAATCAGATTATCCGGCTACGAGTCATTTTTCTCTTCAAGTGACATCGAAAGTAGCAAAGTTGTTGTATTTATTCGCCGGGAGCTTACTTACGTCGTCCAGCCAGTGCAACCTCACGACAGCAATCAGTATGTGTGCTTGTCTGTTAAAAAAGGAAAAGTGACATTCGCACTTCTAGGCGTGTATATATCCCCGTCAGGTCATTTCGACGCCAACAAACTAGACGGCATATTAAGGGCACATCCGGGTCCGTGGGTTATCACCGGGGATTTCAATGCGCATCATCCCATCTGGGGAAGTTCAAGGCTTAATTCAACGGGACGACGTCTAGCATCATTGGTTTCCAGCCATGGTCTCGTCCTTCTGAATGATGCCAGCCCTACGTTTTTACAAGGCACTACATATAGCAGCTGCCTTGATTTGTCCTTTGTTTCACGCCGATTTGCTACACGGGTAAAGTTGTTTTTGGACATTGAAACACACGGAAGCGACCACATCCCCACTTACCTGAAGATCAAAGGTATTTCGAACACGTACTCCTCTACCACCACACAAAAAATAGATTGGAGTGTGTTCAAGACTCTACTTGAGGATGCTTATGAAGAAGGCCTGTCCAATGGTCTTCAGCAAGCTATTAAGGAAACTGCACATGCGACTACGCGCACAATAATACGCTCTTCGAAGTATTCTGAATATGACCTCGAGCTGGAGCGACTTCGTGCGATACGCCGTCGTGCCGAAAGACGATACCGACGCACCAATTCCACAGACGATCTACGGACAGCCCGGCGCATTCAAAAGAAGATACAACGGCGCCTCGACAAATTAGACACCCAACGATGGAGGAAATTTTGTGCGTCGCTTGATCCTCATAAACCACTGTCTCAGATATGGAGAATTGTGCGAGGCCTACGTTCTGTTCCAGAGCAGCGTTTTCCCTTCAAAGCCCTTGCACTTTTTCATCGCCGGCATGAAATTGAGGTAGCAGAACATTTATGCGCTATGACTGTGGCCCAGACAGCGTACACAAGCCTACATACAGTGAATCAAATCCCTCACTCACGGGACCCACGCATGGATCTACCGTTTACATCACAGGAGCTCGATGCGGCGCTCGTCTTATGTAATAAGTCGTCGTCAACTGGCCCGGATGACATCTCATACAAGATGCTGTGCAACCTTGGTAAACGGGCACGAGAAGCACTCCTTAACATCTTCAACGATTCCTGGCAAGCTGGCGTCGTTCCGCAAGATTGGAAGATTAGCCGCTTGGTACCGATCCTTAAGCCTGGCAAATCTCCCCTGGACATTGCCTCTTACCGACCGATCGCACTCTCAAGTTGCGTAGGAAAGGTAATGGAGAGAATGATCTTGGCCAGGCTTGAATGGTACCTGGAATACTATGAGATATATCCGAACGCCATGGCTGGATTTCGCCGTCACCGATGTTCGATCGACAATGTTATAGATCTTGTCACATATGTCCAGCAACAAAAGGCAGGTAAACGACTATCTGCAGCCATGTTCCTTGACGTAAAAGGAGCATACGACAACGTTCTACATGACGCCATCCTCGAAGCCATTGAGTCAGTGGGCCTAGGCGGGCAACTGTATTGTTGGACACGCAGCTATTTACAAGGGCGGACCTTGTTTGTGAACACTGCAGATGGTCCAACTTCCCAACACCCAACGCATCGTGGAGTCCCGCAAGGTGGCGTCTTGAGTCCAACCCTCTTCAACCTCGTTCTCATTGGTCTTGTAGAACGATTACCAAGTGTGGTCAAGTTATCCGTGTACGCTGACGACATCTGCGTCTGGACATCTGGCGTGACAAGGCCTCAGGTACGCGCAAGACTTCAGAAAGCTGTGACGTTGGTATCATTGTACCTCAAGGACCAGGGTCTGAAAATCTCGCCAGCGAAATGTGCATTGATTGCTTTTAGTCGAAAGCCAATGAGACCATACGCTATATCAATCGATGGCCAAGTCATACCGTATGTCAAGACGCACAGATTTCTAGGCGTATTCATTGATAGAGACCTCTGCTGGGGCCCACATGTGGCCCACTTGAAGAAGAGGCTGACAGAAATTGCTAACTTATTCAAGTATCTCGGAGGAAAAACCTGGGGGACTTCAGTACATGCAATGATGCAATTGTACAAGACGCTTTTTCTTGGCTATTTGCGCTACAGTTTGCCTGTGTTGACCAACACCTGTAGAACCAACATTCGGACTCTCGAAAGCATCCAGGCCATGGCTCTGCGAGTTTGTCTGGGGCTACCGCGATGTTCATCATCAGCTGAGACAATCGAGATCGCTAATGACTACCCGCTGAAGACGCATATCATGATGGAAGTGCTCAGAGCACACGTGAGGCATCTTACTCGTGCCCCTGCCCATCATCTAGCTTCACTGCCAGAAGCCCGACCTCGTGCCTCATTCTGCCAGACAGTCTTGTCATATCGCAAACACATTCCTGCGAGATATACAACTCCATCGAGGATTTCAACTCCCCCTGTGCACATGTGGAACTCACGGTTCCAGGCATAGGGTCAAAAGCCCGGCTCTCGTCTCCAGCGCTAAAGCAGCTTTCTCTTCTCTTGTTATATGAGAAATACAGTGACCATACTCATCTGTATACTGACGCTTCAACTAAAGTGGATGGGTCTGCAGGGTCGGTGATCTTTCCTGCAACAGCGACAACGGTGAAGTTTCGTTTATCCCACCAGACATCATCGACAGCTGCGGAACTTGCTGCTCTACGTAGCGCAATTCAACTCATTAAACACCAAGAAGCCAAGAAATAGAGCATGTTCACGGACTCTAAGGCAGCACTACAGTGTCTGACATTCGCCTTACGCCGGGGACCTCATGAACAACTAGTGCTGGAAATTAGAGAGCTGCTTCACCACCTCTTCGACGAAGGACACAGAATCACGTTTCAGTGGATTCCAAGTCACTGCGGCATATTGGGCAACGAACATGCTGATGCAGCTGCCCGATCAGCACACGAAGATGGTGAAGAAAAATCTATACCATTTTCAAGGACTGATGCTGCAATGACCATCCGAAAAATCGCTAATGCAGAATTAAAATCTCTGTGGAACACTGAGTGCTTACGGCACACGCGACTGCGTAGACTGGACACGTCTCGTCGACTCCGGCCTCCGTCTGGACTCTCCCGACTCGAGACAACGGTGCTTTGCCGACTATGGCTTGGTGTCGCCTTCACCAAAGCTTTCGCATTCCGAATCGGCATGGAAGACAGTGCTGCTTGCGGTCATTGCGGCAGCGATGAAACTATAGAGCACGTTCTCTGTCACTGCCCTCGTTACAGCGTGCAAAGACGGCAACTAGCTGCTGCGTTAGCTCGCCTTGACGACAGACCTTTGTCTGAACAATCAGTGCTGGAAAGACGACATGATTTGTGTGCTCACAGAAAATCAGTGAAGGCCCTACTGAACTTTTTGCGTGGCAGCGGCCTATTGTATAGACTGTAGCACTCCAGCTCCCCCCCCCTTTTTTTTTCGCGCGCGTCTATTTTCCTCTTCGCGTTCTTTCCAATCTTTCTTCCCCATTCCCCCTTCCCCTAGTGCAGGGTAGCAAACCGGATGCTCCATTTTCTGGTTACCCTCCCTGCCTTTCCCTCATTTTATTCTCTCTCTCTCTCTCTCTCTTGGTATGCATTTGAAGGGTATGCTTAACATTTACCACGATAATGTTGGAGAGTCCGGTTCGCAGAAAATGGGGCGTTGGGGGCATTCCACGCGTATAACGAATGCCGATGGATGCAAAGAATGGAATTTAGGGTTTGGGCCGGAATAAAAAAAGAAACGTAAGTTGGGCGAGCTGGTGTATGTTATATCGATGAATAACAGTACCACGCAGTTAGATTATGAACAAAGTAAAAAAAAGAACATGGGCGCCTGCGGCCGTGTCTTCTAGTGCCGGTATTTTAATTATGTTGTACCACAAGTTATTTCCTGACTCGAACCGATGAATCTCGCATTATAGTGAAGTATTATACTACGCAGCTACGCCGCTGTACGAAACAGCTTCCCAAAAAGATCGAAGCAGTTTCAAACTGTGGCAGTACTGTTGTGATGTCGGCCGAGCAGCCACGTTAACAGGTGCATATTACATGCAAAAAGGGTGGAATTGCACCAAGCCTATAGCCACGTGAATTTGTTACTGTTGTAAATAGTTTGTACAGATGGAGACACAGACACCTCTTCGAAAAAGAATACGCTCATTGAAATAAATACTTGCTCTCACGTTCCAATTTCCTACTTTTCCTCAGCAGCAATTACACTCCAAAGGGGTGGCTTTCTCACAGACCCATATTTATTGGGTCGGTGCATGATAACTGGAATGTTCAGTAACTACCATCGCATTTATTTACACACAGAGCAGCCTCGAACATTCCACGCATACCTTCTCTATCACCTGCTTGCTCTTCATCTTCCAGCCTCTGGCCCTGACCGAAAACTTTCCTTTCTCCTCATTTTTTTTTTGCATTTACTCTCGCTTCCATTTTCTCGGCAGTGGGGTGGCCCTCTCTGGCGACGCAACCAATAAGGCGTGAGTTGCGGCCTTGCGAGCCCTCAGACGACGCCGGCTAAGGGGTGAGCCTAATGAAGGCACTCATGATCGGTGATTAGTCTCCTAGCGGGAAGCACGAGCAAAGCGCGACTAGCGAGCCTAACGCGCGTTCGAGCAAACACGCCTCTTGCACGCGGGCGGGTTGTAACGGTGGACTGCGGTGATTATGGCTATACTCGGCACATTTCCTTTTATTCCCGCTCATATTCACAATGTACGCGTATTATTCGCTCCTACCTATTCCACTGCATGCATCGTTCTTCAATTCTTCATTTTCTTTTTTTTCCTTTGTTTACTTACAACGTGTTTACTGATATGCTTTCGAGATTAGCGTGCGCACTCGAACGTCTTCGCCAGGTTTAGCGATTATTCTTTCGGAAGTCTGCTGAACCAGGCTACGTTGAGAGAGTGGGAGCGGGCTCTCTGTGCATCTTTCGGCCACAAACTTGCACCGCCCAGCCACCGTTAAGTGGCTGCAGTTTCGTTTTGCATGGGTGAGCAGTATGACGGCCCGCGCGAGAAGATGGACGACCCGCTTTGTTGTTACAGGCCACTCCAACTCCCTCTACTTCTACGTTTTTCCTATCGTTCTCACAACCGTGGGCGCACCGGCAGCTATGTACGTGAGCAGGCAGTCTTTAACTGCCCCCCACAGCTCCTCGAAAGCCCAGTTTTCTTTCAACATGCGTCAGCGTCTGCGAGCGAGGCAGTTCTCTGCGAAAGCCCACCTCAGCGGCGCGCCACCTGTGGAGCGTTAACGATGTTTTGCCATGCCGCATCACCGTTGAGCGAAGAGCAAGAGCGAAGAACGAAGATCGGCGTCTGCTTTCTAGTGAAAACTTAATTCTTCTTGAAATGATAGTCTTGTAATTTATGCGGCTTCCTTTCGATGTCTCTCGCTTCCCGTATGGAACAGTTCTCATCGACAGTTGAAGGCACTTATGAAGGTAGTAGAATGTGCCTCTTTCGAACCTTTATTTAAAATCAGTGAATGGTGCTCACTGATATTCAATAACTGAATGAGTCCAAAAGCACCCGGATATCGCAAACGTCAGAAATGGTACACCGAAATCTTTCACAATCCGACGACATAATTGGCTCTTTGTGTCTCATTTTGTGCTCGTCGAGCCTCTTCTTTTATGGCGTTGCAAACTGTTTAACTTTTTTTTTTACCGGCAGGGTTGTTCTCAGGTCGGGTATTACGACAAAGTGCGGGTCGCGCATTGTTACGTTGCGGTTTTCAAATACACTGATAGATAGAGTAGTTGCCTTAACACTTTGTTGAAACACGAGATTAACGACGTGCACGAACCTTATAACAAAACAGATTATGACTAATATGACACACTCAACGAGTCATCTTGAAGAAATTCCACAAAATCACCGATAGGCAATGTGTTGCTTTTGTTCTGGTGGCCCCCATAGTATTCACACTACGCGCTGAGGTAGTAGGAAGTACTAGCTTGGAAAAGCGCCCCCACAAAAGGCGCAACCTACGTACTTCATATTGGAGCCTCCCAACGGAATAGATTCCGCCGTAAAGTGGGTGGCACTTCGTGGGATACTTTCAACCTCAGCAACAATAAAACATTTTCGACCTTGTTCTGTTATGTTCTTTGGTTTATATGTGGGGTTTGACGTTCCAAAACCAACATATGATTATGTGAGACGCCGTAGTGGAGGGCTCCTGAAAATTTCGACCACCTGGGGTTCTTTAACGTGCACCCAAATCTGAGCACACGGGCCTACAACATTTCCGCCTCCATCGGCAATGCAGCCGCCGCAGCCGGGATTCGATCCCGCGACCTGCGGGTCAGCAGCCAAGTACCTCAGCCACTAGGCCACCGGAGCGGGGCTTCGTTATGTTATTTAGCGTGTACCTGGGGTATATTGCTCATTTCAAGTAGACTCCTTGCTTCCCAGTGTTTTATTACTAAATTAGCAAATAAAGTAAAGTTCGTGTCATACTCTATACCGATTGCCTGAGTGATGACCGACAGCATAGTTCCTCGTTTGTACTATAAGCGTTGTTATGAACTACAGAGTTTGACGAGAATTCATTCCTTGTGTATATTCTAGTTTCGAGTGCATTAATGAGCACTCTGGCAGAACCTGTGAAAGTAGGTTGAATATAACAATAAAGTTCTGCTAGTGAGCAACATTGTGCTGTGTCGACTCTTGAACCACAGCCAGATACGTTGTAACTGTTGTTTGCAGTACGTTAAAGAGTTTCAGATGCCAAAATAATATTTACAAACTCAAACCAACGTACGCCGCTGTACTGTGCAGCCTTTATTCGTTACAATAGCCTTACTTTATTTCAATGCTAAAGTCTGGTCTGCGCAGTTCTAGAAAGTTAGACAATGAAATCTGTGGCATAAAATATGCAATTCTAACTTAAATTGTACTCCTCCCATTTAATGACACTCGCGTAATACAAAATAATTCAATTTACGAATACTTGTGTGATGACAGTTTACCATTCGCAAACAATATTGGGCCAAGCTTTAGTATACAGTGCCTGAAGAACTTTGACACAATACGCACAACATTTATTTTCATCCTGTGCAACGTGCCGAGAAGGCATAGGATCAATAAGAGGACAGAGAGGCTTATAAAAGTATAATTTTTTGTTAAAACGTACAGTAATGTACTACGTTTGCTTGCTCTTACGCCACTAACAGCCATGTAAAAAAAAAGAATTAAAAACGTCAACGTCTGTTACGTAACCATTGCCTAAAATTAGTCATGGCTGCGGTAATATTATTTCTGACAACTCAATACTGGTCGCATAATCTGACGGCCAAAGCAATTAAATGAAAAAGTACACTAATACGCAAGCACAAAAACTTTTGTCATTATGGTAGCGTACCTTCCTGGAAATAGTTTAGCCTGATAGTTCCCGCTGTTTGGTGTTATAGCATTTTCCTGTAATGAAGTATCAGTTACATGCGGGATATATTCACGCATGTTCTCGTTTTTTTTTTTCAAGCTGCGGCCTGATGTATGGCGAAACGTATTAGCGTTCAGTTAGACAGAAACTTCCACCCACTTTGTTTTGCTTCACATTTACTTCTTCCTGATGAGCGTCGCCTCGCATTGGAAACGCCTATGCTTGGGGGTAAAGCTGGCAGCCATTAAACGCGCTTGTCTTTCATCGTAACCTAATGAGAAGTTTTCTGATGACGCGACACAACCGATCGCACAACAAATCGATATTTAATTACTTCCTAGTTAGGCTCACTGGCTTGAAAGTTGCGAATTTACAAGACAATAAGCAACGGTTGGCATTATTTTTCACCTACATGCTGGGAACGAGATGCGTGCCACTGCTGTCCGATTTCGTTTTTTTCGCATAAATCAAAATTGACGTTAAGCGAAAGCTCACGCATCAGCAGTGGGAATCGTTCTTACAGTAAGTCACCCGTGACATTGGCCAGGCGCACTTGTAAATGAGTGACAATGCGTATGTTCCGTATATGCAAATCGTTTTTCGCCATTCAGCCGTCGCTTCGCGCACCCTTAACTCCGCGGTGTAACAGCTTGTCGGCATTGCACTCTTGCCGCTGCTTGCCGAGCTTACTACCGGGGGTAGCTTGGTGTCTGCGTAGACGTTGAGGCGCCGCATACCGCAATCTCGCCTCCGGAGTAGCAGGTTCTTGTCGGTGTTGCCACTTCGCCGACACTTCGCAAGCTCTCATCTCCGAAGAAGCTTGTCTGCGTCGGCATTGCCGTTCGTGAGTGAGAGTGCGCTCACGTTCGTTTTCATCCATGGAGGAAAGAGAATGTTGGTTGGTTGGTTCCCCAATACCCTGGCGCTACCCACCTAGGGGGATAGACCATGAATGGGACGGTGCCTTGCTTTTTGTGTGGTTCGGTGCCTGCAGCGTCGTCATCATCGTCACGGTGGGTAGTGGGTGCCTCGCATTGTCATCAGCGTCACCTTCATCTTCACTGTGAGCACGGACAACGCACAACATCCAAGCCCAGGCCATAAAGTGCTCCACCCCTGAAACCTGACAAAGGGCCCTGAACTCTGGTATGTAGTTTGGACATAGCTCACATTGGTGTATAGAAAATAAAACATATGAATAATAAACAAATGAAAGCTTTAATATTGCTCGATTTAACATTTAGGTATAAAAATCAGTTTTGGTGGTGATGGCAGTCGTCTGCGGCACAGATTTGTGCTCTTGAGGATCCAATAAAAGTTTTTTTTTCCGTCGCCCCAAGCAACTTGGGGCGACGGAAGTTATGTTTATACAAAATGACAATCCACCGCCTTTCGCAAGTCTCCAACCAAGGTGTGAGATCTCAAAAGTTCGCTGTAATATATTTTGTATGTGCGTGTGTGCATTGCTGTGATTTATCTTTAGTTACGTTATAGAAGATAATCTCGTGCTACTAGTCTGACCGCACGTTTCATCAAAAGTCCATAAAAGCTTTGATCATTTTTTTTACTCGACAGTGGGCTATTAAAAAGAAGAGAGAGAGAGAGAGAAACGAGAAAAGAGAAAGGCAGGGAGGTTAACCAGATGCTAGTATCCGGTATGCTACCCTACACTGGGGTTGGGGAATAGGGGGTTGAAAGAGAAAGGGAGAGTTTAAAAATAAAAAAATAAGAAAAAAACACCAACACACACGCACACACAAAATCTGTCCACTCAGAGGCGTTCCGACAGGCCAGTAGTTCGTAAGAAGCCCAGTAGAGCTTGCACGGCTTTCTTCTGTGACGATGAGTCATGACGATGGCGCAGTATCCTTTCTTCTGACAGCGGCTGGTCATCTAACCTGTTTAGTTTATTAGAAAGGTGTTGTCTTTCCAGGTTGTATTTCGGGCAGTCACACAGGATATGTCGAATTGATTCTTCATCTCCGCAGTGTGCACAGTCGGCGGTGCCGACCATACCTATGCGGAACGCGTACGCACGGGTAAACGCGACTCCCAACCATAGTCTGCACAGAGCAGTAGCGTCGCCTCGTCGAATTTTTGTTGGAAGCTGCATGCTTAACGTTGGATCAAGGGATCGTAATCTTGCATGCGTAAAGAGAGGCTCATTCCAAAGAGCCATGGAGCGTTGGCGAGCAAGCATTCGGAGCCTCCTAGCAGCGTCCGTTCTTGAGAGAGGTATTGACTGGTCGTTGTCTTCTGTATGGGCTGAACGGGCTGCTTGATCAGCTCGTTCGTTACCGATAATTCCACAGTGGCTTGGCAACCACTGAAATATAACGTGGTGCCCTTTCTCTGTTATGTGGTGTAGCATTTCTGCTGTTTCAAATACCAACTGCTCGTGTGGACCACGGCGTAGATTTGACAGAAGTGACTGCAGTGCCGCCTTGCAGCCGCAAAAAAATCGTCCACCGTTGCGTGCTTTGGTCGTTAATGAAACGCAGCGCAGCGCGAAGCGCTGCAAGCTCTGCTGCCGTTGTTGTGGTTGCATGAGCTGTCCTGAATTTGATGGTTGTGGCGTGCGTTGGAATAACGACCGCCGCAGTTGAGCTGTTTGGCAGGACGGAGCCGTCGGTGTAGACGTGGGTGCAGTCTTGGTACTTCTCGTAAAGCAGAAGTAATGCGAGCTGCTTGAGGGCGGGTATTGAGAAATCACATTTTTTTTTGAATGCCTGGTATTGTCAGGTAGATGACTGGCTGTTTGAGGCACCATGGAGGAATTGAAGGTCTCGCCGCGGGCGTAAAACCAGTTGGTAGGGAGTCACCTTGTGTAGTTATTGTTCGACAAAAGGAAGTATGAGGTCTATCCACTGGTAGAGAGGCTAGGTGGTGATGGGGATTCTGGCCCACATGCCTTATGTGTAAAAAGAAGACATTTCTCCTGTACATCTGAGCCTAGTTTTTTTTTGTTCTTTTTATCCTGAAGGCTTTCTTGCTCCCGATATTTTTTTGTTTTCTGTTTTCCATAGCGTAGGGTAGCAAAACAGATGTTTCCATTGCGGCTGACACCTCCCGCTTACTTTCACTCACTCACTCACTTACTCATCACATTCTGAACAAGCGTTCTCGAAGTATTTTTATCGTTCGGTGGAACGCACGTTAGAAAGGGTGTTCGATAAAAACTATTACCGACAAATTCGATTCTGAAAAAATAATAATAAAACATTAGAAAATAAACCCGACGGAAACACATTTCATTTGCACGGTTAGTGGAATCACTCTGCAATAAAAATAGAGATAACGGTTCGACGAACACTTTTCCTACGTGACTACTAAGCCTCGACGGTGTCATTTACGTTATACGATTTTCAGTATCGATTTTAAACCTACTATGCTTCGTACGGGTGCCAACCACCGGCGCTGACACCATTTCGCTCAAACGGTTACCTTCACTTGGAAAGTCGTTAGCGCCGAGCTAAATAAGAATACCTAGAAAGTTTAAAAGTGTTCCACCTTGCTCCTTCTCTTAAATCTTCTTTTTCATTTTTTTCTTTACGCTTTTTATGGTATCATGGCATGATCGTTGTTACAAATGGTTGTCCCAACCCCCTCAGAAACGTGGTCATTCTTCGTTTGGTTGCTTTTTTTAGTTCTGTTTCTTTTTAATTTATGGCGAAATCGTGGCCATTATTCAATTTTATAGTCTCCGCTGTAGTTAAGGTATCCTAATGCTTTTCCACCCAAAAGATACACATTCACTGCAGTAGAAACTAAACCTCGTACACATTTAGTAACTATCACAGAATATGTAGATCACGCTATTAATCAACTATCGAGTACTGTGCTGGGCTTACTACATCAATTAGTTTTTGGTCCGCGCTACAGACTAGTGTTACGACGAGTTTACGCTCCCTGCTAGCCAGGTTATACACACAACTTACCCAATGATGGGATTGGTGAGTGTGTAACGTACGAGAAATAAGCAGTCTGGCATAGGGTAGATATTATTTCGTGATTGTGAAATGATAAGAATGCAAGTAAGACCACACATATGAAAGCCGCTTGTTCACTGCAGTTTATCATTAACGCAGGCTCGTCTTAGTTGTAGCAAGGACCCTCTCTTTGTCTGCTTAAAGTAAGTCGCACTTTGTTCATTGGTGTGGATGGAATATGTTCCTCGTTTTCTAGTAGAAGACGCCCGAGACGCCCAATAAGGGCAGCTGAAGCATTTATGTTTCATTGCGTTGTCTCTCCTGACGATGCCAAAGTAGCAGAAATAATAGGTTGTTCGGTGTTCCGAGCAGCTGCCTTATACGAACACGGTCTATATTCCTTTCTTTGTTCAGTCTTTTGGAATCATGTCTCACACTTGAATAAAACACATCTTATGCGAGATTCGTACATGCCGTCGGCATAAATTGAATGAGGCGAAATGAATCCGTAGTGTCAAATACGAGGCTAGGTGAGTGAGCTGGGTGCTTTAAAAAGTAACGACAAAAACATCCTAGGCGAATCACCAACGTCATCATGTGGGGAACATAGGGGCAAAGGCATTCGTGCTGAGACAGATATATTCAAATATTCAGGGACCAATTGGCCTTCTTTTGGGGATATCTTTCGTATTTCTCTCTACGATGCGTTTACGGGTTCGTAGCTGCTTTTTTTTCAATGAATAATGTATTCATCTTTCAGAAGTAGTACTTCCCTTCGAACGTGATCAACTCTATTTCACTAAGCAGGTGTTCGTTCATCGGCATTCCACGCAAATTGTGTTTATCCCGGTGCACTGTCCTAAAAAAACGGCGACAAGAGTTCTCTTGTTTACAAATTCACTCATACTGTATATGGGCGCCTAATAGACTAAATAGCGCTTCGAAGCATGACTAAAGGGTGTTTTTATTTCAGTCCTCATCGAAATAGGAGTCCCTCGTATGGTTACAAGATAAATTTGTGTTTCAACTAACAGATTCCAAAAAAGGCACCGCACAATTTATTTAGGTTATGATTTATTGAAGCAGCAGTGCAGTTCACATTATTCTTAGTATTTGTGAATCATCTCTGAAAGGCCATAAGTAATGAGCGAGTAGATTATATATCGGGCCCTTTATTTGAAAGTGAATGCATGCGTACGTATGAAATCGCGAAATGAGTACAGATCTACGATACGTAGATACGATACGGCACACCAACTTTTCTTGATGTTCCCTCCAAGACACAGCGTTCACTTTTGCGCGTGGGTGAGAAGTAAAAAAGTACATTTAATGGCTTCATTATACTTATTTAGAAAGCTTTGGGTCATCGGTACAGCAGCCCGAAAGCATTTCACACCACAGATGTTCTTACCTTGCATACGTACTGGAAGTTTGCTTTTAGAGCTTCATGTAATTTCTTGATAATTCATAGACGTATGACATCTGAAGTCCTCACCAGTTTCTGACTATTAGTAGTTACTAGGCTTGTGTCCTTGGTCGAATGCTAACAAGCACATTAAGGCTAACGCTACCAGGCAGTCCGACTTGGTGTCGAAGTTTGGAAGCACTTTGCCAGCTGCGATTCCTGTAGACTTCTCTCAGCCTTACTATTCTCAGTTTTGCTCATTGCATCACGTTAAAAAGGTGCAATCTCTAAATCTCATATTTCTCTCTCGCGCACAATTTATTTCACTCAAAAGCTTAACATTTCCACTCCTTAATTGTTCGTTGGTCTTCAAATATGGTAGCTTTCACTGCTACTGAACATGACTGAACATTGCGTGGCAATAATTGCTTCTGACAAAAAAAAAGCATTTGCAGAACACGTGAGGCTGTTACTTCATTTCTCATTAGCTTTACGGGAATGGCTCATTTCTCTGGTGATGATAAGTGCTGGGTATCTATACATAAGGCTAATGGCACGGCGTGTGTCCACACCCATTCGGCATAATTTATATGCTGAAAATGACCATGAACATGGACTTATCAGATCATCGTAAAAAAGGACAGATATGTTGAAGATAGTGACGAACGCTGTTCATTTGTTTATTGATTGATTGATTGTTGAACTATATGATTGATATGTGGGGTTTGACGTTCAAAATCCACCATATGATTATGAGAAACGCCGTAGTGGAGGGTTCTTAAAATTTCAACCCCCTGTAATTCTTCAACGTGCACCCTTATCTGAGCACAAGAGACTACAGCATTTTTGCCTCCACCAAACACGCAGCCGCCGCAGCCGGGATTCGATTCCGCGGCGTGCGGGTCAGCGGTTGAGTACATTAGCCACTATAGACCACCGTTGCGGGGCTGCTGTTTGTTTTTCAGCTGTACGTTACTGCCTACAAATTTGTCCTTGGAACAAAGTGGTTTAGATCTTTCAGATGGGAGGCAAAGCCTTGACGAACGAAGAGGCTTGCGAAAGTTCACGTCATTCCCGGTTATTTCTGTTTTGAAATTTCACGCCCGCTGTCTGAAGTGGAATTCACTGGAAGAAAAAGTAACTATAGGTAATCCTGTGAGATGGACATTGGACTGTGCCTTGCTGAACGAATGAAGAATTCCGAAAGGTGTCAAGTGCGTGCGCTTAAACTTAACCTTCCAGGCCACCTTGAGAAATACAGATAAACTCAACGCTATACCTTATCCGATCTCTTTTTTCCCGTCAAAAAACCAGAGCAAGCAGATAGAATGCTCAATCTTGCAGCAGCCATCGTAATGCGCACACGTCGCCATAGCAGCTTTCTCTCGCAGCTGGCTTCTGTTTTTTTTTAGGCCATCAAGTTTTCACAGCGTAAACTCTAAGCGGCGCGCATTCATGAATGTCGTAAACAAGAATCTAGCGCAACCAACACTTAAGTGACCGGCCGCCGTCCCAGATATACAGCTCTGGCTGCAAAAGCATAGTGATATATACATACGCGCATCTCCAGAAGCTGCTTCAAAAAGACCGTAAGAGCGTCTAGCTTTTTCTCCTTTCGCACTGACGTCACGCTTTTCGAGAGCCATACGACAAGGCGCGAAGTCTGAATTCAAAGCTATTATCTTCCGAACTTGCCCGAAATTGACGATTTCTGGCATATTTTCTTTGAAGCCCTCTTCAAGTCCTGCCTATTCAGGACTTGTTTTTTGTGTTTCTTATCAGCATTGATTCCCGTTTACGCACATAAATCTGTCTTGCTCCCCAGCCTTCTCTTTGGGAACCTTAAGCGAACTGGGGGTGATGGAAGCGAAAATTGGCTTCATGGAACGCGGCGAGCGCTTTAGAGGCCATTTTCGCGCCCAGCGTTGGTATGAGCATGAAGCACCGTCCTCTCTTTCTCTCTTCATCTGTTCGTGGAACTCATTTAATACCGTCGCCCATAAAGGCTCTTATATCGCGCGTAAACAGGCTGAACTCTGAAAAGAACGGCGGTGCAAGAGCGTCTGCATGGCGCCACTGCCAATCAATACATAAACAAACAAACAGCCCTCACTCAACCGGGAAAAAATAGCGGGCTACTCCAAAGCTTGTTGGGAGTCGCGCGCGCTGGCCGAAACGCTCACGTTCAATATTCGGTTGTCGCCGGGACGTTGCACCCTCTGGCCCCCTTGCGTCTCTCTCCCTTTTGAAATGTAGGTCCCAGTAGGCTCGACGTTGGAAAACGGGTATTCGTAAATAATGCGAGATAGCTCTCCATTCCACTGCTGGTTTGTTTCCTTTGCCGTCCACTGCTATAGGTGGCTTATAGGTGAACGCTTGTGCAAATATTCTTTTTCTCCGTAGGATATATTTCCACGGGTTCACTTTAGAACAGCGGGAAAGACAACTGAATGAGGAGAAAAGGGAGCTGGGCAATTCCATTCAAAGTTTCCATCGTCTCCGAGTGTAACCAGGCACCCACGAGCGGTGTCTGTTTAAGTAAAGTGTTCAACGCCTTAAGAAGCTATTGGGAACCTCAATGAAACATTTCAGTCAATCGGTACCCCGGATAAATTAAGGCGGCCTTAGCCGTGGTAGCTAGGTGGCTGTGAAGCCATGCGGTTGTACTCAAAGTGGCACGTTCTGTGCGGACCACGCCACACTGAACATGAATGCAAGAAAGCTCCGGCGCATACTAGATTTTTACGCATGCTTATAAGCACCTGCATGTCCTCAGTTACTCTGGAGCCCTTCCAAATGTTCGGTCTGCCCTCCGATCAGAGGACGATTGTGGCGAGGGAAGAACGAATATGTCTTCAAACATTCACTTCAACAAGCAGATGTTTCACTCATAACAACGTGTTAGTCACAGTCTCCTAGCACTACCTTTGCCGCGTGCAGTTACATGCGTTTAGTTAGGTCGTCCGTCGCGGTGGTGTAGCGGTAACTGTGCCCGACTGCTCACCCGAAAGTCATAGGTTTCAGCCCGGCCGCGTCGGTATCATATTAAAGGAGGCCAAAGATTAGAGCTCCGAGTACTGTGCGATGTCAGTGCACGTCAAAGGAACACCGGATGGTCAAAACTTCCAGGGCCTTCCACTGTGGCGTGTCTCATAATAATATCATGGGCTTCAACTTTAAATCTAAGAAAAGATATTATTTATAGTTACTCAGTTCGGTGCGTATTGTTAACCAGATGCACCCTGATGTGTCAGTTGCTTCGTCGATATAGCAGTTTCTGCGTATTCAACGGAGCTGTGAGCTGTACAGGTAGTCGCGCACTTGCGAATGACTTTAATATTCATGTCTGATGTAGTTAGCTGTATTATCAATGCGTTCAACTCACGCATACATCTGTGCTGTCAGCCACGAAACAATTAGGATCATGTGAGAGCTCACCCAAATTGCCATCTGTGCCATCTGGTGGCAAGCTGTCTACTGTCGGAAGGATTGCGCCGGTGATTTCGTGACCTGAGTCGCGCTCTCAACATCAAACAGCCCACCACTAGATGTACCAGACAGCAGTTTTTGGCGCGTGCTTAGGTTGCCTGTATTATTGAGAGGCGCACTGTATGCCTAATCTGTGAACAAGCTTGGTTTTTATATTCTCCGACCTCGTACGTTAGAGCATGTCCTTCGCTGAGGGCATTGTCAACCAACGTGAGAGCACACGTCGGTGCTGGGCGTTCACCAGCATTTCTAATGATCACTGCCTCGTTTCAGCCATCCGGCACTATGCATTGACGGCGTCCTTGCTCGTCACTTCGTTGTATAGGTGAGAGCGAACCCTGCGGGGAATGCGTCGCCGGAATAGTAAATCCGAGCGAAAATCTCATCACAAGGATGCAGCTGTTTGCTGATATTCAACTCGAATTGGTATCGTGAAGCACCACCTGGCACTGAATTCCCACCCCAACACCCCAACGAAGGACAACTGAAAGTGTTTGTTAAACCTAGATTCAAACTTTTAAATTGAATTTGGGATTGGGTTGTTGCTTTTAGACGAAGCTATAGATAAGTGATAACTTTGCACTTTCGTTACAGACTCTCTCCTTCTCTTTCGTTCTGTGGAATTTTCTTTTCCCTTACACAGTAGAGCGCCTCCAACCAGACACTTTCTCTGGTTATCCTCGCACTCTTCCCTCTACCTTTCTCTCTATCTCTCTCATTCTTGTGAATTTGCATTCTAGATCCGTTTTTAATGTGCTATCATAGCCTAAACGTGCATGAAAACCTAGCCTCACTGTTTTTGGTACCTTACTTGCCTCGTCCTAATAAAATGTTAACGTGAACTTACTTACAGCGCAACACCAGAAAAAATACAGGACAGGGAAGGAGCAAAAGAGAAAGAAAAGACGGCGCTTTCTCTGTTGCTCCTTTCCTGTCCTGTATTTTTTCTTGTGTTGCGCTGTAAGTAAGTTCACGATGGATCCTAACCAACTGGCCCAACTAACCGTCTTACTAAAATGTTATCTTTGGTTTTAGGTCCCAAAACCACGATATGATTATGAGACACCGTAGCTGAGGGCTCCGGAAATTTCAACCACCTGTTGTTTATTATGCACTGACAATGCCCAGCGCACAGGTCTCTATTATCTCGTCGACACCTAAATATCACCGCCACAACAGTGGTCGAACACACGATCTTCAGTTCAGCAGCCGAGCACTCTAGCCACTGTTATACACCGAGGCGGACCTATCTCATCCTGGAGGACGCTCCAATGCCAGCGCCCTTAACATAGGGTACAGGCCAACAAAACGTTTTGGTGCCATCTGAATGCATAGTATAAAATGACACATTCAAAGCCAGCATTCCGAAGACTTTATATTTCAGGAGGCGCCGCAAGAGCAATGTGTCTTCGTCAACAATCTCTCTTCTAAAATTTTATAAAACACAAGGCCGGACGGCTGTGCTACGCTTGGGTCTCTGATGTAATCGAAGTTAAGTCGAGCCTTGACCAAAACTGGGGAGGCGACAATCTATTTTCATTTCCCCTACTTTCCCACCAGGCCTGCTTCTCTCATCCGTCTTCGCAATCGCATTTCTTACTGCTTCAATCCGCAGTCGTAAGATGGACGAAGCCGGCGAGCTTGCGCGATCCGTGGCTGCTGAAAATCGATGGCTGATTTCCCGAGCCGTGCGCATGGCGGAAATTCAATTTGTTACGGCGCGTTTAGTTGGCAGACGTTGTTTTCTGGAGCACCGCCGCTTCCGCGTGCGGTTCGCGAAGTGCGCTTTCCTATAAGACGAACAACGACGACACGATCGAGTGAGTTGCGCCCTCGGTTCGACATTAAGACGGTGCAGCTCCGCCGTTTCTCAGCGGACAAGTGGCTGCATCGTTTCCTTTCTGTTCGTCCTGGCCTGCGCTGTTTGTACGGGTGCACCGTCTGGTGACGCACGCGTCAGCTAGCACAGACTGACGCGAAGTTAGCTTTCTCGCAACGCGCATCTACGTCGCCGAAGAAGCGGTCGCTCGTCGCGCCCAGTTGCGCTTTCCAGATCTAACTCGGTTCTCATTTGGTTATGGAAATAAAACGCGAGACTCAAGATAATGTCATTTGCAGTAATGGATAGTAATGTATGAGCGTCGTTATCGTCCGTTACCTCGGGGGGCACTGAAGCAACACCGGAATGAGAAAGTATGTTTAAACACACACACACACACACACACACACTCACACTCACACACACACACGCACACGCACACGCACACACGCACACGCACACACACACACATGCACGCACGCACACACACACACTGCAAAAGTAGCCTCACTAGCAAAAGTAGCCTTATGGTCTGCCACACTTGTAGTATCATATTTAAACCACTCGTGTACGTCTTTACTTTACGACTGTGTAGCTTGGCTATAGGACGTAGTCGGTCTAGCTTTAGCCCTGCTTACTCCTTACCTTTGCCCTACCGCTTATCGGTATCTATTTCTTGGTGTAAGAAAAGGGGAAGAAAAGGGGAAGCCTCAGAGTCCAGACGAATTTTTTCCCTCTAATTTACTAGTCCGACCCACCTGACATCCATAGAGAATCTTCCGTATAGTCTGTTCGTCATGAGACAGATAAAGAAAATAATAAAGATTATGCAGAACAGTATGCTGGCGAAACGAGCGTGGCCAGCGTCTTCGCTGGTCTGTTACTTGAGCCCAAGGATCCAGTGGTGTTAGTTCCCCGTTACACTCGATAGACCAGTTTGGCGCATCCATCGAGTCAGAGCTAAACTACGCTGCTTTCAATTATATATAGGTACGATGCAGCAAGATGTAGGGTAGGTGTAAGGTCACATCCTGTTCTAGAAAGTTACATATTCTTTGCAGTATGGTTTCACCTCAATGATATGTGGGGTTTAACGTCTCAAAACCATCATATCATTAAGAAAGACACCACAGTGGATAAATGAAAATTTCAACCACCAGGGGTTCTTTAATGTGAACCCAAATCTGAGCACTTAAGCCTACAGCATTTTCACCTGCTTCGAAAATGCAGCCGCCGCAGCCAGTATGGTTTCTCCTCAAAGGCGGAGCAAGGAAAGTGATTAAAAGAAATAGGACTGTTATACAATGTAGGGCTATCAGTGTATCTTTTTTAGGATCTGATCTGGCACACATATGCCGAGCAATGGCGTAAGGAAATACTGCCGCTGCGGGGAGTGAAGCAACTTTTGGCATGCTTGTCGCTTGAACGCAAAGTAATGAGAATGCAGCAGATGCAAGGTGTGATCCTTCTGCTAACCTCCTTCAAGGTAGAGCCAGTAGAGCATGCCTGACTACGGGGGCGTTGTATCAAAGTTTTCCGTCGCTGGCTCAATGACGTACTCCTCTCCCCCCGTCAGTCATCGCTTCATGCATATTCCGATGACGAACACAGCCGACGCGTTTCATTTTTGCTGCAGGAAGCCCTCACATGTTTTTATCGCACTTGAAACGTACGATACGTAGGTCAATTTACTCTACATAGACTTTCTACGGTACATAAAGGTGACGGTGAAAACGCGCATTGGGTGTATTTTTTATTGTTATCGTATTAGTAGAGCACAAGGTGTACAGGATACATTCTTCTCTGTAGTTCGCGCCACGCTGCGATTTCCCAGCATGCAAAGCTTCGCGCTCATAATTATTAGAACATTTATGTGCGGCGAATTATTTAAAATTGAATCGCGTCTTCCGGTTAATGCGCGTTTTCAAGAGCCTCCCACTCGATCAGAGCAGATCTGAGGCTTTCTTTTTCTTTAACGAAAGATATTGGCGATTGATCAATACGTGGGGTTTACTGTCACAAAACCATAATGAAAGTTATCGCTTTGTGAGTTGGTTCGCCATTCTCAAGGAATATAAACTGCATGCAACTTTTTTGCGGAAAGCAGGTCAACCGGACAATCGCAACCACTGCATTCTTTGGCCTGCCCATATTGACCTCTTGTCTATGTTTAATTGGGCGCGGTACGTAATCCTTCACCTTCATTTCGCCTCACTGATGGATGGAAATGAATTTGCTGGACAGTCATTGATATCTGGGCTGTAGGTTGTTTCACACTGCATGGACCGCGCAAACGCGTCTACGACGAAGCCACTCGCATGGAGGCATCCTTGGTTGCCATCACGACAGCGAGACTTCGGCGACTTGAGATGGGAGGCGTCGTATAACCTAGCTCAGCTCCGCAAACACAGGGTCAGTTTGCGCTTTCCGAGGCCATACCCGCCCAGCAGCGAGCCAGCTCTCGAGCTGGCTCGAGAGCTCCCTTACGTCCTCCTTCCTCTCCCTCCACTGCCTCGATCTTCCTCGCATCTCTTCTATTTGCGACATATACGCCGTGAGAACACTTGCTCATGCCAAGCTTGCTCGGGCCCATGGTTGCGAGTTTCTTTCCTTTCTTTCCTTGTTTCTTCATTCTTTGCTTCCTTTCCTGCTTCTTCTTTCTCTCTCTCTCTCTCTCTCTTCCTTCTTTCTTTCTTTCTTTCTTTCTTTCGGCCCACAATGGCGTCGTGTATCACGGTTCTTCTATATCCGGCCCTGGGCAGAATTGAAACATCAGACCTGAATGGGCTAAACGGGTACCGAGTAACGGTTTTCGTGATTCAGGCTTTTGGCTCATCATTTGTCATATGTGGGTCGTGTTGAAACCAGCGTAACAAACCTACCGTTCCTTCTCTTGATGCGTAATCATTGGTCGGATCAAGCTGAGAAATATGCGCGAATGTACATACGCGCAAAATGTGAGGACACTCGAAACAGGAATTTATTCCTGCCCCGCCGCGGTGTTCTAGTGGCTAAGGTGCTCGGCTGCTGACCCACAGGCCGCGGGAAACGTATACCGGCTCCGGCGGCTGCATTTTCGAAGAAGGTGGAAATTCTGTAGGCCCGTGTGCTCAGATTTGGGTGCACGTTAAAGAACCCCAAGGGTCCAAATTTTCGGAGCCCTCCACTAAGGCGTCTCTCATAATCATACGGTGGTTTTAGGACGTTGAACCCGGCATATCAATCAGTCAATAGATCAATAATTCAAGGAAGTTATTGCTGAAACCAGCTTTACGAGAAAAAAGTAGCGTGTTATGGAAACTTTTCTCGGATAGTTGAGCGCATTAAAAAGCCTTCAAAGCACAAAATCTGAAGGAATGAAAGTTAAATGAAAAAAGGCCCTGTATCTCCGTGTTTCACTGCAAACGTCGTCGTCAGACGATAGTCTTGCGTTTGGAGAGAAACAACAAAATGTTTATTTGATGTTCTCCGCGAGAAAATCGGTGCATTATATTGTGGAAGCACTGCGTTAGAGAGTCTCCATCCGTGCAGCGAAGGCGAACGTGCACATTGAGGCACGTTAGACAGGAGCGCCATCTGACAGTTATCTTCGAAAACGAAAGAAGGCGTGCGCGCCCACGGAGAAAGATGTGCGCCTGTTTCAGAGGCGATAAGGTGTAGAACGCAAACCGATGGGCAGGTGCCACCACCGTGTAGTCTTAGCAAAGCGTTGGAAACACTTGCCTTTTGGGGCATCGCTGGCGTCTCGTTGCACTGTCAGCGCAGCGTGATAAACGCTAAGGTCCTTGGAATGAATTCTGTGTACCCTATTTAGTATAAAGGCACACATGCAAAACAACTAAGTGTTGTTATGGTGCCTGAGATAAGTGCAATTGCTTTTAATTAGACAATCGATCAAGTACGAACGTTGAAACTTAAGCAATATTGGTGGGCGCTGCGGATGGGGTTGACCTTTTGAGGTACATTTGGTGTCATTGAGAGGATCATTTCCGTGGACAAACAGACAAATGCACAGACAGACAGAAAGACGGACAGATCAAAATTTTGGCGTCACAGGTCCTCAAGAAAAACTATAGTCTTTAAAAAAATACCGTGAGATGAACTTACCGAAACCACGGCGTCCCAGGAAATGAAGCTCGCTTGCACGCTAACCTAAACTAAGCCGAGTGCAGCTCTATTCCAAATGCAGTTGTGATTATGGATCGATGCATACAGAAAAGTTGGTGCCCTAACCATTTCTGACAGCCCGCTGCGTTTCTTGCTTCCTCCAAGTTTACGACTTCTAAACCGACTGCACAAATCACTCACAGCTGCCACTTCCACACTCCACAGGTCATCGTGGTGGTGCACGACATATACGCGATCAACGCGACAGTCGTCTCAGTTGAACTACGAGAACTTCAAGCAGTCGTCTGAACAAGTAATCAAAGTGAACGGTGCGCCGCGGTCGCCTGTGAGGAGTTCGATATGGCAGTGCAGGCCTGATTGCCACGAATGCCTTCACATCGGTGCGCACTAGCTGCTGCAAACACCGTTATGGTTCTTTTTTTTTAAAGACGATAGTCTTTCTTGGGGACCTTCGACGCCAAAATTTTAGTCTGTCTGTCTTTACATTTGTCTGTTTGTCCGTGGTAACGATCCCTCTAAAGGATAGAGTTTAACACAATAATAACTAGAGAGGAATCTGCTGCGATTGTGTACCTCCATGGGAATTATGGGAAGTACAGGCTTCGTATTGAATATGGCTAACTGACGAAGTGTCTACAGACTTCTTTCTACAATTTCAGTTTCGTTCTTCGCACAGCGCGGGTCGTGGGGTGCGGGGAAAGAGGCTGAAGCAGTTCATTTGTTGTTCTAAGAGGCTGACGACCACTAGGTCTCCTAGTTTTCTGCGACTTTGGAGCTTGACGAGTCGTATTTGACAGTTTAAACGGTTCACTCACCGCTGCACATAGATGTAGCATCTCATGCCAGTGCAGGATATTGCCTTGAGTTCATGTTTTTACGAGCGCGTCTTGTCTAAGCTCGTTTGAAATTGACTGCAAAGCGATGGCGAAGCAAAGTAGATGCATCGTCACGCTCCGCTGACTCGACTTCACAACAAAACCAGAGGTGCGTTAAGCGCATACCACTAGGACCACTGGGACAGACGCAACTAGCGTCGCAGAATACGAAACGATAAGTGGTTCACACCTAATACTGTACTGTTGTTTCCATACATAGATAATACATACTTTTTTGAGAGAAACAAGCATGCTTGTTTTCAAATGTTGTAAAAAATAATTTATTAAAACTTGATGTCAAATCCGGAACGCCAAGGCACAGCAATGCAAACCCTGATAGTTGAGTTTGCCCAGGTATTATTTTTGCCGTCTGATCGCGAAAGCGTTTTGCAACAAAGTTTGCGCAATATTTGAAGCAAGTTTGAATTAAATTTGAGTTCGTATCCCTTTGTTTTACACCCGAAAAAGAAGCGTCGCGAATCTCAAGAACGTAATCCATCCAAAGCGAATCCGAAGCCTGTATTTCCCAAAATTCTCATGGGGGTGCAAGCGCCGCTGAAGGATCTCGCGTAGACACTAGCGCCAGATTCTGTTCTAGGTTTTAGTGTATGAAAATCTATGCTCTAAAGGCACCAAACGATTGCTCAAACGGCCAACCACATTCGCAGCAGCCACCAATATTGCTCAAGTTTCAGCGTTCATACATGTGTGATTGTAAATTAAAAAGCGATTATTGCGCATATCTGAGGCACCATGACAACACGTCGGTGTTTTCTATGTGTGCCGTTATACTAGAGAAGACACACACACGTAATTATAAGGATCATAGCGTTTATCACGCTGCGCTGACAGTGCAACGTGACGCTCAAAAAGGCAAGTGTTTCTAACGCTTTTCTGATATGACATGGTGGTGGCACCTGCCCGTCGCTTTGTGTTCTATTCCTTATCGCTTCCGAGACAAGCGCGCATCTTCCTCCGCGGGCGCTCACACCTTCCTTTGTTATCGAAGATAACTGCGAGATGGCGGTCGTGTCTGACGTGACTCGATGCACAGATCGCTGCACAGATCGAGAATCTCCAGCGCAGCGCTTCCAGAATACAATTCACTGATTTTCTCGCGCAGAACATCAAATAAACGTTTTGTTCACTCTTTTCGCACACAAGACTATCGTCTTTCAACGACATTTGCAGTGAAACATGCAGATACAGGACAATACTTTTTAAAGGTTTCCTCGGCTCGATCATTCGGCTGAGCTTGATTGAAAGCTCACGAAGGAAAACCGGTTGGCGCACTAGCATAATTCGATTGAGAGCAACTGGAAAGCAAAACAGTGAGCTCTGGTTACTGTTTGCTCTTTACGCTGCCCGCTCAAGTGTCTCCCCCTGAGGCGTTCCAAATTTCAGACTCTGGTCGCGGATAACTTGTTTCCTTTTTCTCTCTTACTTTTTTTTGTTTTCCACCATCGACGCTCAGTTAGCTGATGACTGGACGAATGGCGATTAGGTTGGCCTACAAGACAAATATTTACAGCAGTCGTCTTGCTTGGCGAAATAGGGATTAAATTGGCTCGATAATGTTTCTGTTTTGTCTTCATCTCATGCCCGATTGGAAGGTGAAAGAGGCAAAAAGAAAGCTTTTGTGCTTGTCTACAGTCTTGAACGCTCCTCGTCAATTCGGCATTATAAGTTTATTTTAATGCTCCGCTGGTCATGTATTGTAGGAGTAACTAGAAAAGTGACCTATACCAGATTTTTCTTCTTTTTTTTGTTCCTTTATTGGCTGATTTGAAATCAAAATTGGCTCACTCTGGTGTTAGAAAAAACAGCTAATACAGAATGTTGCACTTTTTCTTGAAGAGCATACTTTGCTACAGTGCGCTGCTGGCAAGACGTTGCCAAAAAGTAAGGTCGGAGCTTCTTAGGAGCAGGTTTGTTTGTTATACATAAGGTGTGTTTCAACACTCACTGTAGATGCCGAAATATACAGCTGAGTGGACATTCTCACGTAGTCGGCAAAATATACAGCTTCGTGAATACGGCATCGTAGACAGAAATGATGCAGGCCACTTTGCTGCCTGATAAAGATGTCGACTCAGCGAAATGCTCGTATAGCTGTGATCTCTCCGGAAGGGTCGTCTGAACACAAGCAGAGGCTTTTACAGCGAAAACGGTTATGAGATCACAACTCGGGTCACGTGTGGTGCCGTGATTGTACGCCGGTGCCGGTGTCCATGACCAATATCGCACGAAATAAGAAAAAAAATAAACCTAGTTTCATTCACACAGTGGACTGGAACCCGGGTCCGCTGCGTGCCAGCCCAGAATTCTGCCACTGAGCCACCCCAGTGCTTGGGTCTTGTTCGCAAACTTGCCTTAGGCAGGCTTGCTGTCGGGAAAGGAATCACGTTGTATGAGTAATGGAGCGTTTTAGAACAACAAAAAACAGCTAGGCATCACACGATTCGAATAACGTAACGAGTGGGTCATCTAATGAGCCAACCCATTACAAAAGCTTCTTCTTGATCACGTATCAACTGTGGCGCATACCCACTTCAAGCATAACTCATCATTTTCTTCAGCCACTGCATGCACAATTTGCGCAAAATTACTTCCAAGTGTTTAGCGGATACCGCGCTTCTCAGCATAATGACAAAAAATAGCATAGCGAATGCTGTCTTACTACCGAGAAGTTTTTATTAATGCTGTAGTGCGTACCCAGCAAGTGTGCTTGCAGCAGTTACCCAATAGGTGTTTAGAAAAGGCTCCCGAAGGCCGCTCTCCTAGCTTTCGCTGTGACTATGCTGCGGCTTCTGCGCAGGCCTGGCGGTTTTTTTTTTCAGGTGCTGAATGTGTGTAACACTCATTTTTCGTAAATTTGAACACGAAATAACCAAAAAATGTAACAATTAAGTTTTTTTTAATCTTAGATTTCTCTTCTCGACGTCGAGTGGCGTCTCATCGCGTAGACGCCAGCCATCCTGATGCGTTTCATTTCTTGGACAACATGGGCTCGATGCTGTCTTCAAAGCTAACAGCATTGACAATGTCTACGAGGCTGTCTAGAATTCGAACACAGCCATACTGAGACAGAGAGATATAAATAGAGAGGAAAGGCAGGAAGGTCAACCAAGCCAAAGTGAGAAGTTTTAAGGTATCGAAGTCTGCTTGGTTGACGACAAAATGTGAGAATCATCTCTGCGTGAGCGCGAAGGCACAAATGCTCATGAATTTGCATTTAAACTTTGGTTAAAATCGCCCCATTTCCTGTCTACTTTTCTTTCTTAGGGGCGAAGGAAGGAAAATAGAGGGAAAAGAAAGGTAAGGAGGTTAACCAGCCTACTTAGGGGCGAAACAAACCCCTTATACCATGGGTCCCGTGTCGTCGTAGTCGTCGTAGTCGTCGTAGTCATGGTAGCCAGTTGCATTGCATGTCAATGCAAAATGTGTCACGGCATATCTACAGAGTGAATTATGAGGAGTGGGGCGAAGCATCCGTCAGTCCGTTCGTGCTTCCGTGCGTCCGTCCGTGCGTACGCTCATTTATCCGTCCATGCATCCGCCCGTGCGTGCATCCGTCCGTCCACTTCGCCCCACTCGTCATCAATCACCTCGTGGATATGCTGTGATTTGTTTTTCTCTCACTGTTGCGAGATGGCTGCTTTACGTCGTATCCCGGCCTCCGAGATGGCTGGCGCGCAGCGGTTTTCTCTCAGACCGTCCTTACCCCACGAAGAGAGCGTGTTTTTTAAAGGTGGGCGTGGTCCGCTCTTTTCTCCGCACCACGGCGCTCTTTTGTATTGTCGAAAAGGCTGCCGCGCGGTTGGCCAAGCTTGCACATGACGAGTATAAATGGTTTTGCGTTTTTATACAACTTCGCACTCATTTGAGAATATCGAGCTAAGATGTACGAGAGGCAATGTCAATGCTTTGGCGTATTCTCAAATGGGTTAATTTTGCTGTATATTTGCGCCGCCCATATTAGAGCACCTATATTTGCGAAGCCTCTGCAAGAAATCCGCATGTGCTAGAAACCTATTGTGCTTCGAAGTTTGCAGCCTGTATAGTATAAAGGGCACTGGCGAAGAGAAAAAATTACAGCCCGATTACTAAACGCACTCGGAAGAGTACTACGTTTTATGCTCACGGGTTACACTGGGTAAACTGGTTGCTTTTTACTTCATTTGATAGAACTAGCGCTGCCTTTCATTGCAACGCCGTTTCAAGCATCCTCCCGTCGAGCCGCAGAAGCAGGATACAGGGAGGAGGGTGCAGGTGTTTGCCATGAGTCTAGAATATGTCTACACTGAGGGTCGCCGGTTCTGCGACGACCACGGGCTGGTTACAGACAAGTTTTGGCCACTTATGGTCGCCTATTCGCACTGTGAATTTCACGGTGTTTAGTGGGTACGTTGGGCAATGTAAGAACGAACATCGAAATGTTTTGCATAATCGAAAAGTACGCAACACGCGTTCAGAGTTGATATATCTGGTATGAAACACTGCGGTATTACATAGCAGTGACAATGTGCACTTTTTAGGGGCCGAGCTTCTAAGGCCGTGGGTCTGTCGCTCCTCTGTATGTACGTATGTATGTATGTAGCCACCTTCAGTTTAGTTTACGAACGGTTCAATAGATGATGCTGTGCGTCCAGAGTGATATCAGTTTCCGGGAAAAAAATCACAGCATATTCATGAGTGAACGATGCTGAGTGGGGCGGAGGGTCCGTCCATGCGTCCCGACGGACAGAGGCACGAACGTACGGATGGATGGAAGCACGGACGCACGGGTGAACACATGAACGAGCGGACAGAAGCACAAACGAACGCATGGACAGAGGGAAGCATGAACAGGTGGACGCACGGATGTACGAAAGCACAGGTGTGCAAACACACGGACGGATGCATAGACAGAAGCCTCGATGGACGCACGGAAAGGCAGATGGACATACGGACGCACGAAAGCATTGACGGGCAGACAGACGGACGGCCGTACGGATGGACGGCAGGATGCATGCACGGACAGACAGACGTACGGATGCACGGACGAATGGAAGCACAGACGCATGGACAGACGGGTGAACGGATGGACGGTAGGACACGTGGATGTACGGATGGACACTTCGCCCCACTCATCATCATTCACTTGGTGAATATGCTGTGATTTGTTAGTTCAGTAGCCTGCCTCGGCGAATACTTGATTTTCATTAGAAAGACGCCGTTATGCTACATGTGCGACGCTTTGATTTGGATGCAGTTGAAAGTACAGAAAATGAACACGACGCTGATAGTACCATTTTGCTACCAAAACATAATCAAAGTTCAGATGAAAAAGGAGACTGACAACTCAGGCGCTTTCACTGTGAGAAGCGTGGGAAATGAATGTAGATCAGCTAATCGAAGCCTTTATTCCAGCATAAACTACCTCTCACGTACTTTATTTCAATGGCATGACCAGGAAACTCAGTTATCTAGAGCGTAACTGTGCTTCGATTGACTGCCTAATAGTTATCTCTACGCAATATAATCGTAAAATTATGAGTCAGGATAGGAGAGCAATACAATCCAACGACAATAATTAGCCCAGTTTTCCCCCATACAAGTATCCAGAAAGAAGTAATGCTAGAATGCATCTATATATCTCAAATCTAGGTATTTAGTGCCGAGAGAAAACGGACCGCAATGAAAAAAAAAGTAATACTGCCGCAGACAAAGTGATACCTTTTTACTATTACTCATGAGGAAAATGCACCAGTTACATGTTTTTCTAGGTAAATTGGACCAAAAAAATGCAGTAACAGAACAAAATGCTTTCCTTCAGTACAGCCAGAAGATCCTTACGGTGATTCTTGCGTGTAGGCAGAGAAAAAAAAGAACATTCGCATGCGGGAATTCTGTGTGCTCTGCTTATGCCATGGTTAGCCATGATCTGCGCCGCCGCCGGAACCTTCACACAATGCGCCCTCTCGCGATAGCCGGGTGCGCGAAGTGATACTGCTTGGTTTTGCTGGGAAGCACGGCAATCGGGATAGTCGGAGACAAACATGCGGTGCACCCACCATCTCGGAGGCCATGGGCGTACATTATTACAAACTTGTCTATCTCGTTGCTCATACGTTTAGCACTCGCTGCTCTAATGATCGTCGTTTTACCAGTCGCAAAAACACTGGGATATCGACGAATGGCAAACATGCAAGGATGCTTAAACTGAAAGCGCATTTTCAAGACGGTAGTCTTTATTTTCTATTTGAACTAATAAATTTTAATCTGTCTGCTTGTCTGTCTGTCACACGATTCAGCCACCCGGGAAACGTTTAAGGACTTGCTGACGCCCATGCATATTGAACTGGTGGCCGCGTTGATGTGAACATTGTCGATCAAAAAGCAAATATTACGTATATCTGAGGCGTAACACCTAGACGTGTTAGGTGGTCTGTTTTTTACTAGAATATGTACAAATATATTTTTCTAAATATCGTAACATTTCTTGCGCTCCGCTGAAAATGTAACGCTATGCACGAAAAACCTGGTTTTTCTAACGCTGTGCTGAGAATGCGGTGCTGCACACAGAAAGGCACTCTGCCGACGATTGGGTGCTGCCACCTAGCAGCAGCCCTAAGTTCACAAGCACATGTTGCCCGATAACACTGCCAGATCGCGTCCGTATCCCACGCAACGCCTTCTCTTATCTCTTCGAAGCCAGCCAGATCAAGCCGAATCAACATAGATAGAAGGCGCTGTCTCATGCAAGGTAAAAAAATTCCGCCATATCCACGAAGTGAATGATGATGAGTGGGCGAAGCTCCGGAGGTAAACCTGGTAAACCATGAATCCTCTGTACATTTTGCCCACTTGATTTTATTACATCGCTCCTCCTAGCGTACGTCGCCGCACTAAATCGAACGATTGCCTTCAACCAATGACACGCGCCATATGTGACATCATTCCTATTTTATAAGATCTCGCGTCTTTCATCAACTACAAGTACCGCTTTCTAGTTTATAACATCTTGCATCTTTTCATCATCAGCTACAAGTACCACCATCTAGTAAACACTACAAGAACTAAACGAGAGGTGGCTACATACAGGAGACGGTACCGCCATCTAGTGAACACTGCAAGAACTAAACTAGAGGTGGCTCCATACAGGGGACGGTACCGCCATCTAGTGAACACCGCAAGAACTAAACTAGAGGTGGCTACATACAGGCTACAGGGGACGCACAGCCCACGCCCTAAGGAGCTTCGCCCCTAAAAGTAAACGACTGCTTGGACGGCAGAAGACATATCGCCTCTCGACGACACATGCAGCCAAGAACTCAGATACGTGGCCAATGTTTTTGTCCCTCTTCGACGTGCCATCACTGAAATATTTCATATAAATAATAAACATATTGCAAGTGAACGTTCTAAATGTTGGTAGGCGAGCATTTTAAATGCATTTAGAGCTTGAAAGATAGAAAGAAAGCTATAAAGAAACAAGAAATTGCATCAATATTGTACACATACACAAAAAAGATAGAATAACAGCAATTTTGGGGGATCGACGTGTCAAAACCATGGACGTTGTAGTTGTGAGGCAGTGAGGGGCCGCTCAATATTTTCAACCACATGGGGTTCCTTACCACCGACTTCGATCTGAGTAGGAGGCTACTTCTTGCACTTGGCCCTCATCGAAATGCAAACGATATCATCGGTAGTCGAACCGACAACCTCTATCCTAGTAGCGATACAACTGATCCTGCTAGGCTAACACGGCAGCTAAGTCAGAAATACTTTACGAGTTGTGAGTGACGTTCGAGGCATACCGAATTGTCATACGTGTGGAGAAATAATTGCGATAGAACATTCACAACCAGTTACCAGTTAATTTCTCTCACACGCAAGAGACAGCTAAGATGTAGCAATTACGCGAAAGACGTCTGTGTGCGGCACGCGATGGGATAGCGAAGGACACTGGTCGGCCTGAGGGTCTTCTTATAAATGTAACGAGCGCCTAGCGTGCTCACCGCCAGTATTCGGGTCTACAAGCGCCGGCAAGGCTCACTGTGGTCAACGTTTATGCTATCACTGGCGGAATTTTTCATTGTTACAAAAAGCCACAGGACATCGAGCGTTCCTCCGTGAAAGTGCATGATCTTCCAGGTCACGTATGAGGACTCTAAAGGTGACTTTTAACGGCCATGATGGCCCCATAAGATTCATTTTTGAAGAACTAGACTTCATCGCACCTTGCAGATATGCATGGAATAACAGGTAATATTTTTAATGCATGTTAAAAGAGGAAAAAAAACGCCCCGCCGCGGTGGTCCTGGGGCTAAGGTACTCGGCTGCTGACCCGCAGGTCGTGGGCTCAAATCCCGGCAGTGGCGGCTGCATTTCCGATGGAGGCGGAAATGTTGTAGGCCCGTGTGCTGAGATTTGGGTGCACGTTAAAGAACCCCAGGTGGTCGAAATTTCAGGAGCCCTCCACTGCGGTGTCTCTCATAATCATATGGTAGTTTTGGGACGTTATACCCCACATATCAATCAAGAGAAAAAAAAACAGCCCTTTGACTCTTTTTGGTGTGTCCACCGTCACATTTCTCTTCATACGAAAGGAAATATGAAATGTTGAGATAGTGCATTGGAGCTATTGTGTAATAATTTGTCTCGGTGCTGACGCACCCTAAAAACACTAGTGTTCATAATGCCACATTCCTTCCTCAAGTTTCGTTATCGCCCCGTTACACTGTCGCGCCTGCAGTGTGCCTGCAGAGCAGATCGCGCCAGCAGTGTTCGGGAAACTTCAGAACTCCAGTAGATCACTTCGTTAAGATCCCCTCCCTCCGTCGCGAACATTACAGGTTGTTCTGGTACTTACGTCGTCTACGTAGCCACTAGCAATAACGCTTGAATATTTGATGGCACGTGTATAAATGCCGACGTGCTTCACTACTAGTCAGTTGATCAATTTCCGACTCTCTGTTTGCCGCTGTCAGTATCAGTACCTTCCTGTAATCTGACATTCAAGTTATGTTGCCACAAGTTTGGCCCAATTAATAGTTTAACCTGAACATCTAGTCTGCTCCCTTCGTCCGCGTCACGGTCCCGTGACATCTAGTAAAAGTGCTTCCCGGTCCATGTACCGAAAGGCCCCCTCCAGCCATAGACCAAGCCCCAACCGTGAAGGAGACATCGACGCCAGCATCGATCAGTGAGCTAGCCGCAGGCAATGAGGGCTACATTTCGAGTTCGCGCCTCTACCGGGTAAGACTGGAAAGACCAACGCCACGACCACAACTGTGACAACCATGGAAGCTACTGCACTGTCACCCGCTATGGTCGTTATGCAGCAGCCAAGAGAGCCACCTATTTTGCGAGGGTCATCGCTCGAAGATCCGGAGACGTGGCTGGAGATGTACGAGCGAAGGGCCACCTTAAACCACTGGGACTCGAAAGAGAAGCTACTTCACGTTTAGTTCTACATTGAATACGTGGCGATTAGGATCTGGTTTAAGAATCGGGAGTCGTCCCTTCAGACGTGGGATCTCTTCCGAGGTGCTTTCCTGGACACGTTCACGAGCGTCACCCGTAAAGAAAGGGCTGTTTCTTTGATCGAGGCATTGTCCCGCCGCGGTGGTCTAGTGGCTAAGGTACTCGGCTGCTGATCCGCAGGTCGCGGGATCGAATCCTGGCTGCGGCGGCTGCGTTTACAATGGAGACGGAAATTTTGTAGGCCCGTGTGCTCAGATTTGGGTGCACGTTGTTAAGTTTGGCCCGGCAAGTCGTCTGGGCAGACGCCATTGTGCATAAGCCGGTCTACTGGGGAGGCTCTCAGCCCCTTCGGCAATCCAGTCTGCCAGACGCTGTTGAAGATTTCGACAATTAACCCAGACCATGGGGCAAGCAAAGGCGAGTTCCTGACTTTCAAATGCGGACCCTTTCGTCGTCCCTTCGAACAGCAGTGGTCCCTGATGACCTCGGCGACTCATCTGGCGACGGGGAAGCTGTTGTGACTGACCGGCGCCAGAGCTGATGAGGAAGGCGCTCCTTTTAATCCTCAATCAAGTCGACGACCGGCCGGCTGCCTATGCCCGCCAGGCATTGTCCCTGCTAGCCGGAGGATGAGACGTCATGTCGCCACGACACCGTAAACCGTTCCAGAGAGGACAACAAAGACAGCATCTTCCTTGGAAGAGACCGTGGCGGCCGCCGCAAATTGCCCCGCTAATTGAGCGAACAAATCGGCGGACCTTTTGATGTACGTTGTCAGGATCTCGGGACCTCTCGACTAGCGGCACACACACTATGGGGAAGAGCCCCGCTAGCGCCACCGTGCAGTGCAGTGATCACGACTCAATGTAAGAAGTTCACGTGGACCGTGCATGCTCGTCCCCCCTCACCTGTTGTGTGTGTGTGATTGGTGTTGCACTCGGAGAGGAGGAGCCCGACAGGGCTTAAAACGACGCTGCAGAGTGCTGGACGTCGCTCTGAACCATGTAACGGTTCAACCACCACGCACGTGGTTTGTGAAACCCCTCACTTTTCTTTTCTGTAAATATGTGTAAATAGTGCTCAAACCTGTTTGTTTTCGTATCCTCTTCTTGTCAGCGTTCGTTTCCTCCACCCGGTTACACCACGCTACCACAGGAGACCGGGTAGACCCCCATTCGCAACAACTGGTGGCAGCGGTGGAATGCCATCACCAACTTCCTTCTTCCGAACATTAACAACGTTAAAGAACCCCAGGTGGTCGACAATTTCGGAGCCCTCCACTACGGCGTCTCTCATAATCATATGGTGGTTTTGGGACGTTAAACCCCACAAATCAATCCAATGATTGAGGCATTGATGCAACTGCCAAACTAGAACGACACCATATTTACGGAAGAGGTGACCGGACTTTCCCGCCAGGCCGATGCTGCCATGACCAAAACAATTTCTTATGATTTCTTATGCGAGGAGTCAAACACGAGCTATTTCCCGGGCTGATAAGAAATCCACCCCAGCCTGTCCAATAACTCCTGTCGGACGTGACGACAATACAAAAGACTATGTAAATACGCACCGGACAGTATATATGTATACAAAATTGCCGCTCTATTCAAGACAGCACGTCTCTTCATCTGTATGACTCAAACGAGTAGCGGGAAATGGTCGTGATGGAAGCTGCGAAAGCTCGCACTTTCTCAGCAACCTGAAGTGAGTGACGTCGATTGCAGCCATTGTACGAGAGTAAATTCAAGATTTGCTGAGTGTTCCGCAGTTGTCCCTACCACAACCACAAGCCACGACCTACGTTGCTGCTGCCCGTCGTTACACTCCCCTCAGCGCCCACACCAAGGCGCTGCTCCGCCGCACTTCTGTCGCCAGACGCCGCCGTCACCTCCACCACTGCCACCACTAACGCCCTACCGTTCTCTTGTAGGCCAGCGGTACACACTGAAGAAAACGGTCATCTGGTGCGCCCCTGACAACCACCCACTCTGCCACTACTGCGGAGAGGCCGGCCACACCTACCACCGATGCCAATGTCTAGGGATGAGGCTTCCCCAGCCGGGTGAAGGGCCTCGAGACATCGCCGGCTACGTCACCGAAACACAGTGGCAAGAACGACGACCATACCGTTCACCGTCCCCGACCGCTACGACTGGCCGCAGCTCTGGCCGTACGCTGGCCCAACCCGTGCCCGGTCGCCTAACTCGTATAACTCATATATTTGTGAAAACTGAGGGCCGCAATCGTTGGAAGTGCGGTTGCTGTACGACAAAACACTGCCACGACGAAACATTAAAAACACGACAGTATCCCGACGGAGCTCTAACATCGAAACCTCACGTACCAAAGACCATAGGCCAGTGAACTCAGTCATTCACTCCCTCGGACTCACTCAGTCTATGATCGAACAGCGAGTCTGACTCTGGATGATTCCACGTGAGTAATATTTTCGGGAGTGAAGAAAACTTTCGTGAGTGCGAGTCCGAGTGAGTTCGGCTCAGGAAGATTCTTGTGAGTCGGAGTTCGAGTGAGTCCGATGCTCAAAATATAATTTGTGAGTGAGTCTGAGTGAGCTCCACAGCTTTTGCCGACCTATGCCACAGACGGTATAACAACGCAACGCGGCATCATCGAAGCAAGCCAACGCAGCCGTGACCCGACGATACGGCCTAACTGCAACACAAGACGACGAACTAGCGACCTCGACGTTTTTATCGACGGCCACAATGTGACAGTTCAAAGTGAGGACCACCTGTGAAGACCCTTGAAATTCGGACAGCTGGAACTCGCCTAGTAACGCCGGTAGGAGTTTGCACAGCGAGACTTCATTAGCAACCCTGCAGATTTACCCCGCAAGTTTTGTAGTCCTACAACGTTGCTCCTGAGACATGATTCTTGGTATGAACTTCTTAGGCCTTCATGGTGCAGTCATCAACCTGATATCAAAGTCGATAACACTACCGACAGAATAAGCCCCGCCACCGCACACGTCATCAGTAGGGCACGCCTTGAACGTGCTTGAAGACGAAGTCACCATTCCTCCTCACTCCAGTGTCAGTATTTCCGTTGGCACTTCTGAGTACCGGCATTAACAGACATGCAAGGCGTCGTTGAAGGTGAGCAGCACCTGTTGATCAACCGTAAAATTCGCGTCGCCAGAGAAATAGCCGAGCTGCGAGGAGGTAACGCAAGAGTGAGGCTCACGAACTTCATCAACGAGATCAAGCACGTGAGCGAAAGCAAAATGGTTACCTACATCATAGAGATACTGGTAGCCAGCAACGCTTCCACTCTCGCCGTGTCTACCGAACCTGCTACGACGAACCAAGCTTGCCAACTAGTCTTTCGCGTTAATGAAAGCCTTCCGACGCATAAGCAAGAACAAATGACAACTCTGCTCCGACAATACAAGGAGTGTTTTTCACCGTCGTCAAGAATTTGGCAGAACCCTGTCGCCAAACGTTGAATCCTAACAGAAGAGAGTGCCAGGCCATTCCGTCAGAGCCCGCACACAGTATTTATGCGAGAACACGAGGCCATATAGAAGCAAGTCGACGAAATGCTACGCGATGACATTATTCAGCTTTCAAAAAGTCCATGGGTGTCATCCATTGTGTTAGCCAAAAAAGAAGCAGGGAAATCTACTATTCTACGTCGACTATCGTTGCCTAAACAAAATAACGAACAATGACGTGTACCCTCTCCCCCGGATACACGACGCCCTGGATCGACTTCCCAATGCGAGGTACTTTTCTTCGATGGACTTCAAGGCCGGCTACTGGCAGATTGAAGTTGATGAGAGAGACCTAGAAAAAACCACCTTCATAACAGCGGATGGCTTGTTCAAGTTCAAGTTCATGCCCGTAGGGGTTTGCTCGGCACCCTGGACTTTCCAGCGAGTCATGGATGCAGTACTGGCTGGCTTTACTGCCATCTCTTCAATTCTCGCTGCATTGTCTACCTTACGCATGGATTTTGGTGCCGCCGTCACGAGATTTATCATTGCCGTTACGTATCTTTAACAACTAAACAAACAGTGCTACAGTACATACAGACTCATGCTCATGAACGTGGTAGGGTTCTTACATTCAACGTTTTTTATCTTACTCATTCGGGTCGATTTGTAAAGAGGTAAGAAAGCCCAAGGTGGACGCGTCCGTGGGTCTTACGTAGAATCGTCTATACGTGGCAAGAAAGACTCAGCGAAAATAATAATGTGAATTTGAGGGCTCGTGACTTCGTTTCACGCAGCCTGAAAGAAAACCAGCAGATAATGAGGGCAAAGAAAGTGTATACGGGACGTTAATCGTACTGTTTTAAGTATGTTGTGGTAATTGCAGAAAGTAAAGATGACAGAAAGACAACTTGCTGAGGTAGGGACCAAATTCAGAGTTGTCTTTCCGCACACTTGACTTTATTCGCATACCTATCGCGATTACCATGATACAATTAAATCAGTACAATTAAAGTCCCCTATATGCCTTTCTTGCCCTCATTATCAGCTGGTTTTCATCAATACTGTGTAACCAATGAAAGTGGCACATGCGCAGTCATTCATAGAGCACCATATTACCATGAATATATATCGTAGTTGCAAGTGAGCTGTCGGGGGATTATAATTTATTCGACAAGAGATGAGTTGCCTCTACTAAACACCTTAATAATTGGGACTGTCACGTGCTTAAATCACGAGGGAAAAGTGTGAGAGTGTGCGAAGTTCGGATTCAGTACCGAGAGCAACCAGCTACGACTACAAACTGATTTTTTTCGTTTTAAGAGCGCCTGCTTGGAAGTAAATCAATCAAAGTACAAAAATTCAAGCAAGCAGAAAACGTACTATGGTTTGCCGCAGCAGTAAAAGGTAGCAGCCTCTTTGTACCTATTTTCTACAATTATGAATTCTTTGCTTAGGCAAATTTGTGGGTATAACTTAAGATTCCGCGTTATAAATGTGTGCTTGTGTCTAGAGAAAAGAAGATTCAGCAAGAAATGAAAAGGAGCTGGCCATTAAAAAAAACGGAAATAAACTTACACGCACTCAATTTCTCGCACAGCACATGAGGTCTTCACAGTTTTCAGAGCACCAAAAAACGTCACAGCTTTGCCGCACAGGCGAAGGAATGAACGTGATAGCAACAAACTCGAAGGTCACGCGAAGAATAGCAAGCAGGTTGAAATGTGCCCCATATTGCTCACGCAGAAATGATGCTCGAAACGTTATCACAGGTACAAATGAACGCGAATAACTTCTGACAAACGGTAAATATTCTGCGAAACGCGCATAGCCACTGGATAACTAGCTGTGTCTCAAGAAGCTTTCTCTGTGGCTATGTATGCTCGTGCGCATGTTGTCAAGTGCAGTTCTTGACTGTGGCAGGGTGATTGGACAAAATCAATTTCACCGAAAAGGTCAAGCAATGATTGTGATACCGACAAATTGCAATGTTATACGAAGGGCGACTGGAAGTCAACTCATTCAGATCCAATCTCCCATAACTCTTCGAAACACTGGTGTAAGAGAACACAGCCGCTCCAGGTACCCTCTTGGCACCGTTTTTTCGTGTTGAGAGCACAGCCCGGAGAAACTCCCGCCTGCTTTCAGGGCACGAGGCGCGCGCTGATTGTTACCGCAGTAGCACGGCAAGCATAAGCGTCCCCCTCCCCTCCCCTTCTTGTTCGCTCACGAGATAAGCGCACGTGCAGACAACCGAGGCCCGAAAAGTGATGTTCGCTTAGCAGAAAGAGGAAGGTAGCGCATCCTTCTCCGTGTAATATACACATATACATATACGTGAATGATGATGGTAGCAATTACAGCAAAAAAAACCAGCCTATCGCAATAAATAGATGACGAACAAAAGAACCCTCACATTATAAGACGGCCATACTATCGTGGTTTACGTTTATGAAGCGGCTTATGGTTCTTCTTTTGTTCGTCGATCAAGGGCACATAGTAACTCACGAATAGGAAGCATGCAATACCATGCATGCTCGCATGTTTTCTGATTCTCGTATTCGCGTTCGCTACTTCCTCAATAATTTCTAAGCATCACTCGCCTTCTCTGGTATTCTACCTCACATATTTCCACGCTCCACTGCAGACACCATGTCTACGCTCACCCACCGCTTAAACCATACGGCTCTTCACACAGAGTAGATCACTCATCTTATTGCTGAAGCGTGTCATGTTTGTTACTATATATTCTACTCACAAAAACTCATCTAGAATACAAAAGTTTTATTTTCGATTTTTACTTACTTTATTATGTTGACACTGTGAGTGTTATCAGGCCTTACGAGATATTCAAAAAAAGAAAACACGAAGGACACTTAAGCTTCGCCTTTAGGAGCGTCATTAGGCCTACCTGTCACAAACATGCGATGTCCTGAACATATTTGTCCCTTCTTTTTGATATTTACAAAGGTGGCTTTGTATGCTGGTATATTAGACAGAACAGACTCTCATAAAAAGAATAACAATGACAATATTAGCAATAATTACGGTCATACCATACAGCAGAAATTATTCTGCTAATAATAATAATAATAATAATAATAATAATAATAATAATAATAATAATAATAATGCCAGGGTTTTACGTCCAAAGCCATCGTATGATTATGAGAGACGCTGAAGTGGAGAGGTTCGGAAATTTAGGCCATCTGCTGCTGCTCAACGTGCACCGACACTGCACAGCAGGCAGACCTATACCATTTCACTTCTACCATAATGCGACCGCCACGACCGGGATCGTACCCCCAACCTTCCGGTCAACAGTGAGGCTGTAGCTCTGCTAGTCCTCATTATTATTGTGTCTGACAAAAAAAAGACGAGTCCTTAAAGTATTCTCTCCTTCCTTTAATTTATGCTGGTAGAATATCTGTGGATTCCGTGGAGAAGGCTTACTTCTGAATTTATTGACAACTTTGCATCCAAGTTGGAGTGAGGCCCAGTGAGGATATTTACGTCTGGGTGTAACTCTAGCTTCACAGCACTCCATCGCGGGCGGGCATATTTATCTCGAATGGCTTATTCTTTCGTACAATGCAAGTGTGCCGCACCGCACTTACGTACTTTACACTGCAATTTTATCACGCACCACGTTACATAAAATATATTTGATCCCCGATGATATCGCAAGGCAGCATCTGTGGTGCAACTTAACACCTTCTTTTATCTTTTCCGTGACGTACCAACTTAGGAAGCGTAATTTTTTCCGACATATTTTATGAAAAGTACTGCTGCTTTCTCTCACGCTTTAGTTAAAAATTGAAAAAAGGCATTTAAGGAGACGCCAGTAGAATGGCTCAAATCAGAGTTTCACAGAAATAGTTTTGATACACTTTCACTCTTCGAAGTAGGTTATCACGTAACCACTTCGTCATTTATGCATAAATGTGATCTCTCAGCGCAAAAGGACATCACATAAAAACAAATGTGGGTTCATTTAGAACAATACGGGGACCGCTGGCCATTTGATATTTGAAGTAAATAATTATCGAATTCAGTCCAGAGCAGCCTAGACACCGCCACTTACGAGATATCTGGGGAAAACTCGACCTCAAATAAATACAAAATATACGTGAATCGCCTTGCTCGTAATCGTATCAACAATTACATAAGGGCAGAGAAAAAAGATGCAAATTGGTTGCTAATCCTTCGGTAAGCCCATCTCACAGGAAAAAAATGATATGATTACGACTCTTCATTTTTTGTTGTCTGACCACCTTGTTATCACATTATTCAAACAAGTTTTTCGTGCACGTTGAGGAGATAAAAGCAAATTTCTAGACTGCTCCATCTCGAGGGAGGCGCAATCTAATTTGGGTGGACGGATGCTTGGCAGATCAGATTTATACACAGGCAGCCCCCGACTAGCTAAATCAATGCAAATGTCAGCTGTTCATGGGAACGCAATATTTGGTAGCGTGGAGATCCCATATATTTTGTTCTCG
The DNA here is from genome assembly GCA_013436015.1 of Rhipicephalus annulatus. NCBI lineage: Eukaryota > Metazoa > Arthropoda > Arachnida > Ixodida > Ixodidae > Rhipicephalus > Rhipicephalus annulatus. Next base: position 1,666,127 of record WOVY01000537.1, on the reverse strand, counting down.
CTGTCGCCTCAATAGCACTCAATGTGCAACCTGCATCTTTATTTTTCCCGACGTATTGCTGTTGATGCTCCCTGTGGGAGCTTTGGACCTTCACAGGCGAGATATGACTCAACATGTCAGATATTTACCATGAATAACAAGGTTAAGTAGCATCAAAATACATTTACGTTGTGGAATTGGGTTTATTTGTTTAGGCCAACTGCTCAACTTTTCTACCACAATATCTATATATATTCTTTTAATGAACGTTATTGTAGAAATTTTATCATGAGTCTGTCGAATCAGATTACATGATACCCATCACCTGCCCTTACTAGGAGTCTGTTTAGATGGAGGACTAAATCTAAAAAAATAATAAATATCCTCTATTAGATTATGTAAAATCATTTCTTGTTTCAGCATAGTTTGGTCTTGTAATTGTTTTAGCGTGCTGAGGGATGACATATCCCACACTAAATGAAGGCCACTGTTTCCTTCTTGGCCTTTTGTGTCAAAACTTCAGCCATGGAGACGCCATCCCTTAAATATGTATTTTTTTATGTGAGAGATGTTGTAAATTTCGTGGGGTCCTCAAAATTTGATAGGATATAAATATTCCACGTCTCTGAAATACAGTGTATATGCACTTGTCGAAAATTAAATTTAGCTTGATGGAACGTTGCTGAAAATGGTGTATTGTGCAAGAATTTTCAGAATAATTTCTAACCATGCAGCCTCGCGCCTTTTGTCGCTTTCATGGTTTCATCTCGGAGAGCAATTGTGCGTTCTGCGAAAGCAAAAACGTATTTAACGCAGAAAACACACGACAGTAGACACTGGGACGAGATAAGCACCGAAGAAGTGTTGATTTTTTTGTGCTCTTGGTAGTGTTCGCACATTCCATGGCCAACACTTTAGGTGCAAAGCTCCTTAGCCTCAAACCCCCCCATCGCCGGTGTCGCCGTCGAAGCTCTCTACGCCCGACAAGCACGCCGAGCAAAACGACAAGTGCGTGCTCCCAGCGTGCGCAGGCGTGGCAGCAGATAGCTCGCGCGGTGCTGCGTCCACCGCACACACATACGCTCACTTTCTCCCACCACCGAATGCAGCAGACGCTCTCCCTATCCACTCCCCACTTACCACCTTCATGAACGCCAGCAGTGAGATCAGGAGCGCAGTCGTTTGCGTCCAATTTCTACAAAGCTTCGCTCATCGGTTTCATTCGTACATGAAACAACTGCTGGGTTTTTTTTTAAACCTACGCCTTACAAATTGGGCCGTAAAACTGCACTGATAAAGTGGAAGCATATGCTATTATAGTCTTGTGGTTCTATTATAGTCTTGTGGAAGGAATAAGAAGCATATGCTTCTTATTCCTTCATACAACTTAAAGCTGTATTTATAGCACGTTCAGTCTGCTGCTCTCAATAACAGGTAACATAATAAGTGCAATAATTGAAAAAGTAAACAAGCGCTTCTTAACTGACAGTATTTTACTGCGCGGTAAACCACATACATTGTAATGCTTGTTTTTTTTTGGGGGGGGGGGGGGAAGATGGATGTTCACAATGGTGTAAGTCACTATGACAACGCCGCTATGGGCTCTGTGTAGCATGTCCGTATTTGCATTCTCCCTTCGTCTGCTGGGTAGCATATATCAATGAACCTCTGTTGTTCTTTGTTTTTTTTACGTGCAGGTATTAACTGCGTAAACCGGAATACACTGGGCAGCGAAACAGGGACTTCCTCTGTCATCTAAAGAGCAGGTGAGTGTTTGCACAATTTTTTTACCTAGGTAACTTGAAAACCACAGTAGTACATTGGATTGCTGTAAAAGTTTTCTTAATGTCTAGTGATCAACGGGCAATGCAGCCAGTCCTATAACGTCAATGCACGCTAAGTAGCCTTGATTACTTTTGGCAATTTCGCTCAAGCGATCTCACGTCAGTTATAGAAAAAAATACAAGCGTACAGTGCATACAACACCCATGAAAAGACATGTCCGCTTGTCTTTCAACTCGGAACGCAGGGCGTCTGTTCGGTACTTTCTCGTGCATGAATATTCATTTATAATTACTGAATGAGCGAACGGGATAACTCGAATCTAAAATTGTGATCTCAACGAAGTATCTAATTGAGATCTAAAGTTTCCCATCAAAATGGCCTTTGGTAAACCGGAACAACTCTTCGCACAAAACATTGATCTTGGTGTGTAGATTTATTTAAAGTTTAGTAAACATGCATCTTTGCGTGTTATGACACCGTCACCAATTCTGCTTGAATGTTTTAGCCTAAGCAAAGCACCATGTTGTGAAGCACTGTATAGATAAAAACGGGGCTATAATCACGTCGCTCTACTTAACGTGACAAGCCCACACAGCCGCACGTAGTGGATAGGGGTTGTCTTCGCACATATATGTTATCTAACGTGGACTATGGATTAAAAACTTCCCTGCATCAACTTTCATCGTACCTCTCGAATACACACCACATTTGCGCATAGGCATTTCAAAAGTAACAGTGACTCTTTACATTTCGAAAAAAAAAGCAACAGTTTCGAGCGTTCGAAATTGATCTGTAAGGGTGCATTGAGTGATAGCGTTGTGCGTTGTGAAGAGAATGGCAAGCTCAAGCAAGCCTAGCGGTGTCAAGCCAGAAGAAGCCAAGACGAGAGAGGAAAAAGCGGAGCCGGAGGGCGAACACAACATCCGGACAAGCACGTGAACATTCCATGTTCTTGCCCCGAAGTTGTCTCCGCTCCCGCTCTCGCCAAGCGACAGCGGCGACGTCTCCGTGACGAGAAAGGAAGGACGTGTTTGCGGGCACAGTGACGGCCAAGACATGCCCCGCGAAAGAAAAAAAAACAGATCAAAGCGAACAAGTGAGACAGATGGCACGCGTGAGATTCGTTCAGAAGTGGCGAATGTCGTTGCGTAAGCGCTATGGCAGGCTCGGCCAACGTGGCCATCGTAGGAAGAGTCTCCTATAGTGAACACTGTTGCGGCGATTGAATATTCCGGGAAATCGGAGACCAAGAAAAATAGTGTTGCTAAGTATTAATGATCGTAATGGTCAATTACGTGACACGTAGCGGTCGTTCCCTAATTTACGATACTGTCTTTAAAAATTCTGCCCCCTGAACAATTCATGAGTTGCAAGGAAAGCGGACAGTGACGACAAACCGTTTCTACGGATCTTACAACTAACGTTCTCTGTAGAAATAAGCATTGTGATATCAAGTCACCTAAGACAAACTTACCCTGGTCAACTTGGTACAGTATTGTAAAAAAGAATTCAAACAAATCATTTCGCTTAATTGTCCTAGAACAAGCTTGAGTATTAGAGGCTGTGTAGAACACTCATCCAGGAGAATGTCCATTAGGCGATAATGATAAAGTCGTGAGTTGAAAAAAAACAACAAGCACCTGTCTTCTGCCTTTAAGACAAACGGGTGCAGCGAGAGCGATGCATATTTGCCGACGCGAAGATGCGTAGTGTTCATTGTTCTCGTTCTTGCATGTTAAGGAACATCACAATGATGACGAATATTCACCACGTCCTTCCGTCATTGCCGTCGCCACAAATGAAAAGTTTCTTAACTAATTTCAAATCTGCATATCGTGAACGTCTAGTGGCACGCTAATAAAAAATGGGCCAATCAGCAGTAATTTCCAACCAAACAACTGCATAAGCGTACGAAACACATGATAGGTAAAGAGTGAAAACCAGTTGTCTAACATGGCTGCTGGCGGCTCCCTTCTGCGTCACGTCAACACTGTGCGCAAGCAATGGTGAGACTTTTTCCCGCTCCGCGCGGATATCCTGGCGTGTGCTTAGGCACGTTGTCCTCCTGCTGTTTATTTAACGTGCGTGCTCTCCCTAGGAAAAGAAACAATGCCAAGAAAATGCGGAGGAGCACGTTCAAGGTTATGCTGTTCGATCGTAAGTTTATATGTGCAAACAAGAAAGACCCTAAATCACACGCCCCCTAGCCTTTTGAAAGCGTAAACAGACAGCGTACAGATCGGCACGGAAAAAGTCTATACAGTTATATATAGGCAAGTTTTCTGCAGCAGCACTCGTAAAAAAACTCTAGCTCTTGGCTTTCTCAAAGATGCGAATAGGGTTATACGTAGCACTAGTTTTTTTTTTATCTCTCCGCTTCCCTGGTGGTACAGAGTCGGGGTGTTAAACTGTGCTGCTGTCAGTTTTTGTCGCGTCTATGACTTCTATGATCTGGTAACAATCATTGGCTCTATTTTCGTCTGCTCCCACCAGAATTATTTCTTTCCACTGAAGATATATATTTTATTCAAAACATGTCATTACAACGTCCTCTCTTGAAACATTCATCGGTGTCTTAGCATGCAGTTTTGCACGCTGTCAACCTTAACATCACTGTTATCTGAGCCGCCCTCGAGTTCGGACCATTTTGAATGGGTCTAGTAAAAAGTTTCTTTGAATGAATCCCAATATGTTCTTTTTATTTCTGTAGTTATTGTCTAACCATGCTTATGACCATTGTAATCCTGTCTTCATCCTCAGCTATTGATTGTAATAATAATGGGACTAATCAGCGTAATCGTGGTATTTCTTCACGATTTGACTTGAGATAAATCAGGCAAGAAGTGCGGTAAAATATTTATGTCCTCCAAGTTCTCGTCATTATCGAATAATCTTTGCCCAGGCTTCACACTGCACTCGAAGCCAAGTTTGGACTACAGTTTTCCCCTCCCCCCCCCTTTTTTTTCTCTTTTTTGCCTAGTGACTTCATGCCAGTTTTGTTTTTCTCTTTCTTCGACATTATAGACAATGTTTAGAGGAACGCACGAATCATAAGTACCGGCTAGTCGAAACAAGAAAAATCAAGTGCGCCAATAAAATGGCTCGAGAGCTTTACAGAATTGTCGATTTAGGCTCACCTTCCGGATCACCGGTGAAACAATTAGATTTATTTGTACCGCTCCGCCTTTTCCTTGGCGCACTCCTTCGTTGAATTTCAGGGCTTGAACCGTGCTGCTATTCGTATCGATTCTTCGCTTAGTGTTTGCTTTCTGCCAAGTTGGCAGTCATTGTGATATTGAAGAACGATCAGGAGATGAAAAAAAAAGAAAACATGAGCAAGAAGCACTCGGGCCAATTCGGCCTCTCGATTTTATTTCGGTCTAGTCACTGAACAAGCACGCCGTTTTTTTAGAAAGTTTAATATTGTTCTAGCGATGAGGCATTCATGCCGCCGCTTCGCCATTCCGGCTAAAATTCGAAGTGCCAGAAATGCTCAAGCCCCTACATTGTCTATTTTCAAGCGCTCACGGAGTGAAGCAGTACCAATTTGACACGTTGGTATTAACTCACGCTAGTTAAACGCAACGCTTTTAAACTACTTTTACTCCTGTATTAATTATTCTTGAAATATGAATAAATTAGTGCACCATGAGATACAACGGTGTAGTCTATTTTTTTTTTTGTAAGGTACATCCTAATCATATGCATATGGCGTACTTCTCGCCAATAAATGACTGATGCTGAAGCATGGTACACTCTTGAAGCTCACGACTGAATTTATTTTCTAGTATACATTCACTGCTGTTCATTGTTTTTCGCATTAGCCTTGTTCTTTCGTCACAAGCACCCTTATTTTACGCAATGTTGAAGCTAAAACGATCAATCAGATGGCTCTTCTCACGATTATTAGCAAAGAAAATTCCCGGTGTTTTTTTTTTGTTTCGTTTGTTTTTTCCTGTTCTGAGACCATGCTTTGCAGTTGTATTTTTTTTCATATTACCTGTTGCTTTGCAAGATTTTCCTTTAAACTTCTCATGATATTACCATCATGCTAAAATCAGCATGTAAGTTACTTTCGTTTTTCTTCATTTGGTCTTTCAACAGAACGACATTTGTGACATTGCCTTAAATTGTCGCGCCTGGAACGCAATGCTCACTTTCATCGGTGCTACCTAACTTGACTGAAACATGAAAACAACTGCAATGACAAACAATTTATAACTGTTAGGCGTTCTAAACGCTTGGGTTGGACCCTCGCGAAACTGCTTCCCGAACTCCGTGTTTCATAATTCGTGGAAAACGCGTCCTTGGGAGCGACTTCTTGGGAGCGACTCTTTGAGAAGCTTACGAGTGCTGTGAGGCACGTGTTTACGTCCACTGAGCCATCACACACGCAAACGCGCGAATAGGTTAGTCCATATTATGTCAACCTCCGTTATACGGCCTCGGAAAGTTGCGCCGTATAGAAAGAGGGAAGTGGTTCGCGGACGCGTAAAAGGACCATAAAGGCCATACCGGGGAAGTCCCTCGCCGGACGGCGCTTGTATTGCGCGCCCTCTGGCGTTCCCCGACCCATTCTTCCACCCTGCGCTCCCTTTTGACCTGTTTCCGTTTTTACGACTTCCGGAAAAAAAAAAAGAGTTGCGGATGTTTATGTTGTTGCTAGACGAGCCGTGCACTTCAGTGCTCTCTGCAAGAGGCAGGGAGATGACGAGTCGTGTCTAGTCCCGGTAGAACTGCCTACAATCTTTCCGTCACTCTCTCGAGACCTTCTACGCGTTCCTAGGTCGAACGTTTCGAACGCTCACAGTGGTGCGACGTCGTACAAAGGAAGCATAGGGCGACCGCTAACTTCCGCAGCCGTACGGCCTCTCGCCGAGCTCGACTCTTGGCCACTCATGCGGTTTCCATTCGAGCCATTGCGCCCGTTTCCGAATCGCTTTCATTACCACGTTTCCCTCTCCCGCCCTATACTCTCCGAAGATCTTAGTGTATCGCCCTTCACCTTATCTCTGTGCTTTCTTTTTTTTGCCGTCTGAACGACCGTATGCCGTATCGTCTCCACCACTGGTTCTCGCGACCCTTCCTGTATCTGTGTATTCCAGCTGCCATTCCCCTTTCGCTCTTCCTTCTACCCAGTCTAAAGTTTCTTTCATGCGTCTTTCGTTTTGTACCGAAAATGTGCGTCGGTCCTGAGCTTTTGCTACCATTGCCACGTCGGGTTCCGCGAGACGGGGTAAAACGAGCGAAAAATGTAGGCGTGCGAAATACCACACTACGAGCCCTTTTTTTTATTTTTTTGGCCTTGCCGACCGCCATTATAAGCGTCCAGATGAGGCAAGAGGGGCAGCAATGAGAATTTCGCGCTCAAGTGGGATGCTCGAGCGTTTCCGCGCCCGCCTCTCGGAAGGGAGGCATTAAAGTTTGTCGGCATTTGTAAAAATCGACCCGGGGGGTGGCTGACGCTGCTGGGGCTGTCGTAAAACAAGACTTCCGTTGTTTGCTAGGCTCTTTCTTTCTTCTCGTTCCTACTACCATGTTGCTGGGTTTATCTCATCTCTATAGAAATCTCGTAAAAAGCGGCACCCGTTGCTCGGCCCGCTTCCATTCGCGACGTAAGCACGTCTATTTCTCGCCAATGTCCAAGTACAGATGGGGATATTAGGCTTCCCGAAGTGTTGGCCGTTTGCTTATCTCTATTTGTTTATCCTTCTTTAGCACTGTTCTAGGCTGCGCTGCGGGCCAGCACGGGAGGGAAGGACGCACACACGGAAACGGAAGAACGCGGGAAAACACACACAGAGGAAGAGAAACGATCGAGTGACTTCCGCTTATTATGGTTCCTGCCTTAGGCCGCCGTTCGTTCTTACGGAGCCGCAAGGAGCAGACAGTCAGAAAGGATCAACAAATAGGAACTATTGGCACCGTTTGCTTTTCCGAATGCCGTGAAAAAAAATGGAGAGAGGAAAAGCGCACGATGATGAGGTTGAAGAGGCCAAGGTTCTCACTCTGCAGTTTCCGCTTAAAGAGCATTCCAGTGTTTGCGGGCACATTTCGGGGGCAGCTCCGTACGGCCTGGCCATAAGAGCGCCCGTACGTAACCTTTGTGAATAGCCCGGGGGTTCGCGAGCTTGAGGAACACTTGCAGCCCTTGAATGAACGGCCCTTCTCCACCGATATTTCTGTTTCTTTTCTTTTTTTTTACTTAGTGTGGAGAGAGAATTTTTTTGTATTTTAATGGCTTTATTGTTTATATATACGTGCGATTACAGTGAAACATCGATTTGATTCGCTTCAGCGAGCGTGAGGCAATACCGCGAGCACAGTTATATTGACTGATTGGGATAAGTGCGCGTCAACCGATTCCTAGATAAAACATGAATATGAGCAAGCAGATTCGCGAACCTAATTTAGAGTGGCTCTAGTCAACATATGTGTGTCGATATGACAACCCGTGTTTTTGTGATCAATTTGTGTTAATGAGTACTAACAGACAACAATGCCAAGAAAAGTATAGCGGATGCTATTAGAAGTAATTGTAATACGAATGCGAATACACTCTTCTAGTTACTCAATTGTTGTCGCAAATTTCGCTGTTTCTAGAAATCATCATAGGATTACGTGTGTATGTATATATGAAAGAAGAGTTTCTATATGGCATCAGGCGCACGAGCCCGTATAATGTTTTGAGGGCATCGCGACAGCGTGATACTTCACACGCTTTAACTTCTTGTGGATATGATAAATCTTACTTTTTTTCTTCACCACGTTTTACGTTTTTAGATCAGTATGGCTGTATAGGTTTCTTACTAACTGTTAGTGCAACCACGTTGATATTCTGGAAAGCATCGCTGGTAGTTGTTTTGATGGTCTCCGCAAGGTGGCAGCACACATACACGCTCCAAACAAACTATCCCCTTGCAAACGCTTTATTATTTTTTTTCCATCAGATTTTGGCGTGTTCTCTACCCGATTCAGCATAAAAAGAAGGCTTGAAAAGTTTATTTCTTTTCAATAGTTCCGAAACGTGCAATTATAGGGCATTTGTCTGGTCCTACTCATTCAGTTTTCTCAAAACTGAGTGCAGTGCAAAATTGACAAGCATTCAATGACACAATATCGAAAGCTTAGCCAGTCTTACATTGTGTATAGCTGGTTGTAGTGGTCACAGTAATTCATGCAGGGAAGTATTTACCTGAAAAGAAGCCATTAAGCTTCATTAGTGGAAAAACATTAGACAGTTTCAGGCACGCCCAGTACCCGCATCTGCTGCTCGAGTGCTAGTAAAGGGAGTAGATGTACATAGGATATTTAGTCAACTTTATTGCGATAGAGAGTTGGTGTCTGTAGGTTGTGTCTTTTTTTTAATGTTTGTCAACAGCAAGTTGACATAAAGAAATAAAGGTGTGTTTTTTTTTTGTTCTAAAGCCACTGCCCTTCTATGAGCAGTGGGACACATCTCTACCACTTTTCAGATACACTCATAGGACAGAGGCAGGCATATGTCCCGCATTTTTCCTCCAAACACGTAACAATAGAGCACTCAAATTTTTCGATATAATACGAAGCTGATACAAACGACATTAACGCCCTCAATAGTTCACGTGCGTTGTTCGTAACATAAGGGCTCGTAAAGGGGGGCTCGTAAGTGATCTTTTCGGTTTTTTTTTACAAACTAATCGAGCTCGCAGCGTATATTCCTCGCATCACATACAAATTGATTTGAGACTGTCAAGTGCGCAAGTTCTTAGGCGGTTTCGATGAACCGTATCAGCACGTGTCCTGAAGATGACGCCCCACTGTGTTTTCCACCTTCCCTGTATTTCTTCCGATATCACGTGTCCGAGACTAAAACTTGGGCAAGTTGGTTATACCGTGATGGAGTGGCAGTGTAACCACACACTGACAGAGCAAAGCAGAAACTCGTGACACCGAGTTGATCGGTTTCTTAGCGCAGGTGAAAAAAGTCATCGCACAGCTTTGTGGCGACACCGGTGCAGTGGTCAGCCGTGAATTTCTGTAGCGTAGCCTTAGGGATCTTCGGAGCACGGGTGGAATCTGTAGTGGCAGCTGGTGAAGATGTTGAAGAAAACAGAAGCTGTTCTTAAGAGGAGGGTGTCCCTTTTTTGTCTGTGTCTATGCTGATACAAGCAGCCGCATTTAAATTACGTGTGCGAATGATTCATTGTCACTGCAACTTTTCCATCTACGTAATTGCGAAAATCTGTTTAAGCGACTCCTTGGAGTACTGAGCCTTTTGAACAATTTATTACAGACCAAAGTGAGACACATGTCTCGGTTTCTTTTCTACGTGTATACGTCAAATATGGCGTTCTGAAGGTGACAGCTCGCCGCATACTCACCATATTCTACCACATCGACAACACAAAAGGGTTTAACATTGACCGCTGTATATTATGCGCAAGAATTCCTTCTATGCTTGCTCCGTAAAAAAATTGTACGCATGTGTTCTTCAGCGAAATATACTTTTGCAAGGTTTTTAAACTGACTATAAGTTGCGGACTATACCGAGACCTTCATCCTCGGTTTTAGTTGTTGATTTCCGGTGAATTATCCTCCCTTCCAGTTAAATGTTACCGTTAACCTAAATAATTCTAGTGACCTATTTTGAGAGCACATCCTACAAGTATTACGTGTTTCTGATAGTTATTGATAGCGTCAGTGCACTACAGCCTGGAATTGCCTTTCTTGTTTTCAAGGAGTGTTATAGTCGTTCACGGGGAAAAATAAACATGCAATATGCAAGAGCAAAAAGAAAGACTGCAAAGTGCCTACGTGTAGTAGCATTGAACGAAGGAAATTTCCGGGAGTTTATTTCTTGATCTGGCACAACCTAATGATAATCAGCAAAAAAATACACGAAAGATGGTATAGGAAGTGCTGATTGTACTGCTTTTAAGTGCATTGTAAGAACTGTGACCTAGATGTAAAAAAAATTATAGTAGACGCAAAAGACAACCCGAATAGCAAGAGTAGCTGGTCACATCGAGTCAACATAGAGCCAACACAGAGTCAACATAAAGCCAAAGTAATGACACATAAGGCAAAAGTACCAAGTCACACTGCCCGTATAGTCACCGTCATAAAGTGAGACACCACGAGACCCCACAAAAGGCAGAATAATTTGGAACTTCGGACAAGGAAGCCCCGCCCCAATTCGGACGTCTGGTCTTATCTACAATGTTCTTACGACATACTGTGCACTTCAACTGAATACAGTGTTCGCTTGCTGGGAAAGTTGTTGCTTCTTTAACCTAGTAGTCTCGAAGATTTCGACTCCGTCTGTACATGATCATCATTGTCCAGCCGCTTGACCTAAGAGAGGCTCCACGAAATATTCAGCATGATGTGCTTTTTCAGTAAACTAACACGAACTTTATACTGATGGACTTTGCGGCAGAACCGGCGTATCCGTATTTTCAAGTCGGACTTGATCTATTCCTACGTTGCATCAGATGTCAATGTATTTAGCATCGGCGGCTGACCTGCAGGTCACGGAATCGAATCCTGGCGGCGGCAGCTGCATTTTCGATGAAGGCGAAAATGCTGTTGGTCCGTGTGCTCAATTTTGGGTGCACGTTAAAGAACCCCAGGGGTTAGAAATTTCCGGAGACCTCCACTACGGTGTCTCTCACAATCATATGGTGGTTTAGAGATGTTAAACCCCACATATAAATCAATTAATCAATCAATCAATCAATCAATCAATCAATCAATGTATTTTGCAAGTAAATGGAGTGACGTGTAACTGTACGGATGCAGCGCTGAAACTCCGAACTTCGTTGCGTAATACTCTACTTTTGCGGCCAATTTCGCGTCTGACACTGTGCAATGGCTTTGATTCTCTTCGAAGCATTATTCCGGGTTTCTTGTTGTTTTTGTTTTATACCCCGACTTACAGCATATATATGTGCGTCAGTCGTCCATCTTGACTAAGCTTAAGTCTTTTTTCTGGGGAAACGCCTCCCCAGGCGTCACGTCTCTAGGCGTCCCGGCGGTTGCTGCTATGGGACTGTCTTTTTGTCACCGCTCATGGATTCATCAGGGACGGAGATTTTGCAACGTGCCTCTATATTACCGAGGGGCCTGCGCGATTTGATAAGACGAGGGTTGTCTGCGCGACTCCTAGAAAGTGACAGAGCTATAGAGTCTTACTTGGCCTCTTTCACAACGCCATGGAATGGTAAAAGAGGAAGGCGTCTAAGAATGATTTCGCAAGTAAATGAATTTGGTACGAACGCATCTTTCCTTGCAGCGGCAGACTGCGCACACGAAGGGCCTCAGCGAAGGTCACTCAGCAGTGTGCATTTCTGAAGCCAAAGTTAATCAAATGGAGACTGCAGCAGAGAGTGAAGATTGGTAAGTAATATGACTGTGGGATATCAGCAGCAGAAATAAGAAACGAGATTTTATTAGGGGGCTCAAATTCAAAGAGAATAATTGGTTTATGTTCAAAGTCGTCTTTACAAGTTGGAATATTTCAGATGAGACGATTGTTGGGTGTTAGTGAACACAAATTTCAGCAAAAACAAGCAAATCCAACTTATTATTCCTACTGCATTGTCTTCTGGAACAATGAACCTTGCGTGTCCTTCACTTTGTTTCGGGTTAACCTATCTTCTGAGCACGTGTAAGGTTACCTATGCCTGTAAACATGAGTACTAAATTTCAAGGCATTGGTTAGCCTGCTAAGGAACAAATACATGATTTTGCTTCACGCAGGCAGCAAGAACATTAAAATGATCCGGATCAGCCGTTTGAGTCACGAGAAAAGAATGCGCAAAATATTAAAAAAGTATGTTTTATCGGCCTGAACATTCGCTACCACTGCCACGTCTGGCCACCATTACCATTCTCGTCCCAGCTACCATTTCCTTTTTATGCTGTGACGAGATGCACAGCATAGAATGGGTGATGTTTCATTACAGTGGGCGTTCATCTGTCCAAATGAATTCTCACACTGCACATCATCACGCTACAGAAATACGGATGTCACGAGTGCCGTAGTCGTGTCTTTGAGTTTCTCCGTGTTAAGGTACCTAAAGTAGATCAAGGAGAAGGCGGAATGCCTCAAAATGGAACCACGCAAATGAAATTGGTGTAATGGTTCGCCGTAAGCTATAGTCACCCTTCGAGAAAGATGGGCAGAAAATTTCGTGAAGTCGGCACGAAGAAGTAAAAGAAATCTTCAATGTAAAATAGGGGTCCCCAGCTTAGGAAAGTCTCGAAAGGAAATGGATGTATCATTGCTTGGGCGGAGTCCGTCAATGCGCCGCCTTAATCTTTTTACTGCCATTTTGTCCTGTTCGTCTCTTGAGCTGTCCAAGAAATAAAAAAAAATTAAATTTTTCCCTTTATGGTTGTCACATGCCCACTTCTCAAGGTCCCCTTTAAGCATAATGTTTGTTCTCCTATTTCCTTGCAATACCGCAATGCCATCTTTTTATTTGTGCGTGAACAACGTTTACGCATTGCTCAGCAACAAAACTTAAGTGCACGCGTGTATGCGTTCGTTCGAGTGTTTGTGTGTGTGTGTTGGGGGGGGGGGGTTGCGCGTGCGCTTCGGGTCCTTAGATACCTTGGGGACCCTTAGCCTTAACTAGTAACTTATACAAGATAAGCTCCTCCGCTAACACTAACCAAAGAAGCGCTATAGCCTGGTCACTTAATCATTGCCCCTCCCCCCCGCCCATACCTCGCCCACAACGCACAGGAACCGTACATTTGAGCTGCTGCTTTCGGCATACAGTATTGACATTGCCAATGTTCCAAGAGAATGGACCAAAAATAACAAAACAAAATGGATAGCCTCAAGAGGTACAATCGGAAAGACGTAAAAGGAAAACAGCGGATTCCCCTGCGACTTGACAAAAGTGCAGAAGGCAAACTGGCACAAATTGTCGTCACGGACCGAGCCTGGGAAAACAACTGAGCAAGAAGCGAACAAAATCTCTGAGCGTGCGATTGGCCAGCCTATACAGGCTTTCATCGAGCAAACAGAGGCTCTGATTCGGACGCGTGCAGCTCCTACACGTTTACTTACACAAGTAGTACTCGGACAAACAATTCCAGGACAGCACGTATACACGTGTACGCTGTACAACACGCTGCACTAGGCCATCTGACACGAATGACTCGGGAAGCCTTACGGCAACTTGGCACTCAAGGGGCTCCACTCGGGGTGCGCCCAGAACTGTTGTCGAATCCATCCACGCGAAGCGTAACTTTCTCCCCGAAGTGCCGCGAACAGTGTCGTCCCGGATATTGCCGCTCCGGAGGCGCTCCGCCGAGATCGTGGTGCTGTTCTTCGCTTTAACCCTCCACCCCTCTTTCCCACTGTACATCCAAGTCGACAAGCGTTCCCGGCAGGGAGATCTCGGCCCCACCGAAGAGCTATCGAATTTCGAGTAGCCATCCTTAACCGCTGCTGCATCCTCCTAGCTGCGCAGGAGTGGCCCACGTGTCGCAGGAAATATGCGATTTAGGGTACAGGGCCTGGACCGTTTTCTCTGGAGGCGGTAGCGATATGTCCCGCCTCTTCTCAATTCGCCTTATTTATTTTGTATGCCTAGAGATATGCCATACAGACAGACTTTGCGAAGCTCCATCGGCCCACCTTATTGCCTCGTGATACTCTTTTTCGTTCAACGCTAGAAACTTCCTCTCACGGTGTTCATTTGCAAAGCACTGCTGCAACAAGGCTTTCGTGCAAGCACTGTGTATACTGGATCTGTGCTTCGTAGAACATGATCCTGTCAGCAAAGCGCCCCTTGAGCGCCGCTCCGCGTACACAATCCTGGTGAGCACAGGTCCTTCGCAAGCAGAGCTAGCTATACGAACCGAGCGAAGCGCAAGTGAGTGCCCATGACGGTTTGTGTAGCGTCAGCTGAATATTCACTGTTCATGTTGTATGCATACTTGCAGGAAAAGATATGTTCGAGTAAAAGCTAGGGCACATTTATATCTACATCCCTACTTTACCACGCTTGGAAACAGATCATCCAGACACTGCAAGCAAAAGACAGTCTTGAGCAAAGTACAGACAGACGCTGCCAGCACAAGGACGGGTGGTTTTCACGACACGGTGTTCTAGGTACGTCCATAGAGATCTAAAACAAAGATCGAGCAGCACGTTAGGCTCGGATAAGAGAAGACAACAAGGAGTGGAGGCCTCGCGTACGAAAACACTCTAGGGAAATCCAGCTTATCGTGCGGCCACGGGAACTGAGTTGTGTGATCGGGTTCCGACGAAGCACCCCGCATGCGACGGAAAGGCGCGTGCCGCAACCAACTGCACGCGCTATGTTCGAACACCCTCAAGACGTGCAACACGGGTGCTTGCTCGATGGAGCGGGCACACAGAAAACGGAATCCCGCGAAACGCGGAGCTTCCCTCTTTGGGCGCGTGTGGCGCTTTGCGTCTGTACTCGGTTGTTTGCCTCGCGTCTCGAGTGCCCCCGTCTTATGTACTTGACCCGGACACTACCCACGCAGGCTTCTGGAGACGCTCTCGCTCTCCAGCCCTTGCATTGTCAATCCCTGCCAACGACGACGAAGACGTTGGCGCCTAACTGAATCAGGGCGGCGGCGAGCGATGTTCCCTTCTCGTACGTGAGCCCGTGCTCGCGCTCTCTTCGCCTCGGCGCTCACCACTCCGCTCACCAGCGACTGAGGAAGGGCCCTCACTGCCGTATCCAGATTTTTGTCGGCGCGGGTCTCTTTTCGCTCGCCACTGTCGCGCCACGTCTTTTACGTGAGCCGCCACCGCCGTCGCCGTCGGAGAAGCGGCAGCTCGGTCGGAGACGTTAACACAGGCCGCAACGAGGTTAGCGCGCATTGGCGCCGAGCACGCATCGGAGAAGAGAAGACGACGCTCCCCGAGAATCACGGCGCCACCAGAAAGTGAGGAAGGGAGCGTCTCAAGTAGAGAGAATCGGCCTCTGCAGTATGACGGAAACGACGTTGAAATAAATACGAGGACGTAAGCGACGACAAGAAGTGCCTGGCGACAGCTGCGCTTGTCGCGCGCCCATTTTTCGGCATACGGCTACGCGCGTATGCAATCCAGATGCGCATGTCGCATTGGGAACAACAAAAGGTCAGAAACAAATAAAACATTTGCATTGCGCGCGGCTTGACTTGTTTGGTGGCACATTCTGCCTTCTTGGGAGCAGGCATGCTCAGAAAGAGAGCACTTCCGCGCGTTGTCAAATGTCTAGCCTCTCTTTTATTTCTTAAGGTATGACGGTTTAAAGCGAGCCCAAAGGTTGCATTGTTTCACTTCAGAGTGCAGTCATGCTGCATATACAATCGTAATAAAAGAACCTGGGTCCACAGAAAATATTGTTTACCATTCTTTAGTAGCGACTGTTTGAATAACTCCTAATGGGCGTATAGAGCTCGAAAATGATTCTATTTAGCCCCGCCGCGGTGGTCTAGTGGCTAAGGTACTCAGCTGCTGACCCGCAGGTCGCGGGTTCGATTCCCGGCTGTGGCGGCTGCATTTCCGATGGAGGCGGAAGTGTTGTAGGCCCGTGTACTCAGATTTGGGTGCACGTTAAAGAAGCCCAGTTGGTCGAAATTTCCGGAGCCCTCCACTACGGCGTCTCTCATAATCAAATGGTGGTTTTGGGACGTTAAACCCCACAAATCAATCAATGATTCTATTTAAGACGAAGTGTTTCCTGAGTGGAACGCTGGTTTCAGTGTCTGTTATTTTTTACCTTTTTTAATTGGTGCTTGTGAAAGACGTTGTTCTTCTGCCTGTGTAAATGAATGTAGAATCACCAGGGCCTCCACCCATACCTTCCACGTTATCTGTGGCCACTCCAAGAAAGCGCTCCGGCCACCCAAGTGACGCTGACAGTCAGTACACGCTGATTTACTCTACGACCAGTGATGAGAGCTCCTATGAAAGTGTCTTTGTGCCCGTGGCAAGGCGAAGGGCGAAGAGGAGGCTACTTACGACATCTCCTTTCCAAAGTGAGGCCACCACGAATATGCAAAAGCCACTGGTTCACACTATTTTGTTTGTCCCGCTGAATGCAGCAGACAGCATCAACCGACTTAATCGCCAAGCCACGTCTGTGTCACTTGAGGTGCTCGTTCCGGTACAAATAACAGACGTTAGAATCAAATTACCGCAAGAACGTTCTGGCGATAGACCTTACTCAACGTACTCCTCTCGACCTGTTGCACAAAGTCTATGTGCTGGAGAACATCAACGTACGTTCTTACATACCAGATGGCAACGACTCTAGTGCAGGTGTTATATACGACGACGACACTTCTATCAGCGGCATTCATTTTCCCATTCTAATCAAACCAGTGATGAAACCTACTATCATCTTGCAAGCCCACCGCCTCGGGAAATCGCAATGCGTAAAACTTGTTTTCAAGAGTGACAGTCTTCCATCTCAAGTAAGACTTGGTCATTTTGACACACAGTGCGGCCGTTCGTGCCGAGACCTCTTCAGTGTTGGAATTGCTGTAAAATGGGACACGTGAGCGCTGTTTGCGCAAGTTTTGCTGTGTGCTCCCGATGCTCGCAGCCGCACAACACAGAAGCCTGCCAAGCAGAAAATCGCGAATGCGGCGATTGCCAAGGTACTCACAATGCGTCTTCAAAGGAGTGTGCAGATGTGAAGAAGGAGATGCAAGTGCTCAGGCAGATAGCCAGAGAGGGCTTCACCCCCAGGGAGGCTGCTGCTAAGTTCCGACGTCGGCGTTCGTGCCACAGGATAACTTCAAAGACACATTCTGCCAATGCCAGGGATACACCGCTACCCCATATCACGCACTCACCACCGCAAGCACCAACAAGTGCCAGCAACAAGCACCCTCAGAAAGACGCAAGAATCATTGACCCTGGCGCGTGGCCAGCGCTGCCGTCGATGACACCTCCGGTAGAGCCGCAATATCACCCACTGAAAGCTACTTCAGAGCGACTAAGTCACAGTCACGGCAGTCAAGATAACGAGGTAATAGCTGTGATTCCGACCCTCATGAAGACCATTTGAGTACTCCTGAATAATATTCAGACTCCGGCTGCTCAGAGCGCTCTTCAAATACTGGGAGCTTTGAATACGGTGCTATCAAGCCTAAAGAAGCACCATGACTCTTTCCTTGCAGCCCTTTCGTAAACAAGTGAAAGAGGCCTCGATTTTCTAATGGAATTGCCGAGACCTCAAACCACGCATTTCGGAAGTACGGCCGTTTGTATTCAAGAACCAGTTGCCAATTATCATTTGTGAACTACGCCTTCACAATGCTATACGACTATTCAAATACGAAGCTTTCAGATCTGCATCCTGTAACAAAAACAGTAAAGTAATTGTTTTACATCAGGTACGAACTCACATATATTGAGCATCCTGTAACACCGGATGTCGACAACCAATACGTGTGCCTGACAGTTAAGCGTAAGAACGTGAATTTCACACTAGTGGCAGAATATATTTAGCCTTCAGGCTGCTTTGACCCTTTAAGATTGAGTGCCTATATATCAGTGACATCTAGGGGGTGGATTATTACAGGTAATTTTAACGCTCATCACCCGCTGTGGGGAAACCAGAAGATGGACCGTTGGGGAAGACATGTGTTCTCCTTTGCATCTGACCACCAGCTATATTATTTAAATGACGGTACTCCTACGTTTTTACGGGGTCAAACATATAGTAGCTGTTTTGACCTAACTTTTGTGTCAAGTAGCCTAAGTACCAAGGTGCAGCAGTGCGCGGACAACGAAACTCATGGCAGTGATCACATCCCCACCTATATAAATATCAAGGGGCTAAGCAAGTCGCAGATCGCTTCCTCTGCACAAGTCGACTGGTCAAAATACAGGTCATCTACAGAGAAGAGGTGCGAGGGAAACAAAGAAGGCTCTCTGAAAGCCTAGAAGGTATATTGAAAGCCGCTATCCAAGAGGCAACGTTTAATTGCGAACCTTTGTCAGATTTTTGTAAATATGGGGTGGAGTTGGAGCGACTTCGAGCAATCCGTCTTCGTGTCGAACGACGTTATAGGCGCACGAAATTCATCTACGACCTGAGGGAGGCGAGACGTCTACAAAAGATTCAGTGTCGAATCAATGCACTGCAGTCACTACGATGAAAGTCTTTATGCAAGTCACTCGATCACCACGAACCTCTTTCACAAATATGAAGAATAATCCACGGTTTACGAACATTGCCACAACAACATCGTCTGTCCAAATGCCTTGCTCTCCACCAAAGCCGACGTGAAATCGATGTAGTAGAAGACTTCTGTGCCAGGATTGCCATCAAGGGGTCCTGCACCACCGTGAGTAACCGTTGAAACGCGCCGATGTCCAGAGACACTCGGATGAACATGTTTTTTCTAGAGGCGCTTCAGGGCAGCATCGGCAGCATGCAAGCACTCGTCATCTCCTGGACCCGATGGGGTCACTAACATGGCCCTCGCTAACCTCGGACAAACAGCTCGTCGTGCTCTTCTAGCTGTGTACAATGGCTCATGGAGCAACGGTATGGTTCCTTTTTCGTGAAAATGTAGCCGCCTTGTGTCCCTGCTCAAACCAGGCAAATGGCCTCTGGACATGGCCTCCTATCGCCCCATCACGCTTGCCAGCTGTTTTGGAAAGGTAATGGAGAGAATGGTGCTGACTCGCCTTGATTGGTACCTAGAAAATAAGAATATATACCCCGATGCTTTGACCGGATTTTGACGTGGACGGTCTTCCATAGGCAATGTTCTTGACCTTGTCACGTCTGTACAACAGCAGAAAAGCTTAAAGAGATTATCAGTGGCACTGTTCTTGGATGCTAAGGGCGCATATGACAATGTATTGCATGAAACTATCCTAGACGCCTTGGGCAACATTAGATTGGGGGCCGCGTCTACAATGGATCTACAGCTATTTGAAATACAAAACCTTCTTCGTTCAGACAGAAGATGGTTCAACAAGGCACCATAATACTTATCATGGTGTACCTCAAGGTGAGGTCTTGAGCTCCATACTTTTCAACGTTGTGCTCATCGGCCTCGTTGACGTCCTGCCACGCTTCGTGCATCTGTCAATCTACGCAGACAACATCTGTATCTGGGCCGCAGGGGTCACGCGTCTACACGTACGAGCCAGGCTTCAGAAAGCGACTACACTGACATCAAACCACCTTCAAGGACGAGGACTCGAGCTGTCATCTGAGAAATGCTCACTGGTTGTGTTTATGCGCAAGGCAATGACCCCATACATCATCAGAATTGATAGACACACGATCAGATATCAAAAGACCTACCGTTTCTCGGGAGTAATAATAGATCGTGACTTGTCCTGGAGCCCTCTCATCACTCACTTGAAAAAGAATCTATAATCACTCGCGTCCCAAGGTTTTTTGTGGGAAAATCATTGGTACTAGCCATGCTTCAGCTGTATACTGCACTTTTTCTCGGCTTCATGCGCTACAACATACATGTGCTCGGCAAGGCCCGAATAACAAACGTACGTGTCCTCCAGTCAATACAAGCTCAAGCACTGAGAATATGCCTCGGGCTTCCGAGATGCGCATCCTCAGCAGCGACTGTCGCGATCCCTCATGAACATCCTGTCATAACCTACATTCGTGGCGATGCTTTAAGAACGCACATAAAACATGCCACCCAGATTCAATCGTATCACCTCGCCTCCCTTCTAAGTTTTTGTCCACGATCTGTGTTCTGCACTATTATTGCTCCACATCGCACGGTGATTCCCGCGAACTTCACTTACGCAGCAAGACCACCGTTACCATTGTGGTGTCTACATCCACTAGAAGCCATCACAACCATCACCGGAAGGCAAAAGAAGGAAAATTTGTCAAATTTGGCCCTAAAATAAACAACATTGCTGCTTCTGCATGAAGAACACAGTGGACCCATTCACATTTGCATGGATGGGTTGGTTACTTCAGCAAGCTCACAGGCACCGTGGTGATTCCGGAGAAATCCGTCATGATAAAGATCAGGACATCGCATCTCACATCATCCTTTGCTGCAGAACTCGCCGCCATTCGTGCCACTCAGGAGTTCATAGTTGAAGAACCGCTGCAGACATGGTCAATCTTCTCTGACTCCAAAGCAGCCCTCCAGGGCATTGCCTCGCCATATCGTCATGGACCAAATCAACAGCTTGTCGCTGGAATAAGACTGCTTCATCACCGGGCTATAGAGAAGCAACATGGTATAGCGTATAAATAGATACCGTGCCACTCAGGGCATCCACCGCTCATTGGAATTCACCGGCACTCACCAACGTCCGCCTTCATAAATTGAACCCACACCTACAGCTCCGTCCCCCATCAGAAATAACCACAGCTGAGGAGACACTCTTGTACCGTCTGTGTATTGGGGTGGCCTTTACGAATGCTTACTTGCTTAGAATCGGAATGGCCAGCAGCCCGACATGCGACAACTGCGGCTGCGCGGATACATTCTCCCATCTTCTCTGCGAGTGTGCTCGCTTCAGTGCGCCAAGAAAATAACTGTCAAAAGTTTTAGATAGACTAGACAATCACCAATAGTCAGAATTTTAAAAGGGTATTAGGACACTTGCCGAGGCCGTCCGTGGCACGCATGGCATTGGGGACGTTGTTGCGCTTTTGGCGGGCAAGTGGTCTTAGAGACAGACTCTAAGCAGCGTCGTGGATCGTACTTTTGTCCTGCTCCTTTTTGATTTTTTTTCTTTTTTTCTTTATTTTTCTCTACTTCAACATCTCTTTTCTCTCATCTTTTATTCCCCTTACCCTCTTATCGAGCACAGGGTAGCCAGACGGTCTGAGAACAGGCTAACCTCCCTGTCCTTTCTCCTTCAATCCTCCTCGTCCTCCTGTTTAACCAGCTGACCATGGTCCTTCTGGCAGAAAAAATGTCTGCATGTCTTAGTCGGACGTCCACCTCGTTGAAGTTGTTTCTCTCTCTCTTCCTTCTATTCTTGAATGAAGTGAAAATTACGGGGGATAAGTGAGAAGTTTCTAAGCAGCTTTATATTCTACTTATGCACCTGTAATACCGTTTCTTCTCGTAATAAGTCCTACGAATTCGCAAAAAAAAAAGTCATGCAGTTATCGTTGCACGACTTCTTATGCGTTTAGGGTAGCGCAGTTTGCAAGAAAAGTTAAAGAAAAAAATTTTGATGCTTATTTTCCAGTAATTCCTTTGTATAGTGTCTTTGTGTACGGTCTTCATGATGCGCAATGTGCGCTGTCCTTTTGACAGCCATCGGTGGTTGCATGGAATGAAGCGAAGTAATGAGTGAAATACTGCGCTAACGAAAATCCGCTGCTTTTTTGCTATTTTTCACTGTTGTCGCTGTTTTCTCAGTTTTACGTTACCATAGACATTGAGTCAATGAATAAAAACACGAGAGAGAAACACGAACGTAATGCTAAACTGTAACGCAAAGAACACGTTATACAAAGAACGGCGTTTGCACAAGATTTGGAATGCCTAATTACTACTGCAAGTCTCGAATAACCTTCATGCTGCTTCTTGGATGACATAACACGCATTAAAATTAGTTTTGACTGTTTTCGATTGATTAAATAGGAAGTCTTTGCCCTTGAAAATGTTTCCGCATTAAACCGTATGGTGAGCACTTCCCAACTCTAGTCTACCCTTGACCCTGACATCCAGACAAAAAATAGAGAAAAAAACTGCGAACGGTGCACCATTGCTTATAAAACAACGACCTCGCACCACGCACAACTCGGCGCTGGCACTCCGGAGCCTCGCATCGTTGCGTCAGCTTTTTTTAAATGCCAGACGAGAGAGGAGATGGTGGTGGACCAGCGAAAAAAAAAAGCGCAGGCAGCGGGAGCTATAGCTTGAGTGCGACGAGGCTGGATGAGCATAGCGCTGGCTCGCGAAGGACGGTGAGAAGGTGGTGGAACGGGCGCTGGGATATGAGGTCTCTCCTCGGAGTGCCATATTTCCTAATAAAGCGCGCTGGCACGCTGGCACCCTCGTTCACGCTTTTCCGAGTCTGCCCGGTAAAGTCCAATCATCTTTCTTCTCAGCTACACCCCCCTCTTCCTCCCTGTCGTTTTTCTCGTGTGTTTTTTTCTTTTGTTTTACCTTACTTTAATTTGGGTTGTCGGTAATTTTCCTATTTTTTCTATTTTTTCTCGGCCTCCTTCGACAACAGTCTTCTATGTATGCCGTAATAATCTCCTGTTATATCAAAATATAGGATCATTATGGAGTGGTCGCGTGAAGCAATGCGAAGAAGCAGTACAAGGGAGGTCACCGGTGGCTCGATAGAGACGTGAGTAAGACAAAGTGCGCGCGAGAGAAAACAAAATAGAGAAAATGAGTTGAAACAAATCACCAAACACCAATACCGAAGCAAAATTACTTGGATTAATTATGTATCACTCCTTGGCATGTTCGATGCTAGAACGGGAAAACAGAAACAGGGAGAGGAGGGAGGCCAGCTCGACGCTCGATCAATGGTAGGGGGCACCAGCCTGAGGCTCGCTACTTGATGCAACTTGCGTTACTCTTCGGGTAAAACACGTCTCCAAGCTCGAAGAATGTCTGTCCTTGCACCATCTTTGAATATTAAGTCTCGTTTTTTCCTTGCTGTTAACCTGCAAATGCCGATTGAGGAAGCTGCGCCTGTAATCATATTCACCGCGCAAGAAAAAAAAACGCGCATGCACAAGGAACACGTAACCAGTACAGGGTGCTAGCCTTTTGTGAATACACGAATATGACTACAAGTGACTCAAACCAACTATAGCCCGCATCACCGCCTTGGAGGCTATGCCTTTCCGAAAGGTTTGCAGTGCACTGTGGAGCCCTTGTTTATTTAGTTTTAAGTACTCAGCGGTAAGCGTTAAGAAGTAACCGAATGCTGAGAGCACAGTTTCTGTGACTCGCCCCTTTGACGAAACCCCTATATCTTTGCTTTTTATCGATCAGTGGTGTTTCCACTGATCGATAAACACACTGAACAGCCATTATTGCGGGCGTCACGATCTCACGCGTCAAGTTGCTCTTCGGTCAGCCCGGACAAGGCAACCGGGTGCAACCTTAGCTGGTTCTTCGGAGTAGTAAAGAGCAAATACATCCAAGCTGAACTCGAGCCAGACCAGACGAAATAAAAGGTCGAACACCGCGCTAGACAAACGTTGCTATAACACTCCAATGTCCAGCTTTGAGGCACTTTCAGAACTACGGGTGTCACAGGAGAGCGCGTCTGACAAGGTATATGCCAGGATTTAATCAATAACCATGCGACTACAGTCGTGTTTGTCGTTGCGATTCACTGAATCTTTCTTTCTTTCTTTCTTTCTTTCTTTCTTTCTTTCTCTCCTTCCCTCTTTCTTTTTTTCTTTCTTTCCTTCTTTCATTTTTTCTTTCTTTCTTTTCCTTTCTTTCTTTTCCTTTCGTTCTTTCTTCCTTTGTTCCTTTTTTTTCATTCACTAAGGCTAAGTTTTTTTGTGAGAATATGCTACCAATCATAAGAGACATTCTTGATTTATTCTGCAAGGCAGAATATTCTAATTAAAAAGCTAAGTAGCTATATGAGCTATGCTATCTTTTTCTTTTTATTTAGCAGGCAGCGCTATTGCTACAGATTACATTTTACTTCTCATGAAAACATACATATACTGTTCCAACCTTCTATACGGTTTGAAATAATACATCCCTGTAAGACCAACACTTCATACGAACTGAACCAAAAGGAATTGTTTCTCTCGGTTCTTTCCTTCATAGTGAGCAAAACACGGACCAAAACGTCAGCTTTTTTTTCTTTCAGTCTGGTCAGCATCTGTTCAAAGTTTTCGCCGTTTTATTGTTACCATCTCTCAGATACTGTACGATAACACTTTTCTATGTTAGCACTAAATCACTGCATATTTTTTTTCATTCATTTTCGTATCGTAAGCTGTAGGACAATTTTCCGTATTCTTTTTTTTGTTTGTTTATTTCTGATGGTCACAGAGTAAGAGGTTATAGGAGCCATGCTGAAGGGTGATTACACTTTCCCCTCGCTTATACAGCGCTAGAACAATGAATGTTCACAGAATCCTTCTGCATTTTCTACATTCCTAGCACCCATAAGAGCGAGAAGTCAGAAGGAGACAGAAAAAAAAAGTAAGCTTTTCTCTCTGTGAAAATAATGATGAGCGAAGCTAAGCAAACTGCACAGAGATGACATGGTGGAGGCGGGGTGGTGAACGGGCCCATCAACGTTCAAAACATAGCACCGCCGTGCTGGTCTAGTGGCTAAGATACTCGGCTGCTGACCCACAGGTCGCGGGATTGAATCCCGGGTCCGCGGCTGCATTTTCGACGAAGGCGAAAATGCTGTAGGCCGTGTGATCAGATTTGGGTGCACGTTAAAGAACCCCGCGTGGTTGAAATTTCTGGAGCCCTGCAATACAGCGTCTCTCATAATCATGTGGTGGTTTTGGGACGCCAAGCTCCACATAATAATATCAATCAACGTTCAAAGCATTATGGAGTGCCTTTACCGTGACACAGCCCCAATGACACTGGCCATCGAGGTTATGAGTAGGCTTCACTGCTTACTTCTTTACTGCTTTTTTCTCACACATTGTGTGAAAAACCAGATTACAAAGACCGAAGCTTACACCGATCTTCTCAAGGTTGGCTTCCAATATAAACACGTGTGTGTTAATAATAGAGCTTATTTATAGGTCACAGTAAGAGCTGCCATGTGAAACTACGAAAATACTACGATATTTCTTTGTTCCTATAATAATCACTTCCTGTTGCTCTGAGGTGCCCGCTTGCGCCGTTTACATTCGCGTCGCTGCTGCCTTCGTATTTTTGTTGACAACACGTTACTCTGCGAAAGATTTAACAACGACACAAAATACAGGACATTCATATGATTCTGATAAACTCACAATTAGCAGGTGTGGATCCGTAGCCTAACGTTTATGTAGGCCCGTGTGCTCAGATTTGCGTGCACGTTAAAGAACCCCAGGTGGTCAAAATTTCCGGAGCCCTCCACTATGGCGCGTCTCTCATAATGTTAAACACAGCAGCATCCTGGCTAACTTGAGCTCCACCGATTGCGGGGCTAAGGCCTTTGCATATGTCCGAGGTTTTCTCGCTAAACGCCAGGCACTTCTTCGGATCGAGGACGAGGAATATGGCCCGTACATTATGGGAACACGGGGTACACTACAGGGAGCAGTGTTATCACCGCTCCTTTTCAACATTGCTATGATGCGCCTTCCAAGCGAATTGGCCAGGGTGGAAGGCACACAACACGCAGTATATGCCGACGATATTACAATCTGGACCACTGAAGGGAGCCTTGGTGAAATGCAGGAACGCCTTCAGCAGGCCGCATCCATAGTCGAGGCGTATGCCAACGATTGTGGACTCCAATGTGCTCCAAACAAATCAGAGCTTCTGCACGTTAGAGGGAAGCCAAGAGATAAGTCAGCCATACACATCTCCCTGTCTGGGGTTCCCATCAGAGAGGTGGGGGAGCTCCGGATTCTGGGCCTGTTCATTCACCACAGACTCAGACTGGACACCACTATAGCGAAACTCAAGAGAATAGGCGAACAGGTAGGGCGCATGATCCACCGCGTTTCCAACAAGCGGGGTGGTCTGCGGGGCAGGGACGCGCTTCGGCTCGCCCATGCCTTCGTGACTAGCCGGATCCTCTACGCCATCCCATACCTTCGCACTAACAAGCAAGAAGACGAAAGAATAGATGTCATCATTCGTAAGGCTACTAAACGAGCTCTGGATCTCCCGGTGGCCACTTCCAACGCCAAACTGAGGGCGTTAGGTGTGCTCAACTCCTACCAGGAGTTGCGGGAGGCCCACCTTATGAATCAATATACGCGGCTCGTGCAGACGGCTCCCGGGCGCCGCCTGCTAAACCGCTTACATATACAGCACACTTGCACTGCAGAGGAGGCGGAGCGTATTCCGGAACTGTGGCGGCATATGCTCTCGGTCGCTCCACTCCCCAGTAACATGGATAAGCACACGCACGAAAGCAGAAGACAGGCGCGGGCTCGGACGCTTGAGAGGCAACACGGCTCCCGACCTGGTGTATTCTACGTAGATATAGCAGGGCCTTCGCCCACGGGATTTTACACGGCCTGTGTAGCTCACCGGGAAAAGCATGTCAATGGGCTCTCGTTCCGAGCACAAAATCCAGAGCGCGCTGAGGAAGTCGCGATAGCACTTGCTGCTGCGGACCCCAACTCGAAAGTTATCATCACGGACTCCCGGAAAGCATGTGCTTATTACTTGGTAGGAAAGATATCCCCCCTAGCCAGCCAAATTCTAAACGGGCTCTCGCTGATCCAGCCCCGAAACGCATCGTAAGGGCTCCTGGCCATCAGGGCTTACGAGGTAATGAGGCCGCTGACGCGGCCGCCCGAACGCTTACCCACCGGGCTCCTCACCTTGGCTCTTATGACTCGGAGGCCAATACACCGCTGCTGCGGTTCAAAGAAATTCTGACCTATTATCGCGACACTCACCGCCTTTACCCGGCTCCTGCAAATGGGGCTGAGTAAGGCGGAAGAGCGAACTCTAAGGCGCCTGCAGACAGGTACTCTACTCTGTTCTGCAATCCTAAAACATTTCGATGCGAACACAGATGGGCGGTGTTCACACTGTGGGGAGACGTGTGATATCTTCCACATGGTGTGGGCATGTCCGAAAAATCCCCACCTACCCCCTTCCCCTACCCCTTCCCGAGAGGCATGGGAGACTGCCCTCCTCAACTGCTCATCACTAGAGTCTCAACGGGCTCTGGTGAGACGGGCGCGAGTAGGGGCCTCGTCATTCGGTGTCCCGGACTAAGGACGCCGACCATGTAGCGGGGTCATGCTTTGGCCCCACACCTCTCTCTTTTACAATAAATGTTTTTCATCATCATCATCTCTCATAATCATACGGTGGGTTTGGGACGTTATACCCTACATATCAATCAATTACACAATCAATCAATCAATCAATCAATCAATCAATCAAGCCTAGTGGTTAAGACAGCTGTTTTCTGAGCGTGGGTTCAAACCGTAACACTAATTAAAAAAATTCGTTAGAGTACATCGCTTTTTTCCGTCAAAGCGTAGTTGGGCAATGGTTTCCACTTTATTCATTCAAACGACCTCAATACAATCAATCTTCCGCTAGTTATTGCTTTTAAACATATGAAGAAACCTATTTCCTCCGGTCATCACACCAGTAATTTTCTTATCTTGGTGCATGAAAGCGAAAAAAAAAAAGAAATAGGAATGAGTGTCAGGCGTAAAGCAGCCAACGGATGTTGGAAACCGTAAGCGTAATCGTATACATACACCGTACTTCTGTACACGCAGACTACGTGTGTACTTCACAAATTCATTGGAACTTTCGTTGAAAATTCTGTTTTGCAGTATTTACATTCCCCACCAGGCTATTTGCAATGTTTATTCTTCACGAACGCTGAATACTGCATGGCAAGAAAATTCATGATGGAGCAGTTTACGCTCACACAGCCTGAAACCTAAAGCATCTGCACGCCAAATTTTCATCAGAAAATCTCAGCACGAACATTGTACACAAGAAAGTAACACCACACTAATGCAGACGCAAACACAACACATACACATAAGTACACAATCTAAAGCACATTACTTTACTTCCGCCTGGTTTCAGCGTGTCTCTCGCATTTATTCTCTCAAATGAATGTCTTGCTTCCTAGCACGCCCATTTTGCCTTCTATTTATTTCGGGTAACTTGCTGCGCACAGGGGAGGTGCCACACTGGAAGAGTAAACTAGCGCCGTTGGGACCACGTTGTCCTCTCGCGCTGTACGCAATCTTAACGCTAAGTAACACGGCCTGTTCTGGTAATTTCTCATTAGGGTGTCCATCGCGGGAGCTGACTATGGCGTTTGGTACGCACACACACTCCTTACTAAACAACAACGAGTGCACGAGCCGGTGGTCATATTTCCTGATCACGTGTCTTCGTTATCACAGCTAGCGCGTAGGTATACACGTTACGCTGGCGTCTTCTTAAACACAGCGGCTTCCTTGTTGCCGCAGTGCGCCCGGCAGAAATCGCGGGAAACTATAGCTAGCGATATACAGCTGGCTGTGTGGTGACGCCTTTATTTATATACGGCCGTGCGACAGCGTGGAAGCGCTCTTGGTGCGCCCCACTCCACGAGAATTATGACGAGGAACGGCGATGGGCTGTTACCCAAAATCTAAAAAAAAATGTCTTAGCACTCGCGAAAGTGACGGTGTGCGAGCACTCGCACGAGAGATACACTTACCGCGCGTTTTTGGGTTTCCGGCACCTGCTGTCAAGAGCGCGCATAAGCTTCCAACAACCAGTGAACTTTTTTTTTCCCTATTTAAACTGTCTTTTTCTAGTTCTTAAGTGGTTCTTTCTTTTCTGCGCACACAACACACTGAGCTGCGCAACGGAGTGGTATTTATTTGTAAAAAAGAAATGCTACCAACGTGTGAAGCCGACCAAGCGGTGTGCTTGGAAAGGGATCAAGCTCTCGGAGCGTCCTCTTCTTGCGCCAAGTGCACATTGAGCCCTACAGCGGCTGAAATGCAAAGCACCAGCAGGCTCACTGAGATCTGTTGCGACAGCTATGCGTGCAGCGAATAATTTATTATGTTTTTTTTTTTTAGCATGAGTGCGTCTCCTTTGTGGTCGTCGCGAAGAGAACTCTCAGTTTCCGCACAAAGAGTGCAGGGGAGGGAGCGGGTTCTTTACACCTACAACTAAAAAAGGTGACAAGAGACCATTTCGGTATTCTGTGGTTTAAGTGTGCTACAGTCTCTATAACTCAGTCTGAATACTATGCAGAAGGGACGGTGCCAGTGCTCGTCTCTTGTATTCTTTGTGATCCATCTTGGTTTGCGTTGGAGTTTTCACCTGAAATTCTATGCATCAACTAAGCCCGACGCGAGTATTACTGAAGACAGTGGTTGTATCACTAAGGCATGGTGCTATGTTTGTTACTTTAAAAATGACGATGCCTCGATGTTCTTGTGGCTCTGATTTTAGAAACCAGTTGACGTGAGTGTGATGCAGTATTGCTACAGGCGGCGAAATCTCTTTTTTTATTCACTGTCTGATAACTTTTGCTTTCGAATTTTTCGCTAATCAAATTAGCCAATGGGCGGTGCTGCTCTTCACTGTCAAGTCACTTTTTATATAGTGGCAACTTACATTGCTACGTTATATAAACAGAACGTTCGAACAATGCTTTCTTACCCATAAAGTGTGATGCAGGGCAGCTTATAGCATTACGCGGGGAGTCAAGTGGTGGTTTAAGGGAGGAACGTTTACGGAATAAGAGAAATTCGTGACAGGGCATAGTGATAACATAAAAAACCCGGTAGCCTGATGGCTATATTTAAAAGAGAGAGAGAGAGAGAAGACGAAAGGTTATTGCATTGCGAGGACATTATAATCTTAGGCAAGGTCGTCGAGGTATCCGAGAGCTTTGTGAAAAAATTAATGACCCTACGCAATACTTTGTGTCGATACAAGTGTTTGTCTTAAGACACAGGAAGACCTTAAGACACAGGAAGACAGTGGCGATTATGAAAACGTTGCTAACGTGTAGACGATATTCCAACTTGCCCCAAGATAAAGAGGGTGGCTGCACAGTCGACGTGATTATACTTGACACAAATTCACGTAAAGAAGAGTCCGTCACAACTTTGAACCTTATGCTTTTTTTTTTCACTTGTTTCTATGTTTGCTTAGACGAGCTCTAACTGCATAATACGAATTTCGCCGCCTTCCCAGTGCTTCTTCTCTACAGGAGCTCAACCACCTTAGAGCATTTTCGCTAGTATAAACGCTTCGCACAACTCCTCCTCACCGCAGTGCGACAAATTTGCCGCAAGGCGAAGCAGTCGCAATATTCCTTCGAAAAGCACACAGCAGACGCACGTGCAGACGTCCGGGTCCTGGGCAGCTCTGACCAGGGTCTTTCCCTTACAGTCGGGCTTGTTTCGGACGTGTCTCTTATTTCACTAGGTAGCTCACGCATACCTCTTTCGGTCGATTTGACGTTTACCGTAAACTGTTCACGGCATGGCATATCGTTCCTCTTTACTTTCTCACCCCGAGCTGTGTATCTTCGCTCTCATTCCATTACTCTTTCTGGCTTTCCGTGTCGGCATATTTCAGCCATTTCCATCCTCATTTCCGCTTCCACCCATCTTCGTGCTCCCAGCACAGCGATCACGAGCGGGAGAGAAGATGCGGAACGACTCATTACGGGAGTTGAACTAATGACGCTCCGCACAGCCAACTGAAGAGTGAACGGCGCCCGTTCCAGTGACCTAACTCGGCGCAGCGCTAGCATCGCTGCGTGTCCCACTCGCATGACCAGGGTTCACACGCATACACGCATCGGGTGCGTGCGCGCTCGTAAACCCAGCGGCGACAGGCTTCCGTCCGCTCGGACGAGTCAGATAGCATCGTTGCTCCCGAGACTCTTCTGTGCCCGCGGGGCTTTGGCTGGCAGGAAGAGAACATGCAGGAGAGGCGACCGTGGGCGGGGAGGATGCACGCGACGTATGTTCCTACGTATCTATTATCTGGCCCTCGCAGTCGGAACTCTCCGACCATCCGCCCGTGTATGTTCCGCTGCGCCGACAACACGATACGGCCACGCTTCACAACAGCCAGCGGCACTGTCGCGCTTCGCTAGCTTCGAAGGTCGCCTGAAAGGCCAACGACGGAACGGCCGGGTATCTAATTTTAAAATGTAGGGATTCATCGCTACTGTTTTTGTTTTTCCGCAGATAAGCGATCCGTGTCACATAGGCGTCCTTCCCCGCGATAGTAAATCGAGGCAACTTTGGGCTATTTTACGTCACCAGGCTCGACGTGTCGTGTCGGTCTCAAAGATCTTTGACCCTTCGAATCAGTGGAATAAACTTTTGTTGACATGTTTGCCTGCATGTTTTTTCCGCGGCGGTCTAGTGGCTAAGGTACTCGGCTGCTGACCCGCAGGTCGCGGGTTCGATTCCCGGCTGCGGCGGCTGCATTATTGATGGAGGCGGAAATGTTGTAGGCCCGTGTGCTCAGATTTGGGTGCACGTTAAAGAACCCCAGGTGGTCGAAATTTCCGGAGCCCTCCACTACGGCGTCTCTCATAATCATATGGTGGTTTTGGGACGTTAAACCCCACATATCAATCAATTGCCTGCATGTTTGCCTGTGCATGTTTGTTTTGTTTGCATGTTTGCTTTTGTTTGCAGTTTGTTTGCATGTTTGCTTTCCACAGGTAGCGTAGCCCTTCTTTCGTTGTAATCGATTATCCAGAATACTTTTCTTTTCATCGGAATAAAGCAGATGCAGTTTCATCATTTGAAGTGCCTTTGCAGCACGCGTTTCAAAATCTTAAAGTTCATTTTATTACTGCTAGAACAATTACATGTGCGTATGTTCGGGCAACACTCACGACGTCATTGTCACCCCCAATTTACAGCTGTCCCAGTCGATGGCGCATGTGCGCGCAGTTTCAGTTTCCATATATATTCATGTCTCAAATTATGACAGGTAGATTGCCACTATCCCTCAAGAGAAAGATATATAACAGCTGTATCTTGCCGGTACTTAGCTACGGAGCAGAAACCTGGAGACTTACAAAGCGGGTTCAGCTTAAATTGAGGACAACGCAGCGAGCAATGGAAAGAAAAATGGTAGGTGTAACCTTAAGAGACAAGAAGAGAGCAGTGTGGATTAGGGAACAAACGGGAGTTAAGGATATCATAGCTGAAATCAAGAAGAAGAAATGGACATGGGCAGGGCATGTAGCGCGTAGACAGGATAACCGCTGGTCATTAAGGGTAACTGACTGGATTCCCAGAGAAGGGAAGCGGGTTAGGGGGAGACAGAAGGTTAGGTGGGCAGATGAGATTAAGAAGTTTGCGGGTATAAATTGGCAGCAGCAAGCACAGGACCGGGTTAACTGGCGGAACATGGGAGAGGCCTTTGTCCTGCAGTGGACGTAGTCAGGCTGATGATGATGATGATGATGATGATATTCATGGAGTGTGCTGCTCTTGTGCCGTACGCGGTAATGTTAAGTTATTTTTCATTCACTTTCTTTGACGGACACTTGCTGCATTTCTGGATAAATGAAAACCCTGCACAGTATCTCAGTTCTTGTAAGTTCAACAAAGGCGTGTAAATATATTCTGTGATTATTAAACCCATTAAGGCTCCCGGTGTGCATTTTAAATGCTCTAGATTTTAGGCGATTCACACTGTCGTCTAAGTTAGCGCATTCGTCAACAACGTGGATAATAGTTTAGCGATCATTGAGGTCTCACGTCCCAGAGCGATATCATTATGAGAAACGCCGTAGTGGACTGTGGAAATTTTCGACCGCAGGGGGTTTTTTTACGTGCACGCGAACATCTACCATTTCGTCTCAATCGAAATGCGGCCCTCATGGCCAGGATTCGATCGCCTAACTTTCGGGTTAGCCCTCGAGCACCATAACGACTGGACCAACGCGGTGGCTTAACCTAGCAACGTGGTGTTCCTCTTATACACTGGAACTAGATGAATCAGGAATTATAACTATTGCATAACTTCTCCACTCTGGAAACGAAAACCACGCAGGCTATCTTAAAAACAAATTAACAGGCACCATTCAACTCAGTGTCATCTGCTCTCTGGAGCTCGAACATTCACAAGTATAAAAACTAGTTTTTGATTGTTCGTTCTGTGCACTGTATGTCTGGCTTTGGTATCAGGTGTTGCAAAACAAATCGTTTACGACGCCAACACAATGAACGAAAAGATACCCTAGTATGTATTACGCGAACTCTGAGCAGTACAGCAAATGCAACAGAACAAAAAAGAAGAGGCCGGCCAATGTGCTGTGAGGACGCCGGGATGGGGCAGCAATGGGCATGGACGGACTGAAACAAACGTTAACTCGGCTCAGGGAAATGAAGTGGACCGGGGATATTGAAAGGCCGCAACCTAGAAGAATACAGGAAAAACGATGACAATGAAGAGTAAAAACACAGAAAGAGAAGGGCTTCTTCGCTAATGATGCCGAATCACCGCTGAGCCAAGCATCACTGGGGTGATGCAGGAAGGATTGCGTAGCTCGCGCTGTGAGCTGGTAATTCCATTCTATTCTTCTTTTCACAATTAATTCATTTATGCTCTGGTTCCCGTGTTATTCTATTCAGATGCGTTTGTCGTCTCACTGCTCGCGATCCTTTATACCCCAGTGCATCAACTTGCGGAACTAGACTGCACATACACGTTTCTCTCCCCCCCCCACCCTCGCCTTCGTATACCGCGTTTCGAAAACCTTGCTGCCAACATTAGCGCCACAGTGCTTCAAAAGTAGATGACAACTCATAAAAATACAATGACGAATAAAATACAGTCTACATGGTTCAAGAGTTGTCCGCTGTAAGCTCTCGCGGTGGTGGTTTTGATAAAGTGGGGTGCTTCTGACAGTGGTGGCTTGCTCGCTAAACTATCTTCAACATGCCTGCCCTTCCCCCCCCCACTCTCTTTCATTCACAAACAAACAAACATTGGCAGCCCATCTCCCCGTATCCATGACCAGTAACCCGCTCCCATGAGAGTTTTCGCACTCCTAACGCTTGTATAATTTTTTTTCTTCCCTCTTCCAGCGCTTCCCTCTTTCTAGTTTTTTTTTTACTTTTTTTTCTTCTTTACAAATAAAACAGGGTAAGAGAGCGAGGGAGAAGAAAGACGGATGCTCGGGTAATTAAATTCTACTCCGGCCGCCTCGTCCCGTTGTGGTGTCTCCGGCGGCACCACCATTATTTATTGGCCCTCCAACGATGGCTGCAACGGCTTCTGGCCGAGCCACCAGAGATGGGTTTGCTTGCCCACCGCTGCAGTACATCTCAGGGCTCTAACCCAGGCACTGGCCGAGCCCTCCCCCACTTTTTGTTTAGTTTTTCTCTTTTGCTTGTCGTTTCTTTTCTCAACCTCTCCTTTCTAACCTATCACTCTCAACACTCCTTTTTTTTCTCTCTAAACTCTATATTACTTGCTTCATTGCAGTTTCTCCTCCTCTCTCTCTCTCTCTTTTCTCTCTCTTTCTCCGTCTTTCATTCTTTCTCATTCTCCGCTGCGCCCACTAATTTCAAATTTCTTTTTTTTGCCGTTTCTTTTTTTTACCGCAGTTCTAGGGTGGCGTGGTTCTTCTGGTGGATTTTAGGAGCACGAGCAAGCGTTAACAAAATGATCACGAAAAAAATTAAAAAAAGAAAACAACCACATGAGGTCCACTAAGTAAAGTGCGGAGAGCCCAGAAACGAAAGAGTCGCTTGGGGGACGGAGATGGAAAGCGCTGCAGTGGCGGTGGCGCCTTATTGGAGCAGTCAACCGGCGTCGCCGGTCTACCCTCTCAAGTGAATTACCGCGTTATCCAAAAGTCCTTTTTCATCCTTTGCCGAGCCAAATGCGAAGATAGTGAAGGCCGTCACGAAGTGAGGGACGCCTTTCTCCAGCACTGCTAGCGGAGTGGGTTTCAAGAGCCAAAGGAGAGAGAATGTATAGATCGTGTGTACGCACATTGCCGAGTCTGGTCGGCCATAAGAGGAGGCACTGCGCCGTGTCGCCTGTAGGCAGACAAAAATTAGGTGCCTTCTTCCTTTTCCTCATAAACCTCTAACAACAACAACATAAGAGTCTTCTTTTACCCGGTGGGAGGAGCGTGTTCTGCTGTATTATCACCGTGCGCGTGCGGGGCGAAGTTTGAAGGCACGCTCCGTATAGCTTCAAATGTATGGTAAGCTCGGCGTGTCGGCAATTCATTTTTGAAATCATGTTTAACTGTACAGGAATCGAAAAACGAGACGTGATGCAAAAGCGCTGACCATCAAGTCAATATATTTTTATTTTGTTGTGTGCAGTATCACGCTATAGATTGAAGTGCGTTATCTATAGTTGCACTTCATGAATGTGGAAACGTGAAACATACTTGCAAAAATTATGAAAAGTTTATAATAGTATAGAAATCAAAACTTGAATTTTATGTTTTATGGTTTCTCTATACATAACTATACATAGGAATCATTACATGTTTCGCATTAATTGTATCATCACGTAATTATTTAGTAATTACTTTATTTAAATAAACTTTGGCTAAGAAGACCGAAAGCAAACTCTCATTATTATGCAATGACAAGAAGTATTAAGTGGTAATTTGGGCCTCATGAAGAAAGCACCACCGACATAATACATAGGAAATGTGGCTGCTATCTATTGCATAAACACACCGCTCTTACCTACCTCAACCTTGCATGAGTAACGCATTTCAGTCAAGCAAGGCTGCATGCCGACTGTGACTGAACGTGTGAGCAAACGCACTAGAAGGACTTGTGATACCCAAACAATGCAGTTCCGTGTAAAAAAAACTGTAACAGGGGTGCGATACCGGATGGCCTGAGTTCAGCAAAACTCCACATCTACCCTAGCTTTGGCGACACCCTCTTTTAAGTGATCCGAAAGTACGAAAAGGAAAAAATCCAGCCCTCGGCGCACGCCGCGTTCCGTTGGTTATGATGTAACGTGGCTAGCCACCATAACGCGGCGTCACGTCATGGGATCTTGAGAAAATTAGGCGGCATGTTCAAGCCAGCAGGCATCTTTTTTGTCTGTTTGTTTGTCATTTCACTTAGCGCAGAAGTGCATCAATGAATACAGAGTGTCAGAAAGCTTCACAAATGATATTCTGGCTGCTATGGCTTGTTTGATTTAGGTTTAGAGCGTTGATTGCCTGCACCAAGTATTATCTGAGTAATTAGTACTGAGGTTTTCAACACTAGCTTGGTAGGAGGGCGTTTAACGTGGGCGTGGCAGGACCTAGTCGCCAAGCCTCCATGTATGATCGTTTATGACCATCGAGAAAAAATGTGTACCTTCTAACGCGTAGCGCGGAGAGTGCGTGCTCTCTTTGTCGCCTTTTTCATCTTCTACTCGCTTCTGGAATACGTGCGATCACCTGACAAGTCAATTAGCTATGTGATAGGCCTATCCAATTAAGCCAGGACATGCTCTAAGAGACTAATCAAGGCACGTGATGCTAATACCAAGGTCTATAAACACCGTCTTGCTAAGAATTGAAGAAAACGTGCTCTTCAGGGTAACGGTAATTAA
Source organism: Rhipicephalus annulatus (assembly GCA_013436015.1). Classification (NCBI taxonomy): domain Eukaryota; kingdom Metazoa; phylum Arthropoda; class Arachnida; order Ixodida; family Ixodidae; genus Rhipicephalus; species Rhipicephalus annulatus. The sequence continues at coordinate 1,629,176 of WOVY01000537.1, read as the reverse complement.
ATTTATATAATTACGAGTAAACTAAAACCATGCTAGGACTTTGCTAAGCACATGCAAGTTATGATTGCAAGTTCGTTTAACTATATTTATTATCAATCAAAGAATGCATGAGTTATGCTCATGATAATATACATTATATGCATAAAAGATTAACTGTTCAACAACAACGTAATTGAGGTTTTACTATTTCAGACAAGGTAATTAATACCGCAAAAAGTGAGACCGAGCTGAGTGGCTTGCATTCCAAAGTGGATTGAGGAGACAGAGCAGAATGAGTCCACAATGAGCCACGTAGAAAGCTCGAAGAAGCTAGGTCATTACAAGCTCCACTGGTTTCTTGGACAGTTAGTAGATGCCAAGCCCTATTTCATGTGGAAAGAAGCTGCTACTTAGCGTCTGCCACATGAAAACTTTGGAACTGTTAAGCTTTGATTAAGTGACCTCCGTCGGCCTTAGAAACGAGAACGCAGACAGCGTGCGACCACTCCAGAGGCTGCAGATTTTCCCCAACAGGCGGCGCAGAACCAAGTGCGAGACAGACGGTACGATTTTTCGTGCAATGCGGCGTGCGGCGTAAGATGTTTCGAGACGAATAGGGTCAAACGAGCGATCACCGGGAAACTCCACCTTCATTCGGCGCCTGGATATGCACACTATAAGAATATTTCGTATTCTCGTGATGAAGTGCAAAACAAACAACATTGCACAGCCACGCTTAGTTCTATAAAAATAATGATTAAAGCGCCTTCATGAACGACAAGCACGTCGCAACAGTGGCAACAGGAGATCATTCACGACTCCAACGAGTAGGCCTAGCATGGCGAGTGTCGGCCGTCGCCTATGCCGTTCACACGTGAGCTCGTCATCGAGCGCTTGTTTTTCACATCGCTATTAAGGTTCGCGCTCGTATGTAATCCGTTGCATACGTTATTAACTTTCTCGACGTCATTGATGTGATGAGCAAAGGTGTAAGCGAAGTGAGCCGGCATGTCGCCTATGCCGTTCACACGTGAGCTCGTCATCGAGCGCTTGTTTTTCACAGCGCTATTAAGGTTGGCGCTCGTATGTAATCCGTTGGCATACGTTATTAACTTTCTCCACGTCATTGATGTGATGAACAAAGGTGTAAGCGAATTGAGCCGGCTCACAGAGATGCCGATGTCACTGTGTTTACCTGAAAATGGCCTTGCATCGCTGCTCACGATCTCGCTAATAGTTTCAAAACGGTGGGCGTTGTCTTGCAAAAACGGCACACTTGGAACTTTACTTTGTTCAATTTGGAATAATTTTACGTCACAAGGGAAATGTGCAGTACTCACGGATTGAAACGGGGCACTCGGAGCATGTGGCTGACAATACATGTGCCGCCGCTCGTGGGTGTGCGTATAACCAATGTGCTGCATTGTGGTATAGAGCGAGGTGGAGAACACGTACGGAGCAGGATTACTCCTTCTGGAGAACGCGTACACTGACAGGGTGGTGCTGCAAGGCTCACGCGCATTCGCATGTGGACCGAACTGGCTCACCGCTGCGCACCACTTTTACTGCCGCGCCAGCTGGCAACCCTCTCGTTCTGCGTGCTTAGGCAATGTGGTACGCACGCTGTGCAAGTAAGACACAGGATTAAGTTAGGAGATTGCGCTTTGCGTGTGTTCGTACATATGATAAACATCTGCACAAAAGCATGAAAAGTTCACTTCGTGGTTCCTGCGTCGACAAGAAAGAAAATAAATGGTAGGCTTGACTTCATGCAACATGCTAATATTATCATGTATTAGTGTAGTTAGGGTGAACTGGGGCCTATTGTTGAATAGAAAAGCGAGAAGCTCGCTTATTCTTCCGTGGCCAACAGCTCTACAAATACTTGCCACGCAGAATAGCCGCACTATTGATTGGCTGCTCGGGGCGAAACAACAAAATACCAAGTCATTGTTTCGATGCTGCACGGAAACAGGCTCGTGGCTGCAGCTTCTCTTTTTCGTCGTGACAAAATGTTTGAGAATTTTTATATGCTTTTGTGAAGCTATTCATCATGTCTACGAGCGCACTTCAGGCGCGACATCTCAGTGATATCCGATTTCTTACATGCGCAGCCTACGTGCCCCATCGTCGGAGGTCGCCATTTGGGAGCGTCGTCTGCTTGCACCACAATATAAATGCTTCTCACCGTCCACTCAATTCACGCTGCACGCATGAAAAAGCGCGCGAGCCTTACAGCACCACGCTGGCAGTGTGCATTTTGTCAACTAAATGGCAACTCTTTAGCGACCGGAAGGAGTAAGCCTGCTCCGTAGCTGTTCTCGCCCTCACTCTATACCACAATGCGACACTCTGGATCCGCGAGCATCCAAGAGCGGCGGCACATGCACCGGTAGCCACGCGCTACGAGTGTCTTGTTTAAATCCGTGAGTAGTGTACTCAATGTCTATCAATCCGCCGCAAGTGGCGATATGATCAATCCAGGCTTGCTTCACTGCATCTACTCGCCTTGCCCATGTTCACGGGAGCGGCGACAGAGATGGCGCCCCCAGTGGCGTGATGACACACGTCTCCCGGGCTGTCGTTGGCTGCGGCCATGTGATGGTCCGACGCGGCGACGAAAGTATATTTCTGGTTTGACGCCCACCAGATGTGCGATGCGGTGGTGAGATGCGATGAAACGTCACGAAACGCCACCACTTGGTATGCCGCATGCAAAATCACACAGTCTGTCTGTGGGGTCACCTCAGAAGCTAGCGGCATTGCGGTAGAAAGGGGCTCACTTGTGAACGCTAGCATTTGTGCGGTGCGCGAGAATACGGTACTTGAGTTCAAGGCTCATATTCTCCTGGCTCTTCAACATCGGAATGCTGGTGGCGGGATCGGTGGGGTGAAAACAATTTTATCTTAGGGTGCGCGTCAGATCTTGGCAATTAAGCGTTGGAATGCCGGTGGCGTGATCGGTGGGGTGCAAACAATTTGATCTTAAGGTGCCCGTCAGATTTTGGCAATGAAGCATCGTCATGGTCGGTGTTGTGAGAACAATATGATGTCTATATTTGGTCATGTCGGAAGGAACCGGCTGTCACACTATCGTCTGTACATTCCTCAAAAAACCCGGAAAAAAAACCGGACAGAAAAGACTTGACTGGAACCCTGATTGAACGCTGCTCCTCGGCTTCTTGCCTTTGTACTAAGTCCATTTCAACTTAAACGCTCGCTGTGCTCTAGCTGTGCATTCAACCTTAATACGCCGTCTCGCTTGTACTTCCTTAAACGTCGGTCCCGATGCAACCTATGAGCACATTCTCCCAATGGTGCTGGTCCAGAACACCTTAACAAAAGTCACACAGTTGTTGTGGTAGTCACGAGTTGAGCTCGGGCCTTTTCAGAGTCAATGTGTTTCTACTGAAATCCGCTTATCAACTAGTTTGACTGGCATACACCCACTACAACGATCGAGCCTGTTCACCTCGGCCGCCAGTGACGTCGCCTGAAAATACTTTCCCACATTTACACAGGTTACACAGAATATACCCTCACAGATACAGCAATCAGTGTCCGTGTCTGTGAGAACGTTATGTATCAGTGCACAAAACGTCCGGAGGATTCCATCTCGCATTTTATGAAGCGAGGATAAATTTACTACGCCTTACGCAGGAAGATAAAAACACACAAGTCTGTTTAACAAGCGTACCAATACGTGTCTCCGAACGCTTTCCACGCGTTCGACCGTCACCGTCACTGCTGTCTACGTCCTTCTGTAGCCGATGTCCTATCGGTGTTTTTTCTCGACCCTCCCGTATACGCCGTCGAAGGCGCTTACAGGCAAAGTAACAAGTACCGCTACTGCTGCGGCGCTGCCAACATTAACACGGCAACAACTACGCGACGCGCTTGGCCGGTCTTCACTGCACAGGAACGCACTCCAGCAAGAACTCTCCGAGTAACTCGCGATGGGCCATTGCTTCACCTTCCAACAACTTTCGTCCCACAGTGCCTTGCTTGCGACAGTAATCTAGTCTGCGGAGTGTCCACTTAAAGGGCCAGTAGACGCACACTCGTGGCTGCATACGCAGCTTTCTGTTCTTTCTCAGACCACCCATGCCATCGCAATACGCTCCTCGAAGAATGGCAGATGTGTGGTGAAGGAGGGCCTACGAGCGTGCATGGACCAGAGTGGTACAAGAAGGCTGCAACTACTTAGAGCTAAACGTTTTTGGGTCTTGCCAAACGTCGCCCTCGGCAGAAAAAAAAGCTCTTTCCTCACTTTGAGTGGCTCGCGATGCCTCTCCGTCTTCTCGTTGTTGCACGAAGAAAAGGGGTCCCTGAGTAAATGCAGCCTTTCAGCGCAGGCATTGTTGGCACGGTCGGCATGCTGCGCTTTTCTTATAGCAAGTCGTTCCAAGGCAACTGGCGGCATCTGTGGCAGCGACCTTGTTGTTGGCTGTGCTTGAGATTCTGCCTTTTCGCCGGAAGTTCTTTCCGGAGGCTCATTTCTTTTACTGATCGTTGCTTGGCCGCATTTCTCGCGGCCGTCCTTAAGCGAGCGTTTGCGTGCTATACACATATGCGAAATTCCGAACGCAACCAGTTACATTCTGGCCATAGCGTCAAAGGAATCGGCCGCCAAAAAAAATTGCGCTGGCGCAAAGCGCTTTGTGCGCGTAGATGCGTATGCAGCCTGCATAGGATTTAAGACGCATTGCTTGTGGCTAAAGGTGTAAGGAGGGCTAAATTGAATGGGCGACAGAATAGGGTGCGTGTGCTCGCCACGGCTTCATGGCAGGCGTGCCTGCATTAAAATTCTTGACCGGGCCAGCTGGTATGAAAAGAATGTGTTTGCAAGAGCTGGTAACATGCGGTGCGTTCTCCCCAACTTCCTTTTCCAATTCATCCCTTCGTTTTCTCCTCCGAAGTGTTTGCATTGTCGCCGCGCTTCAGTACGCTGTCGTCTTACAACATGCATGCCTTGTCGGTGCGTTTTGTGCGTCTTTCAAGGAACGAACATGAAATGCGGTGGCCCAGCAAAAAAGTTTCCTACGGACCCTGTTCTGAGACTGAAGATACGGTGTCATCGCTGTGATGATTTCGAAGTCGCAGCACTGTTTCCCTTACAGAGCCAAGACGTGTGTCAACGTTAGCATCTATGGTAACGAAAAACTTCAGTTGCTCATGGGGCATGAAAACTTCGCCTATCTATCCCTCGATAATCTTTCTTTTTTTCTACATTGTTGTTGGCTGAGTCTGCACAAAACTCTTTCTTGTTCAAAGCAGGGGCGGCATCTGTCCCGAGTTTTCGGGAATGCAGTCAAACTTCTCAAACTTCCATCCCTGTTCTACTGTACGCCAGATATAAATGGGTATCCAAGTCTATGGTACTTGCATCTCATGCCCATTATTGTGTCTGAAACAGTTCGGTTTATCAGGAGCTTCTGTTGACTTCAGAGTCAGGGACCTTGGCCAATCAGTCATTGTCCCGGTATTGTAATACAGGTTTCGTTCTGTAGATACCACTAGCTGTACTCCCGTCATATAGGTTTAGGTAAAGACTATTGTGTCCTCCTTCTACGCGCTAAACAAAGTTCAGTGCTGCTATCAACGCAATATCATTTGTAAACGGAAGTGAAGACAGCGTTCTGGAGCAGCAAATGGTTCAGTTGAGCCTCGTGCTCGATCGGAGCATCACTGGCGGATCACTTGCTACACGTGGCCCCACCGTGGTTGTCTATAGTGGCCAAGGTACTCGGCAGCTGGCCCGCAGGTCGCGAGATCGAACCCCGGCTGCGGCGGCTGCATTTATGATGGAGGCGGAAATGCTGTAAGCCCATGTGCTAAGATTTGGGTGCACGTTAAAGAACCCCAGGTGATCGAAATTTGCGGAACCCTCCACTACGGCGTCTCTCATAATCATATGGTAGTTTTGGGACGTTAAACCCCGCATATCAATCAATCAATCTATCAAGCACTGTCCATGACGATTTCTTTTATTTTCAATTTAACATACTTTGACGCGATCACACCTTGAACCAGCCGTCATTACTTTACTTCAAAATAAAACGTGCTCCGATGCGGGCAACATTGCGCATAACGAAAGACTGGTCCGCAAAAATGGTCATGTTACACGTTGTTCCCTCAGCAGAGTGGGAAGATTTAGTATAGCGGAAAACAGAAATGAAACGATTTAGCGTTGCCAGCTCCAAACTTGGTATGTGCAGAACTTGAACGTATCCCGATCACTTACGTACGGATGCAATGTCTTTATTGTGGCGTTCAGCGCTCATGCATGCAAAAGATTCCGTGCGTGGGCAACATGGCAGTGCCTGTTGAAGAGAGAGCCATCCACTACGAAGTCTTCTAGTCGTCGGCGTGCATTATTAAACTCATTCCCTGTTTATGCTCGTATTTTATTTGTATTTAAGCAATGAGGCTTTTCATGCCGTGCAATCCTGGTAAAAAAAGCTCTGTTTTTGAGATACACAACCGATTGGCAATGTAGAAAGTGTAACAAGGGTTTTTTACAAGGCTCGCTCATGTTCTTCGTCGGCATGCAAAAATAGCTGCTCTGTATTCCGTCTGCAGTTTCCAAGAGAAGGTAAATACGGCTGCAAGTCAAGCCGAGAGAGCCATAGGGGACTATAGACAATAGAGGCCTTGGAGTATATTGCGGCAAGTGTCAAAAAAAAAGCGATGTGTGAAGGGCCGTCAGATCCAACTCTGAACCTGTAGAGGCACGCAGACGCAGCAACGATTACATTGGATATGCCTCATTTTGCCGCACTTGTTGATTCTACAGTGAAATTACTGTTTTATTTTATGTCTTCATGACGCTACATGAGCAGGCGTTAAAGCCTTACTGCGTTAGCATAAGCGGAAAAGCTTTCTACTGTATACAAAAACCACCTGTTCGCATGGTGCGCATTAGCCTTGAAACGCATGCTAACTTTAACGTAAGCATTTCCCGTTTTACAAAAACTCGCTAGTATTACGTTGGTAGAGTTACTGTATAGCTTAACGAAACATTTATTATGCAAGCTGAAATTCAGCGAAGATCAAGTATCGTTAGTCCTATTCTGTCTTTTTCTTATTTTAACAGGCAATTGTTTTATTCCGTGAACCATCAAGACTTCATTGACATGTTGCCGTCACAAATGCTGCGTGGAAAAAATGTAAGCAATCATAGGGCAAAGAGAAATGAACCTGAAGCGAACCCTGATTGGATGCGAATCAGCAGCGGTGTGCACGGCGTTGACCCGGTTGAAAAAGGCGTCGACGCGGGTGCTCCGCGAATTGTTTGAAGCAAAACTCGGCGTAGCGTTTACTCGACTAAACGTTCTTTTTAAACGCAAAGACACAGGAGGCGGCTTGGGTTTCGTGTAAGTTTGACCACTCGACGTTGCAGGTGGTGGAGAGGGTGTAGCGAGGAATAAGTGTGTTCAAAGCGGGTGGAAGAGCTAGCAGCTGCGGCAGCTGTGGTGAGCGTACTGCGGGTGAGGGTAAAAGTGACGCCAGCGTGCACTTGTGAAGGAAGTGTGCAAGGAGAACTTGGCATCAACGCACAGTTGTGGCGTGACCTACTTGGTACCGCTCCAACACCGTCGTCAAGGGGAACACGTTGCGGCACGTTCGTATAAACGCACGTACGTACGGCGTTACATACGTGAGTCGAAAACCTACTTCGCACCTTAAATCTTCCATCAACGGGGAGTCCAAGTTACTTCCTCTTGGTATCCGGCAATGGAAGCCGGGCACGTTATCCGCTGCGCCATGGTGACATACTCTGAAGGCTTTGTTTCTTGATGATCAGTTTGGGCCGCAAACATTTTAGATGAAGGTAGCTCTTTTGACTCACGTGTGTGACGCCGTACTTACTTGCGTCCGTACGAATGCGTCGAACCACGTTACCCTCACCGCAGGTGTTGCAACATTTCAGAGTAGGTCATGCCGCAGCTGCGCGTTGACATCACGCTCCCGGTGCAGTGTGCGACAATGTCACTCTCTCTCTCTGACCTGCTGCGTACTCGCCGCAGCATCCGCAGCTGCCGCCTCGTCCATTTTTCGCAGCACATGCCGCTACCACCGCCCGCTCCGCTACTACGACCCCCACTCGCTACACCAGGTTTAGTTCGCCGTCAGGTTTAGTTCACACCGTCAGGTTTAGTTCGCGAGCACTAAACCTGACGCGCGCCTAACGCACGCATTGAAACATGTTTGTACATGTCGCTTCTCACTCGCTTCAACCGGTCGCAACGCTCGAGGTACATCGAGTGGGAACACTCTTTCGGCTCGTTTATCTGCAATGGAAAAGACGCAGAAAGACGGCGCTCCTTCACCCGCCAAAACATCCGCTGAAGCGATTAGGCCTAACCTGACTGTCGTCGGATTTGTGAGGGTTAGGGAAGCCGATCATGTTCGCGAATGGTGACGTCATGCCTGCAACACCGACGAGGCGTGAACCAGGGAAGCCGAACGCAAGCGTTGGCAATGCTGCTGCTTCGCCTCTCATCAAGGTTCCCCGTGTAAGATGGTGTGAATTTTGTTAAAGGTTGTTGCTTCGTTTCCAACCACCTATTGGGCCAAGAACCGCCTGCCAAGAACGAATTATAAGAAGACAAGAATGTTGCAGATAATCGTGGTCTCCCAATAAGACCGGTCCATCACAACACGCCCTGGGCGTGCATTTGAATCGAAAGAGGCATATGACATGTTATTTTTATTTTTTTTTTACTTTCAAGAAAACGTAGGTTAATCGTCTCTGCCATTAACCTTGAATGGCAACCGACGCAAAACGCCCACTTTTGCGTTTAAAGGCCAGCAGGAATTCGTTGAAATCTCGCTGGATTGCAGGCATACTCTTGATCCGAGTTCCAGGCACTCGTAATGAAAAGCAAGCGACGGTACAGCGGATTTTCTCGAGGGGAAACTAATTTCTCATTAAGCGCAGCCGGATCAAGAGGTGCTGCCCCAATTAACGACATCTGCGCTCTGCAAGCGCACGGCGGCACAGCTTTTCGGGTTTAAAGCGCCGGTCTGGATTGCTCGCAGAACTGCGTGTTTGAACCGTAAGAGAGCCTTGGCATTTGAAAGAAAGCTTAAAACCAGTAAAGGAACCAATTTACTGGCGATACAAAATGTTTCGCCCTGTAGACGAGAGCCCCCACAGCTAACTCGTATTAATTGAAAACTTTGTCACCGTTTTCATTGTTCTTGATCTTTTTCTTTAATATTGGTGATTTAAGTCTAACTCAGTGGTCTGTTTCATGTATCATCGACCCTGTGTTTTTATTAACTTCTGAATAACTTTTATACATATTTCGCCGTCTCTCAACATATTTCAATAATTATAATGTGCGGACTTTTTTCTCTGTCGTCACCACGACGAAACTTTTGAATCACCAAGCCGTTTGCTCATGATTAAAAGGTGTTGCATCCGTCGGCTTCGTTTGATTAATTTATCTTCAATTAATGAATGAATACCGAAGGCATTCAATATACATATATATCTGATGAGAGAGAAAAGGAACGCACTGAGTAATGAATCGGTACACTCATTCAAAAGCTCATCATTTACAGAAACAAGGAATATGATTGCCGCCGCTTTAGAAGTATACATATATAGTTTAGGACGCCACAACAGTGCAATGAAAGATAAAGAAAAAAGAGACTACGAAATATTCTTTTGATAATCATCACGGAACTAGAACACGCACCATGCATCCAGTGAGTTCTGTGAGATCCCACGATTTTGCAGGTGAATATAAAGCTGCCAGCCATACCTCTCGTCTTATTTATCATCCTTGTACATCTCACGGTTCAGAATAAACTTCCTGGCACAGCACTGCTCGTGAACGCATGAAGGGTATCGCAACGGCACTGTATCTTTTTTTTCCTAATTGCACCGCTGCTCTTCACATATCCAGGCCATGACCGTGACAATCAGCACTGTCATTCTCTTGTAATAAGGACGGGAATACTGTGACTACCGATTTCATGAACGGGCATGCATGACTAATACCCAAACAGCGATTATTTTTCGGAGTGTTTATCGTTATTCTGTAATCATCCTGGCACATATATATTACCTACATTAACCAGCACGAAACGAAAACTGATGGAGAAATACATACTTCTTAAAGCGGTAAACGCTTGTGAATGTGTACTTTCAAGGACACATGGCGAGAGAAGTTCCGATCGCCTTGCTATGAAAAAAGCCTGCCATAAACTGCTCGTTTTGGATGGTTATTTTGCTTTCGTATGAAATATTTTCACTCTTCTTTTTCTGGTGCAGCTTTGTCATACTCATTTGATAGGAGGACCAATTTTTTCTGTAGTACACCGTATTTTACGCAGTGAAGTCCTGACCTCCTAAGAACGCGTTTAAAAGCAACCAACAATTCGTCATTGCATGTGCGGCACTGTGTTTTCTCTGTTCGCCTGCTGAAGCTGAAATTCACTCCTTTCAACGGACCCTGGCCCAACATAGCGTACTGTTAAGCTTCAAACGTTCAGTCGGCACATTTTCGCACAAGGTCTTCCTGGATTCGGTAGTATTATAGGTGCTCAAGTGAAGTGGGCGACGAGTCAACGAAAAGCGATGCTTGACTGCCAGCGTTGCAGCCGGAGACTAGTTTCATACATGCTTCTTGATTGCCAATGTTGCAACCAGGGATTGGATGCAACTGTTGCAATATATATATATATATATATATATATATATATATATATATATATATATATATATATATATATATATGTGTGTGTGTGTGTGTGTGTGTGTGTGTGTGTGTGTGTGTGTGTGTGTGTGTGTGTGTGTGTGTGACGAACCACAAGAGAACGATGTGGTGGAGTAGTAGAGAAGGAGGAAGAAGACGGAGATAGATAAATGGTTGATCGTATAGCCATGACGTCTCCTGCGTCACACTAATCGACAGAATCTACTGTGCCCTTCATTATGGCGACATCCAAGAAGTCATGAACACCCCGAAGTACTCGGGAGCATCTAAGGACGCCCCCTTTGACAGGTGGCTTGGCTTTTCAAGGTGAGTACTGCGGCCACAGCATGGACGAAGCGAGACAAGCTGTGCTACTTCTTCGAGCACCTTGAAGGTGAGGTTTTCTTATGGTTTCTCACCGAGGTTGTCGACACTGACGCGTCTTAGGACAGCTTATTTGCACGCATGAAAGAGTGCTTTACGAGTGGCGTCACAGATTCTTTCTGCCAATTCATTCATTGGCGGTTGAGACCAGGCCAGAGCCTGAAGGAATACAGTAATGAAAAAATGTCTCTCGGACGCCTCGCCGACCTAAAGTGCGTGCACCTTATATCAGGGCTCATTGACGGCCTTCCTGCGCATATGAAAATAGCGCTTGCTGGGCTTACATCGTCTACATCAGCGGCATGGCTTACAGCTGCACTTCGTGTAGAGTCAACCATGCAGAGAGTGAAGTTGCAGCGCCTTCCACCACCTCGGAATACACAGACTAACGTAACAAGTGACAGAACTCGTCAGCGTCCACGTAATACAGTGGTACGAACACCCGTGCGCGAGTGTTCGTACCACTGTATGCCCCTGTGTACCACCGTACGCGATGGATGGCTTACCCTGACAGATGCACTGGCATAATGAATGCCCACGACTCGCAAGCATTACCGCCCTCTCCACCGACCAGGGAAACGAAGAGGGTTACCCAGAGTTCATGATTCAGCAAAGATGCCACCTGGAACTGGGATTCGGAGTGTGAGCTGGCTTTGACTTAGCTCAGGAAATTCGTGACAGAAGAGCCCATCCTTAACATCTACGATGCCGCTAAGCCTTATGTGCTATACTGCGTTAAATCCAACAGAGGTGTCGGCGCCGTCTTGAAGCAGGCTGATGATGAAGGTAGAGAATACCCAGTTGCATGTCATTCACGAAAGTTACTAAAACACGAAATTATTTACGCCATCACAGAACTCGAATGTTTAGCAATTATTGACGCCATTGATAAATGACACTGCTGTCTGCACGGGAAACCTTTCACTGTGATCACCGACCACGCAGAGTTGCAATGGCTTAGCATCAAGAATCCCTGAGGCCGATTTTCCGGTGGTCCTTGAAACTCTCCATGTACGACGTGAACATAAAACACCAAAAGGGCATTAACAACATTGAAGCTGATGCACCATCTCGAAGCCCGATAGTTCAAATCCTATCTGCTGAGCAACTGCGAGAGCATTTCGACGACAAACCATACGGAAAGCATACCATTGAGATTGGACTGAGTGTAGTGACACACAGTGGAATACGAAAAGATTTTGTGCCTTTTACCCTCCGGTCTTCTCTAAAAAGCCCGTGACGCTTTTGTTCATGTCGGGTTAAAGAAGACGTTGTAGCTCCTCTCTCCCCAGAACTAATGGCCCGGCATCATTACCGACTTGAGCGAGTACATATGGCACTGCGATACTTGCCAGTGCTGCAAGAAGCCGATGACCAAATGCTTTGGTTCCTTGGAGTCTTTGCCACCAGCGGAACAACCATTTGATCATCTGGCCATGGACACTATAGGAAGTTTTGGGAACTACGGCTCATCCAAAAGATTCATTCACTTAGCCGTTGATTATGCCACCCGTTATGTGTGGGCTTTCGCACACAAGAATGAGACTTGCGACGCCTACATCTCTTGCCTGAAGAGTATCTTCGCTGCTGGAAAGCCTCGGAAGTTCCTTTCCGACTGCGGTACAGGATTCACTTCTGGCAAATTTAAGCAGTTCCTCAAGCACAACATTATTCATCATCTTTTAACAAGCTCACAACACCCGCAGTGTAATGGCCTAAACGAGCGCACTAATCAGTCGATCGTTACTCGCCTTCGATGCAAAATCAATGATGAACCCCGAAAACCGTGGCCGCGTCTCCTCTGTGACGTTGTGTACGAGTACAATAGAACACCTCACGAAGTCACGGGCTAGCCACCCTGCCTTCCTATGTATTGCACAACATCGTATCCCAATCTCCTTTCCGACGTTGCCGAAAATCTGCAGGAAGCTCGTACAAACCCAGTCCGCACTTCAGTGGCATACGACGAGAACAACAAGGTCATATATGACAAGAAGCTGCTTCCATTAGAGCTTCAAGTGGGAGACTTTGTTCTATATGAAATACCCAGCCACCCGAACCGCGGCAAACTCAGCGCAATCATGGAAGGACCCTGTACGATCATACGCAAGATCTCGGCAGTTAACTACGAGATCGACCGTAGCGTGGCTCCACTCGGTCGCCAGACTGACATCGTTGATATCGGGATACTTGAACGATATTATCCGCCCCTGCCTCTACGTCTCCATTGGGGTAGGGGGTAAGCGTGTGACGCACCACACCAGAACGTTGTGCTGGAGTAGTAGAGAAGGAGGAAGACAAGACAAATAAATGGTTCGTCGTATATATATATATATATATATATATATATATATATATATATATATATATATATATGTGTGTGTGTGTGTGTGTGTGTGTGTGTGTGTGTTGTGTGTGTGTGTGTACTTCCTGTGGTCGAGGACAGTAGCCCTTTCGCGAAGCGTTGACGTTAAAAGAAGCCCTTACGAGAATGACCAAGTTACTTCCTAGACTTTGTCACCGCAAAACGGCTTGAGTATAAGCGTTTGCTCCAATTGTGAATTCTGAACAACATGCAGAACGCTTTTAAATCGCTTGCATCTAACTGTGCTTCGAGTTTTCCGCCTCTCATATCGGAAGGGGCCCTCCGAGCGTCCCGTCTCGCTGCAGCTCTAACAAATGCGTGGCGTCCGCGGCAAACGAGAAATTAATCACTCGTCGGCAGCCGCGAGCTCGACCGTGACGTGGACGCATTGTCATCGCAATCGGCGGCTACCCTCGCCACCACTGCCTCACATATAGTGCGGGCGTCCGCGTTGGTGTGGCGGTGTTGTCCACACCCGAAGCAGTTGCGGCAGATCTAACCGCGTCAGCGCCCTCTCATCGATGGCCAGCGCAGCACTATGTACTTGATATCTGTAGCAGACAGCCGGCCCAATCGCGGCGGCGCATTTATGTGCCCTGACGACGATGGTGCGTGCGCATGGGCAGCATTCGTACCATATAGAAATATACTATATCGAGAGAAGCCACTGAGGCCTTTTCGCGGCCCATCAAAAGAGCGTCTTTTCGACTGGTGGATACCGTTCCCGTACTCAAGTTTACTCTTTTGTTAAGACATGTTATAGCCTCCTCAGAAGGACAAGAAATAGCCAAGTTTGACATCGATTTTTCGCAAAATAGAAATTTTGATAACTTGCGCACTTTTTTTATATCCGCACTACATCATGTTCCGCTTGGGGCATTTAACGCCTTACAACAGAAAACAGTAAAGTATGACTAGAAAGTGTTGTCTTTCTGCATTTGCTTTTCACAAAGAGGCACATTTATGTGATTTAGATGTACTGTACATGTATTCCCTTTGTGGACACATCTGTGAAGCCTAGTGGTAAAGACACTCGCTTTCGGAGCAAGAGGGTACGAGTTCAAATTCCAGGGTCTGAACGAAAAAAACCTTTGTTTATGGTGAAGACATTACCGGGTCTGACCAACCGCTCGTGGTGCTGAAAGCAGCGCAGTAGCTGGGCCGCAGGGCCCTACGGGAGTGTCCGCTCTTTATATACGTATGTTTCACTGTGTTCGTACACGATGCGTATAGGCGGGTATAAGTAAAGTGATCAGGCCGCCTCGTCTCCTGAACGTGCGTCGTCGTCGAGAGTGATTGTCTTGCGGAGTAGGAACAGCGAACGTACCCAGGATTGACTTATGAGTTTATAATCACCTTTTGTGTAATTTACTTTGACTGGTTCAACACTCGCACGCGACTGGCAAGCGGGCCTAATGCGATTCTCAGAGCCACAAATTTGGGGATCGCGTTCCGATATCGCGGGCATCGAGATTTGTTTTTTATCTTGCATGAACAACGTCGTTCCAGTGACTAGACGTATCTGTAGTCACCAATGCGGGTGAAAGAGCGAGTCGGCATTTCGTCGGCATCACTTATTTCTGCAATGAAAATGTGTTCTCGCGCCTCTGCGGTTGTTTTATCTGCCTGTATGCCGTGTTGAACGTCTCTGCGTGCAAGCACTATAGTCTTCGCGTATGTGTGCACCCTTTTCTCATGTTCCATTGAAGGATTGTCCTGTCTTCATTCGGTTCTTTTTAAAATATTTATGCACTCACTTAAGAAAGGTATCTGGGCCTGTACGTGTTTTTTGTCTTGTTTTAGTCCCTCCATTTCGCTGATGAGAAGAGAGGAGAATTTAGATTGCTACTTGTATAGGCTTTTTTCTCTCTCTCCTTCGTAAGTCATCTGTACTCATTTTGGTTTTTTTTGGAGCAAGAAGATTATTACATATAATAACAGCAATTACTGACGATTGTAGGCCCTAAAAACTTCAGTAATGGTGTATGAACACGTGTAACTACATGTCAAAGCATTGCGTGTGGCGAAAAAAGGAATGCCTTTGGACCTATGGCGCAAATGTCTATGTATGTATGTATGTATGTATGTATGTATGTATGTATGTATGTATGTATGTATGTATGTATGTATGTATGTATGTATGTATGTATGTATGTATGTAGATGCTTGTATTATTTCATTTCATTGTTTTATAGCCTCTCTTCTGGAATATTTTACAACCATTTACTAACCTATACATAGCATACCTTGCAAGAGGTATGTAGACACTGGCGAAAATATGTTTTTCTCATACAAAGTCTCTATCTATCATTGTTGTATAGCGCTTACCTACACGATGTTTTCGTTTGTTTTAACGTAATGTGATTTAGTCGTCAAGCCTAAGAACATATAAATGAATTCTGCAAACGCGGCTCTGTCTTCAAGTTTCTTCAAAAAGGAAATTGGTCAAAGGGGCCCTTAAACGCTTTTTCAAATAACTATGGAATGAATTCACTGGAAGAGCTTATTTCCTCACGAATCTAACGCCCGAAAATATTGAGAATTCCAGTGCAAGGGGAGTTACAAAGATTTATTGCATGCTGCGATCCCATTCTTTCTTCTCTCGTACCGTCGAAAGCACTGGAAGCTAAGCAGGAAGGTATGGCAGGGGCAAAGAAAATACGTCACGCGTGCCTCGGGACGTTGAGCACTGTTTTTTTCTTCAAATGCGCGGCTTTTTCAGGGTGATCTCGCGCGCACGCGTGGACAAGTCGCGGCCTCCCGCAGCGATCTCTGTAACGATTGAGCGCGCCATGTTCAAACCCGCCAATGGCGCATAGATTGGCTTTCTACGCGTGACTTTTCAGCGTCTTCCGTCATTTATTGACAGAAGTGAAAGCAATTTTTATCTGACTTTGATAAGTTATTGTGAATTCCAAGTGGCGTGCGGCGCTATATTATTTGACTCTAATGTTGTCGGGAGCCTCTACTACCGATCGACCGTGTTTTCTGACCATGCCTAAAAAGTGTTGCAGGGCTCCTTTGAAAGGACACTAAAGAGCAAAAATTATTTTTGCGTATTGGTAAAGTATTCAATTTCAGAATACCGAAAACACCCCTCTTGCCGCATCACGACGTTTGAAAAGCAAGACAGCACCCGAAAAAATACGTGTGTAGGTGCCACAGTGAGATCCCCGCACCAAACACCGTGACGTAGTAAATTTTGAAGGCGTCCACTGGGTCTTACACAGCTTTTACTCGATAAAATGCAGTACATTGTCACCTGTGGGTGTCTTAGACCTACCATACGAGGTTTAGTATAATTTCATCGAGCCAACGTCGCGAAAACACGAAAAGTACATTTTAAATTTGCTACATCACGCGTGGAAACTTTGGGCGTGAAACTTAAAAATGAAATTTACACCTAGGTTTTCTTCGCTAATAGTTAACTCACGACAGTGAAACTTTAGTCATTAGAGTTCTCCGAGTGCACTATAGCAATCTAGACCAAGTCATTGTTTCTTTTTAGTGTCTGATTAAGAGATATTGCTATTGCATAAAGCATGACACCTTATTTTTCTATTTCGGCTGAATGTTAAAGTATAACCTAGGGAAATTCGAGAGCCAGCCATTAATAGATTACTGCCGGTGTGACGAGAAAAAGAAAGCGCGGTACCTAAATGTCACAAAACCTCAGCAAATATAATAAAAAAGGCAAGAGTACGCGACAGGCCATGACGTAGCTAGTGAAGTATTAGGCTCTAGTGCACTAAGTTGGGTTGAGTTTCATACTTCACTCGGTACACTCGAGAAGTGTTTTCTCCGACAATCGTAGTGCCTTCTGAACTCTGCGCGCCCAAACTATATCGGTAAACACTGCAACGATTGACGTAGCGAAGACTCGGCGTTGAATTCCCAGAAAACGCGGCCCTGTTCTGCGCAAATAAAATCGACCACTCACTGGGCATCTCTAAAGAATGGGTAAACAAAGGCGCGCATAGAGTTTCATTGGATTATCGAAATTCTTTCGCACGCCAGGATCAGAGTTCTTTGTGAGACGTCCCCCACGCGGGTAGTCAAATTTCCGTGACAGTTAGGTGACAGAAATAGTAGTCACTATGGGAGCAGTTTTCTACTGCAGGGACGTTCCATGATGTTTCGGTAAGTTCCTGCTGACTAAATAACAGGGTCGCCTGACATTGTAACAATACGCATACGCAGCCTTAGTCTCGAATTTTCATGCGTGGAGCAAGTGTAAGGTACAATCACTCGCATGATGACTTAATATTGGAGCCTATCAGAAGGAAAGACTGCCAAATGGAGAAATCAAAGAGGTTAATCAGACAGTAGTCCGGTTGGCTACCTTACGCTGGAGTATAAGGGAAAGGTGAACGGCAAGATGAGAGAGACAGGCATAGACGAGCGGCAAAAAAGAAAGTAAAGGATCAATAATTGTGCGAACACGTGTGTGACGCAGCACTGAACAGTGGTCAAAGGCATTCACAAAAGCTTTTAGTCCCTAAAAAGTACAAAGTGCTTTAGCTGCCCTCTGGACCGACGAATGATAGGGTCCGGGCTCGAGCAGTATTTGCACGGAAATCGGCTGATTGTCCAATCGTCGCATAGCATCAGAAAACGTTAGTCTTAAGAAAGGCGAATCAATCGGGTACAGTGACATAGCAGACAATAAATTTCTTCCTCGAAGCCGCAGACCTCTGATGGTTCACTGTCTGTCCCTCCAATTCATTTTGTGTGCGCCTTCGTGAAGGCAACCGCCAACTAAAGCTGACAATGAAGCGAAACTTCACGTCGACAAAGCCCGGATGAATTTGGGAGATCCAGCGTGGGGTTCCATTAAATAATCCCCACGTCGGAGTATACTAGAATGTGAAACAACCATTAGAGAAGAATAATAGCAAGACAATTACGTTCCAAGCACTTTCACGACTGGGCAAGAACCTATCTCGTCAAGCCTACAGGAAACTTTCACGCACACCGTGGCATGCTTTTTTGGACTAGGAAGAAAAAAAAACAAAAAGTTAACGCAAGGCTCTGTTTCGGGGTACTTATAAACCGGGAAAAAATTCAAGCGCGTACAACTGTGTGACCTGACTAAGAGATAAATCAAGTGACCAGAAATAAAGTCCTGCATAAAGAAAGTGTGCCCTTTCGCTTCCCTAGCAAATTCGGCGTGTCCTCGGGGGCGTCGACCGTGAAATCAAAAGAAAGAGCTTAAGTTTCATGGATGATATAGACAGAAAAAAAAAGGAGCAGGCACGATGACATGGCTACTTCTAAGCAGCGAGATGAATCCGAAAAGCAACACCAAAAACTGAACCTGCGCTAGGGGAGTATACCAGGAAGCAACGGAGGAAAAAGGAAACAGCAAAAGGGCGTGCCTCTGGTGACGAAACCAAGCCAAGTTTGTTGCTACTTTTGTTGGTTTGTTTCAGCTCAGGCGTGTGACTGCATTTGGGACGACCTGTTTTCCCCCTGGCTGCCCTTCGATCCGTCTGTTGATTTCCTTCTGGTCCGCTTGCTTGCTCGGGCCACGTCAGATGCGGCCGTCACGACCGAGTCGGGCTTCGTAGTATGTCGGGACATGGTGGCCCGGGATACCGACGGGAGTGGGTGGCCTTGTTGGATGGCGCTAAAGGCGGTGACACGTCTGTGCTATGTGTATCCCGGATCGGCCGTATATGAGTTCCGGTGTCCAATAGCTGCACTGGTGTCGAACTGTAGACGGCGGACCTGGGATTCTTTCAATCTTTCACTTATGTCTGTTAGGCGAAGCTATGACCTCTCGCACCAAATCGAAGTGTGCTAAACTAGGGTGCCCTCGTGCTGCTTCTATTCCTCTAAATTGTGAGGAATTGTTGGTGTACAGTGACGACGTGGCATGTACCATGAATTGACGCAATCTGGAGTTTTGACAATTTTTTGCTCCTTAGCATTCGCTAGCGTGATATCCAGTACAGTACCACCTGTATCCGCCATAAGCGAGACACAATATAAAAAGGAGCTCGCGTGTAGCCTCCACACTTGCAGGTTGCAATTAACGGCTGGTTGACGATTCGGCATTCTCTTGCATGCAGTTCGTAAAGCGCGCATCGCAGCTGGACGCAATCCACAGATTTACTGCAATGGTCGAAGTGGAAATAAAGCATCGACTAAATTACCCCGAGCGCGATTTCGCGCGTACATAATACGAACCACTTTCCACAGATGAAAATGTCGTCATTACGCCACTTCGCTTTTTATCGTCCTTTATGTCGGCGTTCGTTAGCTACCAAGAGATACTCATTCCGCCTGCACAAACTAGTAGTCGTTTTCTGTTCCAGCGCGCTCCGTCCAGCTCATTTACCAGACTAATTACGCACTCAAGACGAATATTATTCCGGCTGCACGCTTTGCAGGGTGATCGCGCAAATTCCAACCTCCCTCCTATGCAGTTCCGGTGTTTTATACAGGATCGACGCCGGTCCATTGGCTTCTTGGCTGCGTCTTTACGAAGTCAATGCGGAGCTAAACGCGTAAGAAAGAGAAGGAAAAGGGTGAAGGAGGAGAGTGGCGTGGTATAGCCCAGGATGTCAAGCTAACTTATTCGTTTTTGTTTGTCGCGTCATACAGCCTTCCCCCGCGCTGCCAAGTTAGTCGGAGACTTTCTCCCTTTCTCTCGACTACGGCGCAGGATGGTTTTCCTTCTTCTTTCCCGTTAAACGCGCTTGCACTCGTTGCCCGAGACCCTTTCATGACGGCGTCAGTGTCAGCGTCGACGGCCGAGTGCTGAAAGGCGAGCCACCTTGGTTCCGATCGGTGGTCCCACATCGTGCTATGTCGGCGGCACTGATGCCGGCTGACTGCGTCGTTGCCGTCGTCGCTTTGGTGAAAGGCTTTCCTCGCCTCGGTTGCCGATCGTAGAGAAAGAAAAAAAAAGACCGAACAAGTGGAGGGGAAAAAAAAACGACAGGCTAGCGCGGAACACGCAGCACAGTCACAGCGAAAGCTGGAAAAGCGGCTTTCAGAGCCTTTTCTAATCACTCTTTAGGTAACTGCTACAAGTACACTTGCTCGGTACCCACTACGGCAGAATCATAATTTTTTGTAGTTGGCCGGCATTAAGCAGGCTATCTTTCGTCATTTTTCGGAGAACCGTGGTATCCGCTACGCACTTACTATGTCTGAAGTGGACATGCACCGCAGTTAATAAGTGATCGAGAACAAGCTTTAGTAATGGGTTGGATAATTGGACGACCCACTCCTTAAACAAATTGCATTGTGGGTGCCTGGTAGTTCCTTTGATGTTTTTAAACGCTTTATTACTCGCATTAACGTGCTTCATTTCCCAGCATCAAGCCTGCCTAAGGCAGCTTTGGAAATCGAGTTCCAAGCACTGGTGTGGCTCTGTGGTAGACTACTGGGCCGGCACACAGCGGACTCGAGTTCAAATCCTATTATTGTCTTCTTGGTGTTTATACTTACTGAGTGTTTTTTTTTCCTATATCACGCCATGTTGGTTACTGACATCGGCGAAGGCGGAGTACAACTACGGCACCGCACGTGAACCGCGTTGTTATACCATAACAGCTTTCTCTGTAAAATGAAACAGTCTAAACAGAGACGAACGTAACTCTCTCGCGCGAATCGTGGGTTCGGAAGGAATGGAAAAGTAAGCCCATCACCGTGGGCTATCCAATATGTGTCCCTGTGTGTGCGTGGTACACATGCGTGATCAAGTGTTTCGCTACTGTTGAGTTCTGTTTTTTAATGAAGTGCACGTGAATTTTCTGTGCTGGTGGATGTGAAAGGCCGATAACTAGCATCTCCCTTCAGACTCATTTATTTATGTTTTATTTTATTTTTCTTTTCGAGATAACGGGACACTAGTACGTCGTTATCAAATGCAGTCAATATATTCAGTTGATAAAAGTTCAGTTATTACGAATTCAGTCAGTTAATGCTAAAATTCTATCAATCAGGGCATAGTGGCAACAATTGTTTTCGAGCTATATATTGCGCTACATCAACGACACTTTGACCATTCTGAACTCTTTATAATTTCTCTCACAAAACTAAAAAGAAGCTCCTGCTTTTCTGAATTGTTTTTGTTGCACACATCTGTGCTTCGATAGAAATCCTTACATCTCCTTCTTATTCGGCAATAAACCTGGGTCACGAGTAGTTGCTATGGGGACACTAAAGCAACGGTGAGTCTTCAGTGTTAGCCAGTCAGGCCCGCAGCAATTTCAAGATTTTCTGGAAGTCAGTGTCATGTTGCAACTTTTCATCTTTGAAGCAAGAAACGACGTCGCCCCTAACCAAACAAGCACTCAGGTACAATGTATATAGAAAAAATAAAGAAAGAGAAAGGCCCTCTCATACGCGGGTCTCGAAGTTGGACGCTAACGAACGTCCGAGATTCCATTACTTTATTCTTTTTTAATTTTCGTTCTTTACTATAATTTTTCAACCATGGAAAGTGCGTGGATGGGACGTTCTATTATTATTTGTTCGATAATTGGCTTCCCTCCAAGTTCACGGTTGTGGATGGACGATGTGCCTATTTTTATACCTCCTCTCTTACTCGCTGCTGAATTTTTTCTTATTGTTTTCTTCAATTCTTACTCCGAATACGGGCGCTTAACTCAACGCAGCCAAGAACGCAGAACTGAGACAAATTAGTGAGTCCGGGGGCTAATCTCCGAAGGCATTGGTGGTTTGGAAATTTAATGCCATTATCGCAAGGTGGAAGGAAGTTCCTTTTTTTCTTTCTTTTCGGCTAAAAGTGGTCTTAACTCGAGACCTCATTTCCGGCTCGAAAACGCGTGCGCAGCTAATGTTTCCTGATTGCTTCCGCCATTGGGAAATACTGTAGGGCGCACTCTATGAACTTTATCCGTAGACAAGAAAAAGAAATTTGCTGCCACAGCACTGCACTGACATGAACTGTTAAGCGCTATAAATGGCGCGTTCTTGCTCCCTTCGATGTTCGTTGTTGGACAGGGTATATTGTGTGTCGTGCTTCCATTTTAGGACGAAACACACGGATGGAGCAGTGATGAATTTGTGTCAATTTCCTTTTGCCAATTTCTTCTGTAAAAACTTGTTATCATCGGTTCAGCCTTTGAAGATATATCTAACTGCCAGCAGGTGGAAAAACACTTTTTCGGCGAGTAGGCAAGAAAAGAATGTTCCACACTGGCCGCCACGGGTGCGATAAAAATCACAGATGTACACAACGAAGGCGAAAAGAGGTTGACTTCCGCTGTGACTCAAACGGTAGAGCTTCGGATGCGTAAATTGAGGGTTACAGGTTCGGTCCGTATCATAGGCGTCAAGTCATCTTTTCATCGCTTTATTTTCTTCAGATATATTTCACAGATACTGCAAATAACAACCGCTGTACTTTCTTTCACATGATTGTCTCTTACCGCTCGTTATTGTTAGGCCCAATTAAAAAAACGAGGCTATATATTTTATCCTCTTCTATGTATCATGACTTCGGCGTGGCCATGGAGGTGGGGTTCATTTCATATTACCGTTCTAGCAACTTTTTTCACAATCGCATGTGTGCATAGACACGCACACACAGACATACGCATACACAAACATGCGCACAAACATACATGCAGAAAGATTTAACAGGGATCCCCTCTACTCTCGTAGCCAGAAAAAGTTTGGTGACATCCCGGTATTATGGATAAATGGGTTGGCCCTGCCCCTCAGTTTCTCGTCGCCACACCGCAATAATTTGAAATAATTTGAGGAAGAATTTCTAGAAACGGGCACTTCATGGTAACTGCTGTTCACAATTTAGCCTACTGCTCACGACACGCATTTGGCATGTTTCTATCATTGGGTAGAAGAACCACTATCTTTCCTCCTAGCTATTATTAAGGCAGCCAATGGTTGAAGCAACTTTACTCTTATGGAGACGTTAGTGCTGAATAAAAGATCATAAAAAAGGACAAACAGCGTGAGCCACAGAAGAAAAAGAGAGACGAACCAAGGGCCAGCTTACAACCAAAGCTTTAAGCATACAAAGTAGCATATATATGTGTATATGAATAACGAAAAGATGATCAGGAGAGAATAACAGCTAAAACAGCGCTGTCCGTTACAATTTCATGTAGGTAACTGTAATAATAATAATAATAATAATAATAATAATAAAACTTTAACGCCCCAAAATTGTCTTACATATATATGAGAAACGCCGTAGCGGAGAGCTCCGGAGATTTCGACTACCCGGGATTGTTTAACGTGCACCTAAATCTACGTATATAGGCCTTAAGCTTTTTCGCCTCCATCGAAAGTGCGACCTCCACAGTCTGGATTAAATCCCGCGACCTTCTGGTTAGCAGTCTGGTACCATGACCACTAGACGATCACGGTGGGGGAAATAAAAAAAAAGAAGAAGCCATCATTTTCATGAAATACACGCAAGTTTTAGGGACGAAACTCCTTAAGGCGTGGGTCGGTGATCATCTCATGTATGCATGTACGTGGTAACTACTTCACAGCATATCCACGGAGTGAATGATGGTGAGTAGAGCAAAGCTTCGCAGGGTTTTATTGGCACACCGTGTATCATCCGCTGGCCGCGTCCATCCGTCGTCTGTCTGTCTCTCTGTCTGTTTGACACACAGACTTACGGATAGGCGGACGCATGGACGAACGGATGGATTCACGATGGACGCACGATGGACGCACGGACGGATGCACAGATGTACGCTTGGACGGTCGCACGCACGGACGGAAGGATGGATGCAAAGATGGGCGTACGGATGGACGCACGGTCGGACGAACAGACGGACGGATGGACGCATGGACACATAAATGGTTTCACGGGCGGATGGAAGCAAGAACGAACGGACGGATGGAAGAGCAGACGGACTAGTAGACGCTTCACCCCACTCACTCATTATGATTCACTTCGTAGACATGCTGTGATTTTTTTTAGTGAGGAGCGCTATCGAAGCCACACTCACGCATAGGTCACTTTTTTGTTTCGATGCAAGAGGATTCATATGATTCTCTTGCTCGTTGGTCACCATAACTTCTTCCCATTTGCATTGATCAAAGAGACAGAAAAGACAGGGAGGTTAACTAGATGCTAGTTACTGTTATCAAATATGGCCAGAGAATAACATATGGTGTTATGTGTTGATGGGCGACTGCCAACATAGTCCTCCATTAAATTGTAGTGTTCTCTACGGTGGTCTCTTAAGACACCAGGCACTTTGGCTGATCTAAAATAGATCTAAATAACATAGTCGATGGCATTCCATCGACTATGCTATGGTAGCGTTCAACGAACGCTTGCGTGTTAAAAAAAGTGCTTAGAGGAATGTGCAGAAAAGTTGGTTGAAAGGATATAACCAATGCCAGCACTGAATAAAGTTGTTAAAAATCCTCATGTGAACACAGTGAAATAACTCGACAAGTTACAGGAAACTGAAAGCTTTGTTAGGTAATGAACGGCCAGTGAAGAAAGAGAAGTAGGGTTCACTAATATCTATAGCGAGAAAGTACGGGACACCATATCGCCTGGTACTATCGGCGCAAATTGCAGACACAGAGAAGGAGCTTTGACACGTCTGAAAGCATCAAGCACTACAATTGACAAATGAATCCTGGAGGACATTTTGTTACTAAAAAATACAAAGAAAAACACAATACAAAATGGTGTTCCACATCATTTTATCTCCTTCACTGAACAGACAATAAGGCACGGAATACTCTAGATTAAAGAATACTGGAAAAAATAATTCAACTTACACAGTAGATGTTTTCTCTCCTGGAGATTTCTGGTAATGTTTTTTTTTAATTTTTCTACGCACTCTTTCGACTCTTATTCTTGCCTCTGCTGAAGCGGTTGACGGCGGATGACGCACCTCTTTTCCCCCCAGTGAAGACGCTTATCCTATTGAAGCTGGCACATTGATTCGTACTTAACTCTAAAGAAACGGCGTTCATCGACTCTGCTGACAACAAAAATTTTGGAAATAAAAACCGGACCGCATTTCTCGAGATGAAGGTTTCACGTTCACTGCAAGCGATTTGGGCATTTCGTAAGCACCGGAACGAAGACCAACTAATCGTTTTAACTTGTTTACATTTTTCCGCGTTCGAGTCACTGCTATTTCATTTAGCAAGAGAAGTCTGTCTTATGTAGCGAGCGAGCGTGTCCCTCTCGTCATCGATAGCGAACAGTAAAAAAGCGTCGTTATCAAGAGACGATAAGTTATTGCGAAACCGCGAAATAATGAAGCGAAAATTCACCTCGCACGCGACTCGCTGATTGTGCAACGTGCGTGTATAGAGTCGTCGGCATTAGTAAGAATGTCACGAACTCGAGAACAAAAAAGGCTGACGATTTTTCTTATCTCTCTCGACTAGCTACTTTCTTTCTCCCACTAAACTGCCTAATAAATACAGGCAGCCGCTCTGTACGATCATTATCGAATATACTCTTTCCCAGCCCCGAGGGGTAGATTATTTCAGAACCTCAGGGAGCTTATTGTTTCTTTTCGTTTTTTTTTCAAGTTTTCAAGCAATGGCGGGCGCTTATGGCATTAATCAGCACCCTTACCGGCAGCCTCGCCTAAGTTTGTATATTTTTTCTTGTGACAAATTTTCAGACTGAATAACAACTTTGTTCATCTATAGGGGTGTTGAGGGTGGGGGGATGAGGAAAGGTTCAAGCTACGTATACTTCCAGGCCACGCTTCTCGATGGTGTCCTCGGCTGTTGCCAGGACCCATGTCTGAACGTCTTGGTCTGTGGTGAAAAGAAGCGTCTCCCATTGCTCCTTAGGAGGGGGGGGGGAGGGCTGGCCAAGGCTGGTGGATGGCAGGTACTCCGGCCAAGGCCAGAGAATGCGGTTGAGCGAGGCAAGGCCTCCACATGGACAGTAGCGTGAATCGATAACGCCCGGGTGGATGTACGAGTACTCAGAAGGGCACCGAAAAGTGTGGGTCTGCAGTTGGCGCCAGGTAATCGTGACCTTTTGAGAGAGAGAGAATAAACTTTATTGGGTTCCAGCATGCGGGATTCCCTCCGGCCGCGCAGGGCGTGGGGTTCACCCTATCTCACGTTACACTAGAAGTCCTAATGTCACGCGGGCCTAGACCTCAAGGCCTTCGTGCCCCGGCGCCGCTCGGGTTACTGAGGGTGTCCCCCTTTCGCCTTTGCAGCGCCAGTGCGACCTCGAGCTGCCGGACGGCCCTTCGCTGGTCTTCTGGGTCCGTAGACCCCACACGCTGTTCTACTTGCGGCGGTAACACCGGACCGTCCGCGCTGTCTGCGTCACATCCCCAGAGTATGTGAGCCAGGGTGGCTCTCGCGCTCGCGCACACACTGCACATTTCACTCACGTAGAGTTCGGGGCACACGTGTCGCGCTAGCGATGGGGTCAGCACAGTCTCGGTTTGGAGCTGGCGCAACCTCACCGCCTCCCACCGGGTAAGATCCCTGTGCGGAGGCGGGAAGCCACGCCGTTGCTCCCTGTACCACGCGAGGATGTCGCCGTAATCGAGCAGCTGCTCCTCGCCTTCTTCTTCAGTCGCCGTCGCGTCTTCGGAGGCGGGCGCGGCCGCGGTCCGGCACGTGGCGAGACCACGGGCCGCGGCATCCGCCTCCTCGTTGCGGTTCGGAGATCCTGGTATCAGGTCCCTACCCATGTGAGCCGGGAACCATTTTAGCGTCAGCCTCGACTTGGACTCGTCGCTTGCCAACGCCCTAGCAGCCGCCCCGCACACGGCTCCGCGCGAGAAGCTACGGATGGCCGTCTTGCTGTCACTGAGTATTGTCCGCACGCCCGGGGAGCGCGCCGCCAAGGCTATCGCCATCTCCTCGGCCTGGCTCGCGCTCCGCGTACGCACGCTGCATGACGTGACGATCTTGCCCGTCGTTGCGGCGACCGCCGCCGCCACGTAGGCGTCCTTGTTCTTGACTTTGGCCACGTCCACGTAGACGGCGCCCTCGTCGTTCTGATGTTGCAGCAGCAGCGCCCTGGCTCGCGCCGCTCGTCGTCCCTCGCTTTCGCCGGGACCCATGTTCTTTGGCAGCGGATACACCACCAGTCTTCGCATGGTTGACTCCGTGAGTGGAGACGTTTCGTGGTCCTGTTCCTCGGGGGAGGACAGGCCCACTCGTTCCAGCAGCCGCCTGCCGACCGCGGTGCGGCCCAGGCGCGTCAATTGAGCAGTACGTTGGGCCTCGCCGATCTCCGAGAGCGTGTTGTGCGCTCCCAGAGATAGCAAGGCCGTCGTCTTGGTGCCGTTGAGCAGGCCCATGGCACCCGCATACGCCTTGCGGATGGCCGCGTCGATTCGCTTCCTCTCCGCTTCCGTCCACTTGTGAAAGGCCCCCGCGTATGCTGCGTGGCTAACTGCAAAGGCCTGCAGCAGTCGCAGGAGGCTCGCTTCTCGGATTCCTCGGGACCTCGACGTGACCCTCTTGACGAGTCTCGTCGCTATCCCGATCTTCGTTACTATGTGGTTGGCTGCCGTCCCGTTCGTGCGGTGGGCGTCCACGTACATGCCTAGTACTCGGAGGCTCTGGACGTGCGGGACCGGCGTGCCGTCGCTGGCTCGGACGACTATGTTGCGTTCCGCTTCTTCCGCGGCCCGCTTTCTCCATCTTCCCGGTGGTGGGAGCACCAATAACTGGGACTTCTGTGGTGAGCACTTCAGCCCCGTGTCTCTCAGCGTGGTCTCCACGGCGTCGATCGCTGCCTGCAGTCCGGCCTCGATGTCGCCGTCACTGCCGCCCGTCGCCCATATCGTGACGTCATCGGCATAGATGCAGTACCGGATCTTCGGTCCAAGCGCGTCAAGGCTCTTGGCGACGGCGATCATCACGATGTTGAATAGAAGCGGGGATATCACGGACCCTTGTGGGGTTCCGACGCTTCCTAGCTCCCTCTCTTCGAGTCGTTCGCCTCCCACCTCTAGCCTCGCCGTGCGACGAGTGAGGAAGGATCTTACGTAGTCGTACGTGCGCTTGCCCATGTTGAGCTTTGCCACGCAGGCAAGGATGGCCGAGTGCTCCACCTTATCGAAGGCGCTCTGCAGGTCCAGGCCGAGAATGGCCCGGTTGTCTTTCTGCGGAACGCCTCCGGCTGGCTCTAGTACCTCGCGTTGCAGCAGCAACATCGCGTCTTGCGTCCCCAGGCGAGACCGGAATCCTAGCATGGAGTCGTTGTAGTGACCGTTCTCCTCCAGGTACCGCTGCCACCGGTTGTTGAGGACGTGCTCCAACACCTTGCCCACGCAGGACGTGAGCGAGATGGGGCGCAGGCCCTCTATTCCCGGCGGCTTGTTGGGCTTGGGCAGTAGTATCGTCTTGGCCGTCTTCCACTGCTTGGGAAGGCTTCCGCTCGTCCAGCAGGCGTTGAAGTACTTCGTCAGGGCCGAGACTGCAGCGTCGCTGATGTTACGTAGAGCCTTGTTTGTCACTTTGTCCGGTCCCGCGGCTGAGCGACAGTTCAGGGCGTTCGTTGCCTGGCGCACCTCCCACTCCTCGATCTCGCGGTCGAGCAGCGGGTTGGGCGCGCCGTCGTATTCCGGATGCTCCACGTGGTTTGTGGCCGGGAGGTACTTGTCGTTTAGCCGCTTGTGCATCTCCGCCTCGCCTAGCTGGTTGGCCGCGGCGTGGAGGATCTGCGACATGCGGTGTCGTTGATGTTCCTTACTCTTGGTCTCGTCCATGAGGTGGCGCAGGAGGGCCCACGTGCCTCCCCTATGGAGTTGGCCATCCGCTTCGCTACACATGGCATACCATTGCTGGGCACACAGTTGGCGGCTGTAGCGCTCGATTTCCTTCCCGAGTGCCGCGACGCGTTTGCGCAGCGTTCGGTTGTGCCTTTGTCTTTTCCATCTTCGTTGTAGCGATCTCCTCGCCTCCACGAGATGGGCGAGGCGCGGGTCCACCCGATCGGCTTCCTCCGGTACCTCGACTTCGGTCGTGGCGTCCTTGGCGGCGGAGACAAGGCTCGCCGACCATCTCTCCACGTCGTCCACCTCGCCCAGATCGGCTTCCCTGAACTTGTGCCAATCGGTGAGGAGCTGACGTCGTTTGGTCGTTCCGTCGACCACACGAGCGTGGGCGAGCGGTATCGTGACTTCGACGATGTAGTGGTCGCTTCCGAGATTCCAGCCCGTGTTCTTCCATCGCGCAGTCCCGCCTCGCGGCAGATGCACGAACGAAAGATCGGGCGTGGTGTCTCTGGCTGTCGACGTTCCGATTCGCGTTGGTTGTGCCGGGTCGGTGAGCAGCTCGAAGCTCGCTTCCTCGGCGTCTTCCAGTAATCTCTTTCCCTTCACCGTTGTGCGAGTGTACCCTAGTTCCTCGTGCGGTGCGTTAAAGTCCCCGCAGACGACCGCCGCGGCCCCAGAGCCGTGGGCGGCGTCGCGGATCTTGTGCAAC
The DNA here is from genome assembly GCA_013436015.1 of Rhipicephalus annulatus. Taxonomy (NCBI): domain Eukaryota; kingdom Metazoa; phylum Arthropoda; class Arachnida; order Ixodida; family Ixodidae; genus Rhipicephalus; species Rhipicephalus annulatus. The sequence goes on along the minus strand of WOVY01000537.1, from coordinate 1,599,323 downwards.
AGGGTCTTGAATCTTTGGTTTCCGTGTTGTGGGTTGCTATATACATTTGCTATGTACACCGTGGTCGAGGTCTTGTTCTTGCCTCTTCCCTTCTTGCCCGCAATGATGATTTCCGTCACGTTGGCTTCGATGGCGGAGTCTTTGTAGTTTAGGATTTCGTCCTTGCCTACGCTCGTGATACCTTTCCTCACAAACGTGCACACGCCCTGCGCGGCGCCTTTCCCACAGGTGCGGGCGCTCGGCGGGCGGGCGTACGCTCGGTAACCCGGCAGCGAGGTGATCTTGGGGTCTTCAGCGTGTGTTTCCTGGATCGCTATCACGTCGGGAAGCTCCTTCTGATCAAGCGACCGCAGGTGCTGTTGAAGTACTGCCTTGCGGCACCGGTAGCCGTTAGCGTTCCAGTGCCACATCACTATCCGATCTCCTTGGGGCCGTCTATCCATGTTTGGGTAGGGTTTCCACCTGAATTTGGGCTCCTTTACCAATCATGTTGAATTGGCTCACTATGAATTTCTTCAGGTCTTCGATTGATTGCTTCACCTCGGCGAATTCTTTCTTTACCTCAGCAAATCCTCTCTCGACTTTGATCTCCAGGGCGCCCACCCGTGCGGTGAGGGAGCCGATCTCCCTGTCGTGTTTCACCAGGCGCGCGTTTATCTGCCTGATTCTCGTTTCGTAGTCAAACCCGCCGCTAGATGGCGACGCCGGGTCGGTGATGTCCTCTTCTTGCTGGAATCTTTCGTCCTCGCTGTCGGTGAGGGGAGCCGGGGCCCGCTTCCGAAGCTTGAGTGGTGTTGGACTGAACGTCGGCGTTCGCGGCGGCGTCGGCGTTTTCGGTGGAGCCGGTGGCGATGATGTTGCCGTTGGTAGCGTGGTCTTCTCGACCGGTGGCTTGGCGCCCAGCGCCGTGAAGCTGGCCGGCTTTGGTGCCGATCCTAGCGTCCACGTGGGAGTCGCCTTCAGCCGTTCTTGTGCAGCCAGGAGCTTGTCGATAGTCTCCTGCTGTTTCTTGATAGTTTCCGAACGTAGTGCAGAACATTTTCGTGATCGGCACGGCCAGCGAAGAACGCGCTGGGCGGTACGACCTGCTTGTCCATCATGGCGGCGCGCCGCCCTGCGCGCGCGCTCGGGACCTTTTGAGAAGGCTATAGTGAGGGTATGATAGGTAGGCATACTGTTCAAGGCGATAATGTTGGGTTATGTCATGGTAGGTGACCAGGGGCTCCGGCACCAGGGCGTCTAACTCAGAGGAGCCCACCGCTCGGTTGCTAAGCCGACTCGTTGCCGGAGTTACCCGAAGGGGCGGGGACCTACATCACTTTAATGTGGTACCCTTCATCCCGCTGAAAGAGCGGGCGAAGGAGCCGCAGGGTAATAGGTGAAACAAGGCCTCGGGCGAAGTTCGAGATGGCAGGCTTAGAATCGCTGAGTACAACAGTGGCTTCGGTGGACATGGCAGCCGAGGTGATGGCCGCCTCCTCCGCCTCGACGGCGTAGGTTGTGCGCACGGAGCCAGCTACGACTGTCCACTTCCCGCGCAGTGGTGGTGCGGAGGTGACGTTGGGCAAAGGTGCCGGTGGGTGAGGTTTAACGAGCCGTGTCCACGCAACTGGCAGCTGGGTGCAAGGCGTATTTGTTACAAAGCATGGCCATGCGGGTTTGGCGGCGAGTGTCATGGTGGCCGGCGAGCATGTTCTTTGGTATAGCAGCTTGACGTAGAAGACAGCCTGCGGTCGTGAGACCAGGTGTGGTGGGGGAGAATAGGTGTAATGACCTATGAAAGAGAAGACCCAACGACCAGTCAACGAATGACAAAGGCGTTTCACGTGAACGGTACGATGGGCTTCAGCAAAACTGCATGGTGTTGGGCACCCGAGGTGGAGTACGCCTTTCATCGACGCGTTGGGGGGAAGATCGAGAACAGTGTTAACGTTCGATGGGTGAGCTCTTCAATCTCGTCGCGTTCGAACAGGAGAAGCTGAGTGTGAGGCAGGCCGTAGGTGAAACGGGAAAAGATGGAAGCGTCAATTAGGCGGAGTAGATCGTGTTCGCGCACACCTTCGCACCTTGCGCGAACACGAGCTCGCCTGCACGTATTCTGCGAAACAGAACGCGAGAGCTGGTCAATAGAGTGATTTTTGAGATGGTAAAACTGCAAGGCCGACCCCAGCACGCGTAGATGCGAGACGACAAGAATGGAGGTGGATGAAGTTGGCGTAAACCACGATGGATGTGGGGTATCTTGTGGCGGTGATGGTCGGGATGAGGAGAAGAGCAGATTTGGGCGCTGAGCAATTTCTTTTATTGTGATAGCAGTTATATGGACTTTCTCGGCTGGATTTCGTCACCGGCGTCGGCGTCGATGCCATGCACCGTACGAGTACACTTATTTATATATATGAAAGTGTAAGAAAGCAAAAAATCCAGAAAAAAAGATTCCCTCGAGCGGAATCGAACGTGGCACCTACGCGTCGTGAATGCGAAACGTTAACCACTGAGCCACCTAGGCGTACCTCCTCGAACGTTTGAACGGCAAGATATTCATATCTATCACTTACCGCTGTTGGCGGGCATCCTGGGGGGGCGAGGGGGCCTCCATGTTTTCAGCATTTTTAGAAAGGTGGCGCAATGTGGGCTTTCACGTGCCCGTGGACAGGACGGGAGCGTATGATCTCTTGCACGCCCATATCTCCCGGTGGGGAGAATCTTGGCTGGCGTTGGGCTTCCACTGGAACGATTCTGTTGTAGTTACGGGGCACACAAAGGTCACTGCAATCGTTGCACAGCCTCCGTTTGCGAAAAGGGCGCTCTTTTCAGACAGATGCACCAAATTGAGCAGGTGCAACAGGAACAAATAACGTAACCGAATTGTTCTCTATAGGGGCATTGCAACATCCTGAGAGCTTTGCTGATTGATTGATTGATTCATTGATTGATTGATTGATATGTGGTCTTTAACGTCCCAAGACCACCACATGATTATGGCAGATGTCATAGTGGAGGGCTGCTGAAATTTCGACCCCCTGGTGTTCTTTAATGTTCACCCAGATCTGAGCACACGGGCCTACACTTCCGCCTCAATCAGAAATGCAGCCGCCGCAACCGGGATTCGATCCCGCAACCTGCGGGTCAGCAGCCGAGTACCTTAGCAACAAGACCACCGCGGCGCGGCAAGCTTTGCTCAGGTCGGCACATTATTTCATAAGCATTTTTTTTTTAGTGCTCTGCACACTCCTGTAGCCGCACTAGTCGAAAGCGTTATGTGGATGCCTTCGCTTGGCCATTGCATGCCGGCCATTTCGTGTATATGAAATATTTCTTATACCTGCAAATGTTTACCGGCGGTGATGATCTGCTGTGGCTCTGACTGCTCGATTAGTTAAGTAATACTAGTCAGAAACATAGGTCAGTAAGCTCACTCCTGAGTCGACTCACTCAAACTCACTCAGGCTGACATCTGACCGTGAGTTTAAGTTCAAATGAGTTGGTAGTAATACGTTTCTGACTTTGAATATAAGCCATTCCGGCTGGAGAAAATTCTCGTGTCTCTTGAGTTCGAGTAGTCCAGCCTATGTTAGTATTAGCCAGTCTGAGTTCGACAATGGGCTACCTCATATTTGTTGATCCAAGGCGTGAGCAGGGTGTGGGTGGGGAAGGGCGCCGTGATTTTCACCCGCAATCTCTTTCACGGGAAGCTTTTGATTGAGATATATTGATTGAGTCACGTAGTACATAAAAGATGTTGCTACTGCATTGAAACCACTGATAACTCGTATTTCAAGGAACAAGATACAATGTTGTGTCGAAAAGCACTGATTTTACGGGAGCTATTGGCGCCAAAAAAACATTGACACTAAGATTGAAAAAGCTGATCTTGCGCTAACAAACTCAAGATTCAACTCACTCAGACTCGTGAAGCGATCAGTCTGAGGCTTAGCGAGTCTGGTTGAGAAAAACTATAATCAAGCTGAGTCCGCATGAGTCCTTAGAGCAAAGCATTTTTTTTAGTGTGTCTCAGTGAGTTCAAAATTTCTTTGCCAGCCTATTGTCACAAGCCACGACGTAGCTAAGATAGTAGAAGAGTAAGCTCTTGCTCCGCTTCGCATCACAGCACACCCCACTTCGCTTGCACAGCACACGCTTGCATGTTGCCTCACATGGTCCCCAATTCTCAGGAGGCTCGTACAGAAGTAGGGCTAGATACGTAAAATGGACACCTATTGACATGTTGGCACCTGGATCTAAAACTAAAACTTGTGCATTTGCAGGCGTCTATATTGGGGGTCGAAATGTGTCGCGTATTATTAGCTCCGTGTCAGAGAGCTGCCATAAGTGAAGTCCTGGAAATGCATTGTTTTACATCGTGTAGCACTCGATGATGCCCATAGAATTTTAGCATACGTGATTATCAATTTTGATTCTCGTTAAAAAACGTTTGTGCAGCGTTTTCACCCACGGCTCAACTTTCTTTTATGCTATTTTTTGTATTCAAGTCTTTGAAACATACCTTACGAAAATGATGATAACATACGATGTCTTACGTATCAGAAGCACGAGATGATGATGACATATGCCGTTGGATGACTCTGAATATTTTTTTCCATCTGGTGTTCTTGAAGTTCACTCACCTTGCCCGATAAAGAGGCCTCTAGAATGCCACCTCCTTCGAAACGCGACCACAGCAGCCGGATTCGAACCCGTGACCTTAGGATCAGCATCCGAGAACCGTAAATGCTACAACAGAGTGGTAGACGGGGGCCTTATAAAGCGTGTGAAACTGAGATGTTACATTAATACCCACGCACCAATCTCATTAACTATTGAGAGCATCAATTTGAGTCCCAGGCTTACTCAGATTAGCCAGCGAACCCACTGAATCAATTTCACTCTTGCCTATTGAATACATAGCTCGCAGTTTTACTCATTGCCAAGCCGACTTTTCAGTTATTAGGATCCTCTAGGTTTCACTCGGTGGAACACTGATTCGTCATTTTACACAATGTTACACTTTGTAATAGGATTCACCAACGGTTATTGATGAATACCTTGTATCACTTGTCTTTATTTACGCATAGCAGTACATTTCACACCTCTGCTCTTGATGAGCTTTCTCATTGATGGAGATATGTAAGAAATAGTTTTCTGAAAAGCCACCTAGTAATTTTTTTGTTTTACAAAAATATACATGCGCTAGGTTTCTTTTTAGAGGCCGTATTTCTAGTTTCTGGTATTTTGTTTCTGTTTTTCGTGCGTTCTTTCTCTAGAGAAATACTTTTCAGGTAATCAGTTCTTTAAGCTGATTACCGAAACACCTGCTAGAAATAATGGAGGCAGTTTAGACAACGTCGCGTATAGGAAAATAAATGTAACAAAAAATTATTATAAATTTATGTTATTTATTTACTTTCAGACAATCCAACAAATAAAAATAGAATGGCGGTGGTCGAGAACGTTTAAACTATTTGCTTTAGAACTTCTTGCTTCTGTCTTTCACTCCCACAATCTCCCCAAATAACGGCTCTGTGTGACTGGCTCCGCGTGTGTAATATGACAATATGGAAATTCCATCAGAACTCAAAAGCAGTTGATTGATTGATATGTGGGGTTTAACGTCCCAAAACCACTATATGATTATGAGAGACGCCGTAGTGGAGGGCTCCGGACATTTAGACCACCTGGGGTTCTTTAACGTGCACCCAAATCCAAAAGCAGTGCTACTACGCCACTGAATATACAATAACATTACCATTATACGTTAATGTGCCTATATTCCTTTTATAAACTTAAAATTTATTACGTTAATCTGCCCATATTCTTTTTCTGAACGTAAAATGCAATCTCTGAATAAAATTATATTGTGTGGTGTCTACAAATCTCGCGAACAAAACAAAAAACATAGCGCAGTGGATCGCGTAGCTCACGTAGGGGGAGGATTTTTTCTTGCAGCTGTGACCTAGGACAGGGGATAATGATGCCCTCTCTATTTTCATAACGCGCTAATTATTAGATATTTCAAATTATGCAAGAAAACGTTGAATCAATACAGTTGCTGTACTTGCGTGTCGAAGGCGACACGATGAAAGCGTTACGTCGAAGGTAACTTGAAAAACAAGACAAAAACTCCGTAATTAGTTACACAATTTTAAGCTGAACTTATTAGCAATGTGCGTCACTGTATGACAATACTGATTTCGCACATACAATGCTACACAATTATTTGTAACTTGGTGAAATACGTGCCATCTGTATGCCATGCAGTGTGCTTGAAACGCTTAATTCGTCAGAACACAGCGAAACCCTCTCAGCGACTCATGAAGCAAGCTAGTTGTAAAGTAACTGACTGAATTAGCACGTTGAAGCTATATATATATATATATATATATATATATATATATATATATATTATACCGAGCAAAAATCTTTCACTTTGAAAGAAGTAAGCTTTTCCTCTAAAACGCTTTGTCTGCAAAAAAGCACGCTTTACAGGAGTGAGTAAACACTAGCAGTGTATGAATTTCTCCAGCCCAATTTCCAGCCCCTTCTCTTTCTTAATCATTGAGGCAAGAGCCTTAGACGCCTCATTTACTATCAAAGTGTCGTTTTACGCCAGCGGCGACAACATGAAAAATGTGATAAAATCTCTCACGGGGTGGTGTCACCACATGGCTTCATAAAGACGTTGAAGGTCCTCGGAATTTGTGACGTCACTCTTGACGTCATTATGGAGTAACTTGATGCCGTCATCATGGGATATGATTTCTTGTGATATAGGTCAAAAGTGTGCCGATCCAGAAGGCACTGTTACATCTCGGGAACTACCAAAGGCTTCGAATGACTCTGATCACGGATGCAGTGCAAAGATGCGTTGAGTGAAGAAAGCGTTGGGGGAGATGAAAGTGGTGGTGGAAGGCAGATCATGCAGTGTAAAATATTGTGACGACTGCCCGCAAGCATACTAATAATATTAACTGGCCGCAATCTATATCACTGCTTAATTATGGCTGTGTGGTTGGCAATATTGGCGAATGAATTTGGTTGTAATTCACACGCTGCACTTCTCCCACCGCACTAGTTACATTGGACCTGCCACAGCCTTTCCCTGATAGCACCTGTACGGCGTACTAAAAGGGTAACGAACAAAGAGAAAACAAACTATGGGCCCCAGAATTCTCAGTGCCAAGAGAACGTGACCGAGAAAGAGCTGAGCGAGGAAAAAACTGGGAGGACGCGTTTGAGCCGTACGTCACTAGCTTCTCCCGCTATGACGCAGGTGCCTCGCGGCGCCTTGCCTCGATCGTCAGAGAGCCGGCGGGAAGCGAAAAAATGCGGGAGCGGAGGAAATAAAAGGGGAAGTTCGACGGCGAGGAAAGTATTCGTATAGGTCCACAGATGGCGCCAAGCGTTCCTGGGACCGGAAGCAGCGCGGAGCGTTGACGTCAGCAAAATGGGGGTGTGGCGATCGCTCCGCCGCCACCTTCCTCCTCTCCCACCCAGACTCGCGGCGGGCGGTGGGTTCGAGGCACCGGGGCCCGGCGGTGGGGCGGCAGCCAGTTTTTTTGCGCGGCAAACCTCGAGGAGCAAACAAGCATCTCGCCGTAAAGCCGCTGACGACAGTGGCAGTCCGTCGTGGCCGCGCTGTCTTCTTTGGCAGCCGTCACCATCGTACCAAGTAAACCGCCGGTGAAGCGCGTGCCGGAAATGACGCGTGCACTGTAGCGGGGCAAGAAAAGAAGGTAGCTTCGTTTGCCCGGAACTTCTGATACCCTCCCCCGTGGTTCAGACTTCAGCCTCGTTCCTGCTTGGCTGCTGTCGCCGGCACTGGATTAAGTTTTAACACACAAGTGTCTTGCCTCCGGCTTGTCCTGATATGTGCTTGCACCGTAAACAATCAAGGACGGCGGGTAGTGACCGACTGCGTGCACTGTCGTTGTTTAAAATCCTCATTCGCCCTGGAATTCAGAGGTAAGCGCTCATTTTCTTATGAATCGCCAAGATGCTGATTTAGTGTTTCAGTAGTAAAATAAGCACGATCATTATTATTGCCCGTCAATGCATGAGCATCATTGTGCAGTGTCAGGACTGCATGCCTTGAAAGCTTTGCCACTGCTTATTCAGTAAATGCTGCAAATCTGTTGTGAATTTCTGTCCGGGTGATCCTTGCGTTTGCATTGAAGTGAGTGCGAAAGTATGCATCAGTAAATGTCAGTTTTTTCAGAGTACGTTGCCAAGACAAAACGAAAATGTGGGCTGGTAAACAATGAATTTTAAGATTTGTTTATTTTAGATCTTTATCGCATTTTTTTAGAACTGTCTGTTTTAACGCCGCAGTCAGGAAATATATGCGACGTTGTAGAAATCGCTCAATATTTGCTACGTTGTGTGAAGTCGCGTTTTAGCATGCTTACAGTTGAATGTCGACAATAAAGTGAATCATCGCATCGCCAAAAAAACAACTTATAAGCTCCATATAAAAAAAGCCTTCGAAAGGCAGCGCCAATTCGCGCTACTATACTACTAGTATGAATGCATTACAGTAACTTTTCCGTGTAATTCCTGTCAACCTGCGCAAGTATGCGATTAAAAATAACCGGGTGATTGAATATTAATCCTTTTATGCGTTCATTTTCCCACTTTGCTTGTAGCATAAGAATTTTATGCTAAAGTTAGTGCCAGCTTATAAAGCGTGGCAGTAAATATCGCCTGTCAACTTGCCATGCTGTCTGTAGAAGATCTTCATTCTATGCACTTGCTAGCCGTGTTACAGCACGTACAAGCGCAAAAAAAAACGATAAACAGAAAGTACACAGTTCTTAGTACTTTTGTTTTCAATTTTTACGTGTGCTTCAATGTTGCGAGCAAGCGTAGGGCAAATGCGTCCGCCTGTACGAATTATCAAAGTTCGTTAGGCAACTGAGGCATCCATTGTGTTTTGTAAGGTGAATCATTCTACTTATGTGCATTTCTACCTCGCGTTTTTGCAATAAAAAAGAACAAAACGTACTTCGTCATCACGTAGGTTGTGCCACAATACTACGAGCTGCTTTTATTTGCTTAAATACATTTTTTCAGGACTTACACGATAGCTTATGCTTGAATATGCTTTTTGCTGAATTCATGCATTCTCATGTCTTTATCAGCTCTACAGTTACAAGCGAAGGGTTATGTCCATCGCTAGCAGAGAAAATTCTGGAAGCTTCACTCTGAGGCGAGCATAAAATGCAGCCTTAAGTAAAACCGGAGAGGAATGAAAAGAGAACATGCCGTCACTGCATTTTAAAGCAATCTTGAAGAGAACTGCAGCATGTAGTAAGACATACTTTCTATGCCGTGCAAGTGTGTAGTGGTCGAAGTTCCGTGGACAAAGGGAAATGACGTATTACATTTCGGATTTCTTTGATAAGTTTTCATTACCGTGTGTTACCTTTCTTTTCAACGTAAACGTGTAACAGCTAATTTAGAGCAGTGTCGGCTTATTACTGTGCGAGTAACCGTAAAGTTCTTTAGGCTTGTGCTGACTTAAATTGTGCGCAGTTTTTTTTTCGAAGTAGTCGAAATATTTTTAAGAGATAATAAGTTAGACACGTACAAATTGCAGCTTTTAAATTCATGAAATTTTCGTCACCGCCTCTCTCTTTTTGTCACTCTCTCTTTCTTTGTTTATCTAAATTTAATACTTCCTCGGCTCTCACACAAGTGTTCGGCAGCTTATCGGTAATTCTTAGCTGGTTAACATCTTTGCGTTTTCTCATTACCTCCCGTTTTCCTCCCTTGCTTGTCACCGTCGTTGGATGAAAATATTGCGTAATAATAGGAATCAAATATATGCACTACTGTAGCCTCCTCTTTTATTATAACAAAGCTTATCGAGACGATCACCGTTGGGGTTTCACGTCTTGAAACCACGATATGATTATGGCAGACCCCATAGGGCAGAACTCGGTGAGTTTCAGCCACCGGGAGTTTCTTGATGCGCACCCAAATTCAAGCACACGGGCGGGATAAAACGTAAGCGGTGCATTTGAAACGTGCAAAAAAAATTGAGCCACACGCCGAAGGTTCAATTTTCATCGTTTTACAAAAAAAAAGAAAGGATGGCGAAGCCCCAAAAAAATGAAAAAGCAGGCGATCTAGCGGGTTCAGAGTATGCGAGGAGCATGCGATCTTGTGCCGCACGCGTTACGTAAGAGTAGAATCGATCAACCAGAGCGTTCCCGGAACGGTGGGGTCAGAGTACACTTTTAAAGAGTGCAACGCTGCGCTGCACGAGGCTGGGAGCATAGGACTTTTAGGGGAAAGGGTGTACGCTGAAAGGAGAGTCACGAATATAGTTCGGAGCACACGCTACGACGATTTGACTCCACTTTTGGAGATTTCGTCAATGCTTACATTTGTACTTACATCTTCTTTATCACCTTCTAGGTATTTCTTACATCCTCTTCCCTCTTCTATGATTTCTTTTTCACCGTCTCTTTCCATTCGATCCCGCGAAGCACTGAATAATAGATGTCCTCGAAGAAACCGAATCAGTGCGCGTCCTGATTTAAGTTCCCCTGTGACAAAATGTTTCGCGGCTTCCTGTAGATAAGGGTTTGGAAGAGAAAGACTGGTGCCGCGTTTTTGTGTTTGTTTTTGGGGCCTTCTGCGTTCCCATGATCGTTCTTATGTCACCTCGTGGTTGAGTTTTATGTGAGCATTATTTAGGCTGCACGTTTTGTACAGATTGGAAGGCTCCATGAAAGAAAATGGAAGCAAATACATGTCCTAGGAAGCTAGTAAAATGAAATATGTGTTGTTTTTTACGCGCTTTTCCATAGTTCTACAAGCTATTTCTGTCTTCCTAAAACATGAGTCCTCTAAACAAAAATGTGTTTCTGCAGGTCTAAGTTTAGCGAATGACGGCTATAGATTCTTTGCCCTGACGTAAAATTGAAACTCGGGTTAAGGGCTACAAATGCAGCATAAATCTTTTTTTATCTTCCAATGGAACCGTCAAAATATAATCACGCATTTTGTGTGAGTGCAATAACTCTTTGAATTTTATTGTCTTCGGCGTTTCATGAGCTACATAAATATTTTTTTCGTCAATAAGCCCCTATTTTTCCGTATAGTCCTGATTTCCTGTCGGTCGGATTTCACTCCAAGTAGATCATAGGTCTTGTAGTATTTGTATCCGCTTCACGCAGTCGAAAACTTCTCACTATCGCCATCTCTACTGTACATTCGAACAACGAAACAAGCATATTCACGACACTGAGGGGTCTGACATGTAAACACAATAATTGTTAGTAGCCCGTTAATTTTTTAAGAACATTGTCTGCCATACTGGTGTAGAAGTTATAGATCTTGGCTGCTGATCCAAATGTCATAGGTTTGATTCCGGCCGCGCTGGTCGCATTTCTATGAAAGTGAAATGCTAGAAACCCTTGATCTGTGCGATGTCAGGGCACTCTAAAGAACGCAATGTAGTCTAAAATTTCCGGAACTTTTCACTGCAGTGTCCTTCGTAACAATATTTTTGACGTTGAACCCAGATGCTATTCTTTTATTAGCTTTTTTTTCGCTGCTGTGTACTTTACGGCATTTTTTAATCAACCTGAAAAACACAGCTATTGTGGATCAGTGCTTATTTGACTAGCTGTCAGCACAGTCGCTTCAACTGAGCTTTCGTAATCAACGAAGTCCTCATTGAAATCATATAACAGTTAACCAGTGTCAGCTTATAGGTAGTATTTGGCTGAATATACTAAATGCCGTAGTGAGATACTGCCACACAGTGTTTGATAATGCTCAACTCTGGATAGTACCGCGTCCATGAAGTGCACTAAAGCAAGGCCGCTTGTGATGCCCTCGAGAGCTAGAGCTTAGTCATGCTGTTGACACTAGAATCACTTTAGATGTTTTCGTTTTTTATTTTTCTTCTTTAGTGTCACTTTATATATCATGTGTTAAAAAAACTGTTGCTCGATACCGACCTGTGCGCATGTTCCTCTTGCCCTGTTTTAATTTCACTACTAATTTGTATTCGGGTCTCATCCAACTAGCCCAACTTTCAGCTTCAGCCGTACGTCACAGAGCGCAGTCCTTTCATCCTCCAATGGAGGAACTGCACTAACGCACAAAGATGGCCCCACATCTGTGCCATCGAAAAGCTTTTGTAAACAGTGCTGTACCTCATACAGCACACACAAAAAGTGAGAGCGTTCTCTCTTCGCGCGCGGACTTCAGAGATCGCAGAACCGCGCCAGCGTGCGTTTTAATAAAGCTCGCTGGCGCTCGTCCGCTTCTGCCTACTGTCTACACAATATATACAGACGAGTCGGGGCTGCCGGACCCGAAAGAAGAATGTAAACTATGCGTCACTCTACCGCCTTTATGGGGATTTCTGTTTGCTGCCTTTTTCTTACCTCTCTTCTCGTTGTCCCGTTGTGTTTTTTTTTTCGTCTCGTTTCTGGCTACCCTTTCAAGCAGCCGGGTCAAAACAAGCAATCAGTGTGGTGCGCGCCCTTATGACACGCTTCCCCAAAATAGTCCCAGCTCGGCTTAGCTACAAACGTCAGCGTGTACCACAAACGCTCATTGTCTGCAGGGAACGCTGTGTTTTCGGCTGCATGCACGCAAACAACAGATGCGAACTCTTGCCGCCGGCAGTGCTGCGCGCGCGGTTTGTTAACGAAAGATCAAAGACGATTTGGGATTTCGTGCGCCGTGGCAGTGCAGCAAAATATGTCGCCAGTGGAGGAGATACACGACTTTCTCTATTGTTGGCAGTGTCCTGGGTAAAGAAAAACAAAACAAAGAAGTTACTGTCTTCTTTGGGAGAGAATACGCGACTGCGAAAACAAAGTGCGTGCAGACGGGAGGTCATTGACCTCTCTTTCTCTCACATCTGTCTCTCGCAAAAAAATGAAGCCAAGGATTGTATAAGGGCAGCTTAGTTTACTGTTTTGAGGGTATAGTAGTACTTGTGATGTAGCTGCGAATGAAAGAAAGTGGTAAACTTGCTGCCGGCATGAACCAGACTGGTAACCTTGGGATACTGTGACCGATCTTTTACCAGTTCAGTTATTGCGGCGTTCGTACGTTCGTCCGCCTTATCATGTACTTACGTGAATTGCGAGAGAGGAATATAACAGAGTATACGCTGCACTTGAATAAATGTGTGATAGCGAACATACTTGTCGAGAAGTTTAAGAGAAGGCAATAATTTGTAAGACAATCAGCCAGAATTACCAGCTCTAAAGCGATTAATTTCAAAGCTGTTGGCAAAGTGTAAGCTAAACAAACATTCTGCTCCTCTCGGTGTCCTTGAGAAGCCTATAGAAAGCGAAAAGCCGAAGGCAGTCCAACATGAAGTCGAGCGCGTCATCCCATATACTGGGCGCTGTTGCTCGTGGTTTGATTTTGTCAATAACCATAACCGTCGAGTTCTACATTTTCCTGAATAATAACAATATCCGAGGTACTGCGTCCCGAAACCGTGGTAAGACTGCCAGGAGGCGTCGTAGTGGAGGGCTTCGGAACTATAGACAACCTGGTGTTCAATGTGCAGTGGCATCACGCAGAACAGAGACATCTACCACTCCACTTCCACCGAAATGCGACCTTTGCGTTCGGGATTAAACCTGTGACCTTTGGGTCAAAATTCAATCGCTGAGAGTGCGCTCCGCTTCATTTGTATGCTTGTACCCATGTTCAGCGTTACAGTCACCAATCATAGCCGCAGTGAAAACGCGTTCTTAACAAAACCAACTTCGAGATTGAGAAAAGTGGTTCTCTCATCGTGCTTTTTAGTCACTGTCCTTAATTGATTAGGTCATATTATAGTGCTTTTTCTAAAAAATATTTCGAACATGAATAAGTAAAAAGATAAAGCCACAAATTGCTCAACAGAAGAGTTTACTAAACAATACTTTCCTGATAACGCTGTAGTGTGAGACACCAAATGATGAATTAAGCTCTTGAAGACAGTAACTGCTTCACCGCCACCTCTATAAGAGGACGTCCTGGTAAAGAAACGGTGACGCAAGGATGACTCGATTCCGTATCTCCGGCAAAGCGTACTGTATCCCCTGTATCTCCCTCAAGCCTTCAAACTTCGCAAGCTTCGATAAACATATCCGAAAGGTCACAAAAAACTATGCAAGAGATTCTTGAAGGAGTTTAGATGTACTTACTTTCCTATTTGCTCGCGATTTCAATGCCTCTAGTAAAGTTCTCAGTAATTGAAAAAAAATTGCGCTTTAGGGTAGCGTACAAAACAATCATGAAATATGAATAAAAAACGGGGAGGTGCTTTTATTAAAACTTCAGTTGGCGTGAAACTAGTGCTCCAATGATGAGTATATGCGATGAAGAGAGAAAAAAAGTAGAAGCCATGTTAATAAGATAATGCGGGAAGTCTTAATGACAGCTCAGTTATCGTATATCTCGAACACGTCCGTTGCTACGCGGCAATATTTTAAAAATAGCAAAGCGAATGAGAGGCTTCTCTCGGGAGCACCGATGATTGCTGCCAAAACGAATTAGGATCTGGAATAGATAAAGCAATCACTTCGTGCGTGTGACGGCATAAAGAGGATGAAAGTGAAATGATAGTCGCCTGGCAAGAGCCAAGCGATAAGGCGTACTAGAACGGTGCACAAAAGATGGAAGAGGCGACAAAAGACAGAGTGAATTCGTGTGTCGCACTTGATCGCTCAAAGTGGGAGGGCGGTCCGTTCGTCGTGATTTAATTAGGTCCGCTCCAAACCTCGGGGAAGGGGGACACTTGTGACTCAGGGGAAAGGGCAAGAACTTCTTTCGAATTTGACCCAGATCAGATAATAAATGTCAGAAATCATTTAAAGGTTACAGGTACAGATCTAGGTGAAACCAGTTCAGAAAATATGAGATTTGTTGCTCATTGCATCGCCAGCCCTTTATCCTGCCTCACCAATTTAATCTACACGAGTGGAATGTTTCCTAGTCAGCCGAAGAAAGCGAAAGGCCACACTTGCATTTCAAATTATCGTCGTGTCGCTATTCTGCCTTTTTTTAGAAAGGTACTAGAAAGTTCATCGAAAAGTGCCTTCCCACATACCTCTCAAAATTTAATATTCCTTCCTTCAATCAATTCGGCTTGGGAGCAGGTTCTTCGACTGACGATGCTATACTTTATTTCACAAGCAAAATAAACAAAACCCCATAAATGTCGGTTTCTACGCAGGATCAGTTTTCATAACTCTATCTAAAGCATTTGACTCTATAAATCATGTCATCCTTATTTCTCATCTACGGGCAGTACCCGTCGAAGGGACCGTGCTGAAGCTTATAAAGTTATTCAACAGACAGACAATAGACCTTATGTTAAGTAGAGAGGAGGCTGAAAAAGAAAACGGGCTGTCTTAACTATAAAAAAGGCGCATCTAAAATGCAGCGTGAAGGCGCACGCGTGAAGGCGTACAAAGCGTGAAGGCGCACCCCAACGCTGTAGATTTTTATCATCCCGGAATGTGCTGTAAGTCGAGTAAGAAAAAGACTTTCATACCTTCTCTTTCGTTCGTCCACGTTTCTTTCTCTCTCATTTTTTTTTCGTTGCTTGCACTGTCCTCTCCTTCGTTCTTCTCTCCCGTTAAAATGTTTGCCAGAATCGTTAACCCAACATGCTTTATTTGAGGGAGCTCCCATAGCGGGACAACGATTGTCTTATGGATATGTTGTGTTACTCTTTTTTTTCCTGGGTGTTTGTGGGTCCTGTGATTTTCGAAGAATCACGTCAGTGCGCTGACTTGGAAGTTTCCGGCTGTGCCCTTCATTGTTTTAGATGAAACGTGAACCGAGCAAAACTCGAGTTCTTCCGAGACTCTCTGCGTGTCGATGGCGTCAGCACGTAGTAAGAAGTACTTTTCTTTCGACCTTACGCAAATCAAGTCCCTGCAGAGTGTTCGCAGTGTTGGGGACGTGTTGGGAATTGAATAAGAACTTAACTATTTTTTAGAACAGTGAAAACAAAATTATGGATTAAACTCTATTCACCCCCACCGATCCGACAGCAGTTGTTCGGGGTGGTAGGCGTTCATAATCAAGATGTCGTGTGTAAGAGCTGAGAGCTTGGCCCCGTTCGCGAGACGTCGATGATCTTCAAGTCTTGTGTGTGTTAGCTGGGCCTAGAAGCCCCGCCGCGGTGGTCTAGTGGCTAAGGTATTCGGGTGCTGACCCGCAGGGCGCGGGTTTGAATCCCGGCTGCGGTGGCTGCATTTCCGATGGAGGCGGAAATGTTGTAGGCCCGTGTGCTCAGATTTGGGTGCACGTTAAAAAACCCCAGGTGGTCTAAATTTCCGGAGCCCTACACTACGGCGTCTCTCATAATCATATAGTGGTTTTGGGACGTTAAACTCTACATATCAATCAATTAGCTGGGCCTAGAACTACTCCACACTTGGTACTGGCAGTGTTAGGCAGCTCTGATGGGTTGTGTCCTGCCCGCCGCTCTGCAGCAGTGATTTGGACGCTCGGCTGCTGACCCGAAGGTCGCTGGTGTGATCTTGGCCTCGGTGGTCGCATTTCGGTTGAGGTGAAGTGGTACAGGCCGGTATACTGTGTGATGTCGTTTCAGGTTAAAGAACACCACGTGGTCAAAATTTTAGGACCCTCCACTACGGGGTCTCCCATAATCATATCTTTGTTGTGGGACTCAAAATTCCAGAGAATAATTTTATTGCGACAGCAATTATATGGAAACTCTCGGCTCAAGTTTGCCGACGGCGTCGGCGTTGGCGTCGATGTCATGCGCTGCATATGTATACGTATCTATATATATTAATTATCAGTTGTGTCCACCTTCCCATATAACATATTAAATTGAATTTGTTCCAGAGTAGCACATTCAGTAGTTTCGTTAGCTTTCGATGCACACAGAGAGGAAAGGAAAAAAATATAAATGAGGCACGGATAATCTTAACGTAAAATCAGGTTAAGGTTCCTACCTAGTGATTATGAACAAAAAACAAAAAAATAGAGGGGGGGAGGACTGAGTGTAATTCCGAGAAGACACATGAAGCGTAGAAACACGAATGGAAAGCGGTAACGATCGCTACATAGTAACGCGTCGCAGCATCACATCACCAGCTGAAAAGGAAGATCGTCTGGCACTTTTCAGGTCCAAGTTTTAGGGTGGCAGATGTGTCGCGTTCCAATAAAAAAGGCAAAATATATATTTTAGCTATCGGTTCGGTGTCTACCTAGCTATCGGTTTAAGGTTCCTACCTAGTGATTATGAACAAAAAACAAAAAAATAGAGGGGGGGGGGGAGGACTGGGTGTAATTCCGAGAAGACACATGAAGAGTAGAAAGACGAAGGCAAAGCGGTGACGATCGCTACATAGTAACACGTCACAGCATCACATCACCAATTGAAAAGGAAGATCGTCTGGCACTTTTTACGTCCAAGTTTCCGGGTGGCAGATGTGTCCCGTTCCAATAAAGAAAAGCGAAATATATATTTTAGCTATCGCACTCTGACTTCGGTCCATGATCAGCCATAATGATGTTTGAGTAAACAATAACGACTTGGAAGTGGCACTCCACGTTATTCGGGTCACAGCTAACTGTAAATAAAATCATTCCACGCTCGACGTTATGGTATTAGGTTTTCACTGTTTTACGGGACAGATTTTTTTTTCTATTCTTTACCACGTCCTTTCCTCCGCCAACTACCTCTGTTTCTCTGAACTTCGAGCGCTCCTCGCTTATTCAAATATGGTACACCATGTTTATTTAGGAACACGCCTCGTGTCATTATTAACAACGCGTACTGTGCATTATGAAAGAAAGACTCTATATACATACCTGTCTTCCACGTCATTCTTCAGCGACCTGCGCTGTCGAATCTGGGGTATCCAACACGCATGAAATAATACACGAGAGCATAGGGTTGTGCAATCCACATACTTTCGGGCTCCCTGTCTAGACTTTGTATCCTATCGCCGTAATTTTGACTCTGACACCTACATCACAGCTAACATTACTGTATAGCAGCCAGGTCTCGCAGCTACATGACGCGCTTACTACGAGCACTTTCTCAAAGCAATCGTTATGCTAAACAAAAAAATATATATCGCGTTTCAGTTCGTCAGTAAAGTACGTAATGAAGCTGTGTGCGGCACTATGACACTAAATGAATGACAGCTGAATACGCAAGTTTCACGACTGTTGCTGCTGTGCAGATAGGGACGAACTGCCGAGAAAGCTGTTTCTTAACCGTCGCGCTATATGTTATGGCAACGTGGCTGTTTTGCTGAGCGGCCTCATTCTGCTGGTTAATACAGTGCGAAATTGCTTCAGTATGTGCATCATGAATAGTCCCCGCGATCTGCACATGCCAGCTGAGTTCCCTGCCTTTCAATAGAGAGTTCTCTCTCTCTCTCTCTCTCTCCAACGCAGTGAAAACTATTCCTTCCTCCCAGCTTTATCGATTCCCGTATCTGGCAAATTATCTCTATCCTTATCAATCTTGAACACTTGCAAGGGTCGCCCACCGCTTTTTCGTACCGCCACGAGGCATACGACTTTACGAAGTCAATTATTTAAAAATCTCTCTATTTTAAGGACTACAAAAATAATCCTTCTTATCTAAATGCGCACTCAGACGCATTCATGTTACTTTTGTGAAAATGTATCCCTTTTAATCATTATCGGTCTTTTTTTTTTTGCTGGAGCTTTTCATCACTTTCGAACGACAGTTTTAGCAGGTTTGAAGCTACTCTAGGGAGTTGCCATCATTTCAGAGCCGGTGACGTTTAAACCATGCTCTTATATCTCCCCCTCCCCCTAAAATACGCTTTTTTTAAAACGTTGTATAAGAATCAGAACGATGGTTCGAAATTAGTTATCTCCAATTGCGAAGTTACTCCAGAGACTTACGTTGAAGGAAGAAAGAGTGGATTATGAGCTTTCAAAACGAGTTTCTGTCGTGAAGAAATCTGGTCTTCGGAATCCAGTTTCTCAATGCCCTTCAACGTGACAACGCTAGCTGCCTGAGAAGAGAGAGAAAAAAAGAGCCTAAAGTGCTTTCTCGCTGCCACATCAACGTACTCGAAGGCGAGTACTATGACGTTAATTGGAGCTTGCATTAAGTGACGGCATTTGCATACCCAAGTGCCGGCGTCGTCAAGATAGCCGCACTGACTTTCTTACTCTATCACTAAGACAAAAGAATGATAATTTTTCGGAGCAAAAAACGCGGCCTTCAAAGCTGTTTTTTATGGTCCGTATTTTAAGTTCAAGGTCTCACATTTCATCCTCTTTTGGACGTCACTTCGCTGCTTCACGTTCACTCTGCATAGCCTCTTCCTTTTTATGTTCTTTTTCAGCGCCACGTGACGTTTGCGCAATCTGGCGGAGTGCTTCGCGCGGCGGTAACTTGCGGGCATTCTCGCAATCTAGTCGCGAGATTTGGACCAAGTGCAAAAGAGCGCGGCTCAGCTTCGAGTTTCTCTCAGACTTACCCAACCACCTGACACTGGAGTGCGGCTTCACTTCTGAGTGCTTTTTTATCGTCAACTTGAAACTTAAGTCGCTAAATGAGAAATATCTAGCGTACATATCTTCAAACGCTGCAGTTTATAATATTTTTGTGCTAGATTCTTCTTTTCGTTTTCTTTATCTCTTTCTTTATTTTTTTATTTTTGCACGAGCAGCAATGATTAGCGGGCTCAGTTTGACAGGTTCCGCCAGAACTCAAATAAGTGGCGGCTTTAAACTCATATCCCACAACCATCGCGAAAAAATGTCTTACCTCCCACTGACCGCCCCTCCCGTCCCTTTTAATTCTGATTGAGGTTTCTCGAATCATCGTCGGAGATGTCAGCTGAAGCATATATCAGCATTTACCATGTAATTAACCTCTGCGCTAAATTAGGCCTTTACTGAAATTGCACATAATTTTTTGTTACTTTATTTAGTTTTTTAGAGGTAAGGGGCACATAAGCTTTATTTATCATTGTTACATTTCCGTAAAAAAGTATTGGTGTTTTCACTGGCAAAGATTTCTATGACCACAGCTATCACATAAAACTTTGCCAACTGTTCAAATAACCAGTTCGAAACGTTTCATAAATACTACACCAAGCCTTCCCCATTAAAGAAGGCTGTTGGTTAGCTACCACGTAGCCTTACTGGGTTGATAAGTGGCAATAAGGTACGTACGTGACGCGAGCAGTTGTGCTGTAAACTCATCGCATCGTAATATTGTGCGTATTCTGTTTTATTGACGCGTCACGTTTTAAAAACGTAACACTACACCTGTGTATGTTAAACCCACTTAAAATAAATTTTTTTCTATATGTTGAGTGGTTCGAAAATTCCTCGCTGACAATTTCTTTGTTAAAAGGTTGTGTCCGAATATATATATATATATATATATATATATATATATATATATATATATATATGTTTGTGTGTGTGCGTGTGTGTGTGTGTGTGGTATACATTGCATATGGTCTCGTACATTACGTTATGGGCGGACTCTAGGCGCAGTATTTGCGCACTCACACTGCAGTGACCTATTCAGTTGAAATGTCACAGCACCCAGTGCTGGCATTGTCGATATCTCCCTTGCTTGCCCTAACAAGCTCCCTTTCTAACTTAAGTACACTCGCAAATGGGATTGCGTACGTAACATATTCATGCACGTAATTGTTTATTTTTTTATTCCTTACGATAAATTCACATATTTCTCTGCCTGATCAAAACAAGGAAAGAGCCAGCTAAGCGGGACTGAATTTCAAAACAAACGCATGGTAATCGGGCACCGCCTCTTCCATTTCATACCTCTGTACCTTCGGAAAATTCACGTGCACTCTATGGTGACGTTAACGCAACAAATACGTCCACTAACTCCCAGGAACGTTTAGTGCCTCTTGAGGAGACACCGGTGAGGCGATCTACTGATTTTCACAGGCAATCTAACAGCTAACTCAAGTCTCTTCATTTCATTGTGATAAAGGAAAAGCTTAAACGAAAACAACGACGAAAGAAAACGGTGGGCGCGTTCAATATTGGGGGCAGTGCACGCGCGCCTACACGTACACCACCACGCCCACTGTGGTGTATAGGACCTCTGCCTTATTATTAACGGGTCGACGTGACGCTCAGGCCCGGACGGTGGCAATGACACGAGCCAGCCAGACCCTCGTGTGACTGCACATCTATCTTTCGCATCCTCTCTTTATTCGCCCGTGTATATAGTGCGCGAAACTTTTTGTGCTCTTCCTTCAACCGCAGATAACAGCGGAGAAAGAAAAGAAAGCACAATGTCCCAAACCGTTCATTCAATGGACCCACAGTGTCATTGCTCCGAAAATGGAGGCGTTATTCTTAATTTGGGATTCTGCGTGCGTCTACCTTCCCTTCTTTCTTTTTTGTTCTTTTCACTCTCTGAACGGCTCATACCTGTAGAAGGTAGAATGGCTTTTCTGAAGATCTTTCTTTTCACCTCGCACTTATCCTTAATGCTCTCCCTTCACTAGTGCGAAAAGCACGATAACAAAAGTGCGTGTGTAGATGGTCTGTATTCTTTCGGTATACCCTTCACTTTTTATGCTGTAAAAAAACTGCACGTCTAATCTATTCATATAGCTGTCGAATCGGCGCCTAATATCAGAGTTTTATTGTAGGAAAGTATATAGTAGCAGCGTTCTCTGCTACTTAGTTTTCTGACATCATTGGCGTGGTGTGCTTGTTTTCTGTGCTTATTTCTATATATCTCTAACGCCTGTAACGGTGCAAACAATGGCCTGTCCCATGGTCGTGGATGCGCGTGTTTCGAATTATATTTTTGCGACGTCAGACTTTTCCAGACATGCGTGATGCCCGACATCGGCATTACATACGTTGTCCCACAGACGGCTTCTCTTGAACTGTTGAGCAATATTTTGACCAAGCCTCTGTATGTAGCGTTCTCCATCTGCGTTTGTTTGTGTGACTGAAACAAATTATTCATATGCTTCAAGTATATGGGTACTGCTGAAGCGTTAAAGAAAAATGATATTGTAATAGAAGTCAAAGTTTATCTGGAGTATACAAATCACTGATGTTGCTACTCTGTGGGGTGAACGAGATAGGGAGTTGAAAGATGGAAAAAGAAAAAAGAGATGGCGATGAAATGTTAAAATAGAGTTTAAAAACTACATCGGTATGAAATTGAGGAAGTTGTTTTGGCTCTTGTGCGGGGATGTGCGCTGGTAGTCTCTCATAGTGCGTTTTCAAGGTGCAGCTAAAGCTTGTCGAACTGATATGTACTATCTGCATATGTGAACAGAAGTCTCATTTCGTGCCTCTGTGGGATTATGCAGGCTAACGGGTACAAGGCACAGTCAAAATATAGATATTCGAGCTATTGAAAGCATGCACTGCTCACAGAGATCACACTCTCCAGTATCCACTGGATATTCGAACAATATTTGTTGTACAATTTCAATGAAGGCACGATTGCGAGCTTACCGCTTAATACAAACGCTACCGTAAGCTGTTTACATAGGCGTGTTTAGGAGAAGACGGTTCTACAGTGTTTGCATATGTCGAGAAATTCGGGATTGTGGTTTCGTTCTGAAATATTTGTCGATTGAGAGAGTAAAAGCGTAGTGATGTGTCGGAAGGCTCAAGAGCCTCTGCTATTCTGCACAGCCAGGTATTTTTAGTAAACTGTGAAGAAACAGGTTTTGTTAAATATGTTAGCCTGTATTTGTGTCATTAAAGTTCATTTCGTGCTACTTTATTTGCTTTTTTGTTGGCAAGAATTAAAGCGTAGCTGAGTGATCAAGACACTATCCTTTGGAGCGTGGGTCCTTTTTTCAAAGGCCGGCGAGAGCCTGAAAATTACCGTGTTAAATCTTTCTTTTCTCTTTAGAGCAGCGATGATCTTATGTGACGGACCTACATGCAGTTTTGTTGTTGTTGTTGACGCATAAATTTTGTAAGCGCGACACGTATGTAAGATCAACAAAAGTACGCAGGATATACTTTCAGCCTAAATTTTTATGGACGGTAACACATATATAGCTTTATCCACCAGAAAAGAACCTATATATTTGGTGATAACGTGTCTGTATTTGATGTCAGCTTCCATTCATATTTGAGTTTAAAGTAGCGCTTGCCCTGTGTACTTGGTTCTTCGTACGAACGCATTTTCAAAAGCAATGAATCAGTATTAAATAGAATGATCTGAGTGCCTTCAAAGTTATTTTTTTTCTGAGTCAGTATATACAAGTGCTTATATAATGCTATTCATTAGTGCTAAGGGGAAAATGTTATTAATTATTGAGGAACTCTGCGCTATGGCCGTACTTATGCATTGAAACTTCGTGAACTGAGAAACGAGGGGTATACATATATTATTACGATGCAACAGTATTTAAAGCTAGGCTAGCTGGTACGGCAGCCTTTTGGGTGACAGCGCGCGATCGACAAAAACGGAAGGGACACAGCCCCTGTTTGCGTTCCTTCCGTTTTCCGTTTTCATCTATCTCGCGCTGTACCTAAAATTGCATCAATACGAAGCTTTCACGCTGGCTTTTAACGACGTACGGGTTAGGAAATATAAGAACAGTTTTGTAACAGATATATTTATTTATTTATTCATTTGTTTACTTATTTATTTATTTACTTATTTGGTTATTTGATTATTTGTTTATTATTTGAAGATAGCTTACCCACAGCAACAGGCATAGAGTGCCGTAAAGGCAATCAAAGTTTATAACATATACACTAACCATAAAATGTCTGCTATGGTTGTGCAGTGGTTACGGGGCTGCGTTGCAGACCCGAAGGATGCAGTTTAATTTTTGTCACGGCAGTCGCATCTTTACAGAGGTGAACGGTCGAGTGCGGTGTACTGTGCGATATCAGTGGCGGGGGAGGGGGTAGAAAATGCGGGTTACGATTTAGACTACTTGGTACCCTACTATTGGAGAGCTTACAAAAAGCCGTCCCGTGGGGCTCAATGCCACACTATGAAGTAGGAAGGAACAGCGAAAAAAGTTCCACCATGTACGTTAAGTTACACCAGATCGTCACAATTACTAGATCCACAACGGCGTCTCTTATTATCATATACCGTGGTTTTGGACCGTCATACCCTAGATAGTGCATTGTGTTATTTATGGTAATGTATACCGGGAAGAAACACGAGAAAAAAAAATTTAGAGTAATATCTGCTGAAGTACAGTGTTATACACATGATACTTATTCACTGAAACGCAATACTTGTCATTGTAACTTTATTGCGCACCGTATAACTAGTCATGACTTTTCGTTGCCCTCCCTGCTGCGGAAGTTTTGGCGCTTTCCCGGTCACTCATTATGACTCTGCCGAAGCGATACCAGATGTAAAACAGCTGTAGAACAGTTTCCGGTAGTCTACCGAGTCCCCGTAGCCCTCGTATGCATTTATTCCTTTCGCATTAAAGCTGGTGTTCTGCCAACTCCCTGCAGGCGCGATTCTCTTGTTCATTTGTTCCGTTCGCTTTGCAGCTTGGCTTTCGTTTCGCGCACTCCCTGTCATCATAACGTTCGACTCGGCGCTTTTTTTTATATCGATATATCGCCCTTCTTTTTTTGTCGCCCCATAAGGACAAACACAGCGCATTGAGGAAAGCAGTAAACGTGTACGGCTCGCAGCACCCTTTACGACGGACAGCCGTGCCCATTCGCGCGGGTCACCCCGTAATTCCCGGGAGTTCCACGAGCACGTCGAAAGCTGTGCTGTCTGTCCAATATGCGCGTTAGCGTATGAAGCCCCCTCCTTCCTGTCCACCTTTTAATTATCCTGCCTCACGCTCGACCCGGCACCGATCCGGGCCAATCCGGACCGAGCCTCTGACCGTAGTGGCAGCCCGCTCAAGAACTGCGCCGAGAAGAAGACGGAGAGAGGGATGCCAGGTTAAAGATGACAGCCATCGACAGCTTGCGTCCAGTTCCCTCTCGCGCTTTCTATGGTGAGTGTGCCTCATCGCGACTGGGTTATTGGCGTACACACTGGTATGACGAGAAGGCGCGCGGGTATGAGGTGGGGAGGTCGGTAGTGGCGCAGTTATGTGCACCTACCACACTCAGGCGTCTTGAACTCTGCGGTTTTTCCGGGAACTTGATTTTTTAGTTTGTTTGTTTCATTTTCCGGAGAAAGCTTCTATTATGACTCAGTCACGGCTGTTTCGATTACAGGCCACGAATGAAGATGTCCAACTAACTCCAAGTGTACCGATTTGCAGACGGGAGGATTTCAACTCTTTTACACAGAATTGCTTACCGAATCCACAGTTGACGTCATCGTCGCCGTAGTAGAGTGAGAGTCAATAGAAAATAGATAAAAGAGAGGGAGCTTAACTATAGTAATGATTCAGCTGTCGAATAAAAATAGGATAGACAGATTAGAGAAGAAGGTACAGAAAAGAAAGTGCAGCTATGCATTGCAGTTTAAAATGTAGGGACAGTTACTGAAGGTGTTCCGTAGGTGGTTGACAAATCACAAATCAAAGTGCCTTTAAGTAATTTCTGTCGACTGCTTTCAACTCACACATGTTTACTGCTTATTTTTTTTATGCGAAGCATTTATTATTCGCACGATGTCGTGCATCGGCGTCGGTGGCGGAGCCGTCCACACCCTGACTTGTCATGCTTGCGTCTGGTGCCGCCTGCTTGCGTCTCGTGCCGGCCCAGCAAGACAGTCGCAAAACTGTCGCTGCCCTTCCCCTCTCTCGCCTCGCAAGGCCAATGAAGGCACCGTCTGCTAGTTAAAAAAATTACTCCTGACACAGCACAACCGTTCGCTGTTTGTTCACTGGCCACCCTCTAGATGTAGGCACAGGATCGCTCGTTCCTCGGTCAAGGGTGTCTTTACTTGGCATTCGCTTGTCGTTGAAGGCAACGCTTCTCTTTCATTCAATATATAAGAATATTAATAACGAAATATCAATTAAACGTTCCCTATCGGCCAATATCCACGTGGACACCCCTCCCTTCTGCGACGAATTCACTTGAGTTCCCTTTGTGGGAAGATACGGGCGGCAAATTTTCCTGCTTAACTTTCAGGGTGGCCTACTCCTATCGAATTGCAATTTTTAGCGAAACTACACATAATAGATTAACCTTTTCACCTCACCTTCCGTTTTTTTTTCGTATCTCGTGTGTCTTTAATACATAGAACCACCGTGGCCAGAAACACAAGATTGAGTAAGTCGGGAAGGTACATCTTTCTTTCTTTCCTTTTATGCTTAGCACACGGAGTGGGACTTCCTAATGCCTCTTGGCGAGCAATCACTTCAACGAACGCCACCCAATCTGCACCAACGTGGGGCGGGAGGCATCGCTTGTGGTGCGAAATGAGCTCTGCGCACGTCGCTCCTATTGTGCCCACGAAGTCTGCTTGACGGGGATAAAACGTGATGATATAAGGGGTGGCGTGGAAAGGCACCAAAACAATTAGGGAGGAAGCCAAAAAAAAAAGCGGAAGGGATTACAATAGGCCACTCGCCGAGTTCGGAATGGCACCGATGACTATACAGGGAAGTACGGAATTGCTGGAACAGAACGGAGAACTCGCCGGTCAACGTGAAGACCCCATTTCCCTTCTCATCGCCTTTGTCGCGTTAGCATGCACGTCGCTGCTTCGATGGTGGACGTAGAGGAGGGTTGATCTCTGGACCACACAGAAAGTAAAGACTGTAGACGAAGCTAAGCTCCAAATCTATCTATCTATCTATCTATCTATCTATCTATCTATCTATCTATCTATCTATCTATCTATCTATCTATTTTCACCGCGTTACTCCCTCCCGCATCCTCTTCATCTATCTCTCATTTGTCTTTTGTTCTGCTACTCTCTGTTTCTCCTGCCAGACCCATCGCAATTCGCAAATCGTGGCTCCTCTTTTCTGCATTGCCGGCACGTACACCGATGCATCTCCCGGGACACTTCTGTGGGACCAGTGGGAAAAACCGGAGGGAAGCGGACCAAATCAAATACGAACTGAATCTCGTTAACCGTGCCTTGCGTTAAGCATTCCGAGTTTCGTGTGTACACTCGCGGCTGTGCGAGTAAATGATGTGTGCGCGCGTGACGGCTCTGGCCCGGGCGTGATCTCAGCGCCCTAATCCTCCCGCTTCTCGCCTAATTTCGCGTAAACACACGCTCCGGTCACAAGCGACAAAGAAGAGGAACGAAAACGAATAGGAGTTGTAAGATGTGGCGAAAAAAACTAGGAAATACAAAGAGGGTGGATTAAGACAAAGTATGAAAAAAAAAGGTCTGTAAATTTAGTCGCACGCACGCAATTGCTTTCTTCGGCCGTTTCCACGCAAACACCACTGTCTCTCCTTCTTTCTTTCTTTTTTGTTTTTTTTTCTATTTATCTCTTTAGTTTTCTAGAAAGGACAAGGAACAGTGTTTTGAATCGGCGTGTCCAAAAACTTACAGAGCGATGTCGCTCTGCTTTCAAGTCAGGCGACCCAGTGGCATCACAATGTTGGCTTTTTCTTTCTTTTTCTTTTATGTTATCGTTCAAAAGCGTCCATCTAGTCCAGCCAGCAGGACAGTCGTTTCAAAGTTTATATTGAGACAACCATTTTCTTCTAGTTTTGTTCACATTTAGTCTGCGGCCAGAATGGTGTATACGCGTTTGACGCGACGTAAATTGAGCAAGCTTCTCGTCTGGAATTCAGTATTTTAGACTTTTTTAATGTTTTGTAATAATTTTTGCCTGCTTTTCTTTCTTTATTTCTTTATTAACAGGACTTCTCGGCATATATGCACTTCTATGCGTACGTGTGTGCGTATTCTTGTTTGTTTCATTCCGTTGCCATTCCTGGCTATCTTAATGGGCGCACGCTGAAAGCTCACTTCCCTCTATAGAGCTTGCTCTCTGATCACGGCACTGTGATGTGGGCAGGAAGTAAATATCCGCTTAGGCCATCGGCAGCGGTCATGGAAGAGGGGAGTCCATTAATTCATAGCATGACATTATTATCCCCAAACGTACAACATACCGTTAAGAGAAAGATTATTGTAACTCACAGAGGTCTTACGTGTATACGGACTCAATCTTCACTTGATATTTAAGGAACACCACAACTGCTATTCCTAGGAAACGTCTTTTTCAACCATATATGGTGGTATCGTCTTGAGCCGCCAAAGCAGATGTGCCTCAAAGTATCGACTCAGCTATGGCTAGATTACTTCATTTTTTTACTTCATTTTCGTAACGCCTCGCCTCTAGCTGATATATTTTCGGGCGGTTTTCGCAAGCTTTCGTGGTGGTCAGTCTTCTACCGGCCATAAAAAGGAACGTTGTTGCGGGGCGTGTTCATGGTTCTGCATAATAAATGATTTTGCTGCTTTAAACGTCAGCGTGCGCTTGTTTTTAATAGGCCTCATTTTGTAGATTTTCAAATGTCCATCTCCTATACCTAACAAGGTCACTGATTTCGACGCTTACTGCATACCACTACGAATTGTGATATTTACGACGGAATGTGCGTTCGTATTTCCGTCTGATCATTAATGGCTTTTTTTCAAAAGCAATAGGGGCGACGGTTGGACGACCACACAGTCTGGTATAGTTCAGCTGACTGAAGTATTGCATTGCTAAGCCAGAGGTCGTGGATTTGATTCCCATCCATACCGGCTCAATTCAAATCAAGTGCCAATGCAGTGATAGTGCACTTAAATTGAGGGCTTGTTAAAAACTCCAGCTGGTCGAAAGTCATTCGGTATCCCTACTATGGTGCGCCAAGTAGTCGTTAGTATGGTTTCTAGACCGATAACCCGCACTGTTATATTATTATTATTATTATTATTATTATTATTATTATTATTATTATTATTATTATTATTATTGAGCAGGGTCCTGGTATCTCTTTTTCTGTCAGCGCTCTTGAATCCAAATGATGCAGCTTGGCTTCTGAGAATTTAATAGCTCAAGTGTATACCCTGGTGGCAGTGTTAATAAAATAATATTTGTAATGTTTTGCACGGCGAAATCACCGCATGGTCACCAGGCGATTAGTATGTTTGAAAACCTACGGAAATTTCGACAATCTGATGCCTGGGGACTTAGACAGGCCCGTTTCTTTGTATTTCTTATGGATGTGTGCAATAAAATATGATTATTATTATATAACTTTATTATTATTATTATTATTATTATTATTATTATTATTATTATTATTATTATTATTATTATTATTATTATTATTATTATTATTATTATTATTATTATTATTATTATTATTATTATTATTATTATTATTATTATTATTATTATTATTATATTATTATTATTCGAGTACATATACTACCAAATATTACTGTTTTCGGTAAACCTCCTTATACTTGACGCCAGTAACCCGTAGCACTTGCGCACCTCAAGCAATACACTGGACGCACGTGTACGCACTGCCACCGTATTGTGTGTGGTGCTCGTCTGCTCACCGGCAAGTCGTGGGTTCGATTGCGACCGCTGCCGTCGCATTTCGATTGAGACAAAGTAGTGGAGTCTCTTGTACTCTGCGGCTATCGGTGCACCAGATTGTCGAAATTTCCGTAGGTTTCCAAGCATACTGTTTGCCTGGTGAACATGCGGTGATTTCGCCCTACAAAACCTCACAGATAATATTTTATTAACACTGCCACCAGGGTATACACTCGGGCTATTAAATTCTCAGAAGCCAAGCTCCATCACATGGATTCAAGACCACTGACAGAAAAGGAGATACCAGGACCCTGTCCTGTGGTCTAGCGCATGCGCAAGGCCACGAAAGCCATCTCGTGCTTCTTGACGGCCACCGGACTTCACGAGCACTTGTCTGCAAATAACGCGAGACCGCGTTGCATGAATTGAAGCTGACTGTTTGTCCATATCTTTCTTGCACTTTTTCTCGCTTCTCTGTCCTTTCCTTTCCACTATTCACTCTTTCCCTTACCCCAAGCGTAAGAGAGCAGACCGAGCCAAAGCTTGGTAAACCTCTTTGCCTTTCCTCTTCATTTCTATATATCTTTCTCTCGGTAGGAACTATGCACGCTATGATGTAGCAGAATTCTCGTCTCTTAGAGAGACGCACGCGAGCGACAGCCTGTGAGTAGTACGGCAACTGATATATACAGTTTGTCTTCCGGTCGCCTTACCATCTATCACACTGCCGAGAGAAGAGAAGGAAACCGGAGGGGGACAGGGCTTCTCGGGGTGCCAACTAAGGAAGAATTATCGCTTTGCGTCCACCCAGGCGAAAGTATCGGTTCGGCCAGTAGAGCCCGCGCGGTTATTTCTCGTGTCAGCGGAGAAAACAGAACAACCGTTTGCGTGGCGTCACATCGGCTTTGACGTGTCCTACGAGAGCCTAGCAGTTATCGGGGAGGAAAACACTCAGGGGGAGAAGGAACAAACTGGCGTTTACTTCCCTTCGTGTATATCATCGCCTCTATTCAGTGTGGTCAGGCTGACACACGGTTTAAAGAGATCCGCGTATACTTCATCATCACCATCATCATCATGTTCAAGTATACTAAAGCGACGCTAATGCAGGTGCACCTAGTGACACGAAGACTCTCGTTTCATTTTTGTTAAGTGGGTACGCTCAATTAAATGTGAAAATTGAGTGTTCGCGTAGTCATCAGAACGAGTGGCGCAAAAATTGTTGTCACGTCACCGTATGACACCACGAGGACATACCATATCGGAAAATTTTGCTATGTCATCATGAAGTGACATTAAGTGGCGTCCCATGAGGTTGACATCACATGAGCTCATTGCATAATCAAAGGTGGACCGGTGTCAAGAAGGAAGGGAAACAAGACAGAGAAGAAAGGCCGGGATGTTCGGCAGTTTGGCATAACCGGTATGCTACGCTGCGCAAAACATTAAGATCATGGATAATTGAAATAAGAATGAAGGAATATAGATAGATAGAGGAGCACACACACACATAACGTCATAGAGTAAAGCCGCGGTCTTGTGCGAGATACGGAATCATTATGAGTCTGCAATCAGTAGTGCAAGTGTGTTGTAGCTAGGAATTTGAACAATACCTTATAGTTGCTTGAAGTCTCGAGGACTGCCGAGCCTGTTCCAAAGGCACTTTCAAAATCCGGCAAGAAGCAGACAGCTTTCGTTGGGACGGGATCAATACAATCGACTACGAAGAGAAAGAAGAATCTTTCGCCTTTGAGTCGCATGCGGCATGTGCGTAAAGAATAGACTAACAGGGAGCTGAGCCAGTTTGTGATGTCTTGATTTTTTTGTGTGTTCGTGTTCACATTACCTGGCGTTTGGAATTTATAAGGAGCCGGGAAAAATTTTTTCGACGTCAATGGCGTTCAGAATGCGGGTGACTTTTGTTGTCGCCGTAGTATGCTGCCGGAACTTTTCGGGAAAATAAGAATGGGCAGCCCGCGTCCTGTGCACCGTGTGTACAAGATCAAACTCGTGAGGGTAGGGGCCTCAGAAGGATTGCGAGGGGTTAGCGTTTCCCGCTGTCTGCCTCCTCATGTACTCGGAATGGCTGTCCAGTGCGGGACTATACTTCGGCTCCTGGACTGAACAAAGCTACCGGTGAAGAGTCGCGTCTTCCGGAACTAAAACAACTTGCGAGAACACGTGCTTGATAGTCATAAAGCATATCAGATGCCTTCCGAAACGTCAAAGGTGACTCTTAGCGACAGCGCAAGAGGTGTACAAAAAAACGTCGTCACATGCTACCGTCACTTTATGATGTGTTTATGACGTGACAGGTCACTATAATGCGTGACGTCAGGATAACGTCATCCGAATATATAATCATTTGGTCTAATGCGGACCCATTCCGAATACTCTGCAAAACAACCTCAGGTGCAGAGATCTTGCAAAGCCACCGATCCAGGAACCAGTGAGAAACCACGCTGAGTGCAGAAGTTTTTCGGGTCATTGCGGGATTCTGTAGATTATTGCTTATACTTTTTTTTTACTTATTGAGATGCGAAAACGTGAGAAAATATTCAGTGCATTATTTCTTCATCCACTCCAATATGCGACCCGCCGCGCGTACAAAACATAAATCAGTAGACTTGTCACTCTGTACTAGTTTGTTCCAAGTACTGAGCACTGCTGGCACAGATCACTCAAATCCACAAATCCAGCAAGCTTACTTGGAACAGAACAAGCGTCGAAAAAGAAACACGTGTGAGGGGCGGAAAATACTTTTTTTATTTTCGCCATTGGCCAGCAGTACTGTTTTATTGTTTTTATTTTTAATTTATAAATTTTCACAGAGGACACTAAAATATCATAGCGAGATGGCGAAGGATGATCAGTGCAAAGAAAACGACGTCGTCCGGGAATGTGGTCGCGTGCAATTTCCTGAACAGCTTCCGCTCTTCATAATAACCATACGGGTACCGAGAACTAGCACTTTGCCTTCCCTGGGGAAAAAAAAGAGTAGTAGAAAACAAATACACGAAGCGAATAATGTCCTCTCTAGTGCATAGTATTTTTCTTTCTCACTTTTCTATTTCCCCTGCTCGCAGCTAAACTCACTTTAACGCTGCCTTTGCACTCCCAATCTCATCTAGTATCCCAGATTGTTCACTATTACGATTTTTTTCAATTCTTTTCTTTACTCTGTTAGCTTTTTCTGAACTGTTTTTTTTTTTCACTTTCGCTTCATACGCTCGGCTTGAGAATGCGCGGGGCATAAAATGAAGGAACCCCGTAATCATGAAACCTTTACCACCGGTCGTTAGGCGCGCTAGATTTTGGTCTTGTTTTTTTTTTCTTACGAGCTGTTGTTCGCTGTTGTATAGCTGCTTGCTGCGCGCCACACTTGTGTTGTTTATTATCTTCTATAATGCGTACGACGGTGCGTTGAGCTAGCTTCGCGGCGGCGTTCGGAAAGGTAACGCATAGTATGAACGTTTGTCACTTGTTAGTGAAAACTGTGCGAAAAAAAACTAAGAATAAACCTCTGCCGAGTGGGAGCTCGGTGTTAAAGGTTCCGCGAAATTCGCGGACGTACAAAATTTCGACCACATTAATGCCCTGGTTATGGTCTTTCAGCTGAATATTTCACCGCAGTAATATGGCAGCATACCCTGAATGCAGGCATATAACATTTAATATAGATAAACAAATCGACAAGATAGTACTACAATGTTTTACAGCACATAATTTGTCTTGTACGAAATGAAGGATCGAGATTAACCTGATTGCAGCATCAATCTTTCCCGATACTATTCTACGCTTAGCTTGGGTAATAGTGGATACTAAAAAAATTGAAACAAAATTTAGTAAAATATAAATAGCCAGTCCTTACAACGTGCGTTTCAGAAAAAAAAAATTACTGGCTCAGCCGTAATCTAAAGTAAATGCAAGCATATAAAACTACCGGCCAAACAGATAAGTTTGAGATAACAGTAGGAGCAATGTTAATACGTGACAACGATGTAACGCAGGTCTGTAAACATACAGAGCTGGAACGTACCTGCTTTAAATTGAACCTCGTGGCTGGTCCCGTCTCGTCCATAAACCATAAGCCCCGCGCCAGACGCTGCTGACGTGGTCACCTAGCGCGTTGCCATATATTGAAGGGTGCGCAAAATTCACGGTGTACTAGCGTTGAAAAGAGGTCAAGCAACCTTGTACCAGAATCGAAAGGTATTTTTCGTTTTTTTTTCATTTTTCATTTTCATTTATTCAATTTTAAGGACCCGAAGGCATTACATAAGGGGGGTCGTACATTCAGGTTGCAAGTTTCTAAGCAATATAACAATATGAGGGTGCACACTGATTACAATGATTAAGGAGCCCCGCCGCGGTGGTCTAGTGGCTAAGGTACTCGGCTGCTGACCCGCACGTCGCGGGTTCAAATCCCGGCTGCGGCGGCTGCATTTCCGATGGAGGCGGAAATGTTGTAGGCCCGTGTACTCAGATTTGGGTGCACGTTAAAGAACCCCAGGTGGTCTAAATTTCCGGAGCCCTCCACTACGGCGTCTCTCATAATCATATGGTGGTTTTGGGACGTTAAACCCCACATATCAATCAATGATTAAGGAAATAAAGAACACAAGCGAGAATAACACGCATAACAAAACAAAGAAAAAAATATGATAGGCTATAAATAAATTTTGGGAGTACAGTAAAACAACTATAAACGCAAGAATTAATGGGCTGTTTGGACATCGTATTTGGATTTTGGAAAAGAGTTAGTTTTTCACGAAATGTTGAGCAGTCCCTGCAAGGAACAATGTTATCTGGCAGTGCATTCCAAAGTGTTACGGCATAAGGGAAAAATGAGCTGCTCATCGCCGTCATCCGGCATTTTATGGTAATAAGAGGGTGCGTATCGAACAGGCGAGATGACGTTTTGAATGGGCGTTTTAGGAGAGGGTGTACCGATTGGCTAAAGTAAAAGAATGTGTGAAGGAGGCAGATACGAGAGGTTATGCGACGTGACGCGAGCGATGCGAGTGACAACGTTTGTTTTAGTGTGGTTATGCTGATATGCCTTGAATATTGTGATGTAATGAAACGAGCTGCGCGATTTTGAATGGCTTCCAAATCATCGATGAGATAAGCTTGTGAAGGATGCCAGATGGATGACGCATACTCGAGTTTTGGTCGCACGTATGTCAGATATGCGAATTTCTTTATGTCAGGAGATGCAGATCGCGAGTTACGTCGTAGGTAGCCTAATGTGCGGGAAGCTTCAGAACGAATGGTTTCAATGTGTTTTGTGCCCCGTATCTGCCTTTGGAAAGTCGCTATTAGAAATGACAAATAAAACTTAAGCATACAAAAGGCTGCGGCCAAAGACTGCATTTTTAATGCGAAGCATTCCTTTGCACACTGTAAGCCCGTTTGGCATTTATCGATCTGTCCATTTATCTATCTATCTATCCGCTTAGCGTTTTGGTGCTCTCGTAATCACCCTCGTAACTTCACGTGAACCGAAATTAGTATGGAAGGGTAAGGTGGTATAACAAACTTGACGCGCTGGTCACAATCTTGTGCCAACAACGTCACAATCCCGTCGCGTACGTCGTCAACCACTTTCCACCAGACAGTGGCATATACGTGCGGGTGAATATGTGCCACTGGTATATGGCTATGTGCCACAAGTGATTGAAACATGGCATCTACCCAGGAACGACGAGAACACACATTGGCAATTTTAGCGTGTGAGCTTAATGAAAAGCATGACAACAGCAGCGTTGACCCGACGAATGCAAATAATTATAGTCAGGGTGCCAGCAGGAATCGAACCCAAGTATTCTAAGTGGCAATGAAGTATTGTACTCCAGAGCCACGCCAGACCTCGGAACTGTTTTTCAGGTAGACTCTAAGGTTGGTGAAACGTCAGTTGTGGTTGCAGTGCTCTCTAGTTGATTTCAAAAAGCCCATATATGTACTCTTTTGCCAAAGCCGTCACGTAGGGTTAACGTCAACTATAGTTGGGCTTCGTTCACTGGAGTTGATCTATGTAGCAATGTCCAGTACTACCGTGCTCTGGAGCACCAGCGCTTCATATCAGCTTATCGCTTCTAGTGTTGCTAATGCTCATGTATCTGTTGGAATTGTTGCGCAAGTGCGAACAATTTGTTGTACAAACATCTGCAATTCTTCGACATGTGACTGTGTGTGCAACATTCATTTATATATTTAGCGTCATTCATGACATGTCGCTCTATAAAAAAATACAACATGGTCATCTTCCCTCCGCATGCTTCACATAACGCCGATTCCCAAGGTGCGTGGGATCTGCTGAATTTTCTTTTTTACCTTTTGAGTGCACGCTCAGATATTTTATACTGTTTTTGCAGCGATGCTGGGACGTTCTTGACTTCCTGGATTTTCTCGCCTTAGTGCCCGTATAACGGCTCTGCCTTTTGGCTCAAGGTTACTTGACGGACACCCGCACCGGGAGCTAAAAGCACACCGTGCTTAAAACATTCGCAATGTGCGCTTGTTCCCCTATGCATTTTTCCACAAGTGGTTCTTTTTTTTAACTGATGATCAGGAATGGAGGGGATTTAAAATTTCGCAATTTATGAGCATGAAATAACTATATACACTTGTAAAAAATGCCCATGAAATTAAACCGTCCGAAAAAAATCACGAGAAATATTGTCTGACTGACCATAAATTTCAAGTTTGTTTTGGTTTGCACGTGCGCTTTTCGGACGCTTTTCATAATAAAATTTCTGAACATTTGCAAGTATATTTTTGTTTTATTAGAAAGCATTTGAGTGAGGGTCCAAACCTTTCTTACCAAAGTTTTCATTTCAGAGCAGGGTAGTGAAACAGGAACAGCGAAATTGATGCATGAACAGGACGAGCGTGGACTAACAACTGTCACAGCTCCACACTTAAAGTGTGCTATTCAAGAAGAAAGAAAGGGAGCACAAAATTAGCGCACAAGCATGCACAGGGCAAGCGCGAACAACTGTCGCAATTCCTCCTGCGTCGTGTATCAGCAGCACGCTCTTTCGTAAACGCAGCCGTGGCAGCGTGATAAGTGACGTTCGTCCTCTCCCGAGTTACGAGTCTTATATGTGCGCACGCAGGAGAGACCACGCTTCGTGGAGGCGGTGTTTCGTGAAGGCGGCGACCTTTTGAGAACGCCCAACGCGAGTCTGTCCTGCCAGGTCGCCACTGACAATGAAAACGTGCTTAAGTTTCGAAGCTTTGAAGAACTCCAAACGATTCATGGTGTATATAAATGGCTTGCCGTTCGCACACCAGACGACGTATGCTATTTGACGTAGTAGTTAGCACAGCGCTGTGGATCGACATGATGCTGGTTCAAATCCGCACGATAGAAGCTTGCTTTCTGGTTTTTAATTGTGAATGCATTTCTTAGTTGTGTTATGTGAGGCATCCAGTGGGAGCGTCCACGGCGGCGGCCGCGCGCCGGCAGGTGTTATCTTTCTGCTCTCACTCCCTCTTCCATAGCGACAGCTGCGGGTGCGCGCGCTTATCCTTGCCCCTATCAAGCAAAGCATGTGGTGCGAGAAAGTGTAGGAGAGGTCAGGTGCAGTTCTTTGCCTCTCCTTCTCTCGCTGTTCGCTCTCTCTCTCTCCTTCCTACACCCCACTCTCCCGTCCACTCACGCCTCACTCTCCACCGTTCGCTGGCTGGGCACCTCTCAAGGCCATCCGGAATGTGCACTCGAGAGCCCGCTGTTGGTGCCCCGCTCTCCCGTCCGCTTGCTCCTCACTCTCTACTGTTCGCTGGCTGGTTTCCTCTCAAGGCGATGGCAGAAGTTGATGAAGGCGAATGTCTGACGGCAACGGGGCCCTCTCTCGGCGCAAGAAATTCATTGGCATTTCCTCACAATGCCCTTCGGGGAGGTGGAGGCATTTTAAAGACGATAGTCTTTCTTGGGGACTTTCAACGCCAAAATTTTGGTCTGTCTGTCTGTCTGTCTGTTTGTCTGTCTGTTTGTCTGTCTGTCTGTACATTTGTCTGTTTGTCTGCTGAACCGATACCCCAAATGGCACCAAACTATACCCAAAACGGCCAACCCCATCCGCAGCGCCCAGCAATATTGCACAAGTTTCAGCGTTCATACTTGTGTATTATCAAATTAAAAGCAATTATTGCGCATATCTGAGGCACCATAACAACACGTCGATAGCTTGTGTCTATTTATATTAGAGAAAGCACACATAAGTAATTCGCCCCACCACGGTTGTCTAGTGGCTAAGGTACTCGGCTGCTGACCCGCAGGTCGCAGGATCAAATCCCGGCTGTGGCGGCTGCATTTCTGATGGAGGCGGAAAAGTTGTAGGCACGTGTACTCAGATTTGGGTGCACATTAAAGAACCCCAGGTGGTCAAAATTTCCGGAACCCTCCACTGCGGCGTCTCTCATAATCATATGGTGGTTTTGGGACGTTAAACCCCACCAATCGATCATCAAATCACCCATAAGTAATTCTAAGGACCATAGCGTTTATCGTGCTGACAGTGCAACGCGATGCTCAAAAAGGCAAGTGTTTCCAACGCTTTGTTAAGACGACACGGTGGTGGCACCTGTCCATCGCATTACGTTCTACACTTTATCGCCTCCTAGAGAGGCGCGCATCTTTCGCGCACACCTTCCTTCGTTTTTGAAGATAACTGCCAGATGGCGCTCGTGTCTAACGTTCCTCGACGCGATCGTTCCCTTTCGCTGCGCGGATCGAGACTCCCTACCGCAGCGCTTCCAGAATACAATTAACCAGTTTTCTCGCGCATAACACCAAAAAATAAACGCTTTGTTCACTCTCTCCACACGCAAGACTATCGCTTTCGAAGACATTTGCAGTGAAACATGCAGATACGGGACCTTTTCTGTTTGCAATCTGATAATATATATTTTTTAATGTCACTTCCATGACGAAAGCTTTCTGCTAAAACAAATCAAGGAAAAAAAATTGGCCCCGAACCAGCATGTTGCACTGCATATGTCGTCGAAAGACAATAGTGTTGGGTCTGTAGAGAGTCAACAAAACATTTATTTGATGTTATGCGCAAAAAAATTGGTGAATATTATTCTGGAGGCACTGCGTTAGTGCCTCGAGCGTGTAGCGGAGGCGAACGTGCGCATCGACGCTCGTTAGACACGAGCGCCATCTGGCTGTTGAAAAACGAGGGAAATCGTATGCGCCCGCGGAGAAAGATGCACGGTTGTCTCGGAAGTGATAAGATGTAGAACGCAAAGCAACGGCCAGGTGCCACTACCATGTCGTCTTGGCAAAGCGTTGGAAGCACTTACCTTTTAATGACGATAGTCTTTCTTGAGGACCTTCGACAGAAAAATTTTGGTCTGTCTGGCTGTCTCTCTGTCTGTCTGCCTGTCTGTACCTTTGTCTGTTTGTCCGCCTTAACGATACCGCGAGGCGGCATCGAATGGCCAACCCCGTCCGCAACGCCCGCCAATATTGCTCAAGGTTTCGCGGTCATAGTTGTGTGATTGTCAATGAAAACAGCAAATATTGCGCATATCTAAGGCGCCATAACAACATGTCTTCGTTTTGTATGTCTGCCTTTATACTAGAAGGGGACACACACAAAACACTCTAAGGACTGTAGCGTTTAATGCGCTGTTAAACGCTACAGTCTAAGAACTGTAGCGTTGACACGATGCTCAAGAAGGTGTTTCCAACGCTTTGCTACGACGGCACGGGGGTGGCACCGGTGCCCGTCGCTTTCCATTCTACACCTTATCACCCCCGAGACAGGCGCGCATCTTTCTCCGTGGTCGCGCATGCCTTCGTTTTTGAAGATAACTGCCAGATGGCGCTCGTGTCTAACGTGTCTAGATGCGCTCGTTGGCCTCCGTTACACGCTCGAGGCCCTCTAACGCAGCGTTTTCAGAATACCATTCACCAGTTTTCTTGCGCAGAACACCAAATAAACGTTTAGTTCACTCTCTCCAGACGCAAGAATATCGTCTTTCTACGACATTTACAGTGTAACATGTAGATACGGGCCAATTTTTTTAGCATCGCATTGCACTGTCAGCGCAGCGTGATAAACAGTACGGTCCTTAGAATTACTTGTGTGTGCCTTCTCTAGTATAAAGGCACGTATACAGTACATCGACGTGATGTTATGATGCCTCAGATATGCGCAATATTTGCTTTTTCATTGACAATCGCAGAAGTATGAACGCTAAACCTTGAGCAATATTGGTGGGCGCTGCGGATGGGGTTGATGCAATTTCAGGTATCGGTAAGAGCGGACAAACAGACAGACAGACAGACAGACAGACCAAAATTTTCCTGTCGAAGGTTTCCAAGAAAGACTATCGTCTTTAAAAACATCAGAGAGACGCTGTTTAGCTCGCTCTCCGGGCGTGCGCAGCATTCCTCCGGTCGCGCGTTTCACTCGTGCCAGTGCGATTTGCTCCCGGGTCGATCGTCGGCCGATTTTGGAAGCGCGTAACAGCGGCACGCTCGCACGCCGCGGCCCATCACGTGTATTGTCGCATTGTTGGGGCCTTCTTTTCCCGCAGAACACCGCGTTTTCTCGCGTGCGCCGAGATCAGCATCTCCCGCGCGGTGACCAATCAGAATCACGCCGAATAAACTTGTGCAAGTAGGCGCGTTGTTTTCTTGTTGCTTTATGGGGGTAAAATTAGATCAGAAGTATCACCATTTTTTGGGGTGATGGCTTCCTCCTCTTTTCAGCTATTTTATAACATACAGGATTTCTTTTAAATATAGGCAGCTCTACTTTAAGTGGAAGTTGTTCGAATTGCACTGCATAGATTCGTCTGCGTTTCTTTGCTTTTTATGTTGTGCTTATGTCCTCTTTTTCTGTTGTTTCGCGCTTATTCGTGTGTTGATCTCCTCGTCTCTCTCCTCTCAGGTTGTTTTTGTATTCTTCCAGTTTAATAGAGCAGATTGTTTTATCCTTCTTTGCTCTTGGGTATATGATATATGTTTTGTAATCATTTCCTTTCCCAATTTATCTTTATTGTCTTCTTTAAACCGTTTTTTTTTCTTGAAGCATTGTTCGTCTAACCCCAAACGCAAGTGTTTAGCTGTAACTTCGTTAGCTCAGACCTGTGCATTAGCTCTTCGACGATGCTGGCGCTCACGGGCAGAGGTCGGCAAACTCGTACATGAGTCGACTCACTCAGACGAACTCAGACGCGAATCGAGCCGCGAGTCTGAGTTCTCGTCATTAGTATTTCGGTGAGCTAGAGTCCAGGCGAGTCCGATGGAGAAGATTTTCAACGAGTCTGAGCACGCGTGAATCTTCTCGAAGAAAACATGGATGAGTATGAGTCCGCGTGAGCCCTAAGGGCGAGGTATGTTTCGCGTGCGAGTGTGAGTGAGGTCTTTTATTTTTTCGCCGACCTATGTTTACGGGCAAGCAAACGTTTGCATTCAAAACGCGTAGCCTGTTCGTCTC
Organism: Rhipicephalus annulatus; assembly: GCA_013436015.1. Lineage (NCBI taxonomy): Eukaryota > Metazoa > Arthropoda > Arachnida > Ixodida > Ixodidae > Rhipicephalus > Rhipicephalus annulatus. The sequence continues at coordinate 1,558,420 of WOVY01000537.1, read as the reverse complement.
GTCTGTGTCGTATGCGCAGGACCCGCATGGTGCCAATGCGAAACGAGGACAGGGCGATCCCTTAAACTGCTCTCCAGTTGAAACGTAAGGTTACAGGTTGTGCAGGGCCAGTTTGTTGCAAATTGTTTTTGAAACAGTGGTATGAACTGAAGAACGAGCAAAGATCAGTGTGCCCATCAATTGCGTTTTCAGGATGTTCCATATCAGTGCTTGCTAAATACGCTAGATATCCGCACGATTCATATTTACAATCGGAATTATACGTATGTAGTACTTGTCCATCTGGTTGTACGAAAATGTCGCACCATTGGAACTTCAAATGATGCGATAGCCTTTCGTAGCTGGTTATAATCACTGCGCTGTCTTTGTCGACATTCCTAGTATATAGTTCGGATATGGTGTAACTGGTGGTGCCCCATATTACCGACAACGTATGTTTATTTTTTTTCTTGTGTATTCGTACCGATAGCGTTTGTAGTACTTCTCGTACAGCATGATTCTCTTTAGGTCAAGAAGATTGTTTTTGCTGGCTTATATCACGGGATCCAAATATCCAGTTTTGATTAGAAGTGCCTGCCGTGTCAGATTATATAACTGATAGCAGGAGTGTTGGTGGTACGTGCTGTCATAAAGTGCTGTAAATGACAGATAGAAGCATAACTGCAGTTTTCATGCACAACGCTGCAGTCCTCTCCAAAAGTCAAATATTTCCAAACTAGTGCGAACACATACGCAGCGAAGCAATGGATCAGTGCCAGGAAAATGCTTAACCGTCACGGACGGGTGGCTTCAAATATACACTTTCTAGGTACTAAACACATAAGACACGAAACTTCATTTGGAAGAGCTTTCAATTGAAAAGTATCCTTCTTTTCCCGGTGTTATAATTCGCCCGGTTTTGAGCCAAAAGTTGATTCACAAGACGGCTTCTTCATAATGAGCCTCAATGGACCTCCATGTGCCGCTTTCTCTGGCGACTGGCTCTGCACTCAATGCCCTCCGAGACAACGACCCAGCGGTGCCATTGTTCGGCGACGTCGCACATGGAACGAATTTTTCTTGCCCCGGAGGCAAATCTAAAAATAATGGATGCCAGCGTGTAACGTGCTCGGGGCTTTGTCCTCTCACGGGGTGGCAGCGCGCTGTTACGTGTACAGGTTTAATAGATTTGGTGATGTTTAGGCGATGGCGCCAAAAATACATTGGTAATTTAAAATGTCTTAAAGCAATACATGTAATCGATCAAAACATAAGATCTGTTTGAAGTGGTGAGTACTTAGTTACGAGTGGTCAAACATAAGCTACTAGACTGAGCGACACTTCGCTCACTGGCCCCCTCAGGCGGACGTCTGCTGCCGTTCTCCGCATAAATTTATAATCAGCAAACTGGGTGCCGGTTCGCTAAAATACAAAAAATACAAACAAAATAGTGAAAGTTGTCGTAAGATTGGTTGCTTTCGTAGTAGCAAGAGACTGAACAAGCAACAACAAAAAATCAGGAGCCGTCACCACACTGGGACGAGGTAGGCAAGTGACGCTTCTCGTGCTCAGTTCTGGCGTAAAACATTTGTTTCTTACATTCTTTTTCTCTCTTTTTCTTTCTTCTCACTACGTAATCCTCCTTGCAAATCGTTATCTTCCTGCGTGCCACGAATCAAACCTCACTCAACAAGCCTATCAACGCAATACTTCACTTCTCAGAGGCGACAATGACGGTCATACCGTCGCGTCCAGGCAACAATGACGCGTGGCAACCTGAAGTGACAAGGTATCAGTTGAGATTAATCGAGTATTGAAAAACAGTGCATATAAACAGATACCACCAGCGCACTTTCGCGGGCCACATTAATTTAGGTTCACCCGCAATGGGTTTCATTTAAGGCGTCGCCAAAATCTGTTATTAAAGCTTCACAGTCAGAATCCCCCCTCCCCCCCCAAAAAAAACTGCAGAATAATGCTATAGATGTAATATTGCCGCATGCTCGAGTTTTTGCGCATGATACTGTAGTAGTGCAACAAAGGAGCTTACGGTCACATTTGTCTTCATCATTGATCTGGATATCACCGGTAGAACTAAAGCCAACCTATCTACCTTTCCTTAAATAACTTACCTCTCTCTCTTGCTCAACAAAAGTTTTCAGTGCTAGCACTTTCATTCCCCCTGGCTCTTGATCTCTTACTTGTTTTATTTCTTATATATCGCTCTTCTCTGCTGCTTCTCCAGTGCATGGTATATTGCTGTATATTTGTCATCTTCTGAAACTCCCCATGTTTCTCGTCTTCTATATCTCTATAACCCAATCGGGATGATTACAGAGAGTATAACCCTTGTTTAAGTTGAACGCGTGTGTAAGATTCTACAACTCACGTTTTCTCTGAGCACGTGACAAATCTGTGCTAGGTTCTCTCCACGCGACGTTGGCGAAGTCATTGCTAGAACTGTGGGTATTCTGTTTTCTTTTTCGAAGAAGTTAAGGTGTGTAATGAAGAAGGCTGGGATGGTTCACGCAATCACCAGCATGTGGCGATTCCTGTCATATCCCGACGCCATTACTGCGAAAAGTACCATGCTTTAGGAGCATGCGGCATTCTCTTATACTTCTATTAGCTTGCGCTCTTACTGTGCGAAGACTGGTAATCCATTCTCAGTTGGCTGAACGCATTATTTTAAGGTTTTGATGATTTTATGAAGGGAAATACCAGCCACAAGATTATGTGTGAACGAATAATTTTGGATCTGCTAAATTTTTACTCAATCTACTCACTGAAGCTTAAAAATCTAGAAATATGGTTTTTGTTGAAGTTCAGAGACAAGAAATCGGTAGTTAAAGGTGTTGGTGTAATCATGTAAACAAGTCAGGCACGAAGAATCATATGCGCGTTACATTGTCACGTGTTAGTTCTCATGTGCTGGCGATCCGATCATGTGGTCTTCATCTGCATGCCTAATTGAAAAGTCAGAAATACTTTAGTGAGTGCAATTTAGGCCACATACGTGCACCCAGAAGCAATATTTTGTGAGACGTTGTCTTCACTAGCAAATGCTAGTTTTTCTCTGTGTTAGTACCTAGTTTATATGATTAAACTGCTGACTGTATATGTTACAATGCCAAGTAAACACGCTCGGACATGTATTTCGAAGTTATACGCTCCCAGACAAAACAATAATATAGCTTTCCCGAACATTTTGCATCCTGCAGACGTTTGATGTTGGGTGTACATACACAAAACGCAGCAGTGTAATGGTGGCATTACACTTTGTGCTCAAGCAATCATTGCGCGTTCATCGTTCCTTGGCATAAACGCGCAATGCTCAATTCCTGAACTGCTTATACGACACCCGTGCCAAATCCAGAACGAGCTTCATTATTAGCAATGACCGTTATCTTAATTCATATAAAACACTCGACGTTCGTACCGAATGCATCGACCGCACTTCACGTCGAAGCGTAGGCTCGCAACAGTTATTACTCGATTAATGTAATCGCGGGCCTGAAGTGAGACAAAGAAGTACTTATGGGCATACTGTGTGAACCCTGTACAACTGCGTGATCCCTGTGCGAAATACACCCACAAGTGCATTTGCATTTAAGCGATTTGCCGCCGAGCAACTGGTGTTGTGGCGCACGCATCTGCGCAGACAATTGTGCTCACGTTTTCCCGTTGTCGAAGAGTTGTACGGCGGCGTTAACTACTACAAACGTTTCAATTCAACCTGTTCAAAATCAAAAATACGTGTTGGAGCCTCAAGTGAGCCCCCCGCGTCACAAAAACTGCCCTTGTCACGTGTGCAAAGGCTGCGCTGTCAGTCGCAGTAGTAAAGCAACGCTGCTTCCTACTTCCGCTGCCATCGCCTCCCTTCCTTCTCCTGAAAAAGAAGAAACAAAAGGACTTCGTCGCTTCATCTCCAATCGCAGAACGTCGCCGCTTCTCGTGCAGTTTCTCGAGGCTATGAAGATTGAGAGCATCCGGACAAGAAGCAGAGATCAGCCAAGCGCGCCTCAATTAGAGGAACGCCGAAATTCCGCTTTCTTTCTATTTCTTGTTTCTCCGAGACTGTCATCAAACGCTGAGAACCAGCGTGCGCGGTATCAAAAAACAAAATTGCGGCAGTGAAAAGGGAAGCGAATGGCGTCGTCGTCGATCGGCGATGAAGGGTAGAAATGTCTTCGGGCGAGGGTGTGATTAATAATGCGGTCGCCGGTACGCACGGTTTTGAGCCAGTGTGCTAATCGCTTTTCCTTTCTAGATTCGGGTACCATGCAGTTCAGAAAAAATGGAAGAAAAAACCATCATCAGCTAGAACAAGAACGTTATGTGTGTTGAAAGTGAAGAATCGCTCTGAACGTTGGTGTGGGAGTCGGCAGGAGGAGGGGGTGTCGGAAGGCGGCAACCACCGCAATGATGTCGGTCGTTCAGCCAAAGGAGGGCGTTGTAACGAGGCTCCATCGAGGCGTCCGCAAAGCTTGCGCGCGGCGGCTTTTTCACTAATGTTGGTTTTTCCTGATCTCCGGTTTCTTTTTCTTCTCCTGTTGCTGCTCATCTTCTCTCTCTCTCCTTTTTTTAAAGAAAAATGCGTGTTAGTCTTCTTTTTACACGTCGACAAGATGAAAAGCATGCTTGTGCAGCCCTCATCACACCCTGCCGACGCCTCGAAATCAATATAGCGCGCGGCGTTAATGGCTTCTAACGTCGATCTGTGTCTCTCTCTCTCTTTCCTTTCTTTTCTGGCTTAGCACAGCTTGTATTACGACGCGCATCGCATCTGTTAAGGACCGCGTAATAGATTTCTTCCTGCGGGCTACCGATTCTGTGGATCGTTACCGAGTAATATTTACAAACAAAGCCTGAAAGCAAAGTGCGTATATTATCAGTGATGTTAGGGGAAAGTTAGGGCACACGTCAGGGGTTCTGGGCACATTTTCGTCAGCATCGGGGGCCGCCTGAGACATGGGGCTGAATAACAACATTTACCTCTACATGCTTAGCGTTTTGCCTGTGTTAATTCACATATTAGGGTAAGAGGCTCGAGGTCTTCCGACCGAGCCCGTATGGTACAACTTATAATTACTCATTTACACAACAGAAGTGATGATGTTTAATGTCACATTTTTACAACGCTACAAATGAGACAGCGGGCTAAGCTTAGATGTTATGTGGAATCAAAAGGGCTCATCCCAAACGAGGTACGGTTCGCGCTACTCATACATGCAGATTCTTGTATTTATCTATTTGTTTAGTCGACAGGGTTGCTTCTATTTGCTGCATACAATGGGCAGCGAATGCGTCAGCTGGAGCACTGAAGATGAAGACACCAGCTGAACCATTTCCCATCTCTCGAAAGAGTAAACTATGTTTTCTTAACACCGAGATCCCCATCACTTGATTTTACTGTCATGTCCTCAACCAAGCGCGCGTCTCTTTGAAACCCCCAAGGGGTAGAATATATCGAATTTAGCGTACAAATAGGCCAGCGATTTGCCCCTAAATTCAGTCATTTTGCTGCAAGCTCATTGGCTCTCAAACGTGCGCACAAAAAATCAAAAAACAAGAAAACGCACCGAATGTTTCAGTGGCCGTTGAACTATATACAAGGCGTCCCAATGATCACGCAGCATGACTTGAAAAAAAAAAGTAACGGTGTTACGTGAAGCAAACTAAGTGCATGTCGTTCCCATTATACTGAAGTAGCCGCAACTAATTCTCAATGCAAAGCATTTCTTAGTGAACTTCGGCCACTTTGAGCGTATCTATCTATCTATCTATCTATCTATCTATCTATCTATCTATCTATCTATCTATCTATCTATCTATCTATCTATCTATCTATCTATCTATCTATCTATCTATCTATCTAACTAACTAACTAACTAACTTTACCTCTTGTGGCTGTTTCGATGAAGGGATCTATACCAAAATTTTTATGCCATAACATGACTGTATTACAAGCATAACTGACTAGTCATAACATCAAAATTATGACATGTATGTCATGAATGTTATGATTTACATTTCATGGTCTTGCTGCTCTTGTGGTGGTCTCGTTCACACGACATGTTGCGAAACTGCTGTGGTATGACATGACTTCATGAAGAACACAAGCGACAAACCCTAACATGATAATAATGAGATGCGTGTCATCTAACAACATGGCTAAATGGCACATTCCTGATGCGCTCACGGCCGTTTCGCTAGCCCCGTCATGGTGGTCTAGTGGCTAAGGTACTCAGCTGCTGACCCGCAGGTCACAGGTTTGAATCCCAGCTGTGGCGGCTGCATTTCCGATGGAGGCGGAAATGTTGTAGGCCCGTGTGCTCAGATTTGGGTGCACGTTAAAGAACCCCAGGTGGTCGAAATTTCCGGAGCCTTCCACTACGGCGTCTCTCATAATCATATGGTGGTTTTGGGACGTTAAACCCCACAAATCAGCCGTTTCGCTAGCTTCACGTATACCAAACTTGGTATTACGTAACGTGAATGGACTATGAAGGTAAATGGCATGTTCAAACATGATAATCATGACGTGAAAGTCATGTACGGCGTAATTTACGTTGGCCTCGAAACGTTGGGTTGATTTTAAAGTGACATATAAACATTCCTCATTCGCGCATCGCATATCATCAATTCCCGCTGTACGTAAGACCTGCCCTTTTTTTGGAAGGAGAGGATGAATCAGTCCGCATATATTTGTAACTCATGAAGTACTCACCCAATTATCAAAATGTCAATGAGACAAATGTGCACGTGTTGAAATGAGATCTGTCTGTGCTACTTCAAAAATTCATTGCGTGCTCATTTTTTTGCCTGTCAATCAATAAAGCCTGTAAAGTATGTAAATTAACACCTTACTGCACTCACACCCGCGAAGTACAGCAGCACCGAACAAATAATGTTACTGGAAGCAACCGTTTTGCCTCTCCCAGCGCTTTGCACCAAGGGTACAGGTTGGGTGCCAACAATATGTGTCACAGTTTTGCAGGAATTTCTTCCGCTTGAGTGTGCGTCGCTATCACCATTGCATATCGCGCAGTCAACTGTTCTCATTGATAACGCGTCCGACCGCTGTTCTGAATAGAGAGATTGCAGCCTGACTGTGTAAGATACAGGCGGCACGTTACTTCGAACGGGGAGGGGCAGATCGTGCGATCCGCATTTCTTTTTTCTTTCTACATTTCCTTCATAGCTACTGGCTATATCAAAGTGAGCTTGTTTGAGCAGCGCAACAGTCTAGTCACGTGTTACTTTTCGTACATCGCCTGCTTTCTTTATTCTAGGGAAAAGGGAGCACGCAATTAGTACATTGTTGAAAGTAGCGCAGACAGATGTATTGGCATTTTAATAATTAGCGAAGAACTTTTTATTTACCGATATGCTTATGACTAAATAATTAATTGCCAACAACGAAAAATTCAGCAGCGGCTACTACAGTACACTGGAAACAATATGCACTGGCTTTGCTTCGCTGTTACACCGTTCCTTTTTTTTTTCAATCGCGCTTAATTGGAACGCCCTGTATATAGACACTGTTCCAAACACCTCGGCAAATCGATCCCATTTTACCCGTAAGCAATGGTTCGCCCCCTTTTGCTTGCCACACTACATCTTCATAACTCATCCCCCAATAATGGGCACCTACTTAACTCAGTTTCACGGGCGGGTTATTGCGTTCGCGGCATACACTGCTCAAACACACCAGCACCTACTGTAGAACACGGTGTGTGTGCTAACGGCCCGCCACAGGGAGCTCGCGAATGACCCCGCCCTGCCTTCATCAGTTAGCGGCGGAATCGCTGAAAGCGTCGCAAAGGCTACCAGGGGCTCCTTGCCTTGTGGCTACGTTAGAGAGGCCGCTGCCCCTGACAGCGTCATGAGTTGCGGTGAGCTGAGCACTCGTGCTCGTTCGTCGTACACCGTCCGATGCGCCCGTAGCAGCGGGAGCAACTCCAGCGGGCCCTAAACTTGGGTAAAACGCTTTCGGCAGCCCGCTTCTTCCGTGGTACGGGCGGCGATGGCGCACCGCTAAATATAGCGGGAGTTCGTTGCAGTTCCTCGCAGCCACTCGCTTGGCATAAGCCGAAGACCACGGCAGATACACTCCCATATTGCTATGAGAGAGAGAGAAAAGCGATGAGAGATAGAGCTTGCGCCTTGGTGCACGGTTCGAGCGATTGCTTTATTGCGAGAAAGGGAAGAGCGTGGCCCCGGAGCTTTGGGACTCGATCGAACATCGCCGCGCAGCTTTTCCCTTTCCGAACGGTATTCATCCTCGCTCCCGCGCGGCCAGGTGCGCGCTTTCTCAAAACGCTCCGGTCAGCGGATAACTGTGGATAAAAATAAAGGCAAAACGAACGTATACTAGTGCGAGGATGCGCACTCGCGGACCACCCACTGATGGCGTTTCGGTTCGTCTTTCGGCGCTATTTCACGACAGCCACTGTCGTTCGCTCGCACATCGGCTGCCGAAGACGACCACCGTGCGTCGTCGCCACGGGACAAAGAGAACGCGTTCAACTCTTTCCCCATCTCGTCTGTGGAGATTTGGTCGCTCCACTGGGCCGTTCTCTCCGCTTCCTTATATACTTCTTCTCATATTTTTTGTCGTGTGCGCTGTTCGTTACAGAGCGGGAACGAAAAGTAGACAATGATAGAATACTCCTCTCGAGCGAGCTAGTCTTCGCACTCAATCATTCAGTGCCTGACGCCTTTTGTTCGGCGAAGGCGTTTACTGGGTAATCTTGTTCGTTTTTATTATTATTATTATTGTGATTTTCTACACGCTCACCGTCGTGATGCTGTCAACTGCACGTTCGCCCATACGCTCGTACCAAGATGCGTGCGGCTGTCACTGTCCGTTCTTTCGCATTCGAGGGAAATCATTTCCACCTGTAGTGATTGCTTGCCCAGGTATGCACCCGCCGGCCCCTTCGACCGGTACGGCGCCGTGTTAGTTCACGATGCATTGTTCGCTTACTGTGAGTCTTGTGTCGGCGTGTTTGCGTTTCGTGGCGAACTTTCGCTTCGCTTGAATGAAGGCGAAATAACAGCGCAGCACGAAATTTTTTTGTCCAAGACCTGCCATTACGGAATCGGCCTGGACAGGTAGCGTGGAGAGGTGGAGTCAGAGACGAGCTTCTGCCATAACACGTATGCCTTATGCATACACCTGGTAGGCGAGGACTTTTTCGCTCCGAGGGTGCTTATATTGTAGGCCTTGCTGCTAACCCTTTTGTGTATGCATACGCATCTCACGATGTCTTTTTTTTTCAGGGTAAAGAAAAAACAAATAAGTGGTACGCAGCAGTGCGTGCCCCGCCTCTTGAGGGGGTGTATATGTTGCACGGATGTCGACGGGGACATTTCAGACAGGTAATCTAAGCAACAACAACAAAAGGCTGTGCGAACGAACGCATGCTGCATTCGAGGGTGTAAATGTCACTCAGACGTCGACGGTGCCAATCAAAAAGGGTACGCAATGCGGTGTTCGCACATGTCGATATGAGCGCGCCGTCCCGGATTGTTATTAAATGTACATATAGGCAATATTACCCACCCATAGTGAGAATGGCCATTGCCTCAACAAACAAAGATGCGCTATACAATAGGATGGATACATAGAAGAATTACGAGACAGTGCAACATTCCCGCTGCCACCTGCTTTCCCGGGCTTGCATTTGCTCAAGTCGTATCACTGTGACTTCACCTTCATAAAATAAGCTCTGTCATTCTTTTTTTTTTCCTTTTGAGTAGAGTCCGCCCTTTCTCGACACACAATATTGTGCCTTAGGAAAGACGGGCAGAATGGTCAACATAGTAAACCGTATTTTTCCACGCACCTAAATCTTTCCGTACCGATAGCAGCTCGTCAGCGAGAAGCATCTAGTTCTAACCAAACAATACGTTTACTTAAATATCTGAGCTCTCCAGCATGCCACGTTGTAGCAGATGCTTTAGGATTGCTCGAATAACAGGTGGTTAAAACATAAAAGAACAAACTTTTTTTTCATAAAAGCGTTGTGTTGCTGAGCGAAGCTCCATCCATCGGTTGACATTGGTAGATTGATGGCGTCTAATTTATGACGTTAACTAACGCACACCTATCAATCGTGGTTTAGTCTAAAAATAATCGTAATTTCGTCTGTTATCAGCACGTGGGCTTTATGCAAATGAATTACACGTGGCACTCTTCCAGTTACACAGCACTACCATATGGGTGAGCAAGATGCGAGAACAAGGTGTACGAGGGCTCGCTGTATACATATATCCCTGCCGCTGTATTGCTCACCATGTTTATAAACGTGGCACGAGTCTGTCCAGGGTTCTTGTTTTCGGCCATAATTGAGTCGGGAAAATGCACTTAGTGTCACTTAACTCGTGCTTCTCTGAAACGGCTGTCATGAAATTTCTTACGCAAAGACACATATACTGAGGCATGAATCACCACTTCGGTCGTGCGTCGATGCGTGTTTATTACGCATCGTTTCATCACATTGTTTTGGCTTATATTTGCTCAAACAACGTCGGTATCACGCTACCTCTATATCGTCCCTTTTACAGCAGGCCACTTGAAGGAGAGCAAATTTCACGACCGAGTATATGAACCACCACCGCCAGTTCGTGTTGTATGTGTTGGTTGGTTGGTTGGTTCCTCAACACCTTGGCGCAACCCACCTAAGGGGATAGGTCATGAATCGGATGGTGCCTTGCTTTTTAAATTAATTCACTTGAAAGAGAGGGTTGGATTAATTAGGTAATATAGGTAATAATAAAAAGGTGTTAAAATTCTAAACAAAAACCTTGAAAAAAACATAATAAACACACAAAAAAGGAAAAAAATATACATAAAACAACTGAAGTTATTTTCTCACAAACTGTTTATTTTCGTTTCTGTTTTCTTTATTTCTGTAGTTCTTTCTTCCCTATCTTACCTATTCCTACCTCCGCCCTCCCCCGCCTCACGTGTAGGGTAGCGAACCGAGCCTAGCTTAGGTAATCCTATTACGTTTCTGCTTGCTTTCTTTCTCTCCCATTGCCACAATATATCAACGAGAGTCGCAGCAAAAAAACTATGAACGCGGCAAACGAAAACTAATGGAAAAATTACAAGTCGGCCATTCGAAGTTGTGACAACGTACACACCTTAGAAAACATGAGCGTTGTCGAATACATCACGAACGCTGTTTATCCCCTAGAAACTCACAAAACGGGGGACGAGAGGTTGAGAGAGATGGCGAAAACAAGAACAAAAAAAGCGGTTAATAAAAACAAAAAATAAGGCTGGCACGTTTGCACAGCCGAGTAGCTGAAATTCAATAAGCGCCCGGCCTACACGGCAGAGCCCCATCAAAGGTGCTCAACTTGTCGCGATCTGACCTTCTCCTTTACGCACACATACACCAAACGTATTGCTCAAATCGCGCTGTCAAAAGCCCTTTTCACTCATCGATCATCGCGGGCAACGCGAAGTGACAAACGGCTCAGCGCGTTCCTTTCGGTCGCAGCCGTGTCGTTGGCGGTGAAGCTCAAAAGACGACGACGAAGATGAAGTTCTCGTTTTTTTTCTTTTTTTTATTGGTGTCGGGGTAAGCACCCCGCTGAGTAGATTGCCGTTTTGCGTGTCTGTTATTCGCTTTGCTAAAGGATGGTGGATGTACAGTGTACAGTAAACGCGTTGTTGGTGAGGTCAAGCCGTGCCCGTGATGTTTCTACAACAGCGGAAATGAATAATGGTTTTATTCGTATCGGCGCGATCCTATTGGCAGCGAGGACCTCCACTAGAGACGTCAGCGCTGCGATCGTTTTGACGTCACAGATAGGATGCGTGTGCTCGCCTTGCTACGTAGTAGTTGAAAGATACGGCGGCTTTGCTTTCGCGACACCACTTGCATCGTTCTCCATGCGTGCACCGGTTCTTAGTTGCTGTTTTACGGTGCAAATTAGACACGAGAGTGGCACCGGGGGCACCGATTCATTCGTTTCATTCATTCAATGTTTATTCAGACAAAAAAACAATGATTGCCTAGGTTGAAGGGACTAAAAGCAGACTACCTCTGCCTGACTAAGGTCCCTCCACCCATACATTTCATGAGCGTGTATTCGTAGTTTGCTTGCCTGTATTGCCATGTCTTACCGCTTCCTCAAGCACAGAGCTTCAAAACAAACGTAAACACGCACGGTGTCCACAGCAAAAGCGCGAAAAATGCGATGTTCTAGCAGATAAAACAACCAGGCATCCTATAAGTGACGTCATCACGTAGGTGGCGCCATGGTAAGTCCTCGAGTCCAATAGTGCGCAGTGCAAAGAGGAGACGTGCATTGTATTTTGGCCTCTCTTCCGCTAAACGCTCAAGATGGGCCAACTCGTTTGTGTTCCATTGTACAGAACAAAACACGCCTGTGGGTGTTATGCTGCGTCCTTGCTCGAACGATTGGGAACAGCGAGCGTATGATTATCGCTTTCGGTGTGCTCACTCTACTTTCTCTCTTTCATTTCTCATATTCTTTGTTTTGCTTTACTTAATCTGTCATCCTCTCTTTTCTCCGCCCCAAGAATAGAGGGGCGAACGAACTACTTGCAAGGTTGACCTTTCTGCCGCTCCCAGTCTTCGTTTCCGTCTCTTTACCTGTTTTGAGGCCGTAATCGAAACTTTCGCGGTGTTTTGATGATCATGCCTATATTGCGTGTTTTCGATGAACTAAGCCCGCCTGAGCCTTTTATTATCCTATATTCTTTTTCAAAAGCCTGATGTGCAAGCTTTGCAAACATTTGTATGTAATAATGAATGAGTCACACATACAGTTGGGCTGTTAGTGTTGGTGCACTCGTTTATAACCGGAAAAAACTGTGTGACAGTTTCTGGATGTGATACAGAATTTTTTTGTTAAGCTTGCTGCAATTTATTCATTTTACTCTGATAAAAATGATGACCTGGGCATTCATTGTGCTGTAGCATTCATTGTGCCACATCAAATTAAAACTAGGAGATTTTATTTACCTAAACCAAAACAAAAAAATTACGAGGAACTTGGATTTTTTTTTTTGCTGACAAATAACACCAACGACATGGGCACAAAACTTTCACGACTTGGGTTTTATAAGGTCATCTTTTTTAAAACGCAGTTTATATTCTCATGCAGTGCACCTGACATTTTCTTTTCGGTGCACTTTTACTACATGGAACGAAATAACTTTATTTAGGTCATTTTGAGTGGGTGGCCGCACGTAGCACCTTTACGATATGGCCCCACCCAATCACTTAAGTGTGCTGCAATTAGCGGCCGGTAACCCAATATCTTGTTTATTAAAATGAAAACACAGACAAGACAAACAAGAGTCTTAGCCAATAGTCTTTGTTATCTTAGTCGTTGTACTCTTTGTACTAAAAGCTGAGTTATACAGGTTTTTTTCCTCTGTCCCAGCCACTTACTGTACAACTGTGCGTGGTAAAAATAAACGAAACTCTCTAAACTTTAAACTCTCTCTCTCTGTGCGTGGTGTCGATACGCATTAAAAAACTCCAGCTGGTCTAAATCCCCCGGAGGCCTTCACTACGGCCTCTCTAGCAGCCTGAGCCACTTTAGGACTTTGACCTCAATCAACTAATCTCTCCTATAATCTTGAACCGAAGAGTTTCTACCCAGATCATTTTTCTTTCTGGCCAACTTAAACGTTTTACTTTGTGAGAATTCCCTTATCGTTCATTCAGCCACGACAAATCCCGTTGACGGTGACCTTGCAGGAACAATTTATTCCGCAGCACACACTAGACACTCCAAAGTCGTTTCGACACCGCTGTGGAGGCTGCCGCGAACGCATCTTAGCTGAGACTCTCAAGTTCGTAGCACGTCCTCTTCGGGTCCGAAGAGGATAATCATTGGGATCAACACAAAGAAAAAAGGCTTCCACCATGCTCCGGCAGGGTTACAGTCCTCCGGCCGCCGGTCGATGACGAAGTCGTCTGCCTTCCCCAGAGGGCATGCCACGGCACCACTGTGAGAGTGCTTTGTCCGCTCCAGCTGTCGCGTTCAATTTTCGCGCGCACGCTTTTCTGGTTACCACGCTGCGGGACGGCTTGCCTCCCGGCAATAGAAGGCTGCCGCAAGAAAGCCGATGGCCTTCCCTGAGGCCCCTGTGGCTCGAGTAATACAGACACGCGCCGTCACTCACTCCCGAATCACTCGAATGCGGCATGTGCGGACGGCCTTAGTGAAACCGGGCCTTTCCGTGAAACCTCGGGGCGTTTAAGAATGGGCCGTTTCGCAACTGCACACTCGTTCGCAATCGTCACCCAAGAAAGCGAAGGCGTGCGAACGCCGTCGTCTCACGCTTTTCAAAATTCCATGCTCGCTCTAGGTTACCCAACTGCGGTGAATATCTTGTGCTGTGCTGGCCATGCGAGTAAACCTCGGATGTACTGGCAGACCACTTTGAAGGGTAATTCGATGAAGAGTAATGCGATAATGCGAAGCTTTAAAGAGTAGTGTTTGTCAGCTAACTAGACATTTCACCAGGTTGAGCTTTTCAGCTCTAGTCTATTTATCTTTCTTTCTCTTTCTCTCTTTCTCTGTATGTTTGCGCAAGAGAGAAGGATTTAAGTCCGTGTTAACCAAGTATACTTAAAACACCCACACTATCGCGCTTGCCGTAGTAGTCTATTGAAACACCCACAAATGTAGAAGCTCAGGCGGGCTTAGTGATTCTCGCTACGGTGAGCCGTTTTTAGCTAGTCTGTCACCGAGACCATTCAGAGTAAGCGAAATTCAAACCACTCACTCTTCTGAAAGCAAGGAAGCTTTGTAGGAATATTACCCACGGTTGGTTCGTGCGCTCATTTCCAGTAACTGGTCGTAAATGCTACATTTGTGAAGGCGGAAGCACCTTCTTTGAAAAAGTGAATTTTCATAAACTGATGCTAGCTGCTATAAAAAGGGAAAAAAGTCTGTTGTCATTGTACTTCAACCTATATTCAAAATGCATATTTATAAAGACTCAGAGAGATGCTCGCGGAAAAAGACAGAAAGGAGTCCGACAGACAGAGAGACTATAAAATATCATCATCAAACGCCGGAAGAAGAAGAAAGAAGACTGTTGCCTGGAGCGAGCGCGCGCTACTTCACTTCTTCCAATAAACCGTATTCGTTCAAAGCAGTCCCTGGTCTCGATCGTCTTAAAATGGTGCCGTGACCAGGATACTACCTCCTCGCCGGCAAGAAAGGTTAACCTGCCACAGAGCAGCAGAGAAGAAGACGGCGGAGGAGCAGAGGATCGACCTGGATCGAGCGACGAGACCACGGTGGACAGTACGAGCATCAGAACGAACGATTGACAAGTAAGGAGTCATTGTTAACCACCTCAATATGAGCAAAGAAGTGATAACGAAGAAAAGGAAAGCGCTTTGCTCCCAGATCACGCGACTGATTAACGCAGCCGAGCAGCAAATTAATGATGGAGCCAACCGGGAGCAGCTGCTTACAGCGCAGGCGCAGATTAAAGCAATAAGCGACAGTCTCAAGAGCGCAAACGAGCAAATGGAAAAGTTTCTAACAGAAGACAATGCCGAAGCTGAATTCGAAAGCGTCATAGAGTACGACATGAAATTAACGGCTATCTTATCTGCAATAGAAACCAGACTTCGACAGCCTGAACAATCGGATTCAAGCGATAGGACAAGGCAGGTGATGCCCTCAAGTACAGGACAAGAAGCAACGGAACTAGTTAAACTACCAAAGCTTGAAATGATAAAGTTTGGGGGGAAAACTTTGGAGTGGAACCGCGTTTGGTCTCAGTACGAGTCAGCAGTTCATCTGAGACCGAACATGAGCAAGGGACAGAAGTTCAATTACTTGTTAGCATCACTAACCGGAAAAGCTGCGGCTGCTATAGAAGGACTTCAGTACTCGGCAGAGGAAAATTATGATAACGCAATCAAAATACTGCAAAAAACGTTCGGCAATCGAGAACATTCCGTTGAAATGCACATGAATGAGCTATTGAGTTTGGAGAAAGTGAGGTCTGTTCAAGATACCGATGACTCAAAATAGGCTAGTACAGAGAGTGCAAGTTAACATATTGGCACTCAAGTCACTAAAAGTGGAAACCGAGAGCTATGCGCCGATGTTATTACCGGTATTGAAAAGAGCAATTCCACCAGAATTATCAGTGCAGTTCAAGTCAAAAGAGGCTATGAGAAGCAGCTCAGCTTCAGAAAATGGCGAGCAAAACAACGCAACGGGAAAGGCGTGCGAGGGAAAGCTGGACAGGCTTATGTTATTCTTAAGAGAGCAAGCGGCTTTTCGTGAAGAAACACAACGTGAACAAGAGAGGATAACTGCAAAACCAAGAGAGAACCGCGGACAGATGCGCACAACTTCAAGCTTCTATAGCTCAGCGGACAGAATATGCTTATTCTGCAAGCAGAAATCCCACGCAACCGAAAACTGTCGTAGGAGCATTCCAATGAATGAAAAGAAAGCTATGCTTACCGAAAATAGAGCATGCTTCAGATGCACGCGACCAAACCGCACTGCACGTATTTGCAAGGCCCAAGTAAAATGCAAGCGATGCAAGGGACGACATGCCACGTCAGTGTGTAGAACGGTGATGCAGAAAACAAGGGCAGAGCTGGTCTCAACAGCGCAGGCCGAAGCGACGACATCTACGCTACAAGCAACCGAAAATATCAAGCATAAGTTTGTGCTTTTGCAGACGGCTATAGCGTGCGTAGAAGGAGAAACATGTGGCCGACATTGCCGTTTGTTATTAGACAGCGGAAGTCAACGTTCATTTATTGAAGCGGGATTAGCGAAAGAAATAGGTGCGAAGGTGTTGCGACAGGAAAGGCTGACGATTGGTTCATTTGGAGGAGACGAAAAGGTCAAACTAATGAACGTGGTGCAAGTGACTGTACGATCACGAGAAACAAGCACGTTAACAGTGATTGAAGCGTTACAAGTCGACGTCATCTCGCACAGTTGTATACCCACTCCAACTAAGAAACTCGGCGAGAAAATGAAACTGCTAAATATGCAAGTGGCTGATCACAGGACCAAGACGACTGCAACAAATTCTGTAGAACTACTGATCGGCTCAGACTATTATTGGGAATTTTTTACTGGTAGAACTCAAAGAATCGAGGACAGACTGATGGCTGTAGAAACTATACTGGGATGGGTACTGCAAGGGCCGTCAGAGCAAAGCAAGACAAAACTAACACATAATCAAGCAGTCATGGTTCTGAAGGTCGAAGCTGCGGAGACAGAACTCCAGCAAGAGCTACAGAAGTTCTGGAGCCTGGAGTCAATGGGGATCACAAGAAATAGTTTGGATAACACCGGAAATGAAGTGGTCGAAGAATTCGAGCGCAAGATTGTACAACAAAACAGGTCGCTATCAAGTCAGCTTGCCATGGAAACAGGACGTAAACTTGGAAAGCAACAAGGAAAATGCGATAAAAAGACTACAGCAACTGAATAAAAGGCTGCAAAAAAAATGAAGGCATGCTGTATCGCTACGACAAAGCTATATCAGAGTACATGGCACTAGGAGTCGCAGAGGAGGTCCAAGAGCCATCAGAACAGCCAAATGCACTTTGCTACTACATGCCACATCATGCGATCATTAGAGAGGACCGAGCCACAACAAAGGTTCGAGTAGTGTTTGACGCCTCATCACATTCTAGAAAAGGCATGTCTCTAAACGAGAACCTAGAGGCAGGACCCAATTTGAATGAGGACATGCTATCGCTGCTCATTAATTTCCGAAAAGAAAAGGTGGCGTTAGTTGGAGATGTTGAAAAGGCATTTCTACAAATCTCTATGCATGAAGAGGATAGAGATGCAATGAGATTTCTGTGGTGGAAGCATGACGCTGAAGGAAGGTTAATGAATGAAATGCAAACATGGCGCATGACAAGAGTAACGTTCGGAACAACACCAAGCACGTTTATACTGGCAGCTACAATTAAACACCATTTGAAACAAGTGGAAGACCAGTTTCCTGATACGACAAGGACACTGCAGAAAGCGATCTACGTGGATGATGTCATTTTGGGAGCAGCAACGCTTGATGAAGCAGTTAAGTTGTACAAAGAGGCAAAGCAAGTGTTCAGAGAGGCAGCGATGAATTTGAGAAAATGGACGTCCAATGAAGAGCGATTAAACAAAATAATTGATGAAAACGAAAGAGACGATTCTCACATAGATATTCAATCTAGAGGATTTACAATGCTTCTGGGCTTAATATGGAAACACTCAAAGGACATGATTTGCTTCCCTATTGAAAAGTAGAATTTATTAACAGATACAACGCACTTGACAAAACAAAAGGGCTGTGTTACAAACCACAGCGAAGATATTTGACCCACTCGGTTTGTTGTCGCCATTCACAGTACGTGCGAAAATAGGACTGCAGAGACTGTGGAAAATGAACGTAACGTGGGACGACCAGCTCCCTAAAGATGAATGCGACAAATGGAAGAACCTTACGTCTGAAGCGGAGGACTTTCGAGTTCTAGAAATCCCACGATGCTACGCAAGCAAGAATCAACCAATACAAGCATACAAGCTGCATGTATTTGCCGACGCAAGTCCATTAGCATACGGAGCGGCAGCATACTTGATAGCAGTATACCACGATGGAAGCAAAGAATCAAGGCTAGTAGCAGCAAAAAGCCGCGTAGCTCCAATTAAAGAGCTGACATTGGCGCGACTTGAACTGATGGCAGCGGTGGTAGCATCAAGATTATGCGACTACATCAAAGGTCATTTCAACGAAAGCTTTCAGGAAATACACTGCTGGACGGACTCGATGATTGTGCTGCACTGGATCAAGGGAACAAGCAAAAGAGATCAGTTTGTTGCCAACAGAATCGCAGAAATTAGAGAAAAAACACTTCAAGCAAGCTGGTCATTCGTTCAAAGTGACGACAACCCTGCTGACCTACTTACACGAGGAATAAGCGCAAAGGCATTGATAACGTCAAAGTTATGGTGGAATGGTCCCGAATGGATAGCATCACTGGAAAAGAACTCAGTAAGCATAGTTGGCACAAATACAGACGTGGAAGACCAGCATAAAACACAATGTCACCAATGCATGGCAAGATCCGAAATTGCGCCAATCTTGGAAATCGAAAGGTATTCATCATACGGACGGCTTATAAGAGTGACAGCATGGGTGTTCAGATTCATAAACAACACAAGAAAGGAAATTCACAAAGGGCCGTTGACAGGAAAAGAGGTAACAAATGCAGAGAAATACTGGATAAGACAGACCCAAATATTACTGAGACAAACAAAGGGTGAGGCCTATTCAAACGATCGATCATTTGAAATTAATGGACACGAAGTCTACCTTGATGACGATGGAATCATCAGACAGAAAGGACGACTGCAGTGCAGCCAAGAATTCAACAAGCACGTAATAGTAATTCCAAAGGATGAACATTTCACGGAACTGCTAATACGTCACGTGCATAAAATGGTATCACACGGAGGAGTTCAAGTGACGCTAGCGCAACTTAGAACTAAGTTCTGGATATTGCAGGGTAGACAAGCAGTGAAAAGAGTTCTAAACAAATGTGTCGTCTGCAAGAGGCATAACTCCAGACCGGCGACTCAAGACATACCTCCACTTCCGGCAGACAGAGTCACTGAAGCAGAGCCATTCAAAGTTACGGGAGTTGACTTCACAGGACCTCTTTACGCAAAGGACAAGTACCAGATTGTGAAGCAATATGTACTGATATTCACCTGCGCGGTAACAAGAGGAGTACACTTGGAAGTTACCAACGATTTGTCATCGTCGAGTTTTTTACAAGCATTTCGACGATTTACAGCTCGAAGGGGAATACCAGCCGTAATATACTCGGACAACGCCAAAACATTTATAAAAGCTGGAAAGGAAATCAACAGAATGCTCGAAACAATTAACAACGAGGTCTTAAAGAATTACTGCAGTGGCCAACAAATTAAATGGAAAACAATAGCCGAGTGCGCGCCATGGTGGGGAGGATTTTACGAGCGCCTCATAAGAAGCTTGAAGACGTCGATGCGAAAAATAATATCGAAAAGCACAGCTTCGGTAGAGGAGCTACGCACTATTGTAGCAGAAGTTGAAGGAACACTCAACAATCGACCATTGACTTACGTATATGGAGAACCTGATGAGCCAATGCCACTAACGCCGGCAGACATCATAGGTGGACGGCGACAGCTTCAAGACGGACAAACAAGACTATACAACGGTGACATTGAAGACGCATGGCGACGCAGATGCAAACTCGTGCGCGCTTGGTGGAAAAGATGGCATCAAGAATATATCAAGGAAATAGGAGCTACGGTCAAAGCCAAGACACGGCAAGCAAAACCACTCTCACCGGGTGACATCGTGTTGGTTGAGAACAAGGCTCCAAGAACATTTTGGAAAATGTGCCGGATTGAAAAGCTCTATCCTGGGCGAGACGGAATCGCAAGAGCTTGTCTCCTTCGCACAGGCAAAAAAGAGCTTCTAAGAAGATCGGTGAACCACATATTCCCAATGGAAGGTTGTTTCAAATAGCCCGCCAGAGCTTATCACATTTCAACTTGGGCGGGCGGGAGCCTATAAAATATCATCATCAAACGCCGGAAGAAGAAGAAAGAAGACTGCTGCCTGGAGCGAGCGCGCGCTACTTCACTTCTTCCAATAAACCGTATTCGTTCAAAGCAGTCCCTGGTCTCGATCGTCCTTAAAAGAGACAATGCCAACAGGTGTGAAGATTGTGCTAGTTGGCGTTGCATCCTTCAAGCTTGCTACAGCACCAGGTGCATCCGAAGCCAGTACGCATTCCAATGACGAACTACGTTCCGTTTAACAAGCACAAGTCACAACTTTCTTTCTTTCTTTCTTTCTTTCTTTCTTTCTTTCTTTCTTTCTTCTTTCTTTCTTTCTTTCTTTCTTTCTTTCTTTCTTTCCTTCTTTCTTTCTTTCCTTCTTTCTTTCTTTCTTTCTTTCACAAATGTTCGACCTATTGATATTTTAGACGATTGTTCTTCTGCTCGACAAGTGACACCGAGAGCACCTTAGCTAATAAATCTTCTCTTCTTCGTCGGAATCTCTTCTTGCATTCTGAAAGACCAGCGATAACGGTCTTTCGACTGCCGCTCTTGACACTCGCTGAATATTATCTTTAACCAAGCGCAGTTTACCCGCAGCGTTGCTTACACCTCTATTATAGCGAAGGGCGTTGAAGTGTGCAAAGGAAGCGATGGCAACTGCGTTTTACGTTACCCCTAGCAACGCCAGGAACCCTAAGCTCCGAAATACATTGTTTCAGCCGCAGCAGTTATGGATTCTTATGGTTATGGTTAATCCGTAGATGTTCCTCCCTCCTTTTTTTTTGTCTCTCGCACGACAAGCTTAACGCAGTCAGTGGACCTACCAGCGAGTCTCGCCTACGTATAGCGTGTTTGTATACATCGGTGTTATACTTCGTCACCTACTACCACTCGCGCCTCGCGGGACCCCAGTTGCTCTATACTCTCCGGCCTAAAAAAACAAGGGAAGAAATTCTGCAGCGTCGGACTTGTAGGTGAGCGCTTTGGTTCGGAGCCATTTATCGCGACCCCTGATAGTATAGTTTCGCAAGCTCGCTGGGGATGTGCTTACCTCACTTCTCAGTGTCCTTAACCCCCCCCCCATCTGTCCCCCTATGGTCTTAACTACTCTTCACGGCTGACCACGCCTTAGCCTTTCACAATTCGTTTCTGCTGAGTACACTCCCTCGCTCAACTCCCCCCCCTGCTCTCCCTGTTTCACCGGTACTGCCCCGTTATCCTTTGGTAAACCATCGGTGCACTTCATCTAATTCACGATCAACGAGGCGAGGGGGAGATAGATGAGGATACGAAGGGGAGAGGCACTGAAACAATGCATGCAGCGGTATTCCCTGGCGTTGGCGGTGGCATAGCTCTTGCGCGTGGTATTCACTTGAGGAGTCATTTATATCACTTTGCAGAGAACCGAAAGTTTTTCCGAGGGGAGATTGTGGCTCCTTCGCCCCTACCACAACTGCTCCCTCTCGCTTCTCCCATTTGCTCTCCGGTTCTTCTTTCCTTTTCCCTTTTCGCTATTTCGAACCCCCGTTTTCACTTTACCGTAGCAAGCTGAGCTGGTCTTTCATACTCTCCCGTCGCCTCGTTTACCGCCGTCTTGCTTTGAAAGCTGGATTTATGGGCTGGGCGGAGGCCCCGGTTAGAGCCCTTTGCAAAGGCTCGCGTTATATATACGTCTAGCTCCCGCCTCTCCACCCTCTTTTTCGTCCCTCCTTTTTCTTCCAACGATTCAAGTTCACTTCGGCGGAGGCTTTTCAGCCTGTGGGAAAAAGGATGCGTGCTGAAAGAGAGTAAATTGTCCGGAACAGGCCACTGTGAAAGAGAAGGGTAGGGGTGGACTGCTACGCTAGGAAAACGTCTACGTTTTTTTTCCATACCTAATTTAGAGTTCATTCATTAGCGTGGGTGTACGCCGATCCATAAAAGCTTCGAGACGGCCATCCTAAATGAATAGCGTTCCGCAGACGCGCGCACACTTTCGCGATTGACTCCGCATAATGCGTCTTTGCAGAGCATAAGTGTGTGGTGCATGTCTCCTCTCCCCTTTCAACGATTTCTTCTGAACCTCTTCCTCTTACTCTTCACTTCTGCAAATGCTCACTCGCAGTGTGTCTACTTCTTCAATGTGCGCTACATAACCAGTCAAGTGTGGTGCTGTTTTCTTATTCCTGTTGATTTTTTCACCGGTCAGGGACATTGATCGCGTATATGAGATCACCTATGTCTTAACAGACTCTTGTGACCAAGAATTCGTTCACGAATAAGGACAAAAGTGTACATTCTCTGCTGGACACAGGTTATCTGTTAGATCTAACAGATAACCAAACCGTGCTTTAGATAATTTTTTGCTTTGAACTGAATTGTCTCCCCCTGTAGTGTGGGAGCAAGGAAAAGGTCTTAGAATATTCAAACTTTTTGTTCGTTCACTGCCACCTCGATAATTGAAATAAACACCTCTACACTATCTTTATATTTAGCCCCTTCACCAACGCTGATTAGAAAATCTGAACGATGATTCTTGCCGACCTCACAACATCCTTACTATTATAAATCGCTGTGTGTGTGTGTGTTCTTCTTCAGAGATATTCTACTATAGCCAATGCTTCCCGCAAATGAAAGATATAATAATTATTAATAGCTCGTCTATGACCACAGTGATTCTCTCGACGTTGCTAGCCGCCTTTTTTTTGTGAAGCCGTGATTTACAGCGTCTGTTGCGTTGCGCCATTCTGTTCTTTATCCGACCACTCACATGGATGAATTCAGACAGTCGTAAATAGCGGCCTCTTCTTGTTACTATGAGATGAGCTAGCACACGACATTCAACTTACTCGTAAGACATGAGCCGTCTTTTTACAGCCCCTTTCGAAATTGCCTTTGGGAAAACATCATTTATTTACATTGACGTTGCAGTTGTCTATTAATATTATTATTCTCATGGTTCTTTAGGTTGCAAGAAGAGAAAGTTATACTTTTTTGATATATTCAAACTTTTTTCGGACAATCAAGTTCATTGCACATGTCTGCTAATAATGGACCATAATGCCGCATCAAGTCTTCAACTGTCAGCAGTTGTTTTTTTTAAATTATTTTCATGCTATCACACTTGAAAAACAAAAAAATGTATGAGCCCACGATGCTTTTGTACTAAAGAGTTTTCACACGAGCGGTACAGTTTCATTATTTATTTATTTATTTATTTATTTATTTATTTGTCTCCCTGTCTGTTTTTGTTAGTTAGTTAGTTTGTTTGTTTTTGTTTGTTTTTGTTTGTTTGTTTGTTTGGGTACAGCAGTCAACGACTTTCCGAGCATTACGTTCAGTGTTGTAACCATATAACGGCGTCCACATTTCACGCCACGGTCTCCATCCCAGTTTTCAGCCTCCGTTCTGGCTAGGCGTATATCAATTGAATATGTTTGGGTGAGCAATATTACGATTCCTCTTCGGGCTTCCTAAGTGATCAGATCGGCCCTTGGTCGACGCAGTCAGATTACCAGCTAATGGCACGACGTCTTGGCTCCTATGGCACACCGCAATCACAGTCTGACAACTAAAGCCTGTCTGTGTTTTATGCTCACACAAAGTCTGTTATATCCTCGTGGAACAAATCGGCTTACAGAGAATGTTGACAAAGACGAGGTCGTATAGGTTTAAACCAGAATTTTGTCACTTCAAGAAGTCAGGCCAAGTTGTGAAGGGTATTTTAATACATCAAGTAGAAGTTTATGCGCAAGTCAGAGTTGGTTTCCTTTCGAATAGTGCATCTGAATTCAAGGACCAACAAAAACAGTTCTCATACACTGATGTTTCGTTTTTTTTTTCATTCACGTTTTCGCTTCGTTGTTTCAACTACTCGGTACACAGCGAGGCGTGGAAATGAATCAAAACTTCAACTTGCAAAGCAGAAAGTATAAAAAAACTGTCGACTGCGTCACAGATTTCGTACACCGAGTGTGCGGGAGCTCTGACGACCAGCGGAGAGACAGCATGTGGGCTTTTCCGCGAACAACAGTCAAGAGAGAGTGGGCCCCGGGAAGCAATTTCCTCTCGTCGGAAGAGCCGATCGCCAGAGAACAGAGCGAGCACGCAGAGGGCAAAAGGCCCGCGGAGTGAACAAGGCCCGACTGTAACAGCTGCGGAAGGACGCGGTGGTGGCCGGGAAAGGCAAACAAGCGAACCGAGGGGGCGAAAAGAAAAATAAAACAAGAGGAACAAGCTTGCGACCCCGTTCACCCTCGATCGTCTAACCGTTCAGCACGCCGCTCGCTCAGCGACGGCCAACCCCAACAACGCTGGTTGACTTTCCACCCCACGTCTCTTTCCTCCAATTAGATTGCAGAGAGCAGAGTGGTGCCAGCGGTGCTGCGGCAACAGTTTGTGAACGGTCGGCTGGACGGCAGTCAAGTGCGGACCTCGCTGGCGGCGAGCTTTCTAACTGAGCCTTCCGTTCTGTTCGCCGACTGCTGCGCGTCGCTTCTGCGTGAGCCAGCCGCGCTGTGGGATTTGCGCGCCCATGTTTTCCCATCGCAGGCGCGCACACGCGCCTCTACAGCAGAAAAACAAAAGGGAGGGGGGGGGGGGGGGCTAAAGGATTTCGTGTTCGTAGTGACAACACAAGACACCCGAGTTTGGTCTTCCCGGCAGATCACCAGCATCCTCCCTTTCCCCTCTCACTACTGTGGTCTCTAGTGGTGTGGCTTGTTTTATTTCAACTCTCTTGTGTTTCGCTTTCTACCCGCTATCTCGACGAGCCACGAACAGTCGCGGCCTTCGAGCGTGCGCCTTTAGTGCGTTGTTGCTTCATTTCGTCAACGTACATGATCTTCTTTGACGTTGTAAGCTTGTACGCTTGCCAAGCAGTGAAAATGGCGCCGCACTCCTGCCATGAGAGTTCGTCCGCGAGGGAATACTAGGAGAATACTAGGAGAATACATTCACGTTGAGTACTGCTGGGGTTTATCGGCCGAATGTCACGCGTGGTGTTTCCAGAGTCCAAAAAAAAAGACCTGGAGCACTAAGGTTTCCGAACGCCATCCAGCTCCTCGGTTGTGCTCCTCAGTCAGTTATTTGACCCCCTCGAATTGTGCGGCACTTCCTGCTGCTTGTACAGTGCCGAAAACATTGCGCCTTGACGGTGCTTGCGCGTGTTTTGCTAGTTACCGCGCTTCTGAATTCGCCGGAAAAGCACGCTTCGTCGTCTTTAATTGACGCTTGCGGCTGAGAACTCGCTAGTATTTTCCTTTAACGGGGGGTGAGTTCATCTTCTAGGCTTACCAGTGCCTTTTCATAGGGCTATGTCTGCTTGAGCAGTGAGTTCACTTCAACCTGACAGGCTCGTGTTTAAGTGCAGTGATATCGGAAAATCAATCTTTTTGACTCGTTTCTATCGCACACTTCCACGAAATGTTTACGTTAAATGGTAGATAAGACAGATTGTCTCGACCACTAATTTATAAGCAGTACCAACAGTTGAAAATGGCGTAGAAGTCGACAGCCGCCCGACTAAATGCAACGCGCTCGAGCGGTAAAACAATAAGGTGGTCGTAGGGGCCTCCACTTAAAGCCTACATTGTAAATTGACACCTATTACGAGAATAACCTGATGGTAAAATCTTCTAAGTGCGGTACACGTACAAGGAAACGATCGGTACTAAAATACCTGAAAGCTGAACAGTAAGATAAGCGCTTATGGTAAAAAAAGAACAATAAAAGCAGGCAGTTGAAACTTTGCAGAAGTAGCCTAATGTGTTCGTCCAGCGGGGAAAACAAAAAGCTTTACCTGTACTGTATGTATAATGCTGTGATATTAAGGAACAATAGTGTGCAGTAAAGACATCAGTGCTAATTTGGAGGCGAGTTTATCTTTTTTTCTCTTCAAAATTGTCTTCATTTCGTGTCAAACGTGTTTTGTTTTTGTTACCATCGTTTCAGCCCCGCTTTCTCATACCTTTTTCTTCATGCGCTTACATTTAGGGCAGGAAAATAAGTTTCTTGTAACAGTGTTTGCCAAACACGCCAATCAAGGGATTCTTTTTTAATTCTTTCACCAATGCGGTGTAGAGCGAAGCTAGTTAGGTTGTCTTTTGTCATCCTAGCTATGACAAGAAGAATGTGTCCACCCGTAAAGCGGAAATTTGTTATACATGACATGCTAATAGAAGAAAAGCTAATAGACACAGGCTGTAAGGTTGACGTGTGCTTCAGGATTTTGAAAAAGTGGTCGGCTTTTGCGATGCGACGATGGCGTTCGATTGGCTGAAGCTGAATTATTGCATCTAACAAAAAATTTTACATAGCTATTTTAATTTTGCAACAACGCCAACATACAATTCCTGAGTCCTCGACGTGCATGGTAGATGCGATGCGTGAGCCCGTATTCAATCGACCTTGATTATAATTTCACTTTCTTGGATCGCAATCGAACCCGCGACTTCTTGCTTAGCGGGAAAGTGCCATATCAGCTTCTCTCTGCAAGGAGGTTGAATAAATTCAGTATTGCTTCTGGCACAGTGGTTGACCGGCAATAAAAAGCGTTAGTTAACACTTACCTTCACTTGTAAAACATCATTGCAAGAACTAGTCGACACGCAATAAGCCGTAACTTAGTCAACATTAGACATTGTCATACCAGCATTAAACGCCATTATCCAGTGCACAACAGCTGCCTGTGTTACGCGAGAAATTGCGGTAGATTGGGATGATAGTGCGCCATGAGTGCTCAGTGTTGAAATAGGCATGGAAGGAGGCGGGAGGGGGGGGGGAGTATTATACATGCAAGACGCATTCTTGCATATAGACCTATTCTATGTTTGTAAACAGCGGTAGGTGCCGTCGACATACTAAGGTGTGCTTGCAGTGAATTCGTGGAGCGTAGGCCTGACCCAGCCCAAAACGCTCCACCGCCGTCTATCTGATCACGTAACAACTGGCACAGAAGCTGCGAAATTGTCTGTGAACACAGTGCGTCGGGAAGGAGTCTCCCGTGGACCTCAGAAAGTAATGTGAAAGACTCCTAACACAAACAAGAGGCTTCTCCTCAGTAGGCATATAATTGTAGTGAAGTACTCTTTACAGGCCTTCGGCCAGTTTTTGTGATCATACGTCCGCATATTTAGTTCATGAATGCCAATAAAACCGTTCTCTAAACAATGATGAGGTTTTTGGAGAATTAGTAAATAAAGGAACCAATGAATGAATA
This sequence comes from Rhipicephalus annulatus, assembly GCA_013436015.1. Classification (NCBI taxonomy): domain Eukaryota; kingdom Metazoa; phylum Arthropoda; class Arachnida; order Ixodida; family Ixodidae; genus Rhipicephalus; species Rhipicephalus annulatus. The sequence goes on along the minus strand of WOVY01000537.1, from coordinate 1,530,630 downwards.
AATTAGGCGCAAGAGGATTCGTAGGTGACGTATACCTCTCAGTTGAACGCAGAATGTGGAGAAACTGACACTCATGGTGCTCGAAGGCAGCTTTGAAGCTGCTGTGCCAGTTGTCACGTGACCACAGAAAGTGCGGTGGTGAGCTTTGGGCTGGGCAGAGCCCGCGCGTGGTGACGTCAATACAAGCAGCTCAGAATGTCAACGGTGCCTACATCCATAATACGATAAGGCACACCATCATATCCTCAGTAAAAAACTCGTCCATTGCATCAACTAAAGCGCCCAAAACCGAGGCCTTGTTTAAGTGAAGCGAGTTGAACAATGGCGCGTGCGTTAGGGATAGGTTTCACTTGTTATAGAACAGCAGTCACTCCAGAAATAAATCCATCCAAGTTCAACAAGAAAACAGACCATGTGTAAGGGATGCGGAAGAACCAAGGATCCATTGTGACGTATGTTGTGGGACCATCGTAATTAGCCGGCTTTCCAGGAGAGAAAAAAGTCTATTCAAGAGAGGGCGACGCTTCAAGCTATCCCGCTTCATAATGAATGACGTACTGCTTCCTTTCCAGCCCGTATTCATTACTAATGTCGTTGAGAAAACACTCAGTTAGCGGCCTTATATGAATGCACCAAAGTGGAACGAATTTGTCATGCACGCGAGCAACTATAAGAATCATGGACGTCACTGCATAGTTGTGGTGCAATACCAGAAGTTTCGCGTTCAAAATAAGGGCGCTCCTAATGATGTGCTCTTACTTAGACTTCACTAATATGTGTGCGATGTGATTTATAATTAGACATGGTGGTGCGTAGATGATGTCTACTGAATGCCTCAGAAATTCACGCGAAAGGCTCCTAACATAAACAAAGGGCTTCCCCTAAGTAGGCGTTATATTGCAGTGAAGTACTCTTTACAAACTTTTGCCCAGTTCATGTGTGATTTCACGTCCGCATAATCATTGCACGAACGCAATCATAAGAGCGCTGTGTCAACATTAATAAGGTTCCTCATGAATGAATCAATAAATGAACGAAATAATGAATGATTTGGATGCCAGAGGATTGGTGGGCGAGGTATACCCCTCAGTTGAACGCAGAATGTGGAGAAACTGACAACGATTAACACCTCGTGCATCATTCCAGAAAGCGAGACTCCGCTACACAACCTACGAAAAAATAAAATTCAGCGTAAGGTAAATCGAAATAAAAGGAAAAACATCTGCATGTACAGTACATGTACATGTTAAGTACATGGGCGCAAGTATTTAACCCACAGTTAACGTGGGGATGTTTTTTTTTTCATTGAAGGTGCTTGAACATTGCCCTCTCTCCTTGTTCTGTTAGTCTCCTTACGTTTGCCACTCGCCTGCACCGATGTACTTAGGCACATCAGCTGTCGCCTCATAGAATCCCTTAAAGTAAAGCCGTACACGTACGCGATATAACTCGTGTGTGCGTGGCGTTCCTTCTCTCTATGTGCGCCCACTCACTACGTAGGAACGTGACAGGATGCCTAGTCTTCACGGCACGCGCTAATGCATTGTGGTGTGTAGTAGTGATTATGGTTCAATATATGCGCTTGGTAGCGTTTGCGCTCGCTCCGTTCGCTTAAAATGAATGTGGACGGCGTTCAGCAATGAGGTCTAGCAGTCTGTGTGCTCAAATTTTTGTAAAGGGTCCTCAAGGTACACCCTCACTGCATTCCACTCAGAGCTGTGATCCCAAAAAGTTAACCAGGCTCGCGCCATTACGCCCCTTAAAACCAGATGAGAACACGTACATTTCTCACTTGTCTTTTCCCGGGGTAAATTAAGCCCAAGTGACGTCATAAGAGAGCCTACACGTTACATCGCTAGGTCTTCTACAGAGAAAGCAGATGTACAATTAGGATTTATCGCTGGCCTTCACACTGTGAAAGTGTTTCTACTAAACCCTGGAATAATTGTGGACCTGCTTACACTCGACGAATAGGAGGCGTAAGCACTCGTCAGGATAGTATGAGTGCAGACGTTCAGTGAACAAAAAAACTTCTCTGACCTCAGTGTTGGGTGGCTTATAAATAGGCGCTTTCCCGTATTTTTGTCTTTGGGTAAACTATTTTGACTCTCGATGTGTTTTATATTATCGATGAATTATTTCAACCCACTACACAAAATCGACACCTACTTAATAATTGTCTACTTTCCGTAATAAAGCGACATGAGCAGCTTTGCGGAAGCTGAAATATTTTGTTAAGAGCTCTAATCACTGTTTGTCGCTGAGAAAAGGTGGCACTTATTGATCCGCAAATCAGCTGTTCATTTATGACACCTGTATTTCTTAAAAAATTGTTTTTATCTTAACTCCCTCTGCACTTTAAATGGCTTAACGTGAAGACATTTATTCTTTCATATTAAAAAAAGAGCTCAAAAGATACGCCTTTCCGGTGTTTCATGGTGGGATCGTCCTCCATGACAATCTAAAATTTCAATAAAATGCAACTTTGGCATTCGTTCGACTCGCGTACTCGTTAATTGCGTGTCTAAGCAGAATCGACGAAATCATCGCCGGTATCCTACATGCCTCCTAAAAACAGGGCGTGGCAATTAATTATAGAACACTGTGCTTCGTGAGCTACTTGTGCTTCACTGGTCAGGCGGTTTCGCTGCGCGAAGAGGCTGGCAGAGTTTGACCGGAATTTCTCCCCAGTTCTCGACAGCTGTCAGAAACGTCGCGTATGGGATAGGAATAGCGTCGCAAGTGACTACCAGTCAGTTCGTTCTCCCTGGTGGCACCCATCAAAGCGGCTCCCGAGGAGAGACCAATTTAAGTGTCGGCTTTCCGGAACCGTCTTCAAAGCGCACCGAAACGCAACAGACAGCAGTCGCGTGTCTCCTTAAAAAAACCCGCCTCCCTGTCAAAGGACTTCGTTTCCGTTTCAAGAACGAATGTCAGCGACTAGTTGGTCGCGTTCGGGCAACACTCCTTTTCTCTTTCTCTCTTTTACTTGTCTCTCTGGTAGAGCCTGGGGTGGCTTTGCCTCATCTCAAACTTTTGATTCCACCATACGTCTTCTTGTGCATGAAAACTGCACTCCCTGTGACCCCGTCTCTTAAAAAAAAAGAGCCCTACTGCGGCGGTCTAGTGGCTAAGGTACTCGGCTGCTGACCCGCAGGCTGCGGGATTGACTCTGTCTACAGAAAACTAATAATGTCTACAGAACACTAATATTTTCTTGAAGCAGCAATAAGAAGTAACAGTTCTGCTTGATGATATTAATCAGGCTGTCAATTTAGTATTTGGCAAAAGGTTTATTCGACTCCGATCTAGAAACCGAAAGCCAGAGAGTCGGCGATAATATGTCTTTTTTGACCTTTCAAGGAGGATGCTTAATGCTGTGAATTCGTATTGCACTATTCGACAGCGCCAAATCTTCATCCTAGAAAGAAAACAACGGAAGAACAAAAATACGCTGAGGTAGTGTTAGTAATGTCCATTACGCAGGATCAGTAAACGTAATGCATATGGCTGCCAACCCGAGCACGCCTACGCTGCTAGGGACTGAAAATATATTCTTCATGTGCTTCCCTTGCATCTACCATACAGCGACTGCACTACAATTCTGCCTGATAAGCTGTGGGTGGTACAAAAAGCTCCGGCTCGTTTCAGGAACCGTCGTCAACAGTTACCACCGAAACGAAATGGGAGGGCTTGGTGCTCCGCTGTACTAAACATAAACGTACCATCACTTCCTTAGATTGCAAGCACGACAATGCATGAACCTTCAAAGAAAACAACGAACAAACGATAAGTGTTTGGATGGAGGGTACTTACAGTCTAAACAGGTCCGGAAAAACGAAATATGAGAAGAAGGAGTGTGATCTAATAAAAATTAGAACGCAGACAGTAAGAAAAAACAGAATGAGAGGGGGTACTAAGAAATGGACATTCAGAAAAATATTGCAGTGATTGCAAAAAGAAAAAAAAAACAGGAGGCCTTGCTCTATCGGCAAAATGAGAATGAGCGAACACCGGAGAGTGCGCATGCTGGACGGCACTTTGCCTTTGTTTTCTTTTCTTCTTTCCTTTTTTCTGTTTCTTTTTCATTCGCCTAGCGCAATGCTCCCTCTCAACTGCTTCTTTTCTCTATGCCGTAAATTGGAACGTCATCCACGTGCTTAGCAGCGCAACGCTTAAGTTGATACAAGCAACAATGATGGACGTATATGTACGATCATATCCAGGCAACAACGGAACCTAGCAAGCTGAAATAACACGTGTCTCTGATTTCTTCTATGAAACGGTAAAAGTATCATTTCGTATCATTCGATCAATTAGTCAACAAACTTTACTGTGGCTGAGTGATTCTTTCTTCGTTCAAAAAAAAAGAGGAAAGAAAAGAAAACAAGAAAGTTGGAGGGGAAAGGTGGGGAAATGGGGTAGGGGAAGTCCTAAGGAACTACACAGTCATAGAGAGAGACAATAATTTGAGAAAAATGCAGGGACATCAACCAGTATTGTAGCATCCGGTTTGCTACCCTGCACTAGGAGGACGGGGGAATGAGTAAAAAGATAAAAAGTAAAGCGAAGAAATCAACAGGTGCGTGAATAAAAAAGAGGCGATGCTATAGCCTATAAATAGGTCACTACCACACAAAAAGTTCAATAAGGCTTTGATCGATTCACACCGCGCACGCTCTCCGTCTGACCGGCAAGCCTGACCGAAAGGTTTAAAAGAAAGTACAACGTAAAGAAAAGATGAACAAGTGATGCCCAACCGGGCAATGGTAAATGACTTGAGTCCAGACGTGGGACTTATGCTATGGTGAGTGGCTATTCTACTGAGGATCAATCATTCAGTCAGTCAATCAATCAATCAGCACTTTTATTCAGCATCACAGACACTAAATGACGCTTGGTGGTTACATACAAAACTATATACGTCAAGCTCGATACTCTTTGTGTTCCCCGGCTTCGCAAACATGGCACATGATTGTATAGCATAGAAGAAACAAAGTGCAGAAATTTCATGGTGACTCTTTTGCACACGATGTCATACTGACTCATGGACGCCTTCGCTTATTAGCGCTTTCCTACTTGGCGTTGTATTTCTGGAAAAGAAGAAGTCTTTTGCTGTGGCTTGTTGCTCTCCCATGCTTAATCCTGCCACACTTCTCGTACAGCCGCAGCTGGCCCGACAGGAAAGACTTCGCCGCAAAAAGTGGTTTCACTGCTTACGAAAAAAAATGTGTTTAAGATGATTAGCATTGCATATTACCTCGATTATTTCCTTTTCTCTTTCTTTCCAATGTTCCAATTTCTTGTCTGGGGCACTACGCGAGCATTCACTGAAACAAAGAATAACTTCCAGTAGTCCTTTACCTAATAACTTTTTTTTTTACTTCGGTGACAGAGAAGCAAAGCCAGATGGTCCTCCCAGTCTGTTTTGTTTGTTTCAATCGCATTTCGATCCTACCGCTGTTTTTCTTTCTTTATCTTTTCTTCTTTCTGAAGGATTATAGGTCATAACTGCAAGACGTGTGACATTTAACTGGCCCAGATCTGCCACTCATGAACATCAGCTTTGAGAATGACCTTGTTGACGCGACAGGAACTTCCGCGCTTTCTCACAGTACATTGCGGCGCAAGTTTAGGGAATGTCAGTCGTGAGTGGCGTAACCTTAAATCAAGCAGCAAGTTACATTAGTGGTCACCTTCTGGTGTTACTGGTTCATATTTTCTTTCAAGCATTTTTTCCCTCTTTAGTGTTGCTTCGTAACTTCAAAGTAAGTTCGAAGTTTTCTAGCTTCAAAATGAAGGACAGTTTGGGTACGTGTATTTGCACTGTTCAAATTTAATTGCCAAACCGTGCTTACTACAAGGTTTAGTGATCCGGAGAGACTTGCAGTGACTGTGCCGTCACCATGATTCTTCACTCTTCTTGCTTTCTGCGAAGCATTTGTAAAGTCATTGTCTGCAGTTTTATGACGTTAGAACAATTTGGTACAGCAGCCCCTGCTTTATACTATGGTTTGGACTGTCCTTATTGTTTCCTCAGCAGCAGCCAATCAATATTTCATCTCGCGCTATTCTGCAGATATGAAAATCTCATTACATATGTAGCATGCGCTGGTTGGTTAAGCACTTATATCCACAAAATATTGTGAATATTTGCACAAGCCAGTGACTCTCCTTAGCTTATTGCAAACAAGAAATGTTACAAATTTACCTAGAATGCAGTGATACAGAGTCACTCTAAATGATCTAAAGTTTGGTATGCTAATGCGGGACATTACGATAAGATAAACATATAGCCTACGTGAATGCGCTCACCATTACGTACGCAGAGTAATGCCAAACCATGCTTGTCGGGAGCGAAAAAGAAAACAAAACAAAGAAAAACAGAAGTAAAATGCGGGCACCCGAGACTAAACAAGACGAAGCAGAACGTTTTGCCGGCTAAGCAAACAGAGTAAACGTCGCCGATTAAAGATTCACACACACTGCGAGCCACTTGTCAATGTTTACCTTTAACGACACGCAGCGGCGTTTTATTCTGTCTTCGTTTTTTTTTTCGTGAGTCTTCGTTCACTGGCTCACAGTTACCGATGCTCCTCTTTTTCCGCCATGCCACTTAACGTCACGACTACCCTTGGGAGACAACAACCAAACGAGCGTCTGCGTCGTAACCTGGAGGTAAAAGAGTCAGCCGAAATGGCAGATCTGTCTCTGACACGAGCCGGGCGCCCGACAATGCCCGCTTCTTCGTAGTTCTTTTTTTTTACTTCGCTAGCTGCATTGCATACGATGCCCCGAGGAGACTTTAAGGGGCTCTTTGTACACGCATCCTGCTTTAGCCCGAAATCGAACATGGCTCTTCCGCCGATCTTTATGTGTTGCTCGACGTCCTTTGCATTTTATTATCTGTTTCTTTTCTTCTCCCTAAGCCACACTTGTACCATTGCGTTTCTCCGGCCGTCACTGAATGGTCACGCTGGGCGGAGATGTCAAGGAGGGCTCTTTACTCGGGTTGGTTAGGGATAACTGGTGCAACGTGTCTTCATTGTGCTATGGGTTCGCCAGCACTGTAGGTTGGCAAGGAGTGCCAGAGGGTCAGACTTCAGCAGTCATTTCTTACGCTCTTCACTTATCTTTTTATTTTGAGGGGAGGGGGGCGGCTTTTTTTTGTCGAGTTATGTGACCTTTCATGGTCTATTTTATGATGCTGGGACTACCACGGCACGTGGAGCCGTGCCACAGCTTCATTTGTGAAATGGAAAAGGCATGGATTCCAGGTTTGGTAGATAGAACATAAAGGCTCCTATACTTTACCAATATATTTTCAGAAATTATCTAGTTATTTAGTAAGAGTTTGTCACTGGTTATATTGATGTAAAGCGAGAAAGGACAAACACGTCTTGTGACATTACCAGTTCACACTCTAGTTAACATATTTAGTTATCTATTGCTATATAATTACTGGATCAACTTTACGAACAGCGACTGCAACGAACCTACCACGAGCAATAAAGCTTGGGATAGCAAGTGCTGACTGTCATGGAGTTTTGACTTGGATGCCTCGCTCATGGCGAATTTCTCCGTGTCTAGGCAACGCTCGTCGCTTTCGGCTACAACAAGACTGCGCTTCACTTGTCTGATGCGCCCGCAACAATATTGTGATTCTCGGATAATGTGAAGATACAGTAGCGCTCGCAATAAAGATTATATCATGTGCAGCACATGGCATAAGAAACGGTAGCCTCATTAACGTCACCATTTTTTTCACGTTATGCGTGCGCAGCCATTTCTCTTTCTTCATAAAAAAAGCCTTATCAGTTGACTACTCTTTTGCATAGGGAAATTCACATCAAATCTTACAACAACAACAACAACAACAACAACAACAACAACAACAATAACAATAATAATAATAATAATAATAATAATAATAATAATAATAGGAGATTTTTGTCACAAAATCGCCAGGACTCCGGAAATTCTTTAGCGCACATTGACATTGCTCAGTACACGAGCCTTTAATGCATTGCCTCCGCCGCCTTGGCCAGGGTCGAACCCACGACCTTCGGAGAAGCAGCCGAGCACCGTAACTACTGATTCATGGACAATGGCGGACACCACACTTCTACGGTGGACACCGCGAAATAAGATGGCCATCGCTTGCTCAGCCTGTGCTTGGCATTACGCAAAGACTGGGCCGGGATTACCAAAGACTGAGCGGTTATTGCGCCACATGCTGTTGTGGTGATAGTTCGTGCTTCATAATTTTGTATATAGTATTCGTTTGCTCGAAGCAAGAGAGAAAGAAAGATAGAGAGGGAGACAAAAGACAAATGAAGCCAACACCACGCTCAGGGTTCGGAACAATATCCTGGAAAAAGGGCAAACAGATTGACAAATGGAAAGGGCGAGATAGGCTTGTGCTTCATAACTATAACCCGCTAAACCAAGCAAGCCTTCCGCGAAACTTGGCAGTTTTGTTTACAAGCTTCAATTGTCACTCCGAGAAAACTATTTCTGTCAGCGTGTTATCAGTCAGGACAAAACACAGAATAAAAACTTGTTATTCCTGCGCCTCTTTCGCGTACTCGTGCGTCATCGCGGCAAGAACGAAAGGAAGAAAACAGGAAGGCAGAAAGAAAGGAGGCTAACCAGACAGCACTCACTCTATTCACTGTGCTTGCGACAGGAAATTACGTTGGATGTTGTTTGTGGTAGGAGCTAAACCAGCACAACTCAGTGGGAACAAGTACTCGAGCTAACACAAACAGTGAAAGAAAGACATTACTGGGTGTCACGAGAACACTGTGGCCCGGATGTCACGAAAGTTTCATGTGTATTTGCTCACCAAAAAAAAATTGAAAAAAATATTTGCCAGCCTAATAAATTTGGAGTGCGACGTGTCCCGACTAACTGGGCACATGGATGAACTCTTCGCAAAAAGAACGTCACAGTTCAGTGAACACAAGAAAGGTCTGAAAAAAAAGAAACTACACAGAAGCATATATATTAGATTAGGAAAGCGAAGTCTAAGAACTGGAGAGTGGCCATGTGGGAGACTAACCAACCCCAGGAGAACAATAAAGAAACGAGAGAATGAAGGATGATACCATTGGACAAGAACAAGAGGCGTGCTTCGAAGCCGAAGCCAAGAAGTGGGGGCATTCAGTCGATTCATTAAGGGTTCTCGCATTACAATAAGAGGAGGCCATATAACGACCGCAAGGGCACTTACCGCGCTCCGCGGCAGCCAGCTATCGTTAGACCCGCACGTCGTTCTCGGACGACAACCTACGTAATGCATGCACGCGTAAACCATTGCGGCTTCCATGCGTGACCAATGCTTTCGCAACGGCGCCTACGCCAATGCCACGCCGGACCCACGAGGCCGGGACGTCGCTGCCCTACGCAATAGGCGAACCCTGCCCCACAATGTGCAGCCAGACCGGGCTTCGCCTACCCTGCAGTGCGTGTGGCGGCCATTGATCTCTCTGTCTCTCGGTTGTCCTCCCGGGGACTACTTGGCTGACCGAAGCCCCTTTGCTGTTTCCGTACTGACAGTTCAGAGTTGCCCTCCAGCCGCCCCTGCCCCGCACCTTGCGACGCTGCTGTCACAAAGCGCTTTTTTTGTTCACTCTACATTTACATTTATTTCGTGTACGTTAAGTCTTTCTTCGTGACGCGTAGATGTCCGATGCGCTTCGTGAGTGACGTTCCCTTCCTGCCGTCGTGAAGGCTAACGCTCAGCCTACGGTGGCGGTGCCTAAATGATGCGTTGTTGCGCAAGGTCGTCTGAGGGACAGTCAGATCGCAACGACGAGCGAACGAATTGTGTAATCGCCAGTGCAGTGTTGGCCAAACGAACACGAACGAGGGGAACGACACTCCGGATAGCGTAACGAGTTTATGTTCAGGGGCAGTTTCATTTTTTTGGCGCGTGGGTGTGGTACACAAAGGAGATAGACGCAGTTTGGCAGAAAAAAACTCTCGAGGGGGGCAGAGTAAGTCAGTGTGCACTGCAGCGTTTTCTTGCGGTCGGTGCATTATTGCGGGTCTGTGAAAGGAAAGCATATCTGCAACGCTTAATTTGCAGAGCCCTCCCCGGCCCCTCCCCACCATTTTCGTTGAATGCACCTTCTCCTTTATACCTACCAGAGCAGGTAAAACGTTTATGCGATTAAAAAAACATACTTGAGTCTACAGCAATGCAGGATTACTGAGTCATTATGTGATTTCGCCGAAAATGAAAAGGCATAGCTCCCGTCAGTCGCTCGTTGTACGCTGTACTCGTCCGTGTGAAAACGAGACGCCCTCTGATTTCCATTATTCATTGTATCGTAAAGAACCAGTCCGGGTACGCCCACGTACATTCTCTCCCACTGCTGGCGTGACTACGTGCACAAGTTTGGTGGAGCTCTATAGTGCTCAACAACCTTGCATTGGCACTGTTTATTTACGCACCCCTGATTATGGCTTTTGTATTTGCTTACAATTGTCCACGGTGTACTATGAGCAATCTACTGTTACCATGTGCTCTCCATGGCAGCCTTTAAGCTTTGAAGCACATGTAATTGATGACCTAAGAGTCGCGTAGCGTCTATGCTCAAATATTTCTTGCTCACATTCAACACAGACGCCCTCTTTTTCTCTCTCTCTCTCCACTCAATCTATCGACCATCAGAGTTATCCCATACCACGCCGGATGAATAGGCGCTCGTTTTGTGGCAGCGAAGCAGCATTAGAAGAAGATAAAAAGGAGGAATAGGGTGCCGTGATGATGATATTTTTCGGCCTACGTGTAACGGCACCACGGCTGGAGTGACCTACTAGGTCACTCTAACCACAGCAACCTCAAAATTTCCGTTGTAGAACTGTGTGGAAAACGTGTGAATGGTGCAAGGTTTGCCTGTGGGTGCGTACTCCAGTGTCACAGAAACACCGTAAGAAAATAATTACCTCACTCGCATCGAGACAATGCCAGCGTGCCAAACAGCAGGAGGGAGCGCGGGAGCTATGACGCAAATACGAGCCGGCGATGCGGCACGCTATCGCGCACCTGCATGGTGTTCGAGATAGACCTGCAAGAGTGCATGACAGACGTGTGTATGTGCACACGTGAGAGAGAGAGAGACCAAAACAAAGGCAGTGGTGACATAGAGTAGTTATATGCCTGTTTGCTTTGCTACATAAAAAAACTGCCGGGCCTGCGTGGAGCGCGCAAGACCCTCACAGCAAAAGCTTGAAGAGCGACTTTCAGAGCCTTTTTAACACTCTTCGGATAGCTCCTGCAAGTACATTTGTGGAGCACCCACTACGCAATCAATCATTGGGTAAAAGGCAGGCATACACTATGCCATCCTTCGTCACTCTTCCGAGAAGCGTGGTACCCGCTGCACACGTGCAAGACATTTGGCGCAATTATTTATGTGGTGGCTGACGACGATGAAGAATTCTGCCAGAAGCTTTCGTAATCACGGGCACAAACCCCCACAGTGGGAATGCGCCACAGTTGATTGGTGAACGAGATCAAGCTTTTGTAATGTGTTGTAGCTTTCAACGACCCACTCGTTGCGCAATTCGCAATGTATGACACGGGGTTGTTCCACTCAGAATATCTCAATTATATGAGTAACGAAGTGTTTTAGAACAGCCAAGGAACAATCAGGCGTCAAAGAACGTGAATTTCGTACCGTGCAGGTCGGCCAATGCTCCAACCTCGTTACAAGAGCTTCAGGCATAATTCTTGATTATTGTCAGCCACGGCATCAGAAAATTGCACAAGATTTCTTGAAAGTGTGTAGTAGGTACCACGCTTCTTCGAAAAATGACGAAGGATGCCATAGTGAATACCTCCCTCTACACAAGAGTTATGATCATCTATGTCGGAGTGGGTGCCCTGCAAGTGCACGTATAGCAGTTGCCCAAAACGTGTTTAAAGAAGGTTCTGAAAGGCCGCTCTTCCAGCTTTCGCTGCGACTTTTCGCATGCAGGCCTCGTGGTTTTTCCGGGCCTTGCTGTCAGGCCAAATGAGATGGCGCGTCACTTTTGTGCAGTTTTAGAACGCTGACGTCGACGTTCTTCGTTGTTCACTGTGTTTTGTTCCGTCTCACTTTATCTCAGAATGCCCTTTTACCACAAGAAAAGGTGATGATTATTAATACCATGAGTGTCGTCGGTATTTTTTCTTCCTCGCTTCGGTTAAAAAAATTATTGCAAACGTGTTTCCATCATTTATTTCTAAATTTTTTTTTATTGGAGTGCACGATCTTTCTGGTGAATTCGGCCGACATTATTGTCCGTCGATGTGCATATTTACATCTCGCTATGACTCTTGGAAACTTGCAATCATACCTTCATCTACCTACCTACCTACCTACCTACCTACCTACCTACCTACCTACCTACCTACCTACCTACCTACCTACCTACCTACCTACCTACCTACCTACCTACCTACCTACCTACCTACCTACCTACCTACCTACCTACCTACCTACCTACCTACCTACCTAATGTGTCCTCTACGAGCAAAAATATTCAGCGGCGCTATGAGTTCATGACATGGTGGAATCCTTCGCCTCACTCTGAATAACTGATCGACGCAAATTTCTTTCGGTTACGTGACCCTTCTTCTTTTTGATCCGCTCACATACCGATCGTGCCCGTCTGTAGCCGCAAGATGGACGCTGTCCTCCCTTCACTGTCTCCTTCACTGTCTTTCTCTTCCCATCTTGTCTTTTGTTTCTTCAGACAGTCTTATCCATTCATTATCCACCTCAGCGATCTACACAGTGCCAGAGGCCCACGTCACAATCGCCTCAAAAGAGCGCGGATGAGTGCGTGCAAAGAGGTGCAGGCTTTCTATCGCCCTTCTTATACAGTGCTGCCGCTCGCCATGCCCGGCCAGCGAGTGCCACAGAACACGTCCGTGCGTTATCCATTAGGCAAATACGAAAACGCGCTCTGCTTGCTCTGCCGACGTGTACCCGCACTTTGATGATGTTGGCGCGCTTGTTTATTCCCGTCGTTAGGACTAACTTCCCTTCGTGGCCCGGGAGAGAGAGAAAAACAAAACAAAAGGGGAATCGGCGTTTTCTCATTCCTGGTAAGGGGCGCGGCCAGCTTATTTCTCTTTATTGCCTTGCCGCTGGCCTTTCTTCTTTTTTTTTTCTGCCGCCCTCGCTACACAGTTTCAGTCCAGCGTTAGCTTCCAACCCTCCCTCTCTCCCCTTTCTTATTTCCCGCACCCCCCAAACACCGGGCTGTGCCGGACACGTCTTCCAGTTCCCTTTCTTGCACGTTCTCCACTCCACCCTTAGTTCCACAAGGTTGCGCTATTTATTTCGGTTCCTCTTTTCTCCCCGTTTTCAACGCGTAGATGACAATCATTGCTGGCTGTGCCGGCAAGGAAGCCATCGTAGCTGGCGTCGTCTGCAGCCAGTGATCGCACCACTGGGAATCGTTGAAATATTCAGAGTCACTAGCCGTTTCCGGTCCATCTCTGTTTTCTTCTGTCCTTTACCTTTTTCTAGCTATCGTCGCTCGATCTCTACTTCCTTTCCGTTTTTACGTGCTCTTGTTTTGCACATACACAAACCCCTCCCAACTTTTCTCTTTTCTCTTTCCTGCAAGTCTTTAAGCTACGCTCTGTTGTCCCTGTTACGACGATCCATCACGCGATTCTTCGCTCAGAGTGTTGCGACTTTGTTGCTCCCGTCCGCGCTGTATCAGGACTGCGTCTCCATGTTTGCTCTTGCTCTCAAGCCCGCTGCACTTCTTTTGGCTGACGCTCACTGCTTCCGCTGTATCGCGAGGCTCGCTTTATGTGCTGCGGCTGAGAGTGCATCGCAGTTAATGTTCTAAAACTTGTCCGTGAATGAATTTATTATTCACAGCATCCTACTTTCTCTGGTGCAGCCCCTCCGCCGCTTTCGTTTAGACCGAGACGCCTACGATGTTTCTTCTGTAGACTAATCCGTCAATTATGCGATTCGTACAGACCTCGAAGTTGACCTCATGATTCAAGTAGTTACAGGAATCTTTTTTTTTTCTTCTTTTTTTTCGAACAGCGGGTGGCCAATATTATCAGGAAACTTTTACAAGGGCGTGTCCCTTAATTATACCGTCGTTTTCAAGTGTGAAAACCAACAAGACATGGTCACGCTCCAAATTGCGTAGAAGGTGAACACCATTCAAATCTGCGACGCTTATTCGCCACTTTCACCGCCTAGAGAGGGCACTGTTGCAAGCCCAACATGGCTGTCGTTTGGGGGATCGTGCAGCCGGCGCGCCGGCAGCCGCCACCAGTGTGCCCGTTAATTCGACCTGTGTAGTGTTTTCGGCTGCAGCGACCGTGTTGTCAAGGCTTTGCTGAGAAGGTCATTGACTCTAGCATGTATTATATCCCACACTGCGTGTTGAGAAACGCGTGTGGGGTGTATATTGATGGAAAAGAAGTTTCGAACGCTTGGCATTTCGTCTGCTGTGGTGTACAGCTTTGTAAACGCTGCTAGTGCCACGGCCGGGGAAGACAAAGCGGCCGTGCTCGTGCAAAGCAGGAAACCTTGCCTTTGACTGCACGGTGTCTGTACAGCGGCATCCAACACATTTTGTGATTGTTCTAGCTCAGCAAGCAAAGAATAAAGATTAAATCATTGCTACTACGACTCGCAGTAACTGTCCGACTTCACAATAAATAGTATAGAAATTGCCAGCGACAAAGTACAAAACACCAGCGAGCCGCCCAAGTTAGGCCGGCTGAACGATGGCATGGGTTGGCTGCATGGCCATCTCCCAAATGACAGTTACGACGGATGCCGCATGGTGACGCCACCATCTGTGAAAGTTGCGAGTTGCTTCTTTTGTGCGAGCTTGCGCAACAGAGCCAGCAGTGATCACTAGGAAGGTGATTCTAAAGAACTATATCAAAAGTAAAATGCTGTTGTACCAGTCATTTGAATTTTACACCAACACTCACATAAACAAAGAACGAGGGGGGTGGGAAGAGGAGGCCTGTTCGATTATCAACAGACAGTCGTGGGGCAAAAGCACCAGCACAACGTGTTCACCAGACCATCCAGGCAAGCTTTATTACATTTTCCTGTGTCCTACTTCCCGTGTGTGTGTGTGTGTGTGTTTTTTTCATATTAACCACACAGGCAGCTGTGTAAAAAGACAAGCCAGAAGGTTTGCGGTCAATACCAGAGACACGCGCAAGAAAACGACAAGCGAGAAAGATAACAGAGTTGTCGCACGGGCGGGCGAGTCACGTCCAAGGGGCAACACCCTCGCGCTGAGCGTATTTCCATGTTGCGCCTCGTCCCCCCTTCCCACCTTCCCCACGCTCGCGCCATCTATACGGACTCATCTCTAACGTTTCGTTCCCTTTGGCGCGCAAACGACATCTGTACGTCGCGTGAAATGCTTCGAAACGTGCGCCCAGGGGACACTGCGTTTTCGTATTTACAACGACCACCTCGTTCACTCTTCACTTTTTCGTTTTGTTTATTTCGTTTTTTTTCTGCGTATCATAGTTGTCAGTGAGTTAAGGCCGTGTAGAATTCTCCTCCACACTTGGCTCTCCAGATGTGGGGAACCAAATTGGAGCTGATGTACATGTATTAGCTTTTAGGATAGAGTTCAGCTGCTTGCTGGCCAGCTTTCTTTTTTTTTTCTGTGTTCCTAAAAGCTGTCGAAGCAGTGAGCTTCCATTCCTTTCTCTCCCTTTCTGGTTCGCTCGCTTTCTACCTCTTTCTCTGTAAACTAGTGAGAGTTTTGTGGCCGACAACTTATTCACACGCCTCGAAAGCTTACGCATTGCCGAAACAACACGTTAGCTTGCAATGCTAAAGTACGCCCCCCCTCCCCCCAGCGTGCGCTTGTAATTCGACTAATGCATGCTTTACAGTACTGGGTTCGGCTCCTAGCGTCACCTGGTAGCCCCTCCCCCCCCCTTGCTTGGTTTTTCTCTGGCGGAGAGAGAGAGGGTGCCCCCGCCTAGTGCTGTGTTTTGAGGGTGCTCATTTTTTTCGAGAAGGGGACCTCCGCTTTCCTTTTAGCTTCTTCACTGCCCTTTAGCCTCACGCCATGGTTGCGGTGCACGTCTATTGACCTAGAAGTGACAAGTTCAAACCCATGCGCGGCAGTAGCTTTTTGATCAAGGCAAAATATCATGTGCTTAGATTTAGGTGCACGTCAAATAACGTCAGGTGCACTTTCCACTGCATTGTAACTCATAAACATATCTGTGCCAAGTTCATCAACAGCGTGCGTACCGCGAACTTTCAGACTTGTAGCTTGGACACTCTTCCAAATGATGTGAGCGTCTGTACCAAGCTGCGACGGTGTAAGGGCACAAATGAAAGCAATATAATTTTTTTTCTTGAAAAGAAGGTATAGTATCAGTTGTACTATTGTGAGTTTTGTTTACAGTCTTCCATTTCTGGGCTTTCGTGCCTTCCGTTTTGTTCTTTCTACTCAAACTAGCACGAAAAAACATACAGGGCCACTTACCATGCGTTAGTGCAACCTTACTTGCACACAGATATGAGAACCCGTATACGAAGCGTGTCACTGAAATTGCCGATTTAAACAATTTATTGTAGGTTAAAAGATATTGAAGTGCCTCGGTAATACACCACCAGAAAGCGAAAGCTACACTCTCCAGCAACACTCTATTCGCAAGCTTTAATAGCAACTGCAGACAATGTGCCTTCTCTGTGTTGTTTAATGTGGCAGGCGCGGAATGATATTATAGTAGTCGTTAGGAGCACATATCCCGTAAGGCTCAATGTCGTTGAAGGTAAGGAAAAGAGGAAGAAATAATAATAATAATAATAATAATAATAATAATAATAATAATAATAATAATAATAATAAAGGTAGAGCTCTGCTTGACAAGGCCGCCATATGTGTGCAAGTTGTGTCATATCTGTGCGCAAGTTAGGCTGCACTAACGCATGGCAAGTGGCCTTGTAAGTTTGTTCGTACTAGTTTGAGTAAAAAGAACAAAACGGAAGGCACGAAGGCCCAGAAATGGAAGACTGTAAACAAAAGTCGCGCTAGTACAACTGATGCTACACCTTCCTTTCAAGAAAAAAAAAAGTATATTTCTTTCATTTTCGCCCTTACACAGTCGCAGCTGGGTACAGACGCCCACATCATTTGGAAGACTAGTCCAAACTACAAGTCTGAATGTACGCGGTACGGACGCTGTTGATGAACGTACACGATGGCGCTCTTGAATGAACCTTAACGAACCATTCACTTGCTGAACCATTCAACAGAATAATTGATTACCGTTATTTGTTTGCAGCTAATAGCGTCGCGTCTTTTGCAGCTTAGTGATTTGCATACCTGCGTGCTTGCACTCCATTGGTCCAATCGCGAGTTCCTTTATGGAATGAGCCAGAATTGTGCACTGAAGCCCCTTATATTGAAAATTAGAGAGGTTCCTGCAGTGGTAGTATAAAAGTGGCACACGCTCGCATTCCATCGCCATATGTCCAACGTGTGATGTCTGAATGCTGGGTCACGCATGACGCGGCCTGGGCTTGCATCAAGGTCTAATTATGTGCATCGCTTTACATTCATTCAGCTTCGTCAAGCACCTGTATTGAAACGAACTAGTCCATCAATTTGCAATTCAGACGTTTTTTTTTCTCCGCTTTTTTTTTCTGAGTCAGATAGTCAAAGCGTGGTGTGTTAATACAGAAGCTTCTGCACAAGTTATTCGTGCTAATTTTATGCATTGTCAATTTGGGAGACTATTCCAGATAAAAACTACATTTAAATGCGCTTTTATTTTATTTCATTGCACTTGCATACCGCACAGTCACTGTACCGTTGTAGACGTTGGTGTTAACTAGGAACTTTTAGTCAACGCTGTTAGACAGCGCCTTTATAAGCCGTGTACATCTCCGTATGTCCTCATAAACCGCGCACTACACCGCCTTCGAAGTGCATCGAAACGCCGACGTCTCCACTCATGTGGGCTATAATTTGTTGTTGTAGATTAGCGGGTCAAAATCATTAGGCGTTTAAGTCTTAGGCGCTGCTCACACCTTTAGTCGATGGTTGTTAAAATTTTTGTGCCCATCATGATCGGGACGGACATGTGCGGGCTAATGGTTCTTGAAAATACTTCGTTTAGAATATAGCTACAGCAAATTCATTCATGAAAAACCTGAGAGTACGTTTTCATTTTTCTTAATATGTATTGTTGAGTTTTTCGTCCCAAAACCATGACGTTATTATGAAAGACTAGATGAGGGTTCCGGTAATTATGATCATGGAGAGTTTTTTGACGTGTGCCGAAATCCAAGCATAAGGGGGGCGAGTATTTCATCTCGGAACGCACTCCCCATCGCCTGGATTCGATCCCATTACCTGCGTGTCGGCAGTGAAGTGCCGTGACCACTACGCTACCGTGAAAGGTTATTTGCCATTATGATCTCGACGTAGCAAGGGCATGTATTATCGTGTCCTAAAACTGTCCTAAAAGAATTTTATTTGTTCTAGAGCGTTTCATAATTGAGCAAGTATTCTTTTATTTTATGCTGCCTTTTCTGTGTATCAAACTTCATACTTTGGAGCTACTGAAAAAATATGAAGCGAGTTTGATACGTATATTGTAGATGGGTGGTAAATTAAGCGTCAGGATGACAACCGACCCATCGATCACCTGCTAGTTTCTTCTGAAGACGCATACACGGATATACATCTCCTCATGATTGCTTGCCTACTTCTTTCATTGCACGTTTTACAGTGCTGTGTCTGTGCATCACTGTGTTCCTCAAGTCCAACTCTCACAGGTTCTGTTCCTGGCCTCGACAAGTTGTATTTTCATCCACTTTTCTTTGTTTAAATTTACACTACGATTAGTTGTAAAAACCTCCTCTATACTATCCTTTCATTATTGTCTGTTACACTTCATTAATAGTGTGCTAACAAGAAAAAACGAGTCCATAGTATATACTTCCTTCCTTTATATATATAGCGAGCATTCGTCACGCTCTTCTTTTTATATATGCATTATCATAATCATCATCATCCCTCTGGGTCTCTGTCCTCATCTTCACTGGGTGTCACCAGAATCATCATCGGGTGTGTGCACGCTCGGTCTCAGACTGCCCGTTCATTGCTGAGCCCTTGGGCTGAATGACCGCTGTCTCAACCCAGACGTCATAATATATATATATATATATATATATATATATATATATATATATATATATATATATATATATATATATATATATATCCATTTTCAATTACTTCAAATGCATGGAAGGGAACTGCTTATATATACATTTTTTTTGTTCTTGGGTTCTTGGGTTAACCTCTACGCCTCTTAGATGTCATCTATACCTCTGTTTTTGTTTCCTCGCTATTGCTGCAAAATGGACGCAACTCATTTCCGACTCATTTCCGACATCACGCCGAAAATGCGTCGGAAGTGCATCTTTGCGTCGTCCCAATGGCCACTTCCGCTCCTGTAATAACTGCACCTCGGATGACGCCGTGCCTCGGCTACGTAGCCATTTCTAACGCAAACTACACAAAACGCTCCAATTCAGCCAAAAGTAAGCGCGGTTGCCAATACGACGAGCAGCAATAATGCCACCCCTCCGCCGCGGTGGTCTAGTGGCTAAGGTACTCGGCTGCTGACCCGCAGTTAGCGGGATCGATTCCCGGCTGCGGTGGCTGCATTTCCGAAGGAGGTGGAAATGCTGTAGGCCCTTGTGCTCAGATTTGGGTGCGCATCAAAGAACCACAGGGGGTCTAAATTTCCGGAGCCCTTTGCTACGGCGTCTCTTATCGTCATATGGTGATTTTGGCACGCTAAACCCCACATATCAATCAGTTCAACAGCAGTGAGCATCCACGCAAAATCGTACATGAACTACAAGCCATCAGATCACGCACGCAATCACTATCTGATTGCGTTCATTCTTATCTGATAAAGAACAATCCACGCGGTCGCGTAACGCGTATTTTCTCAAGACCAACCAACCGAAGGAAAAAATACCTCTATTGCTTGCCTCGACTCCTTTATGCTTTGTTCTTCACTTGGAGCTTTTTCCCGCCTACTGCAAACAAATAATCTTGTCATGAATTCGAGTACAGACCCGTGTTGTCCGCAATAAAGTATATTCTTTCATTTTATTTGTTTTTATGGTACTCATACGCAGGTTCCTACATGCGTGTGTATAAATCAATCGTTAACGCGCTTTTTTATTTTCTTTTACTTGTTCTTTTTATTCCTCCAGGAATTTACTCGCATGCGATAAAATCGAGGCCATAACAAGTGTGAAAAACTTTCACGATATTCCATCTATAGAAGATACATCTCACTACCCGCAGCATCGCATCTTCATCACCGGAGTTCTCTTTCTTTTTTCTTAATCGTACTATTCCAAGCGGTTATGGCACAACTGTCCAGAGCTATAATCGAATAAGAGGCAGCAGCAAAATTATTTCACTGACACACTTGCGTAAACCGCTCGTTGGACGCAAAGTCTCTACAGGCGAGAGGTTTTTAGGTGCCTGATTTTTTTTTCACATACGCTCAAGGGGGTGCGCGTCACTGGAGAGGGCGCCATGTGGTAAATATGGCTCGAATCAGTGGAGAAATGAACAGGGTGAGAACGATGTGTTCAGGCTTACCAATACCGTGCACTATGTCGTAAGCTAATATTACAGACAGTCGCGAAGACCATTTCGAACGTTATTGAAGGATGATGCTTTAGCGGAAGTCGGTACCTGTATAGTATGGCCATTTGTGGTAGTTAATTAGACGACGATCGCAGAGCTACGTATGTTGTTGGGAAAAAGCTTTTAACAGCAATATCCTTGTGGGTTGTTGTGTGCGACACATGATCATTGTTGGACGCTGGGTAAAAGTGACCCCCAGCCAGAAGATTGCAAATGACACACGGTGTAAAATATTATAAATAAAATTTGTGACCCGAGCGGGCCTTGAAGCATCTTTTTTTTTCATCAAGCGTAATGTTATTATGTATTCGATAAAAAAGAAAACTGTTCTTAATTTTTGAGGTGAAAGTTAGCCCCAAAACAAATATTTCAACGTGACAATTTCGTAGCGATGGTTTTCTACTCGTCGTCCTTCACGTGACGGCCATCCCACCAACTCTCCCGCGGAATTCTTGAGAGGGTTGCCACTGGAATCGCCGCACCAAAAGTGATTTTATGAGAACTTGAAAATATTGGGGCAGCAAAGCAGGTGAGGTGTCACGCTATTAAGTTGGGATACGAGGGTTGAGGTCCCGGAGGCGACGGTCGTACTCACATGGCAGCGTCAAAAAAAGCTTGTTTCGCAGAATTGCCGATGTGGACCCCGGTGGCATTGGTATTGTGGGCGACAAGAGTAGCGTTGGCAGTGAGTGAAAATTCGAGGTAGACGCAATAAAGATAGGGACTATTGCACTTCTGCTTCCCTTGCGGCACCGCTGTGGTCTCCAACGGCGAGAACCGACAGTCGAAGGTAGGCTAGCTATTGGGTCTCTCTCTCTCTCTCTCTCTCTCTCTCTCTCTCTGTGTGTGTGTGTGTGTGTGTGTGTTTGTGTGTGTGTGTGTGTGTGTGTGTGTGTGTGTGTGTGTGTGTGTGTGTTTGTGTGGGAGCGTGCGTGCGTGCGTGCAGATTTTGCTAGCGCGTTCATCTCTTGAAGGCAAAGCTAAAGAATCCACTAATCTTTTTATGTGTGGCCAAATGCAAGAACGCTCTTGTACACTTACACCAAAGCACTGTTGCGAACGACGGGCCGATCCCGCCGAAGCCACCACTGTTGCGAACGACGGGCCGATCCCGCCGAAGCCACCACTGTTGCGAAGCCACCTCCGAAATCCCACCGCTGACCTCCACTGTTGCGAAAGACGGCGACGCCAACACGGACCCACAGGCGCCACTGCTTTCAACTCCGCCGGGAAGGTCACCAGCCGTTTGGTAGCGTATGTTTCTCAGCTCGCGACTGCTTCTGCGCAGAGCTGATACGACGAGCGGACGAGACGACGGTGAGTTAAACAAGGTTTATGTACAGCATATATACAGAAGCGTTACAATTTCGGCACTGGGGCCGACAGAGACTCGAAGAGCCGAGCTCTCCTCTCTAACACATAGGTCAGCTTTTCGCCTAAAACCGCCGACTCACACACATGTCGGCTCTCCGACACGGGGACTCCTCTCCTAGGACCGCCGATCGCGACGCGCCGCAGGGCTTCTTTTATTTACACCGGGTCCAACCAAAATGTCCAATCAGAAGCGCCGCTGGTCGTCAGGGCAGATTCCTCCAATGGGGTCGCCGCGCCATGCGTCAGACCACCAGACACGAGGACGCCGGCTCGCTGTCACGTGCGCCGCTGACTCAATGCACGTGCGCAAGAGAGGCGCCGCGCGTGTTTACGCCGTTGAGTTGTTCGCGCCAGGCAGACTGCGGGCTGGCCTTGACCCAGATTGCCTTTTTCAGAGGCACGGACGTTTGACGAGGACTCGCTGGCATAACAGCACCCCCGCCGCCAGACAATGCACCGGAAAGACGAGCTGCTTCCACGGGGCTCGGATGTCAGGTGCGCTCGTTCGCCAGGTCCCTCCAGGTTCGCCTCCAGGGCCATGGGGAGAATACAGCTCCAGACCGTTTCGGGAACACATCCCATTCTTGACGACGGATTCCAGCTCCACTGGTTTTTCACCACAACTTGTCGACCAGCTTCACTCGTCTCTTCTGACCATCTTCGGCTTCAGCACTTGTTGATGGTTCTACAACTTGCTAAGAACGGTTCGGCAACAAACAACACACGACACAAGCAAGTGCCCTCGGTCACCCGACAGAACACCAGACAAAGTATAGTACAACATATACCTATCTACGTGTCTATCGGAATTTTGTTCCCTCTACATCAAGAGGCACATGTGGGACACAAGACTCTTAAAATGACAACTCAATTTTTTTTTCCCACGTACAAGAACGTAACGAATTAGAATACAACATACAATTGGCTCCTTGAGCTCACTCTGGACGAGAGCGCTCAGCTAAGGTCGTGATGAGGTCAAAATTTTGCCCCGAATCGCCAGCGAGAAACCGAAAGGTTGAGAAGTTACTAGCTGGAACGCACTGCTCAATGCACCTGCATTAGCGTTTACCTTTCCTTTAGTTTTTTTTTATAGCGAACGTCAAAGTTCCGCTGTGGAGCAACATGCTCCACTTCAGTAACCGGCCACTTTTAGGCGACGATACCTATGCGGCACCAAGAGCGGCTCACACTTTCGACGTTGCACAGGGGAACAACGATACGGCTTGCTACGGATTGACTCCTCACCGCTTAGCTCGATATCGTGTTCGATCACCTTCGTGTTTCCGGGACGGTCCGAAAACACATCTTCCAACACCAAAACAATCTTTCTCAGGTCCTCCTTCCGGACTTCACTTAACCTAGGCTCTAGGTTTATCTGCTCCCGGATTACTTTCGATCCCCCTTCAATTACCTCACTAGAACTCAAAATTCCTGCTTCCTCTTCCTCTGAAGCATTCAACAACAGATTTACGACCGCTTGATGTTGAACGTATGGTTTCATCAAGTTGTAAATTTTGTCCGGCCGCCTTCCTAATTTCACTTCATAATTTGTATCGCAAGGCTTCGATAATACTTTGGCGGGCCCTTCCCAATCAACCTCAAGCTTGTTCTTTTTGAACGGCTGCAGCAGCATTACCTGACTCCCTACTTCAAAAGCACGCTTCTTCCCCGATTCCTCGTAGTGCTCCTTCAACAGCACTTTTGCCGCGTTTTTCTGGCTTTCCACTAGCGCTTCAATTTGGCTTTCTACTAGCGCTTCAATCGAGAGATCCTCACGCTGCTCTCGAATGAGCGTCTCTCGATCAACTCTCGGCAACTCGCTCCAACTTTCCGCTACAGGCGAGAGCGTTGCAACCCTCTCGCTCTGACTCAATGGCGCCATGTCGTCTCCCCCCACGCATACCGCGCTGGCCGTTTCCGCGACGGGCCGCTCGCGTGACGACTGCTCACATGACTCATGCGGAAAATTTCCGTTCTGGGGTTCCGTCGACCCGCCGACAAGGTCACTTGAGAGTTCACCGCATTGAACCAGATCAAGCTGCCGCGATAGCTTCCGCGCTTGCGATCGCGTGAGGGCCATGCACGCAAAGCTGGGGAAGAACGATTTGCCCTGCTCTTTGAGAAGCTGCTCGGAGTTGTTGGAGAAAAGATATGGGAAACGATCATTTAGCGCGGCAGACACAGCCGCTTCAGTGCGAAGCTTACCGAACGGGCCTTCAATGACAACCGTGGCGATTGGTAAGCGAACACTCTGCTCCTCGGCGACTTGCCTGATCCACGCGCATTCTCCGGTAAAGTCATCCGGAGACACCAATGAAGGATGGACAACGTCCATGGTTGCTGCTCAGTCTCTAAGTGCTCGGCACGTTTTCTCATTTACCCTAATTTCTTGGAGATACGGCTCCAACAACCGCATGTTTTTTTTCTGATTCTCGGATTGTTGCGAAGGCAAATTTTTCCTGACAGTTTCTCGCGATGTGCCCTTCCTTTTTGCAGTTGTAGCAGATTAGTGGCTTCCGTGATTCAAACGCCCGTGTGGTATCAGTGCGTTGTTTAGAAACCTCACTCGATTTTTCCGCTTCTGTTTTCCCTTCCTCTACAGTGTCCTTCGTAAGAGACGGGTCCTTTTTGAAATTACGGTGCGGAGCGGGTTTCCGTTGATCAGGTTTCTTTGAAAAGCCCTCTTTTCTTTCATCCTTTTCAACGCGCACTGCCCTGCTATGCAACTTTCGGCGAGTATAATACTCCTCAGCTAACTCTGCTGCCTTGTTTAGCTGTACTTCACCAAGTCTGTCCTGCAGCCAAAGTTTGACATCCTCCTCGATGCAGCGGTAGAATTGCTCCAATGCAACGCATTCCACCACTTTATCGCGGTCGTCATAAACACCTTCGCCCTTGAGCCATTCAATCAAATCGGCTTTAAGACGAAACGCGAAGTCAACGTGTGACTCATTCCCCTTTTCAGCATACCGGAACCTTTGCCTGAAAGCCTCGTGTGATAACTTATAACGTCTTAAGAGCACTTCTTTAACCTCGTCATAGCTCTCAAACGCTTCTCTCGACAAGCAAGTTATCGCGTCGGACACTTCGCCGGGAAGAAGAGCTAACAGGTTCCGCGCCCAAAGAGACCGCTCCAAAGCGTTTCGCTCACAGACGTGTTCAAACTTGACGAGATACTTCGCCATGTCCTCGCCTACTACGAACGGTGGCAGTTGGTCACGAATTCTAAAACCGCTGACCTGAATCGTCGGAGAAGCTACGCTAGGCGCCTGCGAACACTGTAGGATTGCCAATTCTAGTTGTTTCATCTCAAGGCGCTCCTGTCTCTCGGCCTCCTCACGTTCGCGAGCTTCTCGCCTTTCAGCCTCCTCGCGGCGTGCTTTAATATCCACCCAGGCCTCATCGACTTCCTCAGCCGACACTCCCTCATCCTTCATGATCTCAAGGATCGCTTGCTTTCGTTTCGCACGGCCCAAAGTTATGCCGAGTTCCTCACAAATTTCGATGAGTTCCTTCACTTTAAGGTTCTCCATCGTTCACACTAGCCTCTTGCTGTTTGCCCCTGTTAACAATTTACTTGCCGTACCCACTATAAGCCTACTAGCAAGACGCGCAAGAAATTTTTCACACTCTCGTGTTTACCCCCTCCGCATTAACTTTGGTTTCAAAGCACTTCGACTTTGCTTGAAACGATCAGAGCTCACTACAATGCTTCACACAGCCCTTCTCTAAACTACTACAACCTGAGCTAGAGTAGTCTGGTGAACTGAGGGGAAAACATCAGGCACTCACCGCATCGATGTCGCTGACGCCGGCCGATCCCGCAGCTGCCAACCACTGTTGCGAACGACGGGCCGATCCCGCCGAAGCCACCACTGTTGCGAACGACGGGCCGATCCCGCCGAAGCCACCACTGTTGCGAAGCCACCTCCGAAATCCCACCGCTGACCTCCACTGTTGCGAAAGACGGCGACGCCAACACGGACCCACAGGCGCCACTGCTTTCAACTCCGCCGGGAAGGTCACCAGCCGTTTGGTAGCGTATGTTTCTCAGCTCGCGACTGCTTCTGCGCAGAGCTGATAAGACGAGCGGACGAAACGACGGTGAGTTAAACAAGGTTTATGTACAGCACATATACAGAAGCGTTACAATTTCGGCACTGGGGCCGACAGAGACTCGAAGAGCCGAGCTCTCCTCTCTAACACATAGGTCAGCTTTTCGCCTAAAACCGCCGACTCACACACATGTCGGCTCTCCGACACGGGGACTCCTCTCCTAGGACCGCCGATCGCGACGCGCCGCAGGGCTTCTTTTATTTACACCGGGTCCAACCAAAATGTCCAATCAGAAGCGCCGCTGGTCGTCAGGGCAGATTCCTCCAATGGGGTCGCCGCGCCATGCGTCAGACCACCAGACACGAGGACGCCGGCTCGCTGTCACGTGCGCCGCTGACTCAATGCACGTGCGCAAGAGAGGCGCCGCGCGTGTTTACGCCGTTGAGTTGTTCGCGCCAGGCAGACTGCGGGCTGGCCTTGACCCAGATTGCCTTTTTCAGAGGCACGGACGTTTGACGAGGACTCGCTGGCATAACAGCACACACCCCGCGCCGATCTGGTCGTTATGGCTTGTGACGGCTGACCAGGAAGGTCACGGTATCGAATCCCCGCCGCTTCCGCAACAATTATATGGACGCGAAATTCTACAAGGTCATGTACTTGGATTTAGGCATGCGTTAAAAAACTTAACGTCTTTTGAATTTCCGGAGCCATCCATTCGTCATATTCATGCCGTGGTTTTGGGGCGCTAAACATCAACAATTCACTGAACTAGATTGCACGTTAAAGAATTATAAATTATTATTATTAATGAAATGTCTACCACCATGGCAGGGTTAATAATCATGTGGTGGTTTCGAAAAAGTTAAACTGTAGAAGTAAACTTCTTAAGCGAAATCGCGCGTCAAACGTGTTACAGATGAAATACGAAAATTTGGTCACACTGCACATAAGTTTATTAACTTGCGTTTTACCGTTGTATGCCATGTGACCGGCTGTCCCTCATCTGGTGGGGCTATAGCTTTCACTGCAACAGCACGAAACAATTTTTGTGACCACCGAAAAAGCGAGCGTATAAAAGGCGCAAGAGGCGCAAGAAGCGCGTAAACGCGTCGGCTTCAGTACAATTCATCCAACTGTATACATTTTTCTTCACTATTTCATTTTACTTCGGCTATCCCGCCAACGCGGAGTTACGAGCCAGCTGGGACCTATAAAATCCGACGCTGACGCACCACTGCAGACGACAGCGCCGTTTAGGAACAGGGCCTGCAAACAATACCGCTGTAAAAATCACGTCACCATGGCGCAGCCTTACTAGCTTTTGCCAGTTTGGGTGCTGTCTGTGAATATCACGCAACGAGCCGAAAAACATTATTGTCACATTCAGAGAGAGTGTGGTGCGTACGCTTGCTATAATTTTTGGGAAGAAAGGGTGAGTCAGGAGGGGATCGAGTGGGAAGGCTGCAAGGAAGCGACACTTAGATACTACGGAAGTTGCGGAGCAGATTTCTCGATATTAATACCGAGGCTTACTTTATAGAGTTCCCATGAAGTGCGCAAGCATAACACTGAATGAGGGGACATATTATACGCTTCTAAACCTCGTTCATACGTATAAAAAAAAAACTCGAAAATTTACGCTCTTTTTTGTCATCATCTTCACTTCGCAACTCTGGCTTAACAAAATCTTACAAGCTAACGTATTATTCCTTTTACTTTTCCGAAAGATGTTTAGCCTGGATATAAAAAAACATTCTTTCGCGTCTGTAAATTCTTCAGTTACCTAGTTTGGTTAACGGACCCGTTGGGTATCCGAACCTCCTCCAAGTTCACAGGAGTATCTCCGGTTGACTTGGGGCTTATGGGCGAGACTATAGTGCGTCTGGTGAGCTGATACATTGTTTTAGATGGGACCATGCACATCGCCTTTTTCACGATAAAGGAAGCGTGCTGGCAATGTGCCCACAAACCATCTGCATTTGCCCTTCCAGTTCGTAGTAGAGCGTCTATTACACTTTTATGCAGACTACCGCTGTTCATTCCTCTGAATGCGACATGAATCGAGCCATTTTTATGGCGCCTTGCGCGTATATGTTAGTCATAGTTTCACTATACGAAGAGTATAAAAAAAGATTCTGCGCAGTGGCTAGAGAGGTCCAATCGACTAGAAAAGTGAGGGTGGGGGATTGGTGCTTACAAATGGTCGCTTAGACAATCCATGCCAGGCCGAGCTGGAGGGTCCGCTTGACAGCTACTCATCCAGTGCGTCTGTTAAGTGATAGCCACAGGCGTTATGCGGCGACTTTCTCGCAGTAGCATGAGTCACCAGTGAATGAAAATTACACGAAATTTAAGACTTGAAAATTACATCTGTTAAAATGAGTACAAAATGGTAGCTCAAAGCTAAGACTTGCTTGCTGCCATTTTCATCGTAATTTTCGGGCAAGTCACCCATCCCAATCATCTAGTTGCGCACTTGATTTTCTTGAAAGACCAGGAACTGAATGCATCGCTGACTTACATGCACTGCGAACGAACCCTGAATAGTGGTACACACACACGCCTTCTCACTTTTCGGGATGCACACGTGCATGCATGAACAGGCACAGACTGACGGACTTGCAGCCATAGATTTTCCTGTAAGTGCACGAGATGGAACTATGGTGCTAGTGTCCATGAGATCTTCAACGCACGGTGCTTCAGCTAGCGTAAAAATTATTGGTAGTGGGCGGACGACCTTGCACACACAAGCGCACACATAAGTACACATGGTAGCACCATTCTGGCTCCGTTTGGCTTCGCGTGTTTTGAAGCTGCATTGTCACGAAACGAAAATCAGCAAGTGTCGAGCAGTTGCGCTTCCCCACCTGAACCTTTCAGACTTACCATTTCAAATCAGGTCACGAAGTTCAATCGCGTTTGTTTTCTCCTTTAAAAGAAAACCGAAACAGCGCAACAAGCGAGGCCACAAGTGCCGCAACTACAAAGACTAGTCAAACCCATGTATACTTCCCATAATTTCCATGGTCGCCGAATGATCGCAGCGCCAAAGTCCCCTCTAGTTAATTTCAGGAAATTCTATGCCTATAGCCACTTGCTCAATTGGACAGATGCAACAGCTTCAGTTTGTTATTGCCTCAAAAGCAACGACAAAAGAAAAACGGCAGATCCCACGATGAGAATCGATGATATGCGAAGCACGAATGAGAAAGGTTGATATGTCGCTTTAAAATCAGCACATCGTTACGAGGCGGTAATAAACTATGCATGACTTTCATGAGATGGTTATCATGTTTGGACGTGTCATTTACTTTCTTGATCTATCCCCGTCACCTGATACCAAATTTTGTATATGTGGAGCAAGCGAAACGGCCGCGAGCGTGCTATGAGCGCAGCATGTAGTCATGTTGTTACATGATACGCATCTCATGATTACCATGTTTGCACCACTCACATACCTTCGTCATCCATTGACGTCCCGTAATACCAAATTTGGTATATGTGAAGCTATCAAAACGGCCGCGAGCTCATCATGAGCGTCACATGTAGTCATGATGTTAGATGACACGCATGTCATGATTTTCATGTTAGGGTCTGTCGCTTTGTTCACCATGCCGTTATGTCATACCATACCAATTTTGGTATCGATACCATTATCGAAAAGGCCAGGAGAGCAAAACGTCGTAGGCGGCTTGATAGATAGATAGATAGATAGATAGATAGATAGATAGATAGATAGATAGATAGATAGATAGATAGATAGATAGATAGATAGATAGATAGATAGATAGATAGATAGATAGATAGATAGATAGATAGATAGATAGATAGATAGATAGATAGATAGATAGATAGATAGATAGATAGATAGATAGATAGATAGATAGATAGATAGATAGATAGATAGATAGATAGATAGATAGATAGATAGATAGATAGATAGATAGATAGATAGATAGATAGATAGATAGATAGATAGATAGATAGATAGATAGATACGCTCAAATTCGCCGAAGTTCGATATGAAATGCTTCACATTAAGTAAACTTAGCTATGGCTAAGCTCGCACTTACGCGCCGAAATTGGAACGCTGTTCGTCGACGCCGCTGAATACGCAGACCACTCATTATTCGTAATTATGGTCGTCGATTAAAAGGGCTAAACGTGAATATCGACAAGTATTCGATGCGAGCATGCAGAGGAAGCAGAGGAAGTAGCGGTGGCACTCGCGCCCCCAAATCCGACTGTTTTCTGCGACTCGAGACAAACAGTAGACTTGGCCAAGAGATGGATCTCGCAACGAGCGGCCGAAGTCCTGCGCAACAGAAAACTTCTTCCGGAGGTTGAGCTTCAAACCAGAATCCTGTAGTTCCCGGCTCAAATGGGACGGGTATCGGAGACACACCACAACCTAAACGAGACTGCACACACCAAGGCGCGCGAACTCGTGAACCGCACCAGCGACCGTCCTCTATGGGGAAACACCAAAGACCGTTTGATGACCTATAATAATATTACCAAGGTCTTCTATCTGGCCCGCCAAACCTTTCGTCCACCCAGCGAGAAGCTGAACAGGACGGAGGCATACGACAGCAGCAGACGCATATGCATCCTAACCCTTCATTGTTCAACAAACTATACCCCATTATATATCTGACGATCATATGCAAGGTATGCCATATTTTGGTTGCCGCATTAACTTACAAGCTATGGAATTATACCGAGCCCCGCCGCGGTGGTCTAGTGGCTAAGGTACTCGGCTGCTGACCCGCAGGGCGCGGGTTCGAATCCCGGCTGCGGCGGCTGCATTTCCGATGGAGGCGGAAATGTTGTAGGCCCGTGTGCTCAGATTTGGGTGCACGTTAAAGAACCCCAGGTGGTCTAAATTTCCGTAGCCCTCCACTACGGCGTCTCTCATAATCATATGGTGGTTTTGGGACGTTAAACCCCACATATCAATCAATCAATCAATGGAATTATACCGAAAATTTGCAAGGAGCTGAATCCAGAACTTTTCCTGCGTGGTGGGCCGCTTCCTTGTGCAGCCCCCGCCGCGGCAAAAAATTTGAGCCGTCCAGCAGGCCCGCAAGACGGTGGTCAGGGAAGTTCTTGACGTCCCCACGCGGGTGAACTAAGGCCCAGTCTGCGGAAGTTCTGCCGGACTACCAATAAAGTTGTTACCAACCAATGGATTAGCTAGGCTATGCCAGGATATACGTAGCGTGAGCTGTGGATGGATGGATGGACGGATGGATCGACGAACTAGCGAACGAGCTCACGCGAGGCAAATGTCAGTCCATTAGAAAAGAGTCGCTCCAGGAGCTTCCAAGCCTTCTCTGGCGCGCCAGCTTTGCGCCGTGTGACGTCATTTCTCCTCGGCATGCGCAGGGGCGGTGCCAAAAAAAGGACCCCCCCCCCCCTCCCTCAAAAAAGAAAATTCTCGCCTACCGCCACCCCCCAAGAACAAGCATATAGTCAATACACAAGGCATAAGTTTCCATGCCACACGAAACTGCTCAACCTCGACCAGCGTAGCTTAGGCTACAAAAACTCGCAGGGTCCTTTAAGCATTCGTCTGAGAAGACTGCAATACAAAAGCCCTCCTCTTTTCCTTCTAAGTCCATGGATCGATGTTCCCAGCCGCCCTCCGAAAGCTTTCTGTGCCTAACGTGTTTTTACACGCCCTCCATGATTGGCGCAGCTTCGACCAAGCAGTGACGTCATAGTGACGTCGTCATGATGTCACAAATATCGGCCACCCGAGGTGTCTTGACGTCATATTGCGTCCTCGTCAGCGATGATTATTTTCCGTATCAATCGTCTTAATGGGAACGCCGCGGGATGACAGTGGATGCAAGCGATCAAATTTCGAGTTTGGTGAGGCATGGCCACCGAGACGGCGGGCGCGTGGCGTGTTTCCGTGCACCCGCCATCTCGGAGGCCATGGGTAAGGTATTTTAAGACTGTCGCCTTCAGAAATACAATGATTCGAACCCCATAAATCAGACAATCAATTTGCGAAGGCCCGCACAACAAGATAGCTGAGTCTCCCCCTCCCTTCATATTCACGCATTGAACATATGCCGTATTACCCGCCGCAATGGATTTGGTGCTCGATTGCTAACGCTCAGGTCATGGAACCAAGTTCCGGACGCGGCTGGCACATTCTCGATGGGAGCGAAGAGCCCCATTCGATGAAAATTCCCGGAGTCCTCCACTAGAGCGTCTCTCCTTATCATATCGTGTTTCTGGGACGCTAAACCTCATCAATTATGATTGTCATCAGAGCATGTTTTACATTCGCTCTCTCATTGTTATACGAAGGCGTGCAGTGCCGGAAGTGAACTGTTGTGGATGTACATAGCATCCCCACTAATGTGAGTTATCGCAGTCAATTATCCACCGTAGCGCTTCCTCGAGCGACCATGTGATGCACGAGGACAGAGAAACAGTAACCAAGACGGTGTTTTTCGTATTCTCTGCCACTACATACTTGACTGCTGGGCGTGCCTCTTTTCTTTTCATTTTCCCAGAGTTTTCTCGGCATTTGCTGGTTGCAACCGCGAAGCGTCCTCTCTCTGTGGGACTCCTGACATTTTCGAAACCGATTCCGCGGCCGCGCTGCCTGCGCTATATTAGGGCTGAGCCATCTTTTCTGGTCAGTCGCTGGCTTCACCGATCGCGCGTCGCCCGAAACCAAGCTTGGCCACCTGTCTTCTTTAAGGTGACGCACCAACGGTAAAAGGCCAGAGGGTTGTCGTGAAGACACTTTTTTTACTTGCTCTACTTTTCTTTATTTGTTCATCGCGTTCGCCACCTTCGCTTTCACTTTTAGCGGTTAGCTTGAGCGTTTCCTTGTGGCAAGCTATGGTTCAGCGCTGATGGCAAATTGCAAACTGCCGTAGCTTTCGATGCCTTTCTTTGGCATCTTCTCTGGGAGTATAATTCACGACAAAGGTCACGTCGTTACCCCCGCACACCCTACGTTCTTTCTTTTTTTGTGATTCTCTGCCTCTCTCTCTCTCGCTCTCTTTTCTTTTATTTTAGGCGCATGGCATCATCCCAACTTTGCCTGTTCACTTGTTTGTTTCAAGCCCAGCAACAAGGTATTAGAGAGTTCCCGGATCAGCACTTTTTTTTACTCGTTGACCACAGCCTGATCACTTTCTGAGCATCCCCATTAAATTGTCTCTTAGCGTGCAAAGAACACAAAAAGCACGGCCCGGTCAATAGTCAGCTGCAGGCTCCCTGACCTGGTATTTCTCACTATCGTTCAACCACATTTCTCCGAAGAACCAAACCTGCCTTTCTGGTACCTTTTGTTATCAAAAGTTAGGTGGCGCTGCTTGAGAGCATGGTGTGCAATGTTTTTCATTTAGAACTTGCATTTCAATGATTCTGCGTCGTGAAACAACAATGCCATCCAGACACTACGTCTTGACAAAAAAAGCTTCTATATAGTTTCTATTCGTGCGTTTTCAGTGAGGTTATATGAATATTTTTACCTATGGACGAACGTACGCGTACGGCGACAGGAGTGGGCTTTATGGGCATA
Source organism: Rhipicephalus annulatus (assembly GCA_013436015.1). NCBI lineage: Eukaryota > Metazoa > Arthropoda > Arachnida > Ixodida > Ixodidae > Rhipicephalus > Rhipicephalus annulatus. Next base: position 1,496,927 of record WOVY01000537.1, on the reverse strand, counting down.
GCCATGTTGCTTTACTTGTGAATACTTTCCTTCGCAGTTGTGCACTAGGCATACCACAAGGCACAACTATTAACAGGGTGTAATATAGGGCTATTGGTGTGGTTATACATCGCGAAATTTGTGGCGTACTAAAAAGACACGGCAAAGGAAGTGATGATGCGCGTGATCGGAAGTGAGTGCATCGGGCTGTCGTCGCTTTTCCTTGTCTGGGTATTTTTGTGCGCCACAACTTCCACGGCATCTCTTAGCTTTTGAACTCTATCTATCTATCTATCTATCTATCTATCTATCTATCTATCTATCTATCTATCTATCTATCTATCTATATATCTATCTATCTATCTATCTATCTATGATGTGGCATATGTAAATAAAATGACAGGAGTGTACAGCATTCTCGCTTTGTTTGTATATTTATAATCAGGTCAATAATATACTTCAATATGCGGGGCAGTCGTTTTGCTTTGTGGCACATAGCAAATAATTATTTGTTTGTATTCGTTTTTTCAGTACAAGTGCGCAGAAAATTAGGGGCGAATAATCCCTCAACGCACTGTATGAGGTTGATGAAGGAGATCGATCTAAGTAACGTGCCAGGTGAACCACGCTGTATCGTTAAAAGCTGCAATAAGCTATTTTATAGCCGGAGAATAATAAAGAAAGACTGCAGGTACTTTAGGGACACTACATTACTGCACAGGCACTAACTTCTTTTTTTCTTTATTTTAGCTTGATACTGACGAACGCCACCAACATAAGCGAGAGGCTAAACAGAACGAAACCTTGTTCCTAATTCTCTGTTGTTTGTACTGGCAATTCGTCTTGCGATATTACCTCCATTTGCACAAACAAATGAGATTGCATCGTCTAATTGCACTTTTATGATGATAATAAAACGAAGCGACCAAACTCTCATGGGGATGGCGTAATTACTCCACTGTCTGCGATGCTTTTTTTTTATTCGTTCACCAATGTCAGCATGTTGCCATCGTGGCGAGTAAGCACATAATGGCAGTGGCCTGCGATTGAAATGATTCCCAGCTCTAATCTCAGCCTATTCCCAGAAGAACGGAACCAGTGGTAGAGAGTTCGCGTAAGTTATTGCGGCAGCCGTAGACCCTGCAGTAACAAACACAAATTTCTTCCAGTTGTGGTAGTCGTAAACGCGGTATACTTTTGCAATGTATAGGCATGGCCCCTTCGTGTATATAGACTCGCTTACCGTCGTTCTTTGCGGCCAGAACATTGTCGTGTTTTCTCACTGTGTACCTAATAAAACTTACGTTCAAACACTATGGGATTACGCCTTGAATCGTTTTCTTGATAACAAAAAACAACGAATCCTTACCTTGCAAATATTTATTATTTGCGAAGGCAGCAGCCCTGTGATAGGCAAGTCTTGCGAACGAAGGGTTGTATTAAGAGAGTTTTTCGTCTGTAAGTCCGCTTTGCCCCTTAGCTAGCCGGCATTTGTTAATGGCATGTCTAGCCTCAGGATTGGCTAACATATATTTCTTTATGAACGATCCCGGCAGAGTTGTCTTTCTGCGAGTGTGGAGGCCAGGGCAATAAACGTACTGAATGTAGCTTCTGTTGGCAGTAAAAGTTTATTTATTTATTTATTTATTTATTTATTTATTTATTTATTTATTTATTATTTGTTAGTGACAGAAGTACTGAGTACGAAAAGTGGGGAATTCTCTGAGGGGCTGGATTTTTCTATAATAAACTTATAAAGCCGACAAATAATTAGGCTAGGGAAGGCATGGGGGACATTATACCATTTATCAACTCTCTATATATATATATTAGCCTGACTAGCCAACTGCAGGGAAAAGGCCTCTCCCACGGTCCGCCATTCAACCCGGTCTGTGCTTTCTGCTGGCACTGCTATGTTTCCGTCCCCTCTTCGTGGGTTTGCCTTCTCTGGAAATCCAGTCATTTACCTTTAATGATTATCGGTCATCATGCCTAAGTGCTACGTGCCCGGCCCATATGTCCATTTCTTTTTCTTGGTTTCAACTATGATATCCTCAACCCCGGTTTGTTCCCTGAACCACTCTGCTCTCTTCTTGTCTCTTAAGGTTACACATATCATTTCTTTTTCCATCGCTCACTGGGTCTTCCTCAATTTACGCTGAACCCTCCTATTAAGCCTCCAGGTTTCTGCTCCGCACGTAAGTGCCGGCAAGATGTAGCTGTTGCATACCTTCCTCTTGAGGGTTCAAGGCAGACTGCCATTCCCGATTTCAGAATGCTTGCCGGATATGATTCACCTTATCCTGATTATTCTAGTTATTTCAATCTCATGATTAGGTTCCGCGGTTCCTACCTGTCCTAAGTAGACATATTATTTTACAACTTCTAGCGTCTCCCTGCCCATCACAAAGTCCTGTTTTCTGCCGAGACTGTAGCACAATAGCTTAGTTTTGTGCATATTATATTCAGACCCACTTTTCTGCTTTCTGTGTCCAGTTCAGTTTTCATGACTCGGCAATTCGTCTCCTGAGTTACTCCTCAAGGCAATGCCATCAGAGAATCACAGGTTACCAAAATTATCTCTAATAACTCTTATTCCTTACTCTTCCCAATCCAGGACCTGCCTTACACCCTTCTTGTTCGGAATTCTGTTGCTTTCTTTATGGAGAATGGTGGTTGCTGTGGATCCGCTGTAGATTTCTTCTAGTATGTTTTTGTAGGGTTCATTGATGCCCTGATGGCGTAGTGCCCGCATTACTGCTGATTTCACGACTGAGTGAGAGAGAGAGAGAGAGATAAGTTTTTTTTTACAGAAAGGCAGAGAGGTCGGCCTGAGCGATAGCTATAGCTTGCTACTCACGACTCAGTGACACGCCTTCCCATAATCTACGAAGGCTATGTATAGGGGTTGGTTTTATTTCACGCATTTCTCTATTACCTGATTGATATATGAAGATGGTCTATTGTGGAGTAGCTTGTACGAAATCTTGCTTGGTTGTTTGCCCGATTGAGCTCTAATCTAGCCTTGATTCTATTGGCTATTATTTTTATAGAGAACTGACGGTAAGCTGATCGGTTTGTTTTTTTATTTCTTGACGCCTTTTTTCATGAATTAGGACGATGTTGGCGTTCTTTCAAGACTCTGGTTACCTTTCCGTTAAGAGACTCTTCGTATAGAGAGTGGCTAGTTTTTTCTAACTCAATTTCTAATCCACCTTTCAGCAAGTCTGTTGTTACCTTATCCTCACCTGTGGCTTTGCCTCTCTTCATTTCTTTTAATGCTTTCCTAACTTCCCCTGTCTTCACTGGTAGGATGTCGAATTCCTGTGGACTATTATTGCTTCTTACAAGATCACCTTCGTAATTTCGGCTTCTTTACAGCTTTTTGTTGAACTCCTCTGCCACTTCAACTATCTTATCTATATTGGTTATGATATTGCAATCGTTGTCCCTTAATGCATACATTTGGTCTTTGCCTATGCGCAAGCTTGCCTTCGCAGCTTTTAGGCTTCTGCTGATTTTTACAGCTTGCCCACATAAAATTTGCCTCGAATTTGATGCTTTAAAAAAACTTGTTAAGGAAGGACGCGCTTTGAGCACTATCTGAGCAAAAAATGTTGCCACGTTAAACTCGCTGGGCGTAACCGCCTTGGTTTTAGCAAAGCTGAGTGAGGGTTAGGCCGCAGTGCCATGAACTAGCGGCGGTGAAAGGTGGGAACTAGACACGAAGCGCACACCGTAAGAGAGTGCGCGCGTGCCGCTCCTCAGGTCCGGCCGTGCCACCTCTCGTTTGGTCCCTGGAATGTCCGCTGGATGTCGGTACATCTATATAATGATTGATTTGTGGGGTTTAACGTCCCAAAACCACCCTAAGATTATGAGAGATGCCGTAGTGGAGGGCTCCGGAAACTTTGACCACCTGGGGTTGTTTAACGGGCACCCAAATCTAAGTACACGGGCCTACAACATTTCCGCCTTCATCGGAAATGCAGCCGCCACAGCCGGGATTTGATCCCGCGACCTGCGGGTCAGCAGCCGAATACCTTAGCCACTAGACCACCGTAGCGGGGCGTCTATATAATGAACATATGATGAAAGGACGCGAGATGGCGGTACTTGGAGTGTTCACTAGATGGATGGACGAATGAACAGGCGCACGGACGAATGGACGGATGGACAGAGACAGATGCACGGAGGGACGGACGGAAGAACGGACGGAAAAACGGATGGATGCATGGATTGGCGCACAGACGGGCGCAGAGACAGACGCACAGAAGGACGGAAGCAAGAACGAATGGACGGACGGAAGCATGAACGGACTGACAGATGCTTCGCCCCACTCATCATCTGCACTCCCTGGATGTGCTGTGATATTTTTTTCATACTCGCGAATATTCTGGTTTCTTATCTCATCCCCGATTTTTCGTTCGTACGCATTGAGCTTTGCTTGCCTCCTATCATTTCTACTCTTTCCATCGCGCAGATCGAGGGCAATGGCATATCAGATGGTCGATGTCTTCTTTGATGCAGCAGACGTCGCATTCCGCATTGTCGGTCAATCCGATGAGGGTTCTATATGCTTTTGTGAAGGCAACCCCCAACCAAAGGCGACAAAGAAGTGAAGCTTCACGTCGACGAAGTCCGGATGGAGGTCGAAGTTCGAGTCGAGGGTTTATTTGGTATAGTCTCGTATGCCTCTGAAAGACAGAAGCATTCGGACGCATTGCGACAATTGGACGATCCGCCACTCTCTGTGCAGATGCTACTGGAACACCGTCATCACCTTTCGTCGGCTCAAAAAGCAGTCAAAGCTGTCTTGTGCTTTTTGAGGACTACAGGCCTATGTGACCACCTTTAACTGTTGTGTAGTGCCAACGCTGTATACGCGCCAGCTGCTTGACTGACAATCCTCCTTTTTTTTCTCTTTCTCTTCTCTTTCCTCTCTCTCTCTCATCTTTATGCCCCCTTCCTATTCCCCCAGCGTAGGGTAGCAAACCGGGCATGTGCTTGGTTAACCTCCCTGCCTTCCCTCTTGTTGTTTACCCCCCCCCCCCCATCGCGCAGAAATGCTTTACCCGAGCACACGTGCTTTTTCTACGTATTGTGTTCTTTTCATTTGCGTTTCAGTGCAATCGGATGCACTAGAGACACAAAACGCGGGTTTATCGTTTTAGTTTGGTTTTGCATATTCGGCGATACCCAATCAGATCTCATCGGCTATAGATTATTTTAGGACGAAAATCCTGAATTCCTCATCAAAGGCAAAAACTGGCCGTCGGCGCCCTGCTGCTTCGGGGAAGAGCGAAGCAAGGTGTTATCGTCATGCGATAATGTCAACGCAAGATGTCACGATGGCGTCCAAGATTACCAAAACTTGTGACGTCATTATGACGTCTTTGTGTTGTCGCTTGACGTAACGCCATCACATGACATTTTCACTTGTTCAGAGGCACTCCAATCAGGGAGGCAATGCGAGACCACATGAAGTGTTTCCGATCTCGGAGGCCGTGCAAAACCACATCACCAGTCGAAATTTTTCGGAAGATGGCGGAGCAGGATTGAGTGAGAAGAAAAACACATTGGTTGTCGCCTTCGAGTAGTCCTAAATGAATGCATATGCGGGACCCTGGGTATTTTCGTTATACGAGCTGCCCTGTGTATTTGCAAGTCAAGCGACCATATTTTCACGGAAAGAGAAAATATAACCACCCGTTCGAGCGGATTACTTCACGCTGCATCGTGTTTTCAATTACCGCCAACTCGATTACCGTAATAGTCACTTCACGTGACACTTTGTGCGCTTTGTCCGCCTCGGTGAAACACTGGCTTGGTTGCTGGGCTGCTGGCACGAAAATTGTGCGTTTGATTTCAGCCGCGATGGTCGCATTTCGACTTAGGCGAAATGGTGAAGGACCGTGTTCTGTGCAATGTCAGTGCACATTAAGGAACGCCAGAAGGGCGAAATTTCCGAAGTCCTCCACTACGGAATCCCTCATATCCATATCGTGGTTTTGGGAAATAAAGCTCTAGATAATAATAATAATATATATATTATATTATTATTATTATTATTATTATTATTATTATATTATTATTATTATTATTATTATTATTATTATTATTATTATTATTATTATTATTATTATTATTATTATTATTATTGAAGCGCTTTGACGAGCTATACGTATGGCCCTGTAAAAGCATTACACGATCAATAGTGTGCCGAAGGAAGTCATCTGAATTTTGTCGTAATGTCTGCGGATAGTTCGTTTGGCGCGCTTGAAGTCTACCACTTTGACTATCTCTGCAACCCAAAAATGTACTGCAAAAAAAAGGAACTCGTTTGGTTGTTTGTACGTCCGATAAAGGCGGCTACCTCTCTGCGTGGCCACTTGGATATGTTCGTCATAATGCAAGCGAAATTTCATAATGCACGTTGTCTGTCTTTAAGCATTTAGTTTCGGCAAAAGAAGCACCGGCGCCCACACAGTCGTATACTAGTGTGCTAAGTGACACGCCCTGTCTGGCTTCGCAAACCCCACTCTGATATATTCACGACGTGTCGCGACCCTAGTCTTGGTCCGGAGTAAAAGGGAACCGTTATCTCTAAGAAATTACCCGTCCCTTACAAAACAGCAACGTCTGCGAAGAACTTTAAGACGTGAAAAAAATAGGGCAGAGGAACGAAGAATTTTTTTCCTGTAGGCGGCAACCGAGTGCACGCATATATATTTGGCGTCTGTCTGCCCTAAGTATCGACAGCAAACCTGCATCCCCGCGTATACATATATTTGCATAGGCTGATCGCATCCAGTATCCTTTCTATATATATCTTTTTCATCTCTGCTTTTTCATCTCTGCTCGAATGTTATTCATTGTCTTCAGAACTGAAGAACCCTGTTTTTTTCTTGTCCACTGTTTGAAGTGCTCACTTTTCTTTTTTCAGTACTAGTTGGAATTGATGTCCTATGCTACTGAATGTATTTCAGTGGTACAGATGTAGTCATCAAATATATTTCTGCCGGCTTTGTCTCACTCGTTATTATAATATTTCAGTGAGTACCCTCTGTATATTCTTGCCCTTTCACAATTTATGTGCCCTTCCTGCAATAATCCCTATTGGGATTGGCAGTATATGTAAAATAAATAAATATATATCTCATTCAATCGTGGCGTCGCTGCTATTGAATGCCGCTAGTGTAAAAGAGTGCCATCTGCAAAGCGAGATCGTGGCCTGTCGTGGTTGTGCAACGATATACCCGCTGACGCACGACTACTCCGTCACTATCGGCCAGCGGCACGCGTATATACTCAACAAAACGGCCAAGTCCGAAACGCCCCGTATAGCCTTACAACTCGTCTCGCAGCTAAAGTAAGAGCAGCCTCATTATTCACGCAAGCGCGTTATAGGCTATAGCTAGTTTCGTCACAGCGCATCAGCGTGGCCGAGCGAACCCGAACACACACACACGCGCGCGCACGCTCGCCGGATTTGTCAACATACGGCCGTCTCTATACGTCGCGTAACGCGGAGTGATTGATCAAGTATGCCGGGTCTGGTAGTCTGCCGCCGGGTTTTCTGATCCGAGTCACGTCGACGCAACTAAATGCCCGTGCGACAGTGATGCATCGGTTACTTTCGAAGAGTGTCTTTTGGTTCAGGACGCCTCTTTCACAGCAGTTTGTCCATAGCTGCGCCCGGCGTTTCCCCTTCCGCCCGCCACGACTGCCGAACGAGAACCTAGCGGCAATCAAAGAGGTGGATTGCAATAGCAGTCCGGCTTGTAAACTAGATTGCTCGTCTATTTATGTTTCTCACTTATATGCTCCTTTTCCAGGCAGTACACGTCACAAAGTGCTTAAATTTTGTTTCGTACGATACGTAACGAGTTTGTGGCAAACTGCAGCTAACGTCGTGGATCGGACCAATAAAGTGGGATCGAAGGGGTTTTCGCTAGTGGCTGAAAGTTTCAAGGTATTGTCAATGTACCTTTATTTATTATGTGTTTCTTTTGTTTACTTGCTTTTCGCATAACGTAGTGGCCTACAGGGAACGGTACTGTGCGGCTGACCCGAGTGTCGCGGTTTCGGCCCCGGCCTCGGTGATCGAATTTTCGTTCAAGGCGGAAATGCTAGAGTCGCAAGTGCTTACGTTTAGGCGCCATAAAAGAACACTAAGTGCCTGAAAATTTGTGATTGCCCCCCCCCCGTCCCCTACGGTGTCCTCACATTCAATCATCGTTGTTTGGGAAAGTAAAACCCGAGCAAATGTCATTAGTTTACTGGATTTATAGACTCCAGTCTTTACTGCTTGATATCGGTTCACTTCGCACTTGGGACATTTAAATTAAAATTATTTGTTTCAGTAACATATTAAATTAGTCATTTAATCTTTTTCTATTGAATGAACACTTACCTCTCCCGTATAGAGTCTATACAAATTCGTCGCCATTGATCCAAAAGCACACACAAAATCCGTTAAGCCAGGCACAAACACTAGGTTATAGGGTGGGTCAAATGAGACACTGGGAGAAACGTGACATTGTTGACTTTGCCGGCCTCTATTGCTAATAAAGAAACTACTTTTCTTTGTTTCTCGTTTCCAGGAATAAGTCCTGATTACAGAGCATCTTTTTCTGTGTAAAAGTTGATGATTGCTCACAGCGCTTGCACGGGACAAATTACGTGGCTGGTGCCATTGTTTTCGTGACTCGTCAAAAAGGGATGAAACTCTGTGCGACCAAAATTTCCATGTGTGCATGAAGCTACTCCTTCGTCAGTAGAGCAACGTAAATATTTATTCTGTTACTTAAGACTATGGCCTACATGACCCAAAAGTTTAGCTCGTTTCGTGCCCGAGGACAAAGCAGAACTTTTTTTTTAGAAATTTGGCGTGCGAGTGGGGCAAAATGAGGCAAAAAAACCGCCCAATTGCTTTATAGAGTAAATTTTTATTTGAACCAGAAATTTACACTAGTTATATATCACAAATATGTGTTTAGGAGGGTTCGAACAAACAATAAAATATTATTTAAAGCTTTCTGTGTGGAAAACTACATGAAAAAGCACTGAATGCTGTTAGACAGGACCCCCACACCGCATCCAGATTTTTTGGGGTTCCCATGGATGCTCTCAAAAGACAAATGAAAAAAAATGGCAGATCCCACGTGCACTGGGAATCAATGATATGCGAAGCACAAATAAGAAAGGTTTATATGTCACTTTAGAGTCAGCAGAAAGTTTCGAGGTGCAGGTAAATGATGTCATACATACCTTTCGTGTCATGATTATTATGTTTGGATGTGTCGATCACCTTGTTCATCTACTCACGTCACGTGATACCAAATTTAGTATATGTGGAGCTAACGAAAGAGCCGCGAGCACCCTATGAGCGCGGTATGTTGTCATGTTCTTACATGACACGCATGTCAGGATTATCACATTTGCACCAGTCATTTATTTCGTCACCCATTGACGTCACGTAACGCTAAATTTCGTATATATGGAGCTAGCAAAACGGCCGCGAGTGCATTATGAAGGGCCCAATATACTCCAAAGTAGCGTTGACGCGCACGCACGCTGGGCACAGCGACGCTACGTTAGCAAAACGCGAGCACTCTATAGTCGGACGCCAGGCGATACCAGCGTCCGACGCAAACCGGCGTGAAATGCGACATGCTGTATTTCGCGCAGATGCTTTACCCCACTGCTTTACCCAGACAAGACTGCGTCTCCCTCTTTTCGTGATGGAGGGACACCGGATGCGCTGAAACGCGTATGCGTCATAGCAACGCAGCGCGGCGCACGCCTGCGAGTATATGGCAGGAGCGGTGCCTGGCGTGGCAACGTTGGCGTGACGCGACGAAATGAACGCCGGCTAGCACGCGCACCGCGTCACGTCGAAATGTATTGGCGCCTTGACTGCGCCATGTGGTCATGTCCTCACATGACACGCATCTCATGTTTATCATGTTTACACCAGTCACATACCTTCGCATCCATTGATGTCACGTAATACTAAATTCGGCATATGTGAAGCTAGCGAAACGGCGGCGAGCGCATCACGAGTGTAGCAAGTAGTCACGTTGTGACATGGCACATGTTGTCATTAGCATGTTTGGAGCTGTCATTTACTTCGGCGACATTGACCGTATCTATCTATCTATCTATCTATCTATCTATCTATCTATCTATCTATCTATCTATCTATCTAGCCGCCTACGACATTTAGCTCTCCTGGTTATTTCGATAATGGTATCAATACCAAACTTCGTTTGGCATAACATAACTGTATGAAGAACTTATTTCACTAGGCATAACATGAAAATCATGATATGTATGTCATAAATATCATGATTTACATTTCATGGTCCTGCAGCTTTTGCGGTGGTTTCGTTCACATGTCATGTTGCAAAACTGATATGGTATGACATGATTGCATGGTGAACACAAGCGAAATACCCTAACATGAAAATCATGACATGCGTGTCATGTAACGACATGACTACGTTCCACGCCCATGATGCGCTCTCGGCTGTTTCGGTAGCGTCACATATGCCAAATTTGGTATTACAGTACGTGTATGGATGACGAAGGTATGTAACTAATGGAAACATGATAATGGTGAGATGCCTGTAATGTAATGACATGACTACACGCTATGCTCATGATGCGCTAAAAGCTGTTTCGCTAGATTCGCTTATACCAAATTTGGTATTACGGGATGGGAATGGATGACGAAGGTATGATACTGGTGCAAACATGATAAACATGAAGTGCGTGTCATGTAACATAACGACTACATGCTACGCTCATGTTGCGCTCGTGGCCGTTTCGCTAGCTTCACATATGCCAAATTTAGTATTACGTGGCGTCAATGGATGACGAAGGTATGTGATGGGTGCAAACATGATAATCATGAGATGCGTGTCATGTGAGAACATGAATACATGCCACAGTCAAGACGCCAATACATTTCGACGTGACGTGGTGCGCGTGCTCGCCGGCGTTCATTGCGTCCCGTCACGCCGGCGTTACCACGCCAGGCGCCGGTCCTGCCATATACTCGCAGGCGCGAGCCGCGGTGCGTTGCTTTGACGCATGCGCGTTTTAGCGCGTCCAGCGTCCCTCCGTGACGAAAAGAGGGAGACGCAGTGTTGTCTGGGTAGCACACCGGCACGAAATGCAGCATGTCGCATTTCACGCCAGTTGCCGTCGGGCTGCGCCGACGGACGCTGGTCGTGCCTAACGTCAGACTATAAGTGCTCGCGTTTTGCTAACGTAGCGTCACTGCGACCAGTGTGCGCGTGCGTCAACGATACGTTGGAGTATATTGGGCCCTTCATGATGCGCTCGCGGCCGTTTCGCTAGCTTTACATATACCAAATTTAGTGTTACGTGACGTCAATGGATTACATGATATAGTACTGGTGCAAACATGATAATCCTAACCCGCCTGTCATGTAGGAACGTGACAACATACCTCGCTCCTAGCGGGGCCGTTTTGATAGCTCCAAATATACTAAACTTGTTATCACGTGACGTGAATAGATGACGAAGGCATAGGACACATGCAAATATGATAATTGTGACAGGGAAGTCATGCATGGCATCATTAACCTCCAACTCGTAACGTTGTGGTGATTTTAAAGTCACATATCAACATTTCTCATTCGTGCTTTGCATATCATCGATTCCCACTGCACATGGGATCTGCCTTTTTAGATGCGGAGCATCTTATACTCGCGCCTTGTAGTGCGCCGTCCGCGCCGTCCAGGCCGTCCACACCGCTTCTCGAACATTCGACAGCTGACGCGCGCGCATGCGCCGTCGCGCCGTCGCCCACTCTTCCACCATCTGTGCATCCCTTCCTCCTCTACACACCGCGCGCGCTTCACTCCTCCACCATCTGTGCACCCTTCCTCCTCTACACACCGCGTTCGACATCTACAATTATCCTGATTCTCCAGTGGACGCGCATGTGGCGTCGCGCTTCGAGAACATTCAACAGCTGACAGTGCATGCGCCGTCGTGCTGTATATATACTCAAGGTCGGCGCTCGCTCGCTCAGTTGCCGCTCGTCGGTTGGTTTGTACGGCGCGTCGACGTCCAAGGTCGCGGTGAAATGAATTCCAACGAATCCACAAACACAATGATCGACGTCCCTTCGACCAGCGCCGCCCTTTCGCATACGTGTGTACGTGTTCACTCATTTAACACCCCCTCCTACAACCACGTTAACCAATTTAGCCATCGACCCAAGTAAGTCGCAATTAACACCCCATTTCACAACCACGTTAACCAATTTAGCCATCGACCCAAGTAAGTCGCACTTTAACACCCCGTTAACCAATTATATGCTCCGCATCCTCCTCAGTGTTCCCCCGAGGGAAGCTGCGGGCAATTTTTTTTTTTGCAACGGCATACAGAAAAGAAAATGACACTCAACCACATCTGCCTGCCCAGCCCCCCCCCCCCCCCCGACCACTTCAAATCAAAGGTGCCCCTCCCCCTGAAAAAAGTTTCTGCCGACGCCCCTGGTCAGGTGTACGTCAGTTGTGATTGGTCTTGATTGTATAAACCCCGTTATACTAGCGTAATATCATCAGGCATTAGTGTACCGGATATTAAAGCCACACGACATGTTTGCCGTGTGCTGTTTTGGGAGGATTTGCATAACCTCTTCCAACATTCGAACGCATAGCTCGGCTACACATTCTGTGCCAGAGAAAACACGGCATCGGGATATATATATATCACTACGCTGCCTTTTTGTTGAATTTGTAATTCGAAATGTGTGAAGTAAATCGACAAACAATCACAAGGGAAGGTGGGGCACAGAAATCGGGTAATGGTGGCCATCTTCTTTAAAAATAGAGATTTTTTTTACATAACACTTACAACGTGTTCTGACATATGATTTATAAAGGAGCGTGGGGTTCGAGCTCAAATAACTGCATTGTGCTATTCAATCTTTTTTGCACTGGTCTACTTGCTTTTATAATTTCCACAGCCTCACCAAAATGAGGGGTATTGAACACAAACACACGTTAAAAAAATCACCATCATTTTTAAACAGTTTTACGCACCGTACTTAACTGTCAGGTAACTCACATATATGATGTTCGAAGCTTAAATCTCGAGGTAATAATAAGACAAGGAGTGTCCCCCCCCCCCCCTGCCTGTTCGCAAGAGGGGGGGGGGCGTACTCCTTATCACACATAAGTTATTGTTATCTGGTTTGGGGCACAACAACATTAACGAACATTCACAAATTATATGTCATACAGAAAAGGGCAGTTCGCGCCATTGCAGATGTTCCGTATGGAAGTCACACGTCACCGCTTTTTGAAAAAATAAACTTATTAACCCTACCAGATTACTATCAAACAATTCTTATAAAACGCTATTACGCAGGACTAAAAAGTGATTACTTTTTGGGCGCACTTGCTCGTATAAGCCCGCGGACCCTTTTTATAACATTCGTCATATTCACACGTGCTTTCTTCCACGCACGCGCACGAACTACGGCAAGGAGATGCTGCGCTTTCTATTGCTGTTCCATCTGAATCAACTATCACTGTTAAAATATTGCTGGAGATGCGTTTTTGTCCTACCTGTGTTAATGTCATTGTTTTTCTTTTTTTTTCATTTGTACACTCTCATTGATCTTTTGTGTGATTATCAAAATTGAAGTTGGTACATTGTTTTAAAGGTTAATTTTTTCGATCTGTTTCGCTTGCATTATCTGTCTATGTGCTCATATGTAAATGTTTATGCATTCCTTTGCAGTACTATTATGCATTCTTTTACAGTTTTAATTGAGCGACATAGTGTTGTCTGTTTTATTTTATACCATAATATACACTCGCCTATCCCTGCCACTTTGTACGGGGTCGTGGTCCTAGTCAAGCCCGTGAAGAGGCTTTTTGACCCTAGCCCTCAGCATCCCAAATGATGGTATGTTGGAATTAATAAAGTTCAAAGTTCAAAGTTCCACTGACCCCTTCATGATTTACGGCCATGTTCGAGCTGTGACAGAAGCGATTCATGTCATGCTTTCTTCTCACTTTGCTTCTCTCTCTTGTGATGCAGGAAGACGGCGCTGGGAACCGTGTTGCCGCACATGGGTGCGCACCCCGAGGATTATGCCAGCGCAGTCTGAAGCACATCCTCCTCCACCTCTTCGCCTGCACGGGTGAGTGATACTTCGTTCGTATTCTCTTTCGGGGCGAGCACAATCGTTTAAGCGGCATGCGCGCCGCAGTAACTTCAAACTCTGCACTAACCACACGCGTCGCGTATTGTTGAGAGTCGAAGCATGCCACAACGGCGCATAGATGTACATTGTATAGTTCTGTCACATCTACAATAGTGACACGCTGCGCGCCTTGTTGATTCCGTGTAGTTGCCAAGATTCCGAGGTTCGAGAATGTCGCGCCAGCCTATATGTTATGCGCTGCCAATTATAACTAAATGGACTGGTTGGTCAATTCATTTGCCAGTTGGAATGCGTTTCGAGAGAGAAACAATTACGGAAGCCAAGCCATTTTGTCTCAGCCGTTCGCGTCTGCCAGCTACGACGAATAATTGATCTTCGAAAGTGCTATTAGGAAATTCAACAACCGGAAAAGAACATTATAATTTCTTTTTCTTTTTCTATTATTTCTGTGACAGTACTTATTGTGAAACAAGTATACGTGTTTCCTTATGAAACAGCGCCGCTTCGCCGTTAGAATACACGGCGTTATATAAGGTAGTTGCGAAAGGAACGCGATTGTAGCTATAGCGGTTCGCTTCGCACCACGTGATGATGCGGTCACTCAATAGCAAAGCCCCCAAGCACACAACCCGGTCGGTGTGGCTGAACACAACCAAACAAAAAGAAGGTAAAGAAACAAGAGAGAAGACGAGGGAACCCCGGCTGTGCAACTTCCATTTCCGCTGAACAAATGGGAGCCATGGAGACGCGTGTTACTCAATTGTTTTGGTTGTGGCTTATATATACTATCTGCATGGGCTGTTGGCGTCGGTGACGTGGTGGCGTTCCGCAAATGTGTCGAGGCTACACGAACAGTTCTCTTCCGCGTTCTCTTCTGTGTGTGTTTCCTCTCGTGTTGTATGTGACCGCTAAGCGTCCTTTCGCAATATCTATCGGCGCGATGTTGATAAGTCAGTCGTTTGATCAAAAAACAGAATACGGGTAACAGCTGTCTCTGCTTTAAAGTACGTGAAAATGTTAAACTAATTGAGAGTGAAGATTTCCCTGTTGCATGCCTTCTGCCTATGCTTCGATGATTGATTGATATGTGGGGTTTAACGTCTCAAAACCACTATATGATTATGAGAGACGCCATAGTGGAGGGCTCCGGAAATTTAGACCACCTGGGGTTCTTTAACGTGCACCCAAATCTGAGCACACGGGCCTACAACATTTCCGCCTCCATCGGAAATGCAGCCGCCGCAGCCGGGATTCGAACCTGCGCCCTGCGGGTCAGCAGCCGAGTACCTTAGCCACTAGACCACCGCGGCGGGGCGCTTCGATGACGTCTTTAGCGCTAATTTTTGACGTAAATTTACGGTTTAACAGTTCGGAGTGCTTACTTCCTAAATGCGTAAATATAAGATCGTGTCTGTATATTTTAACGCAACTGTGTATATCTACAATTCAGTTGTGACACTTTGTTTTGTTTTCCAAGTGATGAGATCTTAAGCCAAAGGTCTTCCAAAGCTGGAAATGTCGCACGAATGGACAAAGGTGAAAATATTTTGTACTTCTTCCCCAAATTGCGCTAAACGTGACGATTACATCAGTTTAGTTTTTTTTTCTTTTTCAGCAACCTACTTATTAAATTTGAGTCGAGGGAGTTATTTCAGAGAAGGCTATAGACTCATACAAACACGCGTCTCATTAGATACCTCTGAGGCTGTAGCCTGGTAATTAGGAAATGCAAGTAGAACGTTATTTTAGTGGCGGTCTCCCTCTCGAGGCATCAACGTTCTCCCCGATGCTCTTGTTAGTGCGTTGTCTTTTCCATTGGTTCCTGAGACCGTGCACCACAGACAAACTCAGCAAGATCCCGTTTGACCGGTTGTTTTCAGGAGTCGTTCGAACACGCCGAGCTTTCAAGAATTGTCCGGCTCTACGTTTTAAGAAAGTTCTACGTCAAAACGTAGTTGTCCTTTTTGAAAACTCATAAGAAGAAAACTTAGCAGTGGGTTAGCTCGAGTATGCCAGGATGTACGTATAGGATATACGTGTAGGATATGCCAGGATATACGTGAGCTATGGAAGGACGTATGCACTGAATGACGGACTAGAGAGTGAGCTCACGCAAGTCAGACGTCAGCCCGCTAGTGACGCGTCACACCAGGAGCTTCCATCCCTTCTACGGCGTGGCAGCTGTGCTCCGTGTGACGTCATTGCTCCTCGAACATGCGCAGCACAGCTCTCTTTAAGACACGGGTAAGTGCTCACGCTCGACCATGCAGTGTAGCCTACGCTACAAAATTCTTTCTGAAAATCAACACTTTAGCAGGTAATCATTTCACCAATTTTTCATACACCCAGCTTTTCGCGAGCACATCTCCAGTCTTCAAACCAGGCGCATTTATTTTAATCGAATTTGGTCTTCTTATTTATAAACTACGGCCATCGCGTCGCGTCACTTTCACAACAATCATTTTTTTTCCCGACAGCCCTTGCGCAAAGTATACTTCCCGAAAAGCCCAGCATTTTTAGATAAATCAGGGCCTGTTTCACGGTATATAACCACCCCGCGCTGACATCACTGAACTTCAAAGCCCCGAATTTCCGAGACGAGGTCCACTTCTGAGCACTCTCGTCAAGAAAAGCCGTAGTCTCACTCTCGAGGATTATCAAACTGCGCTAACGAGGCCCGACATCACCTGGAACCTTTCTTATTAATTTGATGAGAACTCCTAAGAGAGCGATAATAAAAATTTATCGTGACCAGCTCAGCTAAGCCACCTCTCCCTCTCTCTCGTCTAATGTTCCAGCACTTGACGCTCGCACAAAGTTCCGGGAAAGCGCCAAAGTTTCCAAGAAAAAGGGGTAGGCTTTCTCATTGGAAAAAAAATGACAGCTTGACATTTGACGTCAGCGGCGCAAAGCTCTCTTTCGCGCTATACTTCGTTCGCAACGTCACTGTGAAAGTTTTCCTTCGATACCCAGGAGAGAAGTGCGAGTGTGGAGAGGGACTTCCTGATTGTAACAGATTGCTTCTCATGTTTTTCTATACCGTCCGTGGACGAAAGTGGGGAGTAAAACAAGAGTGGATCTGATAAGGACGCAGAAAGAAAATAAAAAAAAAAACTGGCGTGCGCGA
Source organism: Rhipicephalus annulatus (assembly GCA_013436015.1). Lineage (NCBI taxonomy): Eukaryota > Metazoa > Arthropoda > Arachnida > Ixodida > Ixodidae > Rhipicephalus > Rhipicephalus annulatus. The sequence continues at coordinate 1,479,600 of WOVY01000537.1, read as the reverse complement.
AGGAGAGGTGAAATTTCGTTGAATGGTTTAACGAGACACTGAAGTACGTGAAACTTCGATAAACGGAAGGGTGCGGCTTTGGTTCTGACGAAGGGCCGTCTAGGCTGTCGTGATTTTATAAAAAAAAATGAAGCTGGGAATGAAAAACGCAGGTAACTTCTCTTTTTCTTCTTTTTTATGGGAGGAATTTTTAATGCACGGCACCTTTTGCAGAGACGTGGGTTTGCGATTAGTTTTAGTGAAGATAACAAAAAAGTAAAGGGCCGTCGCCTCTTTTTTATATCGATGGCCTCTTAATCATATAACATGCGGTACAGTTTCTAAGAATAACGCGGGACAGTGCCATATGGGTAATCACTGCTCAACTTAAAAGACATCAACGAGAAACTGGAAAGATGTTGAGATATTTTTGCTGAAGTTTGGTTGATGACTGTGCTGTGCTCTCTGGATTGACAGCTTTGCACACTTAAGCTTGCATGCTCCCAGATATCCATGAATGACGTCACTCGACTCGCCACGTGGGCGTGTTCGCGGCCACAATATAAACTTTCAGAAAAAAAAAACGTTTGGAGGTAAGTGGCATTTTTACAGTGAGCTACCGATTCGCGTTGCTGTCTTTGACGTCCTAAGCTCACTCCGAAGATAACCATTATAGCGACAGAATTGTACGAACAAAATAAACAGGCATTAAAATTACACAATCTTCCGCTATATGGAACCATGTGTAGTTGCGAAGCAGCGGGTGCTATCGCTTACACTGGCGGTGGCGTTGACGCTCATCGCGGCGTGGCGCAGGAGAGACGCATGGGGAGGCGCAAAGAACGCAGTGATGGACCGGTTTTCTCCTACTGGAACATGCCAATCGGTACTAATGGCAATGAGATACAGACGACTTTCATCGAACACAGGGACTCGCAGTGCGCGGCGAATTTTCATAGTTTGACGACGCACAGGAAAAACCTTCTCCTGGCACTACCTTGGAGGTCAAGATTCAAGTGCCTATATATACGGTGTTGTCAGTGAACTGTTGTGCAGCGCGAGCAGCTGGTTTTTCCAATCAAGAGACTCGCTAGCAGACGCTGGCTCCGTCGGCGTTGGGCGGAGGCGACAGGGGGGAGTGTAGGAAAGAAGAGATGTGGAGGGGCACGCGTGCGTGGTAAGGGGGGGTCACGCCGCACACCGGATTGGCCTGGACGATAATACGCTTCGCATCTAGAAAAGAATATGTAAGTGCTGCCCGGTTCGGAAACAATGCTCATCGCTATATTCAACTGCAATGTAGGGAACGTTGCTCTATTAATTAGGCAATGCTAATTTAGCTTCCGAGCAAATTATGGGAGGAGTTTGTAAGTTTTGTTTAATCAAAATTTTGAGAATGAGGCGCATGTCATGTTAATGCTGTTTTTTTCACTTTGCTCTGCTTTTTTCTATTTTTTTGCATAAGTTTACCCTACGGCACCACTACATAATAATCAAAATTAAGCAACTTCGTTTCCACCGTGATGTCGAGGAGAGACCTGTGGTTTTTACCCTAAATCTATTACGGAAAGTCAGGCGTCCTGGTGTGCTGGAGTTCCGCACGCATTAGGTGGCGTCGACGAGCCGCTTGGAGCCCAGGGCATGTTCATGAAAGGTGGTGCAGGTCTGATTCTCGCACCGGCGCGGGACAAGATGGGTTGTGTAGGTGTATCTCTGCTTCGAGCAGCCTGAAGGCATCATGGCTTCACTCACGCGGACCCTTCAGAGAGATACCTACTCTTTACGAGTAAGTTCACTCTGGAGTTCATGACGACGCGGAAGTGTGGGAGCTTCCATGGTGCACCGAAGATTTTCTTTGTGAACGCCCACAGTGTCAAGAGGTGGCAGCAGGAGCAAAGGTAAAGGGTACATGACGGTTACAGGATGACAAGCAGCGTCTGCCGCGGCATGAGCCTGAACACTGGACCGGCGAATCCAGCACACTCAAACTGAGCACGGATAAGCTGCTGCACACCGGTGAAATTACACTGCTACACCCACAGAATGGTCAACGCAATGAAGTACTCGAATAGCTTGCGTCGAGTCCGTGTAGAGGATGACACTTTATGGCTGCTGCGTCTCTACGAGTGGCTTAAGCGCGTCAAGTCATAGGAAAAGAAAACCAGCTCTGCCAGTGCAAATGTAATGAGGGTAGCTAACGCTTAAAAACACCCTCATGTCTCACCCACATGTATGGTGAACATGTGGGAGAGACATGTCGGAGTGAACCATGGAAGGCAAGTGATCACGCGCATGGTTTCACGATTGAGAATTCCCAATCTCACCCATTCTGCTTTGGTGAAGCGCTGGAACTGTGCTTGGTAAACTAATCGAGGTTGGAATACCGAACATAAAGTTGCCGTGTGATACGAGTTCTCGCTCCACCACACCGCTGTGCAATGCGTCGAAAAAGATGAAGCATTCTGGATGCTATCCTGTGCGCAGACCGAAGCCATAGTGAGGCCAATTTAGACGCGGAAAAGTCTATCCCAAGGACGTGGATTGTAGATGCCTCAGTGGGAACATGACGATTAAGCATTCGTCGTACAGGGGTTCGGTGAAGTTTGCGACGTCCTGAAGCCAAACGCCTTATTCGGCTGAGTACGAATGAGTACTGTAAAACCTCACTTTCCTGAGCGGAACTGCAGTCGGAATGATACCTGTAGAAAACCCAAATGCACGACGATCACTAATTCCACGCCGTGTGGCATCGCACTACAGCACAATAATACGAGGGGCATTCCAAACCTCCATATTTCGTGGGTAGTGACGTATGCATTGTACATGATAACGCCAGAATTTACTAGCTGTCATTTGTTTATGTCATCTGTTCGCTAGTTCATTTTTTATTCCAATTCTTCACGAAAAAGCAGGCATTAGATAAACTCTGCACACCGCAGTAATCTCGTAATTGTGTGTCGTTTGTTTGATTAATATAGCTCAGTAATAATCCTTCCTAATTCGTAGCCTTATGGTTCACAGGCATCCATCGAAGACGTGGGCACTTTTCAACCGATGAATGTTCGAAACGTTCACTCAACTTCAAATCATCCTGATATGTTCTGCCACCGTGAGAAGCTCTCGAAACTATATTCCACAAAGTAAACTTTCATTACGCGTACATCACGATGGATGACAGTCTTCCCCAAAAGGCCCTGTTTCTCCGAACGTGTTGGAAGGGTATACTGTTGACTGGAAGAGAGATCCAGCAAAGATGGAGCAAAATTTTCTTCCTTTCTGCGATACCCTATCCACACGTATATTTTGCGCGCCATAGGTGCTGTGTCTATAAAAAAATAATAAACAGGCCGAGAACTTCCGATTGCTTCTTGGAAGCGCAGCATACTGAAGGTGAGAGGCGGTGCGTGACAAAATGGTGTTGACGGTACAGCGCCCATCCACGTTCGTTGTGGCCCTCTCCTCTTCCATTTCCTTTCTCCGGGTCGATGTCGAGGCACGGAACTCCCGCGTGCCGTCATTCCCATCACCTCAGCTTCCGTGCCGGCGTCGATGGTATATACGTCGCGGTGTCTACTCAGCGTCCCCGCACTACTACTGCTGCGGCGGAAAAAGCGGTGTTAGCCAACGACCGATATGAATAAGTGATAACGCTGGCACATCCGCTGGGCGAGTCGTGCCTATAGCCGTTCCTCCCGACTCTATTTACCGCTACGGCACAGCCGTGCGAGTAGAACTTCGTGTGATGTTGTTGTAGTCCCCGGTGCCTTTGCGGGAGTGCGCGCAGTTTCTCGTTCTATAGCGCACTGCAGCAATTGCTCTCCTAACTAAGGCACAACATGTTAGAAGGTGCTGGGAAAACTCACCGAATCCGACATTGCCATATGTGTCGGTGACGGGGGCTTCAAGGGGCACGTCTATGAGCACCGCCCGTGTAGTGCTGATTGTGTTGGGGGGCACTTACAGTTCTCGCGCTCAGGAATGAGTTAGTGCTAACCATCCTCGTCTGTAGGTGGAGCAGATGGTCTTTTCCCACACTTCGCCTCGTCTTTTGTAAATGCGTTTAGTTTGTGACAGCTTTTAGGAAGAGCTCCGAGTTTCTGCCATCAAGGCGTTCGGGAATATATGCGTGTCGGCCGTCAACGAACACAGCACGCCGGGTCTGTATAGTGAAATGTCATTTGTTGGCACGAATTGGATTCGAGGGTCTGCGTACGCTTTTGTTTCGCGGAAACACACTTACGTAAGTACAGCAGCCGGTAAGTAATTATAACACGATGTACAGTGTAAAACGAACCTTCTGCGACCACTCGGATTAATATTGGCACCGTCTTCTCCTCGAGACCTGCAGCTTACGAATTTGCAAAGAAAAAAAATCAGAGCTAGCACACTGCTCTTAGATAAGAGACCATGCACTCTACCATAAAGTAAAAAAAAGCTGATTTGAGAGTGGGCCTTCAAATAAAACCATTTGTTGCTTTTCGACGCATATGTAACATTTCAACGCATATGTAACAAGATGAAACATTTAAAAACCTTAATAAGACCACATCTTCTCCGCATACGTTCAGCAATCCCAATCATTTGTGTCAAATAGGTGGATTATCGGACGGCAATCGGATATGTGTGGTCATCTGTTTTGCAAGATCAGCGCGTAAACAATTCTCAGTCGTCTGTTTTTTACCAAACGAAGTGCGTTCCTTATCGCATTTACAGCGTAGCCTAAGAAACACTACGTGTTAAAAATTACGTATCTGTATATTTTCTATCAAAGCCACTCACCATATAATACTTGGGTATTGATGTTACGCCTACGATATGCTAATTATTTGCCTTTTGATCGACAATTTTTACATGTATAGGTCGCGGGATCGAATTTCGGTAGCGGCGGCTGCATTCCCGATGGAGGCGGAAATGCTCCAGGCCCGTGTACTTAGATTTCGGTGCACGTTAAAGAACCCCATGTGATCGCAATTGTCAGAGCCCTCAACAACGGCGTCTCTCATAATCATATGGTGGTTCTTAGACGGTGAACCCAACATATCAGTCAATCAATAGTGTTCACATGTATGAACACAGCTATCAGTTTGAGATGGCTGGGTGATCGGAAAGTGCTGAAATCGAAGCGCGTTGCTTACCGAGCGTGAAATCTCACTTCGTGTTCTTTTACTGTATAATATCTCGGTACAGCTTTATGCTCTTCCGCCGTAGATCGCCTAGTACTCCCAATAGTTAACCGCATTTTCTAAACACGCCTGGAACTCTGTATCGTTAACCGCTATATCTAAACAAATCAGTCCAGAATCTGTTAGTAGTAATGGTTCTGCGAATTTCTGCGCAAGGAGGTTAGGGCATGGCTCTGCTATACGACGGATAACTCGTCGTGCACTCGTTCACGGCGTGATTTTCGTCAACACGGCCTCGTCAAATGCGACGCCCATGGTACGGCTTTCTGCTCTCCCATAGTAGAGAACCAAGTGCCCTAAATTGTTAACCACGTTTATTTGTGGAGCATTTCTTCGTCACACGGTGTCACGCGTCGCGCGTCGGCAGCGATGTCCAAACCCCCACTGCGCATGCTCGCGCCTCGCGTACGATGCTGCATGCTTGCATCTTGCGCCAAATATTTGCTCCCTCTCCCCTCTATCTCGCCTCACAAGTCCGATGCAGGCAGCGTCTGCTATAGTAAAAAACCGACTGCTCGAGCTGCACAACACTTCACAGGCTACCCCGTATATGTAGGCACTAGATTGCCGATCAGCGTCCCGCCACTTGTTTAAGGCAACGCTTCTCCTTCATTCAATGAATAAGGATAATAAAAAATAACAATAAAGCAATTCCAAACCATACCCAATTACGCAACATTCACTCGATAACCCTCCTCCCACCCCCTCTGCGACACATTTACTCGAATCGCCAACGTGGGAAAATGCGGGTAGCGTTTTTCTAAACACAATCACTTGTGTGGAAGAAAGACGCCAATAAACAGAACGGTAGTCTGATATGGCCACATTTTAAAATTTATTCCGGTGTTTGTAGACAGGCTCTCAACGACTGTGCATCCAAAAGTGTTTTCACGGCGCATACTGTTGTGAGGAATGGTCGTAAAAAACCCCCAAGGTAGCCGTAAACGACCTATCAAACTACCCCAGCGATGTAGCTGCATAGTGTTATTCCAAATGTTACTGATGTCTCCAAATGCTACTGATGTCTTCCTCCACCATTATTTTCGCTTTTCCAGTGTATCCACACTAACTTCACTGTCTAAAGGAAAATATCCAAAACAATAACGACAATAGCAGTTTGTGCTTTCAGCAGAACAATATAGAACAATGCAGGGAACAGCAAGCTATTTTACAGCCCCATATAGTTTTGGAAATGGTTATTGCAGGTACTTTTTTGTTTTCTTTTCTTTCTGAAGACTTGTACTACTCACACCCCGCATAAAATGTTTAGTAAGTATATGTACTGCTTGCGCGACTGCAAGCATCTGGCTCGAAAAGACATTTGTTACATGATAAACGAGCGCACTATCAATAAGAGTTATCGAGGCACTTTCGCGTAAACCGGTTACGGGAAGTGACGCCTGTGCGAATGGAAGCAGCGACGTATGCACGGTTTTCAACGCATTGTGAGCTACGGAGTTGTGAACAACGAGTGTTGCCAGCTACATTGTCAATTTTTCAATTTTCGTTGGCTCTTCCCTGGCATGTTCAGCGTGACACTTGATCTTAGCTTTCTCTTGTTTATTTATATTTATTTATTATTTATTTAATTTGCATACACGGATACACAAGGACATGGAGACAAAATGAAGAGAGTAAACTGGCAACTGCATGCCACCTGGAGGGGCACTACGCCTGCTTGCTATTTCGGGAGGAGGGAAGATACAAAGGAAAGATGGGAGACAAAAAAAAGAAAAGAGGCAAATGAACAAAGATATATGAGCGTAAGTAAACAGAGCAAAAAAAAACGTTTATAGAACGAGTGGCCAGGTACCATTAGCGAAAAAAGCAACAATCGCACTTGTTTTTGTCATTCAGCGCACAACATTCTATAATACTGTCTTGCCGAGTTACGTGTTACCCGTCGCTACTGAATAAAATGTGCCAGAAAACTTTTTATGCATGCCCCGTGCTCCATAGGACAAGAGAGAACTTAATTCAAACGTACCAACGCACGCACATCTACACCCTCGTCAGTCGCTGCAAGTGCGTCCGAATTGCCATTTTCACCGCTGCATATTATTATATTCTCCAAGAACCTTACGCCGTAAACTCCCATAGTACTCGCCTCTACATTCATAAAACGTGCGGGAAAACCCCGTCTTTCAACTTTCCTTTTCCCTCGCGCGGTGGCGCCCGCATCTGAGATAGCAACTAGCTTGCAACAAGCTTAAGTACCTCCGCCCTCGCTTTCAAGACCGACGTGGCGAAACTGAAACAGCCCCGTTTCAGGAACCGTGGTGAATGGGCTTCTCGCTATGGCGCATTTCCTTATAGAGCGAGCGTGGTAGTTGAATACTTGCAGTTATGGCGCGCTATTCGCAACTCGCGTACACTTTACGCTCCGTTCTTGTCCTTAAGCTTATTATAGAACGAGAAGCTGCTTCTATCTACTCGTACCACTCGTATCGTTGTGATGTGCTACGTTGCTGTAATAAAAACGTCGCCAGGCTTGCGCTGAACGCGTAGCACTGTCACAGCGAAAGCTATAGAAGAGCGGGATTTAAGGGCCTTTTTTAACACTCTTTGGCTGGTAGCTGCAGGCACAGTTGCAGGCTACCCACTACGCAATTAATCATTGTGTACTAGGCAGGCGTTCACTATGCCATCATTCTTAGGAGAAGCGTGGTACCTGCTGCGCAGATGCAAGGAAGTTTGTGCAATTATTGTGTGCTGTGGCTGATGACGTTGGATAATTAAGCCAGAAGCTTTTGTAGTCCCCACAATCTCTCACAGTGGGTATGCGCCACAGGTGATAGGCGCACAAGATCAAGCCTTCGTAAACCGTTGGGCCATTCGACGAACCATTCGGCATTCGACGAACCATTCGAAGTATCTGACACCTGTTTCATCTTTTGTGGTTCTTTAACGCTTTAATAGCCATATTAACACGATTTCTTTCCCGACATCAAGCCCGCCTAGAACCAATTTGCAAAGAAGTTTCGAGCACAAGCGTGACTCAGTGGTAGGGCACTGGGCTTGCACGCAGAGGACCAGGATTTGAATCCCTTTGCGTTCCTGTTGTTTTTATTTACTGACTTTCTTTTTCTAACTTCGTGCGATAGCCGTTACGGACACCGGCGACGGCGGACAACTACAGCGTGCACGTGATCGTTGTTGTGATCTCCTAGCGGCTTTCGCTGTATTACGGACCCCTATATACGGACGCAGTTTTACAGCTATACTACCAATTCTGGTTATTACTATACGGATACATTGCGCGGGATGCATATTTAAAACTATCATCATCAGTTAAAATTTGCCTGAAATAAAGACTCATTCTGTATGAGGAAGTGAACGTTGTCGGTCTCACGAAAAAAACTACAAACATTTTTTTACCGGCGAAGTTTTTTTAGCAAATTGCTCCTTCTGAGTCTATCGCCGAAAGCCATCATAATCTTAACGGGTGTGTGCCACTGTGCAGCCTACGAAGAGTTTATCATAATAAACGAGTATGTGCCATAAATTTGTGTAAGTCCCACTAACGATCACTGGTGACATAAAAATCACAGCATATCCACGTAAGTGCATGATCGGTGGGGCAAAGCGTCCGTTCGTCCGTCCGTGCGTCCTTCTGTGCGACCGTTCGTCGTACATTCGTCCGTCTGCGTGTCCATCCGTGTGTCCGTTCATCCATGCATCCGTACGCGCGTCCTTTCATGCATCCAACCGTCCGTCCGTCCGACCATCCATCCGTGCATCTGTCTGTCTGTCTGTTGATCCGTCCGTCCATCTAGTGAACACTCCAAGTACCGCCATCTCGCATCTTTTCATCATATATGCATCATGCACAAGTACCGCCAGCTAGCGTACATTCTAAGGACTAAACGAGAGGTGGCACTCGCGCACTTTCTTACGACCTGCGCTTCGTGTCTATCCAAGGAGGATTAAAGAAATATTGCTGGAGTGGAAGCTCCCGCAACGCCTTTCTAGTAGAAGTGAAGCTAGCTTTTGCAACTGCCAATATGGCGGAAACATGCTCTTTTCTGTAGTGCCCACTTAAAGATCAAGTGGCATTGCTATGTTAATGTAAATGCTACGTTAGTTCTATATCAAAGTTAGTTGTTCTCGATGAAACAACACACAGAAACGAGTATGGGTGACTGAATCTCCAAGGAATTTTGCCTCCAATAAGAGGCTCACTAAGGAAAACTAGTAACACTGAGACGCGCTTAGAGCACTATGTGACTCAAAAACCTTTTCACACTACACTCATTGGGGGTGGGAGGAAAATGCTCCGTTCTTAATAGCTGAGTGGTGTACTTTATCATGCCCCTAGTAAGATGACCGCTGCCGCCGCAATATTGCCAGATGCACGGCTTCACCTACAGGCAATCATTTCAAGTCCAGCAATTTCTTTATATCCTCCTTCGTGTCTACTTGCACCTTTCACCGCCTCTAGTTCATGGCTATCTACTAGTTCACTTTATTCTTAGCACTGCGGCCCAACCCTCGCTAACCTTGCTAAAACCACGGAGAATACGCCCAATGAGTTTACCGTGACAAGTTCTGGTCAGATAGTGCTCAAAGTGCGTCGTTCTGATACTAGTTTTTTTTAGATGCGGAGCATCTAATACTCGAGGCTTGTAGTACGGCGCCGTCCGCAAGCTTCCTCCTCCTTCTTCCACCATCTGTGCATCCCTTCCTCCTCTACACACCGTGCGCGCTTCACTCCTCCACCATCTGTGCACCCTTCCTCCTCTACACACCGCGTGCGCTTCTCCTCTTCACGAACATTCGCTAGCTGTATAATGTAGCGCGCATGCGCCGTCACGCTTCGAGAACATCGGCAGCTGACGCGCGTGCATGCGCAGTCGCGCTTCGAGAACATCGGCAGCTGACGCGCGCGCATGCGCCGTTGCGCTTCTCCCCCTTCTCGAACATTCGACAGCTGACGCGCGCATGCACCGTCACCCACCATCTGTGCCGCGCGCGTTTCTCCCCTTGGAGAACATTCTACAATTCTCCTGATTCTCCAGTGGACGCGCATGCGCCGTCGCGCTTCGAGAACATTCAACAGCTGACAGTGCATGCGCCGTCGCGCTGTATATATACTCAAGGTCGGCGCTCGCTCGCTCAGTTGCCGCTCGTCGGTTGGTTTGTACGGCGCGTCGACGTCCAAGGTCGTGGTGAAATGAATTCCAACGAATCCACAAACACAATGATCGACGTCCCTTCGACCAGCGCCGCCCTTTCGCATACGTGTGTACGTGTTCACTCATTTAACACCCCCTCCTACAACCACGTTAACCAATTTAGCCATCGACCCAAGTAAGTCGCAATTTAACACCCCATTTCACAACCACGTTAACCAATTTAGCCATCGACCCAAGTAAGTCGCACTTTAACACCCCGTTAACCAATTATATGCTCCGCATCCTCCTCAGTGTTCCCCCGAGGGAAGCTGCGGGCAATTTTTTTTTAGTAAGCATCAAATGCAAGGTAAACTTTATCGGAGATTAAGTCACACTCGTCTCTGTAAGTTATTCCATCAGGCCCCGCCGTGGTGGTATAGTGGCTAAGGTACTCGGCTGCTGACCCGCAGGTCGCGGGATCGAATCCCGGCTGCGGCGGCTGCATTTCTGATAAAGGCGGAAATGTTGTAGGCCCGTGTTCTCAGATTTGGGTGTACGTTAAGGAACCCCAGGTGGTCGAAATTTCCGGAGCCCTCCACTACGGCGTCTCTCATGATCATATGGTGGTTTTTGGGACGTTAAAGCCCACATATCAATCAAAATTATTTCATCAGAAACAATTATCGTTTTTCTCATGATTAACGTGCGCGGCCTTTCTTCTCAATCCTCGATTAACTAGGGTGAGTGCGTGCCACTCCTCTTGTCCGGCTGTGGAGGTGGCTACCTAAGGCTACCTAAGATATATCGCGGACGCACGTACCCATGGCATAGCGAGCTTCGCCCCCAAAATGAACAGGGCAACAATTGACCCCACAAATGGTGGCGAGCCGAATAGGCCAAGAGCTTATACAACGAAAGAATTCTAGAGAACGAGAGTGGCAACGGCGGCTGCCATACCACCCCGAAGCGATGGAAGATCTGTGCCAACGACGAAGTTCCCGTGGATCCGTGTGGGGCTAACGCTTGGCCTCGGCTCGAGTTTCTGTCTCTTGAGTTTCGACATCCGTATAGTGTTCGTGACTGTTTGTGGATTAGCTTGAACTCCTCTGAGTTAAGAATCAACGTATAAACAACTTGTATCGCCTATAACTGAAGCCTAGTAATGACCTAGACGCAACCACAATAGTATTGAGAACCATCTAGTGTCGCTCTTTTAGGCCTTGCGCGGCGTGGAAGCTTTTTTGTTTATATATATATATATATATATATATATATATATATATATATATATATATAGTCTAGTAGATCCTCCGTGAGCGGTCACAACGTGGCTTATTTCGACGTTTCGGCCTAGAGTCTGGCCTTCATCAGGAATAAAGATACAGTTTGTTGGTGCTCAGCTTTATTGTTGGTGCTCATCTTTATTCCTGATGAAGGCCAGACTCCAGGCCGAAACGTCGAAATAAACCACGTTGTGACCGCTCACGGAGAATCTACTAGACTATATGCAACGCTACGGCCACTCAACCACCATGCCTGCCTATATATATATATATATATATATATATATATATATATATATATATATATATATATATATATATATATATATATATATATATATATATATATATATTGCCATAGATTCCTTCATGTAGTAATTGCCCTTGTACCTCCATTACCCCAAGCCATAAGTGCGACGAGGCACACAGATGAGAATAATCGATCCAGTGTTGGCTTTGCCCTGGTACGTTTCCAGAAAAAAAATACTTTTCTCCTTCCGTTTCTTTCGATTCCAATTTGGATTCCCATTGAATTCCCATTGTTTTGTTTGTGGGGAGCAATAGCTAACCCATTTCTTCTTCTGAATTTGCTTGGCACAACAGCAGCATGGACTGGTACATGGGCTCACAATTGACCGTGATATCTAGACAGTTGGTACCCTTCAGTAACCAAACAGACATTTTGAATAGCAAAAGGTACGCATTTGGGCTGGTTGGTTCATTGTTTGAAAATAACAGCGCTAAAAAGCCGTACGAAGGCAGGTGTATGCCCTGGCTTCGTCCTGCCTTTCGGCGATGTTTTCTACGGGAAGTGATTTTCACATGGCTTCTTCTTCACTTCACTTCACTTTATTTTCCTCAAAGACCTCGCAGGTAGGTATTACATAAGGAGTGGGGTTAACATAATAGTGGCTACATACAAAACAGTGGTTACATACATTTACAAGATAGTGGCTACGATGCACGTAGAGAATAGTGGCTATATATAATACATTCATTGAGACATACCCAGTTTTATTTTTTCGGAAAATGACGATGAGCAGATGGTTTCGATGATATCGCGGGGCAGGCTGTTTCTGTCAGCTGATGACCGACAAAAGAAAGATTCAGAAAAATATTCTTGCGTACTTTTAAGAAAAACACAAGTCATTTACGAAGCGAAGGGTTCATCTCGTAGCCTCACAAAAAATGGGAGAGCTGCGACGTTAACAAAGATCGTCCAGTAAGAATTATATTAAAGCGAAGTTCGGAAAATGCATGCATGCGTGACTCTTACGGTCAAAAAGACAGGTAGTCGACCGTATTCGATTGAGAAGATATTTTTATTTTTGTTATTTTTTTCTTTCGCGCTCCTCCGTGTCTAAGAGCAGCATACTATATATCGACCCGACATATCCCCTCCATCCTACTTGTCCTCTTAAACCTCTATTCCTTCCCTTAGTATGGAAGTGGGCTCTACCATACGTAACTGTCCTTCGAATTTTGTTATTTCTTTCCGTTCTTTTTTTTTTCAATTTGTACTTCCCGCCTTCTTCTTCACCTTCCTTTAACTGAAAACAGGAGAAAGGTTTGCGTGCACAAACAAGAGGAAGCTTTGAAATGAAACTCCTACCCCCCCCCCCCTTCGCTTTGCCTTTTCGTCCGGTTTTAGATGACAGCCACGGAATAGTGTGCGTTCGCAAAACGTCCCCGTAATGCATACTGGTGATGGGATGTACGTAACGGCACGCGAACATCGCCTAGGAGAATTTCGAGCTACGACTGCAATGCGACTGACTTCTTTTTTATCTTCAATCTTTTGTCACGCTCCTTTTTTTTTGTAGGTACTCTAGACACATCCACGCAGCATCCTCCTCCGACCACTAAAAGCTAACACCCTCTCTTCACCACCCTTTTTTCCCACTTCTCTCTCCGGCCACCTTCTCCGCTTTTCTCTGAAAACTACTACGTACAAATTGCAACAAGATATGAGCAAATGCTAAAAAAATTGAAAGTCGTTCTTGCGAAGTTTTTTTTTCTATACGCAGATCATTTCATTTCCGGATATCTCTGTTTATTGCTGTGCTTACATTATTATAGAGTGCAGATTCTCAGTAGACTAGCTTCGCGCCCTGTTTTCGGTCCTGTTCTCGTTTTCTAGCCTTATCCCATCATTCAGTGCGAAATATAGCCTGGAGGGCAGTTACGATAGTGCCATTATTTGGCTTTCATCTATTTTTCTTGTTTTTATCTGTCTTTTAGCTCACGCAATGCTTCCCAGTATTAACGTAGTAAAAATAACACCAAAATTGTTATGCTTGTAGTCTACGTCATAACACCACCTGCAGCAGGAATAGAGAGCATAGCATACCTGACGACGGGCTTCTTGCCACTTTCGGTAGTTTATGCAAATTGTAACCAAAATTTTATGATCTTTACGGTATTGTAATGAAAAATGATAACATAGTTATGGAGATCACTGAGGCTAAAACGATAGATCGTTTGAGCATGCGCTGTGTTTGCGCACCGTCTCCTGGCTTATCCAAAAAATAAAATAACATACGCTTGTTTAGAGTGGTTTGAAATTAGTGTGATGCTTTTGTTTCATGTGCTTACGTTTTCATCTAGGCACCTATATTTAGGTGTGTGTTAGTTTGAATTAGCATTGGCTGAAAGTTAACGCTTGCGTTCTCTTGCCTGCCTTTTGTATCCCTGTCTAAGTTTGCGCTATTCAGTCGACGTGAGGAAGTCCGGGTCACTGTAGTTACCACCATCATAACTCTCTCACGTACATTCTTCACGATGAGGCTGCAGCTGTGGCGTTCGTGCCCGAACTGCCTATCTGGGTTTTGTAGAGGTGGTCTGCAAACGGCTAACTTTTTTTTTTTACGCGTGACACGTACACCAATAGGGTAAAGCCTTATACGCATGTTTTCTTTTTACGCCATTGCTAATACCTACTTTCATTTATAGTAATTTGATTCCACGTATGCCTTCCGGCGCAGTGCTGAATACCTGTACGACGTGGTAATATGGACGTGGTAATTAGTTCATCGCTGGTGAGAAAACAGCATTGCGAATCGTAAGTATAATAATTAAAACACCTACGTGTGATCATTGGGCTACTTAATTATTGCTTCCCTTGGGGTCACTAACTGGTATAGATGCCTAGCAACGTTCTTTTTATTCGTATTACTTATTTCGTTCTACGTGTACCTGCCTATAGTTAGTGGCTGAGCTTCAAATGTTCCCCTTTCCTTGTCTTTCATTTGTTTTTCGTGTTTTGTCTGTGAGTGCTTTATGCTTGACCTTTGGCGACTGTTGATTCTCCTAACCACGAGTACTGTCTAATGGTAATGTTCTTCTCTGTCTCTCTTTCTCTAACCCCTTTACATTGTCTTCTTTTTTTTTTTGCTTTCTCTAACCCTAAGACAACATCGTATCCACGTGCGTTCCTCCCCACGTATGTTTCTGTTGTCATTTGTTGCTCTCGCGGTGATTTCGCGGGAACCCCCCCCCCCCCCAACCCTTCCCTTTCACTCAAGGGTGTCAGCGGCAGGCTCTGCCTCCCCTAAAACATCCTTCATGTCCTTATTTTTCGCTCTTCGGGAATACGTACCTTCTTCTCCCTATTTTTGACTTATGTATATATCGATTCAAAGCGCGGCTCTCTCTCTCCCTCGCTCACTCTCTCTTCCCTCCTTACGCCTCGTAGCGCTTGCTTCCTCAAGGTGTTCCATTTTCGTGTCCTTGTCTGTTTGTACCTCGTCACATTTTGTTAGTGTTTGTGCGCTTGTATTTTTGATCATTGACACCTTTGTTCGTTTGTATGTTATTGTTCGCTTGCTCGTTTGTTCGTTCCTTTATTTGCCCATTCCGTATGTTAGCTTGCTTGCTTGCTTGCTTGATTGATTGTTTGCTTGTTTTTGTTTGTTTGTTTCTTTGTTTGTTTGTTTGTTTCTTTGTTTGTTTGTTTGTTTGTTTGTTTGTTTGTTCCATCGTGCGCAACGACGATTCCATTTTCTCGACGCCTCCCACTGCAGCCGCGGGGGCCGTTATCGGGGGTATCTGCGTTCGAGTGCTGCTGCGCTCGTCGGCTCCTCGGTACAGAGGCGCTACATCTTCCCCGCGCTTACGCGATCTTTTTTCGTTTTCCGCCACCCCATTTCCGTTCCACTGCTTTCATTCTCGCTGCGTCTCCCACACAGCCGCTTGCCTCTCCTTTTAGCGCTTCCCGTTTCCTCTGTGCCATAAGTGCAGCGGCAATGCGAGGTATAAGTTTCGGTGTTCCGTGCCCGAGCGCCACCGAAGCAGCCACTGACTCCGCATATGCCGAGCGTGCACCGAGCATTCGCGGTAAATGCGTTAGTGCCTTGGGTCAAGCAGGTGGCTGCCATGTTTTTGTTAATGCTGTAGATAAGAAAAGCCGGAATGAGAGGCAAGAAAAGAAAATTCGGCAGATCCCACGTTTCATGGTAATTCATTTTAGAGAGAGAGAGAGAGAGAAACGAGAAATAAGGAAGGCAGGGAGGTTAACCAGATGCTAGTATCCGGTATGCTACCCTACACTGGGGTTGGGGAATAGGGGGTTGGTTTTATGCGAAGCCTGCGGAAGCAAGGTGAATGTGTTCTGAATTTTTCATTGAGCGAGACTTTATGCAGTGGTGCTCAATATATTAACAAGTCCACGCACGCTCATACGTTTAACAGCCTCATATCTTTTATATTAGCAGTTGTTTACAGTTGCGTAACTATTCCAACAGGAGCCTAGATATTATCAACACCAGAAGCGGTGATAACACAAGAATCACTGGTGTTTGCGCTGGGGCTCACAAGGATGGTAACCCTCAACACTGCTGTAAATAAAAATCAGCCTCAGTGGATGGCGCCTAACTACAATTAACCTCAACCCGACATGACGGCTGTGTCATAGGAGTACATATGTAAAGTTTATCAAATTTGATAGGCAGTATTGCAACCGGAACAGACGTTTCACGAATATGAGGGTCTATTTGCAAAGTAATTCTGAGACCTTGTGTGGTAGAATACTAGACTGCCACGCAGAATGCTAGGGTTCGATTCCTGCTGGGACATTAACATTTATTCTTTGCACTTGCCCGGTCAACTCCGTCTATATCCGCTTCTTCTTAACGCTCAAGCGCTAAAATTACCCATGCGTGTCTTCGCTGTTCGTGGGTGAGTCATGGAAACCTTTATTAACTCCACAATAGACACGAATCAACTTAGGCCCGTATTCACAAACCAACCTCAACCTTTCCTCGAGTTTTGCTTATCCGTTTTAAACTTTCATTGTGCATGATAAAAAAATTGGACCAGTACTCATAAACCAGTCTTGTTTTTATTTTTTGCCCTGTTACCATCTTTGTGCCTTTAAAACGCATGTAGAGAGTACAGGAAGTTGAGGAAAATGTTAGGTATTGCCGAGGTTGGTTTGTGAATACGGGCCTTAGCGTCACCTGGCTAAGTCCACTAAAGGGGATGATCAAGTTAAACGGGCCAGGTTAAACGTGCGCGACGGTCCAGAGGGCACTTGCGCGGGGCATTTGGAGGGCCAGGATTTGAGAGGTGGGGTCGTGGGCCTTGATATGAAATGTCTATTACCTGTGGCACATACCGGAATACCAGAGAATGGCCTGGTATCTCCGAGCACACACCCGGCCCCGGGTATGTGTCACTGTTTTTTGGAAAGTATTTGACGACGTACGCGACGAGATTTTGACATTATTCATGTCATGACCAACGCGTCGTATTCGCGAAACCATCTTACTCTTTAGGCAGTTAGATTAGATAGATAGATAGATAGATAGATAGATAGATAGATAGATAGATAGATAGATAGATAGATAGATAGATAGATAGATAGATAGATAGATAGATAGATAGATAGATAGATAGATAGATAGATAGCTAGATAGATAGATAGATAGATAGATAGATAGATAGATAGATAGATAGATAGATAGATAGATAGATAGATAGATAGATAGCTAGATAGATAGATAGATAGATAGATAGATAGATAGATAGATAGATAGATAGATAGATAGATAGATAGATAGATAGATAGATAGATAGATGGATGGATAGATGGATAGATGGATAGTGGATGGATAGATGGATAGATGGATAGATGGATAGATAGATAGATAGATAGATAGATAGATAGATAGATAGATAGATAGATAGATAGATAGATAGATAGCTAGATAGATAGATAGATAGATAGATAGATAGATAGATAGATAGATAGATAGATAGATATCAAAAGTTCTTGCAGTACGCAAAGGAATGCTTCGAATTCAATAAAAGCCCGCACTCTGGCGAACCATTGAACTGTTGCTGAAATAAATATGACATACCTCACCTTACATTTGGGAATATGCACGAAACAGAATCAATATAATATAACGCTGCAGCTTGTTTATCAGACCTCAACATAATTAACTATTGAGGAGTTTTGCTTATGAATTACGTCAGAGCGTAAGCAGTAAACCCTTAATTCTCGCCAAAGACATGTGGCCGTGAAGTTACGACAACGTTAGATGCGAACCCTCCTCATGTAAATGATGATGATATCGACACCGAATAATTTACACAACGAGCGAAACAACTAGTCAAGTTGCCTGGTTGTGAATCGCTGAGCAATGAGGATTTCATGCCGGATACCAAAATCTCCGGCACAGACCACTTATACACGGCATGTTGGAATAAGTGTGTGTCTAGACGCCTATTTGTCGACATGGGCTCTCTGAAATGCTCCTGCGAAGGGATACTTCGGACGTTATGCAGTTCTCCAACGCGCAAGCGACGTCAGTCACGAAATCCTTCTAGACGAATCTTGGTGTTCAAAAGTACCGACGTAATTTGCCATAAACCGTTCACGTTTGAAATGTCAGGCGCGATGACGACAATGGTCAAAGGGATAGTACACACATGCAGAGCGCAGAGTTCATGTGTTTTGGATCAAGCCTCATTACTCTAAAATGTAGTGGCGCTGTCAATTTTCGTTTTCTTGCTTTCTTAACGTTTATCGTCAGAAGGATGTTTCCCTTAAATGGGAAAAATTTCACGCGTACGTTTTTGGGACGATAACATTTTAAGACAGCCCCAGTGCTCTAGGTCGAGCGCAGGCCCAGAGAAGACGCTGTTGCATGAACTGTTTTTTTTTTATGGGGCTCTACGTCCTCGTCGACCTTTACACTGCACAGGTGCTACAACCAGCATCATGCAGAGTTACGTTGAGAAAGAGAGAAATAGAGATGCGAAGAAAAAGAAGGAACATCCAAACCAGTCACTTTTCTGGCTCGCGGCCGTACTCCCGGAAAAAGAGCTTGAAAGAACGGGAATACAAAGAGTGCTGCTTTCTTTTTTTTTTTTGAGTGCGCGTCACAGCACAGTTACTCATTAAGGTCACTATGAAATTTGGTTTCTCAGCCTTAGGTGGGGTATATTTAGCACGAGGCGGCAGACGCCACATGTGAAACATAAATGATGTCCACGAAGACATGTTAACGCACTTCCAGATTTAGCGGAGCATTCTTGCCTTGTTCGCTGCACATAGGACGGTTAATTGGACTTGATAACAGATAACAGGTTCATGGATTGGTTGTTGAGTTCAAACTCATGTTCTTTCAGGTCGCGAAACAGCCTCCGTTGCATGAAAAAAAGACAGCAAAACAGTGATGAAAGACAGAGATGTTAACTAGTTTGGCATAACCGGTATGGTATCTGCATAGAAGAGAAGGAAAAAAATATTGAGAAAATAAAAAAACTCATATAAAGTTTTATTATTTTATAATACAATGTAAAAAATTAGCTACCGAACGAAGTCCCGTAGTACACATTGAAATGGCTCCTCCTATGACAAGTAAACATAAGTATTTGATCGGATACAACTGTGGCAAAAATAATTGATTACGAGATTACAAACAATGAGATACAGTGACAATTAAATGACTGTGCTAACATCAGCTATATGTCATCGGAAATGTAAACTGCAAAAATATCTGTAAAAAAGAGGAAGACAAAACAACAAGACACTGAAAAGAAAATGACATGGCTACGGATAAATCATTTAGGCAAACGAAATATAGTCACGTTAAAAAACCTTTTTCTCAATTCATGGTGAAATTTGTTTTTTTAATTTTTTATAACAAATATCAATGTATTCTATAATGATTTGACAGCAAAGTGAACTTTCTGTTTGCCATAATTAGTTCGCACTTTGGGCAAAATAAAGTTGTTATGCTGCGCGTAAATAGTTGGGTAAGTATTTAATAAAGATAACGAAGCAATTGCGATAATGAGATTTCTTCATTAAACAGTTTGGAAAAAAAAGTGTTGAGATTGAATTTTACAAGGGCGGCAACCTCGAGAATTTTATTTTTTATAGCAACTGTCCAAAGCTGCAGAAGGGTAAGCCAAGCGTGATTAATTGAATTTCCTGGTTCTTAATGATATTTTGTAGTGGTTTTAGGTGAGTGATGTGCGTGTTGCCCTCTGAGGTTATGCAGCAATCGCTGTGCGAGTGTACAAGCGTGATAGTAAGTGAGAGCGAAACCGGACGTGAAAAAAAAATGGACGTGCTCTGATGAGGATATATATTCTGTGGAATGACTTCCCGGCTTCCTGTGTCGACACATTCGCCACTGGACCAAACATATACCCGCCATGACTGCTTGAGCTACCAACTATTGAAACGTCAATAGAAGGACTTCTCAGCAAACATGAAGTGCTAATCATTGCCGCACAGCAGTTGGCATCACATCATCTGTTTGACAGGTAGCAAGGATACACTCACATGTACACTGACGGCTCCGTCGCCAAAGAGACATCGACATCAGCATTCATAATTCCGGAATTGGACGAAAAATATGCATGTCGGTTGGGCCACCTCTCTTCTTCAACAACGTCGGAGCTCGTAGCAATTTTGCTAGCCATAAGCTTTATTAAACTGTCAACGACACCAAGAAAATGGGTGGTAATTACAGACTCTCTGGCAGCACTGGCATGTGTGGAAAGTGCCACTTCAAGACACATTGATGCGCGTATAGTATACGCTTTACTAAAAGATCTTTCAAAAGCTGTGAAGTCTGATCATCGAGTAGCATTTCAGTTCGTTCTCAGTCACTTCAGAATCAAGGAAAATGAAATGGCAGATGAGTTGGCGAAAACTGCTCATCATTCTACGCAAACGTGGTGCATTCCTGTATCTCAATATGTTGTAAATAGAATTTCAAGAACAGCGAAACGTGAATTATGCTTGTCTACCTCTGTTCACAGACGAAACAAAGAAATCGATCCTATATGCTGTTGATCCTAATCTTAAATGCCAACTAAACCGTGACCTCCCAAGGCGTATCGACACACTCATACATCGCCTACGACTCAGAACTGCTTACACAAAGCACTTCATACTTCGTATTCAGCGTACAACATTGTCAGCATGTTCATGCGGCCACGATGACGAGGACATCTGTCACCACTTGCACGAATGTCCGAAACACGACACACACACCGAAGGCGACTCGAACAGGAACTCCATAAGTTACATCCCGAGTGGCCGTTTGCGTTGAATAAAGTACTAGGTCCATGGCCATCTAAAACAAATGGCAAAACAATGAAGGCACTGCAACACTTCTTCGAAAAAACGAAGATTTGTGACCGCTACTGAGCAGACTATAGTTAAAAGTGAGCGTGGTGACTACGTGTTTTTTCGGAGCATAGGAGAACTTTTGCTCTCACCTGTGTTGGGCTGTATATATGTGTATATGCTACTTTGCTTTTTTTTACTTTAATTGTAACATTCAAGTGGAGAGGCGTAGCCGTCGGCAAGTAACGGTCACAAAAACTCCTTCGTTCATTTCGATTTCAATAAAAAAAAGTTCTTGCTTTCTTACCCTCTGCTATCAGGTGAAATCCACTTTTCTCAGAGCCGGCATCGCTAACGCCGCTTCTCTTCTGTTTTTTAGCTCTTCGCCTTTTGTTCACTGTTCATCTACTCCTGAACACCAATGTTTGTTCCTGCCCTGTGTGTGTGTGTGTGTGTGTGTGTGTGTGTGTGTGTGTGTGTGTGTGTGTGTGTGTGTGTGTGTGTGTGTGTGTGTGTGTGTGTGTGTGTGTGTGTGTGTGTGTGTGTGTGTGTGTGTGTGTGTGTGTGTGTGTGTGTGTGTGTGTGTGAGAGAGAGAGAGAGAGAGAGAGAGAGATACAGAGAGAGAGAGCGCTCCACCCGCTTCTTACAACAAAATGGGTGTTGACTCTTTCTCTTCGGGTATATTCCCTTTTTCGCTTTTTTTGCGCCTTCTGTGTCTCCTTCGTCCCTCCACTTTTCTCGACATTCTCCTTTCTTCGTGTGTTTGCGTTTCAATGGCGCTTGCGTCAAACCGCTCGGAGGCATCGCCGCCTAGCTCTGCGTGCCGTGAGTGAATCGCTTTTCTCCTACTCCCCTCAATCTGTGCTTTTGCAACTATCTGCTGCTTCTTTATTTATCGGAACATGTATGTGTGTGTGCCTCGTCTGTTGCTCAAGCTACCGCAAGGCGTTACCTTGAATTTGGATTCACCCTGTTTTGCCTTGTTTTCCGTGTTCTCTTCATACTGTGGTAGGGGTGCTCGTTTACTGTGTATAGTTTGCTGGTACCTTCGGTGGACTGCATTAGAACACAGCCGCTCGGAGACGCTAACCGACGGCCAAATTGAAAGTAGACGAGAGACTCGTAGCGAGAACCGGAGGTAAAGGGAGACAGTACAAATAAGATAGGATGCCGGGCCGAAAGCTAGAAACAATATAACTAATGAAAACAAACAAAAAACAACATATGTGGTCAATACCCATGGAATCACGTCCACGCTAGAGCAAATATTGGTCCTGGCACACCACGGGGACGCCGGTGGGGCTACGCTGACGGCGCAGGCGGCGGCCAAGGAAGGGAGGAGAGAGAGTTTGAAAGAGGGGGAGGTGGTTAAAGTGCGCTTTGTCTAGCGTAGACAACGATATCGGGAAGCGAAAAGAAGGGAAGCAAAAGGAAACACACTGGTGGCTCTCGGAACCGGAAAGGCGGACGGATAGAATGTGAGATGCGATGCAAGACGAAGTCCGGAAACAGAGGTCACTCGAAAAGATACAAAGGAGATAAACGTATAGGACGATCGGGAGATGAAGAGAAAGAGAAATAAATCGGTTAGAGAAGGAAACGGGTAGCCCGACGTAGGAAAAGGAGTAAGACGGAGAGGTAAAAATCTGTAATTTATTCACTAAAACGGAATTCTCGAGTGCGGCCCGCATCAAGGAAGGAGGATTTCAGAGGAAGGGGAAAAAACAAATAAAAAGTAGGTGTCCGTACGAAGAAACCATCGGTGTTAGTGGTTCATAGATTAGCATAAGCGTGAAGGAGAAAGGATTAACCGGTGCTTCATTGTACCGTTAATCCCCCGCACACACACGTGAGCACGGAAAGAAGGGAGGGGTAGAAGGGGTGCAGGACGTAGGCATACGCACGCACG
Organism: Rhipicephalus annulatus; assembly: GCA_013436015.1. Classification (NCBI taxonomy): domain Eukaryota; kingdom Metazoa; phylum Arthropoda; class Arachnida; order Ixodida; family Ixodidae; genus Rhipicephalus; species Rhipicephalus annulatus. The sequence continues at coordinate 1,456,539 of WOVY01000537.1, read as the reverse complement.
GACTGCTCCTAGAGCCAGACCAAATCGAAAGTTCCCTCGAGCGAAGTGGAACGCTTGGCCGGATCGGAAATCATTTTGGCGCGGCGGTACCTGCCTCTGCGCCCTCCCCGCTCCACACATCCAGGCTCTCTGTTCTCTGTAGCTGAAGCATAGTGGACCAAGTTTAGAGGAGGTAGGGGCCGCGCCTGAAAGGAGAGGAAAAAGACCACGGCAGTAATGACGAAAGAAAAGCGAGGAAGTGCGAAAGAAAGTGTACGTTGAGTGGGCAACCCACGCCTTCGTAACCTTCGATACAAGACGGTTGCCGTGATTCTTTCGCGAGCTGGAAGGCGCATTCGCCTTGTCGTAGACCCTCGGTGCTTAGCGTATATAGTGTCGGCTCCGCGCCACCTCGCCGGTATTTCTCACCGCACCTTGTATACCCACCAAACCCAAACGCCCCATCTTTGTATGTATGCAAATGTACTGGACACCTGAACTTACTGCGTATAGGTGTTCGGAAAGGAGGTGCTGTTTACGCTGTGTTCAACATGATTTTAAATGCGAAGCATTCTTGGCGAACTTCGGCGACTTTGACCCTATCTATCTATCTATCTATCTATCTATCTATCTATCTATCTATCTATCTATCTATCTATCTATCTATCTATCTATCTACGACTTTTAACTCTCCTGGCCATTTCGATGATGGGATCTATACATAAATTGGTATAGCATAACACGACTGTATGACAAGCATAACGGGACTAGTCTTAACATGAAAATCATTATAATACTAGTCATAAATGTCATGATTTACGTGTCACGTTCTTGCCACACTGGCGGCGGTTCGTTCACATGACATATTGCAAAGCTGCTACGGTAATACATCACTGCATTGCGAACATGAGTAACAGACCCTAACTTGGAAATTGTGACATGCATGTCATGTACGTCATGACTACACGCCACTCTCATGATGCGCTCGCGGTCGCTTCGCTAGCTTCACATATAACAAATTTGGTATTACGTGACGAGAATGAATGACGAAGGTATGTGACTGGTGCAAACATGAAAATCATGAGATGCGTGTCATGTAAAAACATGACTATATATGTACATTACACGCTCAGGATGCGCTCGCGGCTGTTTCGCTATCTTCACCTCTACAATACTTGCTATTACGGGACGTGAATGAATGAGGAAGGGTATGTGGTTGGTGCAAAGATGATAATAACCAGCTGCGTGTCATGTCATCATGAGCGTGTCACTACATGCCACGCTCATGATGCACTTGATAGATAGATAGATAGATAGATAGATAGATAGATAGCATAGATAGATAGATAGATAGATAGATAAATAGATTACATAGATAGATAAATAGATTAAATAGATAGATAAATAGATTAGATAGATAGACAGATAGATAGATAGATAGATAGATAGATAGATAGATAGATAGCTAGATAGATAGATAGATAGATAGATAGATAGATAGATAGATAGATAGACAGGTAGACAGCTAGACGATAGATAGATAGATAGATAGATAGATAGATAGATAGATAGATAGATAGATAGATAGATAGATAGATAGATAGATAGATAGATGGATGGATGGATAGATAGATATATAGATAGATAGATAGATAGATAGATAGATAGATAGATAGATAGATAGATAGATAGATAGATAGATAGATAGATAGATAGATAGATAGATAGATAGATAGATAGATAGATAGATAGATAGATAGATAGATAGATAGATAGATAGATAGATAGATAGATAGATAGATAGATAGATAGATAGACGGATAGACGAATAGACAGACAGATAGACAGACAGATAGACAGACAGATAGACAGACAGATAGACAGATAGATAGATAGATTAGATAGATAGATAGATAGATAGATAGATAGATAGATAGATAGATAGATAGATAGATAGATAGATAGATAGATAGATAGATAGATAGATAGATAGATAGATAGATAGATAGATAGATAGATAGATAGATAGATAGATAGATAGATAGCCTAGATACGCTCAAGTCACCGAAGTTCGCTAAGAAATGCTTCGCATTTAAAAACCAACTGCTCGTGCTGCACAACCATTCACTGGGCACCACGTATATGTAGGCACTACATCTTGGCCTCTAAAATATATGGCCGGCGGGAGCTTTCTCCTCTGCAATATTGAATAAAATTCGCCGCGTGCGCGTTAACTAAAATGGATTGCGGATCTCTGTGTCCTAATCGGAGTCGTCTTTCTTTCGTTGCCCATTAGCGCCGATTGGCACGTTTTGGTAGTAAACACCGGGTCTATCACTGTGCTTGGCGCCTGCCCAAGTTTTTTTTTTTCTGTGCAACGCCGCGACTGAGCGCCAGCGTCAACGCCGCTGTCAATGTAAGCGTTAGCTCACACTGCTTCGCTTCTACACATAGTTTCGTTGAGCGGAAAATGGTGTATCTTTTTTCTTTGTTGTTTGGCTGTAAAACATAGGAAATAGAATAACTGGTGTGCTTTCTCCTGAACAACTCAACTATGGAAAAAAAAGGAGAAAAAGCGCAGGCTGCCGTAATTAACGACTGCACCATCGTACCCATCAGCAGTCTGCTTCTTGTTATCCTGACCTTTCATTAGCATCTCGTTGAAACAAGCAAGGGCTCAAAGCCAGGCACACTAACACTCTGCTGTAGTTTTCTCTGTTCACTTGGTATTTTATTTTGTCATGCTAGGAAAGTTGAACGCGCATAATATTTCTCGCTAATTATTTTTCCCCATTATCACCCTTGGTCAGCAGAACATAGATTCGTACTTCCCCGACTCTGATACCGCAAGGCGAGAGCAGGTCTCCGATGATCGCTGTAATTACCGCTATTCTAAAAAAAACAAATCACGGCTTGAAGTTTTACGTGTCGAGGCTGTAAAAATATTAACTGTTGTGGTTTAACGTCCTAAAACCACGATATAAAATCCAGAGAGACCCGTGTAGTGGAGTTTTCTGGCAATCTCGACCACCTGAGGTTCTTAAATTCAACGATCAACTTAAGCTCAAGTACGTGGGCTTCAGGCATTTTCAATCTCTATCAAAAAAGTGATCACCATGGCCTGTAGTGAAATCAACCACTTTGGGCTTAGCATTCGATCGTCATAACCACTACACATTGTGTGACGGGCGTACCAAGGTCTTAATAACAGTTTACTGCGTATCGGTCTAGTTTGTGATGATAAATCCCCTTGACTGTGCGCGTTCTTTCGGGCCAATCAGTTAGTAGAATGTGTAGCAGTTTTTTTTTTATAAGGCTTGCTTGTATCGTTGCATTGTATCTTAGTTTTTATGCATACCATTTCCGGCATAAAAAAACTATCAGGAGACCTGTTGTAGTTCAGCGCCTTCCTGGTGTGGGACTCTCCAGTTCTGTGTACGCTTGTCGCGCTACGTACACAATCAAGATCACGACACTGTATCGTTGAGCGGCATGTCGACTTAATAACAGGCCGACATCAGAAGAGAGAAAGAACCATAACCTGTATTTAAGGCTCGATTATATAGGCAGGCCAACACGTGTGGCCGAAAAGAGAAAGGGCATATCTTCCGCCGAGTAAATAAAATACATGACACTTCGGCACATGCTTTATAGCATGGCGATAAAACCTTCTTCTAAAAAAAACAAAAAAGGTATCATAATACGAAGACTGTTCATGGCACTTGGTGGAAGTTACGGTCGTATCGTAGCCACGTGGGAGGCCGGCTATGATGAAAATGCACTGTGATGAAGGATTGCTTGTCAGTTTTCGCCAGCTGGGTCTCTTCAAAGAGGACCAATATAAATGTATTTTAGAAGAGCGGACTGCTGGGCAACTTGGTAACTCATCTTAACAAATATGGTAACATCTAAAACCTCTGGTACATATAGTAACACATCTTAACACACCTGGCAAATTGTAACTCACCTAATCACCTTTATAGATGTTTGTTGTTGCGATAAATTCTCAGCTGTTAGTTTGCACCATGTTTTGTATCACTCACTTTGGGTTATCTTTTTTTTTTGCGCGCCACCGTATTGAGATAAATGTGTACGGGTGCTTCTGCATTTCGCCCCCGACGGAATGCGGACGCCCTGACCTTTAGAATCGAAGCCTTCGCGTCGAGCATAACTGCGCAATACTACAGTCTCTATAGGCTATCATGATGGTTCTGTAGCACCCACTTATAAGGCCATCCAAATAGCTGGAAAACGAGTGATTCTACAGAAAACATAATGATAATTAAAAACGACCATTTTTTTATACGTTTCGGTTACATCGGCTGCGCAAGCGAGGTAAAAGAAACGGGTAAATACGCATGCGTGGAAGCGGGGGCTCTACGTCTAACCCTAACGAGAGCGCACATGAGGTCGCGCGAGGACTCACTGACCGCGCCACCCTGCGCAGTCCCTCTGCCTCGCTGAGAACCCTTACTTACGTTCAACGAAATAACAAAGCACTTCTATCTGTCAAGAAGGGTATTCCTCCTCCCACACCCTGCCTCGTGCAGGGCGCAGGCAGTTACCCTTAGACTATTGCAAGCCAATGCGTATCCTAACCCTGCGGTTCTTCATGTCATGTACCCTGAACGGTATCCAAGTGCGTATTTCCCCGCCTGTGGACTGTTAGCAACATTCAAGCTTGTGTTGTGGGAATGGGAAGTCATCGGCTCCTCACTCAGCAAAGGACAGGTGGGGTGCACTCTTACGCAGCCCCGAACTTAACGATCAAACCTTGGCCGCCCAGAGTGCCCTTGAATGGGCCGCCAAGCTCGGCTTGACGGTCCCTACGTGGGATTAGCCGGATGGCGCGGTGTCTCCCCCTGCGTCTTCTCAGGACCAAAGTAAAGTATTATTCAATCAATCAATCAATCAATCAATCAATCAATCAAATACGCAAGGGTAGTTTGAAGTGCGTTTTAACGCGATAGCGTTAAAGAGCTTGTGTCACAGAAAACCCACCGCCGGCGTCAGCCCCGCTGGTTGTGAGCAAAAAATTGTCTGTCGCCTGTGACCGAAAAATCAAGTGACTGAGAGAGCCGCAGGAGGCCACTTCTTGTCCACGCGTGCACGCGATCACACTAAATAAGCCGCGCATTCGAAGAAAAAAAAAAGTGCTCAAGGTCACGAGGCGTGGTAGTTTCTTTGCCCAGCCACCCCTCCCTGCTTAGCTTCACGCGCTTTCTTCGGGACGAGGGAAGAGATAATGCAATTGCAGCATGCGACAAACCTTTGTAACTCCACTCGCACTGGACGGATTCTTAAAATTTTTGTGGCATTGAATTCGTGAGGCAATAGGCTCTTCTAGTGAATTCATTCCATGGTTATTTGAAAAATTGTTTCGGGGCCCCTTTAACGCATTTTGTTCGACAGGTGTCCACGACGAAAACGAGCCCATTCGGCAATAATAGCACGCGCTGGTCCAATTTACTGTATGCGTGTTTGTGTGCGTGCGAGTGTATGTAACAAAACATATGAATAAGTATGCATTTAGCGGTTGAAGGGTGCACTAGGGGCCGGATTACGTTATCGCGTTCAACTCTTAAAGGCGAAGCTAATTTTTCTGCACCTTGGCGTTGTTTGTGTATTTCGTAAGTTTGGTACAATCATAGCTTCTTTGTAACGTAATGCTAAAAGCCAGAAGACAATCAGAATAAATTTTTTAAATGGTGTGATAAGATATGCGAAGATTATTTCACTTCTCTCAATATATCGGGTCCTTTCGTAGCTCCTTCTTCGAATATTGCATCTTCCTCGGCTTGTCCACTCAGAAACCCCCAAAGCGTTTCCGAAACATTGATCAGAAATATTGACGTAGCAACTGACATCATGCCCAGTCAAGCCTGTGTAGAATTTCTGGCGTTTTGTGTTTGGTACATAGTGTTGATTGCAAAATAATCGACATTGGGGTGGGTCGTTAGTGGTGGGACACATCGGTAGGAAGCGCGAGCGACAGAAACAGAAATCACATAAAATAAGACCAGACTGGTAACTAACTTTATTACGAAGCACTGAAAATATCACCGGCCATCGCCCTGCCCATCCTGGACGGTGAAAGGGAGGTCATCTATAGTGACTCTAGGTCCGCTATCCGCGCTTTCGAGCGTGGTGTAGTCTACAAGAAAGTCCTGTGCGTGTTCCTGAGTGGCGGCCGCGATGGTATCAAACATCGCGTACTACTCTGGTTTCCCGCACATGTTGAACAGGTCTAAGGCGCTTCCCGCCACATCAACGAGTCTGCCCATGAGACCACGCGCGCGCTAACCTACCGCGCCGGTTCCGGGCAACGATACGGAATCAACGGGGTGGCCGAAAACAGGGACGGCCTGCCACGTACAACGAAATAAGAAAACATTTTTACTTCGCGCTAGGACTATATCCACTCCCTCATCCAAAACCTAATAGGACACAGGCCCTCATGCTCATACTACTGCAGACTGACACGTACCCTAACCTGAGATTCTTTCACGCTTTCTATCCTGACGGGTTCCCCCAATGACGCTTTCCCCGCATGTGGGGACGTAGCCATGCTGGCTCACATGTTCTGGAAGTGCAAAGTAATGTACGCTAACCCCGACACTACTTCGGTCAGGTGGGAGGTGGCCCTACACAGCTTCCTCCTGGCCGACCAACTTTGGGACGCCCGGCAGGCCCGCGGAGCGGCCGATATGGCTTGGCCTAATGGTCCCGACGTGGGAGTCGCCCGCTGCGTGCCAACGCGGGCCTTGCAAGACCACAATAACTTTCGCAAGCAACCAACCAACTAAAAATATCACCAACACATCTACGGGTGGATGTTGGCTTGTGCGATTGTATGAGCTGAAAAGCTCGCTAGAAAGCACTGCATACTCACATGTATAAAGTACTGCAGAGTACTTGCTACATGGAGTACTTTCTACATGTAGTACTGAAAATACTGCACGTAGAAAGTACATGTAGAAAGTACTACATACTCACCTTTGTAGATAAAATTGTTTTCGTGTATGGTGATCAATTAAGGCACACCATGCAATCGAATAAAAAAAAAGAAAAAAGTTTGAACGTGTAATTCAAGCTTGTCTTGAGTAGATGCACATGACAGTGAATATTTAATTTTCTATCGCTTCAAAATACAGTGTAAACGTGCATATTTGACCAGCTTTCGCGCTTTATAACGAATACACTGAGTGAACCAAATCCATAAGAGAACATTTTAGTGTAAGTGAAAACTTAAGCATTGCATGCATTCTAACAAACTAAATTACTAGGTGAGCGCTTTTCTTTCTCTATCTACCTTATTCGCAGCCGTCATTTACAGTGCCTACGATGAGGTAAGCGTACGTGACGTCAGTTCGACAGCGCGATGTGGCATAGTCGAGTGTTGCAGTGTAGCTAGTGGCTCAAGACGCATTGCGCGGACGCGGCATCACCATACGAGGATGGCGTTGGTGGGGGATGGTGAGCATACGAGAGAGAAAAAAAGCCGTTCCGTCTTGGCGGGTTGAGCTCCCAACCAAAGACCCACGACCAAACCAAAGACCCACCAAAGACCCACCATTGAACCAAAGGACCCAACCAAAGACCCATGACCAATTGGAAGGTGGTCGGAAAAGGTGGTAGAGTTGAAGGGTGGAATTGGAGCATGACTGACTGGAACAAGAAGGAGGCTGTGTCGGGAAAACCGAAGTGAAAGCTAAGCTGGTGTCAAGGGGTCATACTATCGAGTTACAGACTCCAGCGTAATGGTCCCAAAAGCGTAGAGGTTCCCGGAGGTTGTCTGCAGCATACTATCGGCGTCAAATGAAACGCGAACAGCGGCAAGCCTTAGCATCTCCACTCATCACCACTGGCGTATATGTGCGCGCGCATTCAGTTTGAGAGCACGGCGCATACGCGCGCCTGTCCATAGTGATGACTGAACGGCGTGCCATTGACAATGCTAGCCGCTAGTCGCGTTTCATTTGACGCCAATAGTACGTACGTGGATCGGAGCCATTTCTGTGGATCCGGTCACCCGTCCTACTCCTAGACTTCTCCGTGGTGTCAGGCATCACACTCGAGGTGGACGATCAGGTTTCCGCAGCTGGTTTTTTACGCTGCGGGACCAGCATGGAAGCCTACCACCAGTCAACATAGGGCGCACGTGGGCCCATCTCTCTGCTCGCATCCGGAGGTCACTTGCCTGCTGTAACTGAAGGTGCTTCTGACTACGACTTTATACGGCGACTCGTGTACACGTCCGTTTCCACTAATTGCATTCGCCTCCGTCGAATCCGCTGCCTTGATCGATGCAAGCATCAGTGCTACCGGTGACTTTCCTTTGTTCATACGTCGAACTGAACATAGTTGAGTTAACTTGATTTTCCTTTCGCAGTAGATCAGTTGAACTGTGTCTGTTTTTCTTTTGCTTATTTAGAATTCTTAAATTTTGTAGTTTCCTGTGCGAAAAAACTGGCTCATATTTCCTTTATCTGAGACCCTGTCCTCAATCTAGCAAGCTAAAGGCTAACCCGGCAGCACTCTGCACCATCAAGATGAGAAACGCTCTTCGAATTACCCTTTGAGTAAAGGTTTTGTATAACTCGCAAGTTGTGGGAAGATGTAGATAAGGATTTGTTTAATGATATCAGAAAAAATATGTACCTTTCGTCTCTATAATACATTTACCTTAGTACACTTTTTACTCATTTAATATCTCTCAAAGAACAGCTATTTCCTGGTATGGCGAAAGAAAGTGCAGTGACATCATCCGTGTGTCTCTAATTAGCGACCTTGATAAATCCACGCTAAAAGTTTCGAGAAGTCACTAATGAAATGAACGTTTGTAGTATACATAGATGTTCTCCACTGGTGTTCATTATAACAGTCAAAGAAGTCTATCACTCAACGCAAGCTCGAAACGCCTTTGCAAGCGAGGACACCAAGAAGTTACAATAACTTTTTTTTCAGTTCCCGTTAAGGAACACACACAACATGACGTAAAGAGTAACTAACGTGCCTTCCGGGCCCACTCGCGTTTTTTTTTATGCGACCAGCAACAATCACACCACGCACCAAATTCACACCGAGCCGGCAGATTTCATCCGATAGCCTAGGCACAAAAAAAGCCCCGCCGTTCAATAAAAAAGCGAACAAATAAACCGTATAATCAAGGTACGAAGAAAGTCTGGAAAACCATAAAGGAAGCGTATGCGGAGAGACGCGAGCGGAGGGCATAGCGCGAGACCATCTGCATTCTCACACAGCAAACCGGAGGGGGTGAGAAGGGAAAGCGCGTGGAGGGTGGGGGAAGGCAGGAACCCTGCGGTCGGGCGTGGAGGCTGCGTGGCGTTCGGGGCTCGATTCTAAATGAGTCTGATCTCCCGACCCTTTCCCACCCTTCTTCCACGGTGGCTCCCTCCTGATTCCAGCGGCACTCTTCTCACCTCCGCGCGTGCCTGCTTGCTCCGTTCCCGAACTACCGCCTAAAGGTCTCGATATCGATCGAAATCGTGATCGCACGAAGCAGCGACGAGGTCCTCTCCGCGCCACCACTACCACGGGTGCCGGGGCGTCCTTATTGCCACTGCCACGTCAAGAAGATTGCTAGGATAGAAGGGGAAGGAAGGGAAGAAGGAGAATTCTAGGCAGGAACGTTTAGTCAGCCGAATAGTACGCTACTCCCCACGTCAACGCTCCCCCCCCCCCCTTCGTATGCGTGACAGCTCGCATACCTCGCAATGTGCAGCGCCGTTCGCATCGCTGCCCCGCTAGCATCCGATGCGCGGGCCTGTGTCCCTATAAACGTTTTATGTAAGGCGCCGTTGCCATTGTGGAACGGCACCGTCAAGGTATGAGCGTGTAATTTCGCTAATGCGTCTAAGAGTAAGTACCCGGGCAACGCTTATTGGAGCTTATCCGGCCCCAACGCTCCGCGGCCGGTAGACCCGTTCCGGAATCACGTTGATAGAACTGACGGTTAACTGATCAGCGCGCCCATTTCGCGCCCGAGCCATCCGTGACGCTTAAACGAGTTGTCGAGCGGACGAGTGAACATGCGAATCGAGTAGGCGCGGAGTTATGTACCGTGATTATATATATATATATATATATATATCCGCGTAGTGAATGCGATGCGTTAACCACTGCGCCACCGAGGGGTACCTCCTTCAACGTTCAAACGGCAAGCTATTTATATCTACCACTCACCGCTGTTGGCGGGCATCTCGGGAGGGGGGGGGACTATCGTGTTTTGAGCATTATCAGCAAGATGGCGCAATGAGCGCATATATATATATATATATATATATATATATATATATAGGCAGGCATGGTGGTTGAGTGGCCGTAGCGTTGCATATAGTCTAGTAGATCCTCCGTGAGCGGTCACAACGTGGTTTATTTCGACGTTTCGGCCTAGAGTCTGGCCTTCATCAGGAAATCCTGATGAAGGCCAGACTCTAGGCCGAAACGTCGAAATAAACCACGTTGTGACCGCTCACGGAGGATCTACTAGACTATATATATATATATATATAGTTATAAACTTCGAGAATAGTGCAGTATAGGAAACAAAACAATAAAATATTTATTTCATCCTAACAGTTTCGGCTGGTGGGCCAGCCTTCTTCGGAAGATCTAAGTGAAATGGTACAAGTTCCCGTAGCAGAGGGTCACCCTCACAGTTTGAAGACCCTCAAAAAAAGAAAAACGCTCGTTGTTGCTACCTTATTCGTTCGTTTGTCTCGTTTTTTTTTGAGGGTCTTCAAACTGTGAGGGTGACCCTCTGCTACGAGAACTTGTATCGTTTCACTTAGATCCTCCGAAGAAGGCTGGTCCACCAGCCGAAACTGTTAGGATTAAATAAATATTTTATTGTTTTGTTTTCTATACTGCACTATTCTCGAAGTTTATAACTTTTATTACGGTAGCCGGAAGAAACTCTGATCATCTATTTCATCTATATATATATATATATATATATATATATATATATATATATATATATATATATCCGCGTAGTGAATGCGATGGGTTAACCACTGCGCCACCGAGGGGTACCTCCTTCAACGCGTTCAAACGGCAAGCTATTTATATCTACCACTCACCGCTATTGGCGGGCATCTCGGGGGGTGGGGGGAGGACTATCGTGTTTCGAGCATGATCAGCAAGATGGTGCAATGAGCGCGCGGCGGCTTTCATTTCTCATGCGTACTTTGGCCCGCGGAGAGGAAAGGGAGTGGACAATCTTTCGCGCGCCTTTATCTGCCGGTGGGGAGGATCATACGTCTTGGCTGGCGTCGGGCTTGCACTGGAACGATTCTGTTGTATTTACGGGACGCACAAAGGTCACTGCAATCGTTGCACAGCATCCGTTTGGAAAAGGGTGCGCTTTTCAGACACAGCGAAGTAACAATTGAGACGCCTATTGCGTTCACCTGTAACTGTGAGTATGCTTCGTGCGTCACTTGTGCGTGAGAAACGCGGCGCACGTTTCGATCTGCTTGCCGTTCTGCGCGTGACTTTTCAATTTTTTGCTATCGCGTTCATTGCTTCGCTTTTGCAGCAAAGCTGTGACTTCTTTGTACCTGCGCTTAGTGCGCGATTTCATTGCCATCTGGCCATGGGTGTGTGTGAGTCAGTTTTCACCTTGCAGCGATTTCTTCAGTCCTATCCACACAAACATGTGCACGCTTACTTGTATTCCATTTGTCATCGTTAACTGAACATTGATAAACACTTGCCTTAGGATAAACATATTGGACTTAGGACTTCGCCCTTGATACCGTTAGAAAGAGTGAATTTTAATGTTAGGTCGGAAATTATTTCTCCCATATTGAACTCTTGCCTGTAAATCAATGAGCTACGAGCACATACTTGTGATTTCCTGTTGAAAATTGAGCCTACGGGTGGCACATATGAGTTAAAGAGGCGCTGCTAGTTCGTATTTCTTCTGCGGATGACGCGGTCTTCTCGTTGTCATCATCAGCCTGGCTGTGCCCGCTGTAGAGCAAGAGCCTCTCCCGTGTTTTGGCAATCAACCTGGTCCTGCGCTTACTGCAGACACGACCGTGTTGCACTGTATTGGATCCCCAAGTTGTGAAAAATGGCGGTGAATTACGTAACAGTCGTGCGAAAGGCCCCACGTGAGAAACTGTGCTATTAAAGGGGCCCTGAAACATTTTTTTGGGTAACCACAGAGCTTATTGCCTCACGAATTCAACGCCGTAAACATTTTAAGAATCCATCCAGTACTAGCGCAGTTACAAAAATTTGTCACACGCTGCAATCGCATTCTCTCTTCTCCCGTCCCGACGAAAGCGCTGGAAGATAAGCAGAAGGGGATGGCAGGGCCGCGGAGAAACGTCTCGCGTGCCACGTGACTTTGAGCGTTTTTTTTTTCTCTGAGTGCGTGGCCTTTTCAGTGTGATCGTGCTTGCACGCGTGGACAACTAGCGGCTTCCCGCGGCGATCTCTGTAACGAGCGAGCCCACCATGTTCAAATCAGCCAATGGCTGATAGATGGGTTTCCTGCGTGTGATTTTTGGGGCATATTGCGTGATTTGTCGAGAGAAGAGAAAGCTATTTTTAGTTGACTTTGATAGTTTATTGTGAATTCCAGGCCGCCTGCTGCGCTATAATATTTGGTTCGCGTGTTGTCGGGAGCCTCTACTACCGATTGGCAGCAATTGCTGACCATGCTAAAAAAGTATTGCAGGGCCCCTTTAAGAACGGCATCTTATGCATCTACGGCTATCTGCACGATTCTCTCATGTCGCTTCGTCAGGACAGCTATGCAGAATGATTTCCCGATGCACCACTTACGTTAACAGCTGTGCAACAAACACATAAACAGCAGAAATACGGCTGAAGGGTCAACCTAGCAAAAAAAAATTACAAAATCTCCCACTAAGGTGAACCACGAGTAGCATGCGAACCAGCGCATGGGTCGACTGAAAGTTCCATTCATCACGGGCACCTTCCCCGATGTTAATGCGTCGTCCTTGGAAGTAGAGCACACCATAAATTCACTGTAGTTTCATCGCCCGTCTGCAGAATATCGTTCCCCGAGGCCATTACGTTAATGCTGAGAGAGTATAAGGGAGAGGTCACAGCGTTTTACCCAGTCCCTTACACAGTCCGTAACGTGCTAGCACGTGAGCGCTTTCTGGCACTACTTCCACCAACTGTCTCACATGCGGAGTAAGGGTGATCACGTACACTATAGATAGAGCTCGACCACTAGATGCTCCACACCTGATAATTGTTTTAAATAGGCGTATGAAGCAGCCCTAAGGTTGACACCTTTGTTTGTATGCGCACCGCCGTGACTGCTCTTACGATAGGTCTAATAACAATAACGATAGTTTTCAGAGAGGCGGAGGTGGCTGTGGATTCTCTAAATGGAAACTATGCGAGTTAGAAATGTCGACGCACGCCAACAAACGCTATACATTCAATAGAGTAATGTCTATTCCGATGGAGGCGGAAATGTTGTAGGCCCGTGTGCTCAGATTTGGGTGCACGTTAAAGAACCCCAGGTGGTCGAAATTTCTGGAGCCCTCCACTACGGCGTCTCTCATAATCATATGGTGGTTTTGGGACGTTAAACCCCACATATCAGTCAATCAGAGTAATGCCTAACTGCAAAAAAAAACGAGATTTTTCAATCGACCTTTCCATCTTGGCCTTTGATTTTAGCATATCGCTGTAACAGTGCCCTGGGACGCTACAAACACAGTTTCGCTGACCCGCAGATAAAGCCATGAGCTTGGTAGGCATCGCCGACCCGGCCTGCATGCGTGCGCTGCTTTTGACAGCGTTGTTTACAACACCTAGCACAACGAACTCGTGAGACGAACTACAACAAAGCGGCGCTATTTCCAATCGATAACGTAGCCAGCTAGGCAGTTGCAGCATGAGCAGAGAGAGTAAAAAAAACACAACATAACTACATGTATTAGAACCCAGCGACTAGATCTGAATTGATAGCCAAACGCTTGAGGCGTGATTTCTTGCAAACATTTTAGTAAATTAACTGAAAGACAGTATAAGACAATTATCAGCCATTCAACTCTATGATGGTCGATGACCGGTAAAGCTGTTCACTACATCAGACAGAACTTGTGCAGTAATTTGAACCAAGGTGTGAAGACATTTATTCTATTGATCTATGTTCATTGTGGCTAAACGTACAGCCACCCAAAAAACTTCAACGGTCCTGCGTGAGTGGCGACTTTTCTGTGCGAAGGACCAAGACAAATATCAAAAAAGAAAAAAACAGGGCAAGAGTATGCGCATGCCAACAAAGCGGGCTCATGCTTTTTTTTGTACGGGTATGGTTTTGAAATGTGAAGCATTTATTTGAATACTGTACGCACTTTTAGCATCTATCTATCTATCTATCTATCTATCTATCTATCTATCTATCTATCTATCTATCTATTTATCTATCTATCTCTCTATCCAGGTTGATTACTAGTGATTAATTGTAGGCTGTTTGTCTGACGTAATCAAGATCATTTTGAGATTGTCCTAGTGCGGTGCTTGTGTTCTCATGCATTTACCTTAGTTAATCGGTAAGTAGGGTACTGCCGTTGATAATATTGTCGTTTTAGACGTCATACATTGAGTTTTCACTCTCACGTAAATTGTTATTTGACTTTAGAATAAGTCAAATAACTCTTCAGAATCCTTCATCTTCATCTTCAGAATCCTTCAGTACTGCTGTTTCAAGGCTCACATGGTTTGGGGGCAAGCATCGCGTTATTTAGTTTTTAGGTCTATTTTTCACTCCTTTGTTTCTTCTCTTTAGCCTATACAACTTTTATCAGACCCAAGTTAGAATATGCCTCCATTATTTGGGATCCTTTCACGAAAACCAATATTAGTTGTCTTGAAAGAATAGAGAGAAAAACCATGCGACTCATTTTTTTTTCTAAATACAGCCGTGAGGATTCTGTAACGGATCTTATACGTTCTAATGGTTTTCACAGACTTCAAATGAGGCGCAAAATATTCCGACTGAAGTTCCTCCATTCTTTGTTAAATTGTGATTTTTTTATAGATACCAGTCCTTACATAACCCTTTCTGAGACTAGGAAAACCCGTCATTCCCATCCCCTCACACCCTCCCCTTATGTTGCCAGATGTAAACTCGTTAAATATTCTTTTTTTTTTCCTACACCATACCAGAATGGAACCTAATACCTATTGATCATCTGGACTTGACTGAATCAATACAGAATTACTTATTCACTATTTTCTAATTACATTTTATTTAGAGTTGCTTTTGTCATTACCTGACTTGTTTATGATATTAAATTGTGCTTTGTAGATGTATTTATGTTGTGCCTACCCCTCCTGCATGGGCCACATTGCCTGTAGTATTTTGTAAATAAATATAAATAAATAAATAAATAAAGTAGGGTAAAAAATTGGACGTGCATCTATTTACCCTCCTTGCCTTTACTTATCTCTTTCTCTTACTATCTTCCTTGTTCACTTTAAGTAAGTTGTGCTGTTTCTTCAACGGTGCGCGAATTAATGGCTTACTCCAGACTGTGCAACCTCATCGACGTGTGCGGTTCAGAAGTTTCCGCGCTCTTTATAAGCGGTGAGCGCTATGGCTCGCCATTCATCGCTCTTCTTTCTTTCCACTGTTCCGGTTTGCGCAAGCAGAGCAGCCCACCATCGTCGGCAACACCGGCGTTTCATCCACCGCATGCATAATTTATGATTAAGTTACCCTCATTGAATTTTCGCTTCATTGCCTTGTGATGTTTACACTTCATTTTTTTTGTGCCCACCAGAACTGAGCATCACGGGGCAATTATATTGTCCGACAACTCAACTGATTACTGTTTATATACGAGCGTTTCGCGTTAATATGCAAATGGGAGCCTCACACTTCACACGGTCGCGCGCATCAGCATGGAAGTTTGCAATCAATTCAGTAGACAAGCCAGGCCGCCGAGCGTCGCTTTGTTTTCGTTCCACCATTTCTGCGTGGGCCAAACTTTTCATTGGCTTGCTACGCGGACATAGCGCTAGCACAGTCTACCGGTAAGTGGGCCAACTTGCCGTTCCATTAGCCAGACGCACCCGTTTGTTGTCGCGCCTCCCCATTTAATGTTTCTTTTTGTTTTGTTTTAACCCGCCTGTTTAAGTTTGGTCAAAGGCAAACAGCACGCTCGACCAATCTCGGAGGTCGGTACAGGTAAGTCGCTGACTATGGCTGTGTGAAGAAGGTGGCCGCTCATATGGGCAACCATTTTGCTTCTCTACTTCGCCCCTCCTACTCTCCAATACGCGTCGCTCCCTCCTGGACACAGCCGCTACCTCACGCTTCAGTAGAGGGTAATGAGATTTTGCTTCACTTAGCGGACCACCGCGCTTGTACTACACGAGGTCCACACGAATGGCGTTTCTGGCGAATGCCAGTTCATTACGAAACCTATTTTTTTGTTTTCTTCATTTCTTTCTCCTTCTCTCTCACTATTTTTGCGCTAGTCAAGTCATACTCCCCTGCCCCGCCGCGGTGGTCTAGTGGCTAAGGTACTCGGCTGCTGACCCGCAGGTCGCGGGTTCGAATCCCAGCTGCGGCGGCTGCATTTCCGATGGAGGCGGAAATGTTGTAGACCCGTGTGCTCAGATTCGGGTGCACGTTAAAGAACCCCAGGTCGTCAAAATTTCCGGAGCCCTCCACTACGGCGTCTCTCATAATCATATGGTGGTTTTGGGACGTTAAACCCCACAAATCAACCAATCAATCAAGTCATACTCCCCTCGTTAATTTAGAAGATCAAAGAAAGACAGTGCTATTTGTGTGTTAGGCAGTGGACCGCAGAATTACGAAGCAATGTAAACAGAATGAGCACAAAATTGGTAAGCGTGGTTTCGGAGGGCTACAATGCCACTATTTTGCCACCATTGCGGGCATTTTAGGTTAGAGACACGCTACACGGAAACAAATTACGCCATATCAACGAAGTTAATGATGATCATAGAGCTTGCTCCGGAGGATAAATCTGGTTAACCGTGAATTCTCCGTGCAACCACTAGACCATCATACAAAAACTTAAAGGCCCACGCAGCAGCCGCCTTGTGCACCCTCCGCTCCACCACCTTAGCTTCTTCGGTGTTCATGCTGGGTAGCAGTATCGAAAAGCACTGAGTGATGTCCGGCGAATGGGAGAGGAAGCGCACGATCGAGCGTTATATATAGACGTGGTCCCATCAAACTAGAGCACGCACTGAGAGTCAAGTGAGCGTCGCCTAAGCGGTGGCGCGCCATCTAGTGAGCGCTCTTGAAACGAAGAGCACAGCTGTGCCTCTAGCGGGAGCAATGAGCACTAGCGCACACACCAACGCGGCGACGAGAGACAACCCCCAGAAAGAGGAGCGAGCTCCTAAAAGTAAACGCAGGTAGAGAGCTCAATAATTGTATTTACATTGGATGAAGAGAATTTGGCTGTTTTATAGCAGCAGAGAGCCACTATAAGCTATAGGAGCTAGCCATGGCAAACTAGTGTTATCCATGATTTAACCATCACCTATTTATTTTAGCCAGCTAGTCAATGTCCGCATTATAAGTGTAACTATGCTAGCTACCTAAGGCAGATCTTTAGCAGAAACATGTGATGAACTAGGCTACAAATTATCGCCGGTGTTAGTGCGCACATTGTGGTCATCATTCTAGCTGTTGTAGAAAGAAAGTGGTGGGGGAAAATTTTGGCGAAGAAGTTGAATGCCGAAGACGTTTTCTTTTGTTTTGTCCTGTTTTCAGTGTTTTTATAAATATAGCATTTTCCAAAACAACAGAGCCGTAAAACGTGACACTTTACAGTCAGTCAGCAACGTTACTCCACTGGAGAGAATGAAACTATCCGGGCGCAAAATGGGGTGCATGGCTGAACGCGCGAGTAAGGTGTATCGTAAGCAGTCCATAGTGTGCTTCTACGCATGCGTACCGCACGCACGAGCGCCATCTCGACGTGCAATCGCGTCCGGAAGCTTACCCTTCCCTAAACAGCAGTTCTTGAATTGCATTCACCCTCAATTTCGCACCCTCCTTATTGTATTGCTTCCTTTCCCTTTCAGCGAGTCGACATGCGACGCTCATATCGTGATGTCTCTGTTTACGCAACACAGGATCCTGTTCCCGTCCCGGCCACCGACACTGTTGTGGCGTGACAGCGGACGACGCTCCAGTTTCCACCCACGGCTCTCTCGCCTCGCACGCCCGGAACAAATCAGGTATTCATGAGGCACCGGCCGTTCACCAAATGCACTGTCGCCGGGCGAGCCTTTTTCTCTTTCTTCCAACCCTCAGAGCATTCTCTCGTCTCATATGCGCGCCGGTGCTCTTTTTGCGCTCGCAAACAAACAAATATGTGGCGTCGTATACTACGCGGAAACTCTATACTACACCCTACAAAAAGACCCCCTGCAACTCCCCTCATCGTGTGAATCCTTCCTGCCTTCGACATCTGTGCGGCGCACCGCTCCCAAAGCCGCTTGCGCTTCGCGTCCGCTGCCTAAACAAACAACAGCTGGCTCCCCAAGTGGAGCGCACGCCCGCCCTGCTACAATACAGACACCATTTGGGCAGTCACAAAACGACGTGCTTGTGGTAGTGTAGCAAACAAAAAAAAAGAAAAGCTGTCTCTCACCCTGGCTTTCTTTGAGCGCAGCTTTAGCACCCGTACCTCAAGTTGAGCGCCGTCGCTGTTAGCGGCGTCGCATATTGAACGAGGACGAAAGAGTGTGAACGCGGAGTCTGCCGTACCTCAAGTTGAGCGCCGTTGCTGTTAGCGGCGTCGCAGTGAACGAGGACGAAAGAGTGTGAACGCGGAGTCTGTCGATATCGTGATCCCGCTAACCTCAACCTTTTCCTCCGCCCGGTCTAGGCACTATACCTCGGTCGGAGCTCGTGCGAATGCAGGGCTGTCACGTGCACTGTGGCTCGCTTGTCGTATAACGGGGCTGTCAGCGTTTCGCTCGATTCGCGACGCCTGCAACGCGCAGAGTGGTGTGCGCATAAATCAAGCGTTGGCAGTTTCTGTGGCAATACGCAACGAATGGTTACATGGTTACAAATGCGGATAGCCGAAACTTGAAGCACACTTGGAGTTGCCCCAGCACGAAGCTGCGCTCAGAACTCGAATTAGGAAGCATCATATAATCATCGGTGAATTTGTTTCTTTTGATTTACTGTACGAACGCAAATGGAAACAATGAAATACAAGGGTGTGATTAATCGCGGGTTCTTCGGTTTCCTGCTGGCTTCATGCTGCGACTGATGCGCTTGTTCTCCCACTGCTAAGAACGACTCTGCATTCCTATGCAACATTTGCCACACCGCTTTATTTTCATTATAGTTACATCGTCTTATGCGATTAATACTGCGTTGTGCACTCGTATTATTTATGTTTTCTTTTTGCTTTCGCTCTGTCTAAGCCATAATCGCTAGATGTATCACATGTGACGACAAGCTGCACTAAAGATTGTACATTACATAGCATATTATGAAAAGAGCGCCTATCAATAAATGAATATATAAAAAAACGAGAAATGAACTGGAAGCGTTCTACGCCTTCCAAAACGCGTGGCACGAGCTGAGCACACGAAAAAACAATCACAATAGGAAAATACGCAAGAAGTTCTAATAGTGAAACGCGAGAGAAACAAAGAGCATAAGATTGATGTGACATGCATAGCTTGACTCGTAGCCGGGGGTCTACGTTCTCGGTGATATTATTTTTGGGACGCTGACGAAGCTCCCCTCTTATGTCAGCAGTGAATGAGGTTTCCTTTTTTTTCTTTCTTTTTCGTAATTTCAGTTCCTTCGCCTCTGTTTACATTTCACGTCACGGCGACCGTAATGAACGCCGCGTTGCGCTTGGGTTGCCAACGTTATGCGTCAGCGTTGTTTGTACACGCTCAGAGCGGGTGAGCGGAAAGTGACATGGCTGCGGAGAGGTGACAGTCCAACTGACAGCATGTCGCAACACCCACTCGCCTCGCAAACTCCAACCAATGACGACGTGGGACTCCCTCCCTCCTTTTCCCGCTCTTTTCCCTGGCCAGTCCCATCGTGTGGCTGAAACGCGTAATCGGCGGTGTGTGTGCGCAGGCCCGGAAGTGGTGCCCCCGGGTAGCATCAGTATTCATGCGGCGGTTTGACCCCTGCGGCGATAGTGGCGACGCTGTTGTTTTTTTTTTCCGCGGAGATGCCTGCCACGCTTACGTTGATGACGGCACGCGAATTATTTCTGGCAGGCAGAACGACAGCGAAACCAACAGAGGCTGTATGAACTGGGAGCGACCTGCGCATGCGGAGTTTGGCTTTGCATCTGCGTAACGGGGCACATGGATGTAAACGGAAAGCATATTCTTTGGCGCCGAACTCGTCTGGCGCTTTTGTTTACCTCCGGAATGGTTACGTTGTTTTGCTGGCTGGCCGTCGCGGACTGAAGGAAAGCGAGAGATATAGGAAAGGCAGGGTAGAAAAAATAAAAATGAAGAAAGGCAATGTGGTTAACAAAAACTATAGCATTCAGTTTGCTATCCTACACCAGAGGGAAGGAAAAGTTGAAGAGATTGAAAGAAGAGCGGATGGACGAGCAAGCACGTGAAAACAAGCAAACAAGAAAGGAGGGTGTCGAGTAAGAATACCATAGCCTATCTAATAGGTAAGTTCCAGGCAAAAAATTCAGTAAGGGTGCGCTATACGAGAAAAATCGACACGTGTCTGCGTGCTTGCACCAACGTTTACACCAGCAGCATGTTAAATGTAAAGCTGAAATCGGCTGAAAAGTAAACAAAAAACAAAAACCTATACGATATACGAGGATGTGAAACACGAATTTCAAAGAGGTGACGAATACTTATCACTTTATATGTGGTAGGTATCTTTGCGCCCATTTATCCCGACAAAAGATTGCGAATAAGAGAATCGACATACAGACTAGTTAGTGGCCAACAGTAATTAGTCATTATAAAGTACTTTTCATATGGTTAAGATTACCTTACTGCGACAGCAGATCATCGCAGAATTGGTGCACCATTCGATGATTAGAGTTGTAAATCAGGTCATGGCCAATAACTGTAGTTTTTTAATTAATAAGCAAAAAAACACTTTCGAAACAACACGCTCTCTTTTTAATTTCCTCTGTCCAATACTATCTCATTTGCTTCCGGTGGGCTTGTTGTCACAGCCAACTGCCCCGTGAATTATTCGTCATCTTCAACGTGTAACCCTTGACTGCAGACCCGAAGATCGCTGGTTTCAACCCCGCCGGGGTGGTCGCATGTTCATGGGGGCAAAGTGACAGAGGCGCGTGTACTGTGCGATATCATTCCACCACCAGGTGGTCAATATTTCCGGAGTCCTTCTCTACGGCGACCCTAATAATCATATCGTCACCTAAGGGCATCACACTCGAACGATTATTATAAGGTATTATCGCACTTTTCGTTTAGAGTCTTTGCAGTTAAGCAGTTAAATTCCACTTCAATAATGAAAGCGCGATGCAGCTTTCGAAGTGATTGGGTTTCATTTATGAAGTTAAAAAAAATAAACGAGTACACTTCCCACATTCGTCGTTGGTAATTGTTCGTCGAACTGTCTAAAATCGTTGAATTCAGTGAACAGACTTTCCTAGTGGGTCCGTACTGAACACATTCCAAATATAACTCGCCGCGAAAGCAGCTTCGCTTTCTATGGCCGACACTTTCCTCAGTTCGCGTGCGGACCGTAGCAGCGGCGGGTTGTAAAACCGGCCTCTGAGGAGGCCGGAATAGGACGCGGGCCATCTCAATCTACACAACGGTGGCGCGCG
Organism: Rhipicephalus annulatus; assembly: GCA_013436015.1. Classification (NCBI taxonomy): domain Eukaryota; kingdom Metazoa; phylum Arthropoda; class Arachnida; order Ixodida; family Ixodidae; genus Rhipicephalus; species Rhipicephalus annulatus. The sequence goes on along the minus strand of WOVY01000537.1, from coordinate 1,434,718 downwards.
CAATGGCCTAACTGCCAGCACTTTCCACTTCTCTGAGAACACTTGAAGAAACGAGTTCCCCCGGGATCATATAGCTCAATAAAAACCACCGAGTCGGGGTTGCTTGCGAAACGTCCGTCGCCTCCGTACGACGCTGAACGTGGACAATAGGTTTGAAACTCGCGCGCATGCCTGCAGACGACAAGCGAGCCTCTTCCCGTGAAGCAATGGCCGCTTAAAACAACGACGCCCACTCAAGCGTGTGGCTGGCGAAAAAAAAAACTATAACAAGTGCAGAGCGACGTCAGTGCCTCTGCCTCCTTGAAATTTTCACGACATCAGCGCAGCCACTGAGAGCAACTGCCGGACGGTCACGGCAACGTGGCTGACGCCCAAATTTTTCTTTTCGGTCCCGCACACTGGGTGTCCGGTATCTTACGACGAACAGCCACTCGCTTCTGCGGGCATGACAGGGCCGCCCAACACTATCCCGCGAATATATGTAAGTACCGTGGCTAACGGGGCTGTTGGAACGAAGTTGTGTGCAGCGCCGCCGCTGCTGTAACGAGGTTCTCGCGTTTCTTATGCGCGTGTGGTCGTAAAGTCTGCCAAAAGAGGAGGAGGAGAGGAGGAGGAGGAGGAGGAGGAGGAGGAGGAGGAGGAGGAGGAAGGGAAGAAATGAAAGGCAGGGAGGTCAACCAGACGCACGTCCGGTTTGCTACCCTGCACTGGGGAAGGGGTGAGGGGATTAAAGGAGAAGAGAGAGAGAAGTGAAGGGCAACGTGTGTGTAGATGTGACCTTGTCCATTGCACGCTTATAAGCGGTCGCGTAGTCCGGTCGTCTTTAGAAAACTTAGCAATGCCCCGCGTCGCTTTGCTGGCCAGCGACGCGTAGAGCCATGAGCCAAGTATCTTCTCTTCGGAAAAAGGTCTATACTGTCTAGTGTCTCTAACGTTTCGCGTAGCAAGTTGCATTCGCTCGCAAAACGTTCACATGAACACAGTAGATGTTCTATTGTCTCGTCAGTGTCGCACGATTCACATCGGGAGCTATCCGCCATTCCTATGCGAAAGGAGTATCTGCCAAAAGAAAACCTAAAAGACCTGTCGTGCTGGTTGCTAGAGTTCTACAAGCAGCATGATTCAGCCGACGCAGTAATCAGCCGATCTATCAGTAAGCTTTCTTTGACAAAATATTGTGGAACAACTGTTAAAAGATTTATGACAAATGGCTGGACGAGGTGACTGTTCTTTTGCAGGAGTTGGGGGAAAATGGGTGTGTGTGTTCGGGTGAGTGAGTGTGTGGGTGAAGGTGGGTGTTCTCGCACCGACTCAAAGCACAATTCAGCAAAATAAACGTTCAAGCAAGGTTACTTCACCTTGAGACAGTTAGAACAAGTTCATGTGCTATTTTGTATCGTAGTGACGTGTAGATATCGGTATGAAACACTGCTAGTCAAGAGTTGAAAAAGAGATCAGAAAGAGATACAACATAAAAAAAATTGCCAAACTGTCAGTATCAGAAGGAGTCAGTTATATTACTGTAATTCATGGATTTTGTTCAACAAGTAGTGATATAGTGCGAAATTCATCGTTTTACTAGTAATCATTTTTGTGTACAGGTAAACTAAAGAATTATTGTTTGACCATCGCGTAATGAGTGCTTACATTTTTTATCAGACACTGGCAGTTCGATATAAAAAATTCTTCGTTCCCTCGTGAAATGGATATATACGAGGCCAAAGCTGGTTTGTTCACTACCTATGTAATGGTGCAAGACGGCTTATCTCAAGGCGACTCACAAGTTGTCACAACATGTGATTATAACCAAGCAGGAATGAAAAGGTCGTCTTATAATTACACATACGGGCATTCTCTTGGCATTTTCAGTAGGATATTTGTGAATTGCGTTCCAAGGTCCACCAGAACCGGTATTTTGCACAGCCGAGTAGAAGAGCCTCGATTCCACACTATTTAGTCAATCTATTTTCTTATCCTGTATCATTTTAATTATGACAATAATATCTGGGGTTTAACGACCCAAAACCCACGATATGATCATGAAGAACGCCGTCCTAAAGGGCTCCGGAAATTTAGGCAATCTGGTGTTTTTAACGTGCACTTTCTGTTCTCTTTCCCCTCTCTCTCATCTTTATGTCCCCTTCCCCTTCCCCCAGCGTAGGGTAGCAAACCGGGCATGTGCCTAGTTAACCTCCCTGCCTTCTCTCTTGTTGTTCATCCCACATCGCACAGTATACGGGGCTAAATCATACTAGATCGTGTAAGGCTAGTTGGTTCATGCTGAGAAAAGGTGAGGGACGCAAGTGACATTGACGAAAAAAGAAGGGGACAGGCTAGAGCAATTATAGACTCTACATTGTCCCTTTCTTTGTTCATGCGTGCGCGAGTTGCGTCCTTAACCATTCTTCGGGGCATTTCGCCACCATCGAAATGCCACCGCTGCTATCGAAACCGCCATTTTTGGGTCATAACCTAGTTTCTCTTGATTTCTGAGTTTCCTGGGAGCTACGCCACTTTACTATAGCTTCCTCGTCTGTCTAATGAAGCAGCAGCCGAAAAATGCACCACCGCGGTGGATGTAGACCGATGCTTTATTACACCCTGTAATTGGTGTTCAAAAGTTTATAGTCTACATGTATTATTATTCATACACGCTCTATTCTGTGCTCCTTACGAGGTGAACAGACTTGGGGCTGAGAAGCGGCACTGCGTTGGCGAATAGCAATTGAATGTGCTGCGAAGCGTTTAGGAAGGTTGCGTAATTATAAATGAATAATGCCCGCATATGCGTGCATATGCCTATCTTTTTTTTAATGTAGTGTTCAGCGAAAATATAAGGACGAGATACACACTCGCGGCCTCTCAATGCTTAGAAGTGTGGCTGTTGACGACTACCACAGGGCACTGGAGCGCGATGCATGTGTAGGGTGGTATGGAGTTGTGAAACTTGTAGCAAATATATAACAGCTAGCAAGCCTGCGAGCTGCAAGTACTTCGCAGCAGTTCATGTCGAATGACGCGGTGACTTCTAATGTATACTTTACGCTGACTTTGAAGACAACGTAGCTATGAAAACATGGCGGTGAAAACACATCTCAGAAACCGCTGCACGTGTGCACCATCAAAAAATATAAAAAACCGCACACGCTCGTCTTTCTTTCGCTTTCCGCTGAACGAAAGTAAGCACCGTAATAATGTCGTCGTTCACATTGCGTAATTTTAATGTGAGACTGCGTAACGTGCCATGCGGTGAGAACAGTGGAGCGAGAAGCTTCGCCGAAATGTATGAGGTTACCGTACACGACGCGAAAAACAATGATTATTCGTGTCGTCGCTTACGTCTCGTCCGACGATGTATCGAATACCGGGGCTGACGTGCACTGAATCTCCGACACTGACGCTGTCCCTGCAGCATCGGCTACCGCATCCACCTCACTTTGAACGCCCTTATCTGCCATTATATTGGATGAGGAGGCCAAACACCATCCGTGAAACTACGCGGCATTCTCATGCACGATTTTTCCTCTCTCTGTCCTTTCTTTCTCTATGCGGGACGTCTGCGAACAACGACTGTCCTCGTTCCTATAACGAGCCCGCGCAAATGGGGAGAAACGGCTCAGGCGCCCTTTTCTTTCATCCCTTCCCTCCTTGCCCTTTCCGCTGCCGTAGCACGGCGCGAGGCGCGAATATGAAGGCGAAGCGCTTCCCTCAGCCATTGACGTCATTTCCTATTGACGTCACCGGCCCGGGGACCCGTGACGTTATAAGGGAGCAAATTTCCCGAAAACGCGCGCGCTCCCGCGCCGCGATCTCGCCGGGTCTTTCGCTCTATTCTCCCTTCGGTCGCCTCTGGCTCCCGGCCTATATAGGCCCGCGTTAGCAGCCCGGACAGAGAGCGACATTTCGTCCAGGACATTTCTTTTTTTTTTCGTTCGCCTCAGTTCTGGCCCGCAATAAAGGGAAAACGGATCAACAAAACTTGCAATAAGGAAAGAAGTTTAAAATAAAGTGACGTGTTTGGGGGGTATTAAGACTCGTCTATTGATCAAGAAAAAATTACAGCGAGATTAAGATTGCTAGGTAGAGGGTAGACGGGCAGGTTATTTCAACGTACATTTCGAACCCGGAAGGGAAAGCAGAAGAGTGGGATATGGAAGGGAGTGGGTGGAAGGAAGTTACGGCTGCGGGATGGGGAAAATGTAGGTCGACAGATGAAAACGTTGCGACGAGGTGGGACAGGTGGGTACTACCGGTCGACCGGAAGCGAAAACATTCGAGCGATAAAAGTTACCGTAACTTGCTGGTGAGGCAGATATATACGTTCGGTGGCTGCCAATCTTTCGAAACGAGTAAAAAAAAGTGATGCTGGGAAGATATCAAGTTGCTATAGGTTTAGGAAACATTGCTTGACCGTGGCGTTTATGGCTTTAACGATGAATTGACAAATAAAATGTGCACCGGGAGATAAGAAGCAGGAAATGAGGAATAAGCAAGACGCAAAGGGTGCAGAGAGTCGGAGAGAAACTGCTATAGCGAGCTTATTAAGGAAAGCTACGCAGTAAAGATGAGCCACACATGAACTAAAGAAAGAGAGAAAGTAAGTGAAAAAAGAGGAGAAGCAGGAAAGCTATCTAAGCTTTCACTCAGTCGGCTACCCTACATGTGAGGTGGATGAAAGGGCGTATAAAACGAAAATATAAATAAGTAAGGGAGAAATAAGAAATGAACATACCTGACCAGGCACACATATATCAGCGTGCTGTTTGATGATAGGGAGAAAAGCTATTAATTATAAATTTTTGATATAATAATAATAATAATAATAATAATAATAATAATAATAATAATGGTTTTATGTCTGAAAACCTCGCTGTGATTATGAAAGATGCCGTACCACAGCGCTCAGGAAAATTTTATAATTTGGTGTTCTTTAATGTGCACTGATACCGTACAGTACACCCGGACACCTCGCATTTCGCATCCATACATGAAAATGCGACCGCTGCGGTTAGCTTCGAACCCGCGACCTTTCGGTCAGCAGCCGAGAACAGTAGTCACTACAGTGCCACGGTCTACCAGGGGGAAAAAAGAGGAGGCACGGGAAGCGTTGGTGAAAAAAGTTTTGAGAAGGTGGTACCGTAGAACTGGAGATTCCCCTTTATCAAATGAGCGCTTACACACGCTCACTTGCTCCCTAATCGCCACTCTACGAGGCGGAACACGCGATTGTGTGGTGCGCTTTTTTTTTGGGGGGGGGGGGTAAAAGAAAGTAAGGAAGTGTAGGGAAGGAATGGGACGAGGAGGGGATGAATTAATGTCCTTCGATAAGTGTTCGGGAGGCCGCGTGGCTTCATCGCGGCAGAATGGGGACTTCTTGCGGAGGCCAAACCCTCAATGCGTATACATTCTCCCCACGTGCCGTTGCTGTCTTCCCCGTCTTATCCTCTCTTATACGAGTGGATCAGTAAGTACCCAGAGATGGAGTCGGGGTACTGCTTCTCAGTTAGCTCCTAATCGGCGCTGTTTTTTTTTCTCGATGCTTTCGAAAGGAAAGATTATAGGGACAAAGGGAAACGGAAAAGCGAGCCAGTAAGACGAGAGGGCGATAAGGGTCGATGCATCCTTCCTCTGTCTCCCCCTCACGCATTTTCGCTCGCTTGTTTCCTTGTTGCGAGAGATTATTACTTTGTCGCAATTTCCCCCAGCCCACGGATGCTGTGAACTATGCTACTGGTTCCGTCCTATAGAAACAATGTTTAAGGCTTCCGCGTCCCTTTCAACTGCCGCTTCGAGCTGTGTTTATTGATCGCATTGCCAGAACACTCGGGCTTCTTTCAACGCTCGTGGTGCCACGAGGATAAAGGGAGTATGGTGGCGAAAATGAGCTAACTCCTTCGACAGCCGTCACCGCCACTCGTTGGGAAACTTGATTTGCTCGGCTCTTTCTCTTTCTCCGATCACAAGCAAGAGTTTGCGGTTTCATTTTACGTTCTTCAAACTTTTTTCTACATTTTTGTCTCTAAGCAGCAACGCGTTGCTGCCTCCGCATCTGTCACCGGCAAGATTTGAATATTTACAGGCTTGCTGCAAGCTTCGTGCGCAGTTGGTTCAAGTTTTAGTTTGTTCATGAGAAGTCTTATGCTGTATCAAACGCAATAGCTGCATGTACGTATACAACGAGGTGACGGATAAATGAATTGAACGCAAGATTGTGCGATCGATTGTGTTTACAGTTTCAGGGCTTGTAGTATTTGGGAAGTTTGCCCAAGTGGTTAGCATATGTCCCCAGTTCAAAATAAAAAACACCTTGAAATAATTTGGGAATTAGTTTGCGAAAACTGAGAATTATATAAGGCAATGTCTTAAAACCATTGAACGAAATCAGGGCTTTCGAACTTTATTTTGACGCAGTCGATTATAATATTAGACACATACGTTCAAACGTACCAACATTTCAGACAGCAATAAATAAACATTTTAAACAGACGTATCGACGACAGTTAGCATCAGCAATGCTTATTATTTCTGGGAGGAAGCCCGATCAAATTTGACCCTATCGTGTAGAAACCTAGGATGATTGCAAATTTTAACGCTCTTTGGAAATTCTAAGCATGAAAGCACTGATGCATGCCTGACACAATTGTAGTATTGTTCTAACCTTCACATTTAAGGATATTGCGGGTAACCCTCATAGCAGCAAAAGGCTGGCCATATAAATAGCACTTTCTGCATTAATATGAATGAGCACTGTCGTTAAGGGACCTTAACCACAAGATAGATCAAATTATTGGCATGATATCTTATATTGATCTTTCACATGCTTTTTTCTCGCTAGTCAGGTAATGGTGGGAAACACTTGTAGGAAACGCATCTGAAAGTCGAGTGAAAGCAGCAATCAACGGCCCATAAAAACTACAAAAACACCCAGTGCTATAGCCACGTTTATACACATGTATCAAACAAGATCGCTAGGGATGGGGCACCTATGTACGGTAGCATGAACGTTGCCTCAACACAATTGATTGATTTAGTGAATGATTGATTGTTTGATTGATTGATTCGATAACCTAAAGCTCCAAGTTCCACTTACGTGCTTCAATCTGTGCAAGGCTGATAAACAGGCCTCGCAACACTGATGAATGCACAGTGTCCTTAATGAAAGCAAAAGGTTCCCTAAGGACACTTCTTACGAGGGCGTGTAATTACGCACGCCCCTGCGCACATAAACAGCAATCTTGGGCAAATAGAAAAAAAAGCAGAAAGAGGGGTCGAAGGCTCGCTAGTGCTTAGCGCTTAATGCGCAAGGCGAATGCATCATTAGCGTCTCTGAGCACTGCTTGACCTTAGGTAAGCAGGAAGTAGCGAAATAAGGATACCTCGATCGAGGCATTTTTGAAATATTCATCCAGCTTTTCGAGTGAGGTGGCTTCCTCGTTGCTGCCGAAAGTTGCGCTGCTTGATAAGAAAAAGCAAATGAGCACATTTTGAACGGCGCCCACGCGGTTAGCTCACTGATGACTCAGTAATTGTATAACTCCACGAACTATTTTCAATTGCTGTATGCCTGAAGTGCGATTGTATTTCGTTCCTTGATGATTCCCCCGGCCCCCATGAAATGCACTGTGGGCCCTTAGGGCATCCAAAAAATAAAGAAGTAAGAAACTAAATTACTATTTATTTACTTAATTAATCAAATAAATAATAAACCTAGATACGGCCTCATTAAAGGAGCACATAGCCGAATTTCAAACATTTCCGTGTTTTTGCTCTTTTAAAAACTGGGGAGCCGAAAAGGCTAAAAAAAGTGCGTTATGTTTGGCAATACATAAAAGATATATATAATACCGCTGTTAAAAGAGCGATTATGGCTTCGGTATCGAGGGGGCGGCTATGCATTGACGTGTCAACACAAGTCTGACACCACGAAAAGACCACTCCTAGCTACAGCGTAGCAACAGCTGCCAGTTCTGCTGTCAGTCGCTCGTAGTTCCCGTAAACAGCAGCGGGTAAATTGTTGTCAAGAGACTGTGGCGGCAATTTCTGTGACTAAGCCGCATGCAATACGCAACTTAGTTGCTTACGTGACGGCTTCTATGTAGTTAAGTTCATTTCCCTGACTTAGTTTGTCATGTATCTCAAAATGTATTTTCACGTATCTCAAAACATTCTATTTAAAAGATGTGGCCTCGTTTTTTGCGCTGCTCAATAGCGTGTCTTCTGCGTGGGCAGGACCAAAGACATACTCTTTACAAGCTCGTCGCAGTGGCATTGCCCTTCTCTGTACAACAAGCCTATACGGGAGGATCTAGCGATAGGTAAACCGCCAATCTTTGCTTGAATAGCAGTAAAACTATACCCGTGTGCTTTGCCTTTGTTCTTCTTTTCTTCGTCTTCATTGTTTACGTCTTCTTCTACAACGCGGAAGCGCTGCGCAGACGACATTCTTTTTGTTTCAGTCGGCATCCCAGCCTTTCTTCTCCATTATCCCCCTTTCTCATGTCTTGCCTCGGGCGTAATCATCAGACCTAGTTAAAATTGAGTGTTTCTGCGCTACGAACGTGCTTGTGCAGACGTACTGTGATGTTGAAAGCTCCCAGAAAGCTCCTTCATTCATTCAATTATGTGCCTGTATAGCAAGGGCGAAAGCCGGAGACGTCCCATTTCATGTTGCGAAATGCCTCTCCTTTTTTGTCTAACTTTTAATGTATTTTGCAGTAGCCATTAGAAGCTTCAGCAAAGTAAATAAATGCACTAAGAGTCACGTTGACGTAGAGTGGGAGTAAAAATCTAATGACGTACTCGTGAAGGAATGTTTACTTCCACAGATGCGTATGTTGATACAGACCACAAGGTCCATTATCTCGATCAGCGAGAAAGCCTGCACGTGAACGGGCTGGCTGATACCACGCTTCTATATATATATATATATATATATATATATATATATATATATATTGTCGCGAGAGGAAACGATAGGCAGGAACTCGAAGTGGAGGACTGTTTACTCAGCCACAGCTGCCATTCACTTCTTCGCTCTCGTCTTCTGCCCCCAACACAGCGTGGCATTACCCTCTCCCAAAGAAAAAAAAAGAAGAAGAAGCATCGCATGAATGCCACGGCTCCGAAAAACAACGAAAGGTAGTCAGAAATGTCTGTGTCCTTTGAAAAGAAAAAGGAGGAGATGAAAAATAAAGAAGCAAGAAAGTAATGCACAATTGTCTTGAAGGATATTGCCACATCACAAATTTCTTGACTTGCAGTCAACGCGAATAGTACGGCTTTATCCTGGAAATGTGAACCACATCCGAGGAGCGTGGTCTGCGAGAACGGTGTGACGTGTCGGCTCGGATAACTTCGTAGTTCACTTCACCGAGGCGATGAAGAACTCGGTAGGGTCCGAAGTACCGACATAACAATTTTTCTGAGCGTCCCCGTTGACGTATAGGAGTCCAAACCCAGACGAGGTCACCGGGTTCGTAAATTACTGCTCTGTGGTGGGTGTTGTACCGGCGAGCATCTTGATCTTGCCGCGATAAAATGCGAAAGCGCGCCAGCGGTCGGGCGTCTTCGGCACGCTGAACAAATACATCTGCGTCCGGGGTAATCGTGTCCGGCAGAGTTGGTTGCAGCATGGTGTCAAGCATTGTGGTTACGTCGCGGCTGTAAACCAGACGAAAAGGAGCAAAGCCGGTGGTTTCCTGCAAAGCCGTATTGTAGGCAAATGTTATATACGGGAGGATTTCATCCCAATTCTTCTGATCCTTGGCGACATACATCGAAAGCATATCTGCAATCGTTTTGTTAAGGCGTTCGGTTAACCCGTTAGTCTGCGGGTGGTACGCAGTTGCTCTTCGGTGCGTCGTGCCGCTCAGCAACAGGATCTGTCGCAGCAACTGTGCCGTAAAAGCAGTACCACGATCTGTGATGACGACAGCGGGAGCACCGTGGCGGAGAACGATGTTCTTGATGAAAAAGTCAGCCACCTCGGAAGCTGTTGCTCGCTGGGCGGCTTGTGTTTCGCAGTATCCGGTCAAGTAGTCGGTGGCAACCACAATCCAGCGGTTACCAGCCGTAGACTTCGGAAATGGGCCGAGTAGATCCATCCCGACCTTTTCAAAAGGTGCATGAGGGGGTCGCAAAGGCCGAAGAAGACCGACTGGTTTCGTCGTTGGAGTTTTGCGGCGCTGACAGGCTGTGCATGTCCTTGACGTACTGCCGGACGGTTTTCGTAAGTTTCCGCCAGTAGTATTTGTCTTTGATCCGCGCCAGAGTACGCGCGAAGCCAAGATGCCCTGACGATGGCTCGTCGTGACAAGCACGCAAAATATCATCGCGGAGAGCAGCAGGAACGACGAGGAGGTAAACAGTTTTCGTTGAATGAAAGTTACGCTTGTAGAGGATGCCTTGGCGTAGACAGAAAGATGACAAATCACGCACGAACTGACGGGGGGTTGCGGGCGACGTCCTTCAAGGTATTCGATTAGTGGTTGTGATTCTAAGTCTTCGCGTTGCTGCTCAGCCACGTTTAATGATGCGAGAACAGCAAGGCAAGCTGAAGTCTTCATCATTGTCTTCTTCAGTGACCTCGACGGGTGCGCGGGAAAAACAGTCAGCGTCGGTGTGTTTCTGAACCAGACTTATAAACCATCGTTATATCGAATTCCTTGTAACCGAAGGCTCCATCTTGCGAGACGGCCCGAATGCCACGCTGTGTTGGGGGCAGAAGACGAGAGCGAAGAGTGAATGGCAGCTGTGGCCATATATATATATATATATATATATATATATATATATATATATATATATATATATCTATATTATATATATATATATATATACATACATATATATATATATATATATATATATAATCTGTGCGTGTGTGTGAGGTGAAAGAGAGGCTCTGTACACAATGTCACAATACACTCGCTCAATCTTTTGAGCACTTTTGAATGCGTTTCTGAATATCCCTGCCTACGATTTTTGACAGTATAACAATAAGCTTCGCCTTTAAGAGTTGAACGCGATAGCAATATCGTGTGCATGAAATCTTTTCGAACTTGGCATGCACCCAATACGTGGTATCAAGGGAATATGTGCATTAACATGTGTGCCTGTTGTAGTGGGTGACCGGCTTTAAACCATGAAGTCGTCATGATAATCACATGTTTTGACGCCAGATGGTAATGTGCGCCTGTAGCTAGCAGTATTGCTGCAATATTGCACGTTGCAATTGTGAATCATGTATACAGGACGCATGTGATTGTAAAGCATGAAAGTGACTTTCACTGCATTTCCAAGCAGATGAAGGTGTTTTCGGCGGCATTCCGAAGGAGACGCGTGGTTGTGTGATAGAACGCCCGCTTGCAACGCAAGCGACTCTGGTTTGATCCTCGCTCGCACCCAGAAGCTTTTATTCTTCTTTTAGGGGCGAAGCTCCTTATGGCGTGGCTTGGGCGTCCCTCGTATGTAACCACCAGTGGCACATACCCGAAATAGGTATAACACTTGACCTCCAAGGTGGTGCCAGTGAGAGATTTCTTCTGTGCGTTGTTTAACAATAAAAAAATAGTGCTCAATGTACATGCCAATGGCTGCTAATGGGGAATGAGAGACATGAGCATTCGGCTTTTAGTCAACGCGCACACTGCGATCCCCATTAGCAGCCATTGGCATGTACATTGAGCACTACCGGACAAGAAAGGGATGCTACAATATACTCGCTGGGTGTAACCTCCTTAGCTTTAGAAAGGTTTAGCGAGCGTTGAGCCGCAGTGCCATGAATACAATGAACTTGTATATACCATGAATGAACTCAAGGTGGTTAAAAATGAGAAGTAGATACGAAGCGCAAGCCGTAAGAAAGTAAAAGCCGAGTTCTCCTGTCTCTCGTTTCTCATTAGCAGCCATTGGCATGTAAATTGAGCCCTATCTGACAGGGAAAGGTTGCTACGTTATACTCGCTGGGCGTAACCTCCTTGGTTTCGAAAGGTTTAGCGAGCGTTTTGGTCGCAGTGCCATGAATACAGTGAACTAGAATATACCATGAACTCGAGGTGGTTAAAGGTGGGAAGTGGACCCAAAGCGCAGGCCGTAAGAAGTGTGCGTGTGCCACCTCTCGTTTAGTCCTTGGAATGTCCGCTGGGTGGCGGTGCTTCTATATGGGGAATATATGATAAAAAGATGCGAGATGGTGGGACTTGGAGTGTCGTATAGATGAACGAACGGACACACAAACAGATGCATGGATGGACGCATGAACGGACGCAGGGGCGAATGCATGAAAGAATGCAGGGACGGGCGCACAAACAGACGCATGGACGGTCACACAGACGGACGCATGGACGGACGAATGCTTCGCCCCACTCTCCATCATTCACTCCGTGGATATGCTGCCATTTTTTTTCGTCTTTCTCTATTTTTGGTCACGCACAAAAGGATGGCTTGTCTAACAATCAACGAAGCCGACGCCGGAATTCCTGCGAAATGAGCTCTTTGACGCTATCTCGTAATGATGGAAACCACACAGCGTCCTCCTCTCCTTAAAGCAAGGAGCTAGACAGCTGTTGACGTTCACGTTTACCGCATATACTTACGAAGACGGGGCCACTAAACAACAGGCCCAAGAGCCAATCCTTGCTCAGCTCAACAGATTTTTCGGAGCAAGCGATATTCTCAGAACTTACCGAGAACAGTATTTTCTATGCTCGTTAAGCTCACTGTGCATCTTAATTTTACACTTCACTATCACGTTTTGTGCGCGGCTTGTCGTGGCAAGCACACTCCATTTTGGTATGACTCGACTTCTTGCCGACCTTGGTGTTTCCGGTTGACGGGGCTCGGGGGGTTTTTCCTGTTCTGGCTTTGTCGGGGGGTATAAAATTAGGAATCAGTGTTAGATTCATCACGTGATTGCTTTGACATTCAAACTGTTGCGAGGAGCCAGCGCCATTTCAAGGCGACATTTTGTAAAGCAGCTGCGAATAAATATTACTAACGTTTCCTTTCAGTACCCTTACATCAGCCTAATGGTCTCTCTTGGATTCTGAAATCCTGGTTCCTTGCAGAACACACATGAGAAACGGCTAGGCCAGTGTAGGATCAACTCAAAACATTATGAACTTGATGTCTTAATAGATGATTACCGTAGGGGACAAAGATTTGAAGTTACATGTCTAAACAGAAGTTTACTTAGATGACAAAGCGTGCATCGCAAACACACAATTTGCATTTCCGTGCATCGCTCCCCGAAAACCACACGTGTGAACATGTGATTAGCTCACAAGAAAATTTCCTAACACCATTTAAGAGTTCTCGCTGAAAAGCAAGTGCAGGAGAACTCACACGTTACCTTCCAAGTCTGACTTGACACGTTCGTGATTGCAGCCCATTATCCCTCAACCCTGACCTTTATTTTTTTAATGCTCGGAACGAACGAGTTTTGCAATAAACTTAGGGACGTAACACTTCTTATTAAAGGCTTGTGGATGCAATAATCGATAAACAAATGAAGCCAGCCATAAACGGAGCTGGATGATTGAGAAATTGTTTCTAGGAAAAGTGAAGACACGCACTGCGTTTGCACTTTCTGCTATCGCTTGTACGTTTTATTTTTCTCCAAGCGTTCTCAAAGAGAACTTCCATTAGAAAAAAATTTGAGTGGCGTGGATGCACCGATATGGCAGCAGCTTCGCAAACACTGAGAACTGCGCACTCCCACGCCTTCCTCAACATCAGCCTTTCGTTGGATGCGGCAATGTATTGATTAAAGTGCAAGTGTCGTTCTTCTGTATACCCGTGTTTTCCAAGCTTATCATGCCATAAGTACTTATTGCGACAATCATGCTCGAATTAGTAAAATGCCTTCAGCTTCCCCTCCGAAGCTAAAAGGAGTTTAGTCCCCATTTACGGTATATTCATGCGTTCTAGACATACAAGACGTGCAATACAACTTGTGACATTTCGCACTCTACTTGCGCCAACCTTTATAAAACGGAGCATATTCAGATTTTAAAAAATCGAGCGAGGCGTATAGTTTGCACGAAGCAGTGAGTGTCCACAGCGTATTTGCCTCACCAAAGCCTTGGTTCCACTTTGCACAGACCAGCGTGCGGGCAGCTGCCCGTCGTCCTCCTGACACTGGTATGTCTCTGCGTGACGCTGATATTGCTGTTGCTTTACAAAAATAAAAAAGTCAGGGCCTCCCTGGAGCACACAGCACAGTCACCGCATAAGCTGACTAGGAGTGCTAGCCTTTCATGAGTCCATTACACACTGTTTTTGTGACCGCTATACTGCATGTAAAGTTGCGAGGCCCCCACTAGGCCATATTTCATCACTTTGCGAAGTATAGGGGTATACTTGCCATGCTTATGTGAGGCTATGCGCACGCCTGTGTAACTGCGCGCTTCAATGATGTTGTGTCTGCTGATGGGGAATTGTGGCTGAGCCGTTCCTAACTGGTGGGAAGCATAAAATTAGGCACTTCTTCGCGTAGAGGAACGCCTGCTGAGAGCTTACTCATCTGCGATGTACTGTTGCAACTGTTAACGTGAATCCTTGCCCGATAATATTAACGTCTTTATAGAATATTTTGCCAAGAACAAAAAAGTGCAGGCGTGGCTGTGTGGTAGAATACTCGACTACCAGGCAGGTTGCCTACATCGAAATCTCATTATAATGCAGGTGTCTTTTTTTAAAAATAATTGTAGTAGACAGCTGAGATGGACATAAGCTGTGGCAGTAGCGGTGTTAGAAAGTAACTTAGTCACAAAAATTGGTTGTTATTCTGAGCTCACAACAGCTTGAACTGTAAAGCCTGCGGAAAAGTGCTAGTGAGTATACAAAGTATGCGGTGAGTTTAGGCCATTGATGATGAATCGAGAATTGTATCTGCCATTTTTTTGTTTATTGAAATGGGACGCAGTAACCATCACAGAACCATTTGTTACGTAGCAACGTTTCGCGTGAAGTGAAGTAGTTGTTGAATAAATACTCCACACATTGTTTTGCTTGCACGTACGAAGCAATAGACGTGCTATGAAAAACATCGTATACTTGGGGGCAGTACATTTCCCATTCTGCAAAAGAACAGAGAAAATAAATATAATTTGAACGCTATTAGTAAGCCATTTTTTTGCAAGGCCTTACCTTCGGCGTTTACGGTGCGAGGACTGTTTCTATGTGATAAACACACACGCACAAATACACGCAAAGCATCTGGTCATGGCGCCGCTTTGAAGTCCCCGCACTATACATCAGGGCCCTTAGCAGCACCTACTCTTCCCCTTTGTCTATGAAGGACTGCAATGTACTTGGCACAGCGGAAACTGAACTTGGCAAAACATGGAGAGCCTTTGAACACCGTAACGACCTCAATACCAGAAAATACCACCAACACTGTGGCCTAAATCGTACAACATACCGGTGGATTCGTTGTGACCCGTAGTTTGAAAAAGAGACGCTTGGTGTTAGTTTTTTCCGTTTCATTTCTTTTTCAATGTGATAGCCTGTCAACATCCAATTAGTGAAAGTAGTAACGTAAGAACTGGTTCTCAGACTAAGCTAAGTGCTGTTTAACTGACTTAACGACGCTTAGTTCGTGGCTCTCGCAGTTAGAGCTAATCAGAATTGCAAGGAGGAGGAGTAAAGGACGGACAGGGAGGTTAGCCAGTTCTTAGACTGGCTGGCTACCTTGTGCTGGGGAAACGGGTTAGAGAAGTAAAAGATGACAGAAAAGAGATGTTACGAAGAGAGCAAGGAGACAAAAGATAGCAAAAAAAAGGGAGTGGTTGCAAGTATCTGCGATGTCGCCCTCGGCGAGCCAACACCGCAGAATCCGAGATACCGCTGCATGCTGGCTCATGTATGATGTACCGTTTACGTGGACGGGAGAAATGTGCGTGTTTACTCGCGCGCCGCGTATGCTGCAGTATTTACCGTGGCACGCCGATCGTTTCGGGAGCGCTTCCTGCGACGTGTGCAGCGATCGTTTTCTGCGGCACGTGCACACAGCGTATTGCCTGCTTCATGCAGCTTCTGTGTGGTGTGGCGAAGGTCAACTGCGAAAGCCAGTGTTCTTGTCTTTGCGCATTTTCTTGTCTGAGAAAAGAGGGGTCAGCATTGCACGTTTCCTCTAACGGCGATAAGTGTTTATTTGATCCGATCTTCAATACATATCGCCTGCCCTATCTTCCTCTGTCTTCCCCTTTTCGTTTCTATCTATCTATCTATCTATCTATCTATCTATCTATCTATCTATCTATCTATCTATCTATCTATCTATCTATCTATCTATCTATCCTTACTCCAGCAGAATGACATTTTTTCGCCCGTTCGTATACTCTACCCTCTGCTGTCTTTGCGCTTTGTTAT
The DNA here is from genome assembly GCA_013436015.1 of Rhipicephalus annulatus. NCBI lineage: Eukaryota > Metazoa > Arthropoda > Arachnida > Ixodida > Ixodidae > Rhipicephalus > Rhipicephalus annulatus. Next base: position 1,418,344 of record WOVY01000537.1, on the reverse strand, counting down.
TGTGATTGATTGATTGATTGATTGATGATTGATTGATTGATTGATTGATTGATTGATTGATTGATTGATTGATTGATTGATTGATATGTGGGGTTTAACGTCCCGAAACCACCATATGATTATGAGAGACGCCGTAGTGGAGGAACTCCGGAAATTTCGACCACCTGGGGTTCTTTAACGTGCACCCAAATCTGAGCACACGGGCCTACAACATTTCCGCCTCCATCGGAAATGCAGCCACCGCAGCCGGGAATCGAACCCGCGACCTGCGGGACAGTAGCTGAGTACCTTAGCCACTAGACCACCGTGGTGGGGCTTTGTTATTGTGTGCGTTTGGCCAAATTAGCAGGGAAATCTATAAGAGCAGTCGAAGAAAGCCAGCGTGAGCGCAGAATAGTTATTACGAAGAGACGCAGTCATCCAGTCAGCGATGCGACGCTCCAAGCAAACACACGCTCAGCAGTTGAAGCGACCGAGTCGTAGTGGTGCGTTGTACAGGCAAACACGACGAGAACCCTGTTCGGAAAAGAAAAACGTCCCGTTCGCCGCTGCGGGCGGAACGAGTGAGCGGAGCGATTGCGGGCAAACGCTACACCCCACGAAGAACGAAAATGAAAAAGAACGGAAGAAATGGTGACAGGAATTGGGATGTACCAACGGCAGCACCGGAAACTAACCAATGAGCGATAAATTTGCAGCCGGGTTCTTCACGAAGCGAGTTTTCGTGCTATCGCGTCCTTTCCTCTGTAGTCAGCACGTCCTCCGGCACACCACCGACATTCATCTTCGCGAAGCACGAATCTCGGAGCGTCGGCTAAAAAAAAGAAAAAGGAAACACTACTCTTTTCTAACCAATCCCTCTTTCCGTCGCTGCTCCCTTATTCTCGCATCTCACAGAGTTGACGTTTTTCTGGCCGAGAAACCCTTGTGTATTTGAGCGCCCTTCCCCTTGTGGACTCGTCACGAGAGCTACCACGAATGCCGTGTTCGCGCGATAACGTGTCCCGCGGGTAATTAGAGCCTGTCTCTCTCTTTCTTTCCCGTTGGCGCAACCAGCGCTCTCGATCCTGACAGCTTTTCGGGTGCGGCGTCTCCACAGCCGGCGCGACGCCTGCTGCCAAATTCCCCAATTATTCCCTGAGCTCATCATCTTCTTCACCGCACAGAAACGCGTGCTCAGTCTTTTCTGTTGCCATGAAACAGTAAGTGGCTTCCTTTCACCGACGTCGCCAATGCGCCCTGGGGATGCTGCCAGGACCGCCAAACTCACCCCCCCCTTCCTCCTCTCTCGTCCCCTTTTGTATAAATGTTTAAATAGATGTGTTAGTAGACCAGGATTGTGATTCGAAGCAGTCATACAGAAAGTGCGAATAAACCGGTTCGATGTAGGTATTCGCTGCTATCTATTCGTTGCAAAGCTCGTAGTGGGCTTTCTGGTGGTGACCTACTGTATTACAGAAATCAGTGATTCCCTGTTGACAGACCATCTGTTCACATGTGACGTGAGAGAGAGAGAGAGAGAAAGGAAAGGCTGGGAGGTTAACCAGATATCGGCATCTGGTTGGCTACCCAGCGCTGGGGGCGGGGAAGTAACTGAATCCAACCAGTATGAGCTGCCATTGCATGTACCGTTTTAGTGCGAAATGCGCCGGTATCTTGTGAAGTTGCGGAAATTTTAAATTGAAGCTTTTTACAGTCTAAAGCAGATAGAATAAAAAGAAGGAAAAAAGGTGGGGAGGTAAGCTGTTTTAGAAGAGGTTTGATACTCTACCAATGATAACAGAATGTGGAAAACCAAAAGATGTAAAGGAAAACAGGAACGAAAATTACGCACATGCCGTGAAGAACTGCACACTCCATGGGCTACGGAAAATGTTTCGGTGTCCAACTTCTATCAGAATAATTTTCGTCATTTACTAGGGTGTTTGGCCTGTCTTAATTCGTAAACAATCCCGATTACATTGTCGGGAGATGTGAAAAGGGAGTTGACTTGTACATGTATTACAACTCATAAATAAAACATACATGTGTGCAAATAATTATTTCAGCCACTACATTTTGCTTCATCAAAAAAAGCGGTCGTTTTGTCTGGAAATCAAATCACGAATTCATGTCCAGCCGCCAATCCTGTGATACACAGTGTGTTGTTGCCATGGATTCGTGCTGGCTCACTGTTGCGGGCTATGTACCATACATGATAGCTTAGATAGGGTGAAGAAGCCGAAGTTTGGTATGGTGCGTGAAGTTTACATCTCCCTAATCCTTGAAAACATTCATCACTGCGCTAATACAATGTCAGGGTAAGAATAAGGAAAGGCTGCGTGCGTGGTAGGATTCTCATGACATTTCGATGTAACCAGGATTTTTGTCAGCCATTAAAGTCATTCATTTGAAGTGTCGTCAGCATTTGGGCTGATTAGCATACCGGTGTTTCTCGTTGCTCTTTTTCTGACTTTTTGGACTGTCTTGGACTTTGTTCAAGACACCTAAACAGAAAACAAAAATGATACGTTAAGTGTTCTACATGCTGGTTTAGCTGCAAGCCAAGAACATCAGTGGTTAGTTTGTACAGTTATAAAGGCAGATGAAAGGTCAAAGAAGTAACACAAAATATTAGCAACGTAGCTACATGGTCCGAAAGTGTATACCTATAAACCCTCACGGGTTCCTAGGCAAAAGACTCGCGGTTGACTAAGAAGCTAGCACCGTCCAGCTACGGTATCAATGTATGTTCTCGTGTGTCGTCGTTCTACCAGCTAAGCTAACCGTGAGAATAGCCTATGAAAAATGTCTAAGCTAGCCTCAAGATTAACACCAATGTTCATGTAAAGTTTACCCTTTAGTGATTCTCAAGTTGTCGCAAGTAAGTGTACCTTCGCCTGTAGTTTTTTGTTCAATGTTTCCCGTAACTCATTGTATAATGCGTTTTGGTACTTACAGTTGTCAGCGATCAATTTTATTCCAGGAAAACATCTGCCAGTCTTCTTTTTCGCGCTCAGCTAGCACAGAGCTAAATTTCGTTACCACTTCCAATTGTCAGACCACAGCAATTTCTTATCTTTCCGTTTCAGAAAGGCCTGTTATCCTACGTGTGTGCATGCTGCCGTCAAATGAATGACAACCTTTTCTGAGATTTTAAACATTGTGACCTCGGCTTGACTATTTTTTATCGTTAATGTATTAATGATCGTTAAAGTTATCTGGCTGCATTACTTGAAAGTTCGTTTCGTAGGAGTTCTTGTATGATTTATCATTGCTCCCGCTAGGACTAAATGGAGACTAACTAGGTGAATTCGAGATGAGAGTCGAGACACCGGTTAGTCATACATCTAGCTTGCGTAACAACAGTTTCGAAAGTGCAACCATTACTCTATATGATACAGTGCCAATCAATGACAGATTCCTTGTACACGAGATGTAGTTTTATCCAGTTTTCGTTCACGAAGTACCGTGGTCTTCAAGAAAACTTCTTTGCAAAGTTATATAGTAATAATTAATAAAGTTCAATCATAATTAATAATGGTTGTCAGAATCTAAAGTCATAGAGAACCACGATATGATTATGAGAGATGTCATAGTGGAGGGCTCCGGAAATTTCGACTACCTAGAGTTCTTTAACGCGCACCTAAATCTAAGCACAAACAAGCCCCAAGCATTTTCGCCTCCATCAGAACTGTGGACGCCGCTATAGCTGTGTACAAAACAAAGCAAAAATGTAGAGATTATATTCAGATTAAAAACTAAAGCAGCCGAAGACGCGTCGTTGAACGTTTGGTTTATAACCACGACGGGCATAATGTTCACAATATGTATTCAAGTGGCATGAGTACGCCTTGAAGGCTTTTTATGAGTCATAGCTTCCAGTGCGCAACTTTCGACAACCATTGACAGTTTAGCAGTAACTGACAAGTAACCTAAAGGCAATTCATCAGCTTCATAGGAATTTACACCACTCCCAAAAAGGCTCGCACAGAAGCGACGTTTGTGACATGTTTCTTGATATGGCACACTCTTCGTTTTCCAATCCTCAAAATATAGGGTAGCATACCGGTTGATCTAGACTGACTCACATCCCCGCCTTTCCTCTTCCTCCTGTTCATTCCTTCAACCAATCTGCATGAACACTGTCAGCTTGGAGCCGCCAATTTCCTGTCTACGGCCAATCTCCGAATATCCTTACGTCCCCCCCCCCCCCCGATACAGCGACGACGCTTACTACTGAAATGCTAGCACGGGGGTTTAGTGTCGTTCGGAGGATATTTCTTGTTTTTGCTTTACGTTCATCTCTCCGTGACGAATATTGTGTGCCTGTCTATGAAATGAGGGACATGCTAACGTTCTGAGAATGCCGAACAGTCTTTTTCATGCACTCTATCATCGAGCTAGCCATATACTTCAATCTGCGTCATCTGTCTTCGGTCTGAAGGCTCTACGACAGACTCCTACGAAAGCCTACGCTATCAATGTGTGCACAGTGTGGTTCTCACATAGCAGTTGGTGGTAGCTGACGGCCTGTAAGTGTCTCTGTCTATGAAATACAGATGCGGCACCCACGCGGATGCTTCGTTTGTTGAATGGCCGCGTGTGAAGAGCTCTTTTGTTCCTCGCGTCAGCGTGTTTGCTCTAGCTTTACTGGAAACTGCAGCGAGGAAGATGGCGCGCATGTTTCCTGCGTGCCGCAGAAGCGTACCCTTTTGTGACATGCGTGACACCTACGGGATAAACCCTAAGTGCTAGGAAGATGAGAGCCAGTCCTTTATTCGGTATCTACGAGATACCATTGTGACGACCGAGCCTGCGCCAACACTTTGAGTAAATAAATGTACGGGAAAGAACTCTTGCGGAGAGGTGATGCCCTTCGCGACGTATCTAACGAAAGCCGCTTCCTGTCACGTCGGTGTAGGTTTACACAGATAGCTGTGAAGTGGCCCTCTTTTTTTGGCCACGTAGATTTGACAGGTCATTCTTGCCTTGTACAAAACAGTGGAGATTTTTCTCTGGAAAGCCTCCGGTTGCTTCGAAGGAAAGTCTTGCCAACAGTGTTCATGTTTGTGTAGAATACTGATATGTAGAGAAATGCATAGTGACACGGCCACTTGAAGGAAGAAACTGGAGGGAAAGGAAAGGCAGAAGTGTTAATCAGACTTAAATGAATGATGGGGACGTGAGGGAGTTCGAAAGGTGGAGAGTGAGAAGTGAGCCCGCACACGTAAAGTCGCCAGAAAGTTATGCTTATCCCAGTATATCCGACAGAGATATGTCTGATTTGCTTTCGTGCATATCGTAGTTGCGTCCTAAAGGGGCTCTGCAAAACTTTTTGAGCATGGTGAGAAAACGCTGCCGAATAGTAGTTGACACTCCCGAAAATACGCGAGCAAAATATTCACAATAATTTTCCTAAGCCAGCTAAAATTGCTTTCTCTTCATCCGATAAATGATGCTACAAGCTCAAAAATTACTCGCCACAGACACTGTAGAAATAGTTGGTTGATTTGAGCATGGCACGCTCGGTCGTTACTGGGACCGCCGCAGAAGGCTGTGAATTTGTACACGTGTGCGTGTGCGCTCGCACTGTAAAGCCGCGTAATAAAAAAGTGCATAAAAAGGGATCAAGGCCATGAGGTGGTGCGCGTGACCTATTTTTAGAATAGATTTTTAAGAATAGATTTTTTTTGTTTACAGAAATACAAATATTATGGCGGATACTATCGACTAAAAGCTATTGTCAAACAGCTTGACTGTGTTGATGGTCTGTTACAAGGCATATGTGGCAGTTGTAAAAAAAATGTTAACATTGCTATAAACTAAACAAAAACACTAAATGTTCACACAAATGTAGAAAACAATATATTGTCGCGGTTCAACGTAAGCAGGCAATATAAACATTGAAAATAATGAAAACAAAAATTCTGTCCACAAGAAGACAGGAAATAATACACAATTGGCTCTGACAAGTGAAACATTGAAAATATTATTCGCGAGAAATAGAAATTACGTTCAGCCATCACACGTTTACAAAGACCGTCCGTAGTTCCTTCGCTGAGAAGCACTTTACATCTTTATATTGATTTAAATTATGTGGCAAGTGGTACTGTAATGACTGTAGGCTATAAATATTACAAAATCCAGGAACATACCGCATGTCATTGTTTCTGGTTTTGGTGGAAGAGACTCTAGGTGTCAAAGATGCAGTAGACAAAGGAAATTTTTCGAAAAGCTCTTTTAGAAAAATAAAAAGAACAAAGCAGGCGAAAATGTAGACATGTTCTACTTTAATGATTTTAGGACTTTGGAGCGCTGGCCGTGTTGTCTCGAATAAACCGTATTGTCAATGTGCCGAATCATCTTCCTTTGCAATGAAAATATTTTCATATTGTTTGTTTTCCTTCCCCTCGCCATCCCTCTCGGCTTAGGTCGCAGCTCTTTCACCGGGACGAAAGAAGAGAGAAGGTGACGGTAGCGTGCGACAAATCTTTGTAACTTCAGCTGTACTGGACGCATTTTAAATTTTTTGACGGTGCCGAATTCGTGAGGCATTAAGCTCCTCTAGTAAATTCATTCATGGCTACTCAAAACTTTCTTTCCGGACCACTTTTTTCCAACAAAATATTTGTATTTGCATTAAAAATTTTTGAACAGCGCACCATTTCAAGAAAGCGAAATGACACCTATTTTTCCTACCACAAAAAATTTTCCTACCACAAAGAATGCTAGTCAATATTCGGTCCTTTATTGAGAAAAAACATCTTGGAAGCTTCCGTGGTCTCAAAGCACAATAGGTAAGCAAGCCACGCGAGTCCTCCTGCAGTATTTTGGGTTGACTGCTTCTCATTCTTAGCCGTGCGTGGCTAAGCCTGTCCGGGGAAGGGAAAAAGGGTATCCTGGGGGTTGAGCTGACGCTAGGTGCTTTGACCTTTAAGGCCCCGCGGCAGAGGCAACACAGCCCTTTAGCCCCGGCTTCACGTAGATGACATCCCTGGGCTGACCCACTCACGGGAAATCGGCAGTCGCCTTTTCCCATCTCTCTCTACCTACATCTTCGTCTTTATTTCTCGCTTTTACCTGTCCTGTCATCTTCTCTTTTTTCCGTTTTTCTTCCAAATTTCCTGGCAGCGAGGGTTAACCCTGTGTAGTTACCCAACCTTGAGTAGTTATATTCGGTTATAGCGGTGATGCATGGCTGACGTCTCCAAGAAATCACTAATCAACATTGTAGCGTCCCCTTGTTGGGCTCAGTGGCGGGCGGCCACCATCACCGCCGAACTGTACACAATCTGTATGGCCAACTTTTTCCCCCTTCTCCCTGATCGCCGCCAGAAAAGTTGGCGCACCGAAGACCCGTTGCTTTTTTCTAAACCAAAGCAGACTTTCCCCAAGTTTCATGTCGTGCATAGCCAGAAAGAGAAAAAAAAAACAGTGCGAGCAATCTCACCTTTATGTGTTCTGATTGTCAGCTGCATCCCACCGCTGCCACCAGTTGATGTAATCGGAGGTCTGCCCAGAGGACTGGGGCCAGCCAGAGTCTCAGGGAGATGTCGAGGAGAGGAGCTCGAAGCTGTTAACAGTAACTTTTAATTACAATTTTTACAGGTAGCGTGTTACATGATGGTGGTAGCACCATGGAAGCTCTCGATGGAAGCAGGGTGGTAGCTTCTGGAAGCTTGTGAGAGCTTGTCGGGAGCGCCTCGGCGCTCCTATTTTATATATGTCCTGGCCTTTCCAGGATTCCCTGCAGGAAAAAACAATGCAGGCCAGGACTGCCCAATAAATTTTGCCATCTTCACATCCGCTCCCGAAAAGGGAAGGTGAAACGCCGCCTCCTTCCCAACCCACGAAAGGGGAAGAGGCACACCCAGTTCAGCCTATGGCGAGGAAGAAAACACTGCACACCGCGCAATACCCAACACAGCACGAAGACGTTTAGTCTTACGTGGAAGTCAATTTCGTAGTCTGTTGCAGTGATGGGCATGCGGCGCCAGGCAGACCACGAATTGTGAGAACAGCGGCATCAAGGCGCCACGGAGAACGTGGGAAATGCATCCGCAGACGGTTCTCAGAGGCTGGGTCCTTTGCCCAAGGCACCTTGACAAAGCAAGCCTCGACGGCCAACAATTCTTCCTAATCTGTCAGTCGGTCAGGCGTGTCCAAAGGGTTTTACGAGGTGCGCCGACGACCTGGGATAACTAGAAGAACGATTTCTCTGTTGTCGCCGCTCTTGGTGCATCTCTGGGAGCGCTGACTCGGAATAAATCAGGGTAGGCTCAGCCACAATATCTCATGCGACAAAGCGGTGTCAAGACAGGCAGGCCGATAACACCTTGTCTCGAAAACAGTCACCGAAGCAATCGGCCCAGGATACTGTGTAACCAAGTTAGGAAGCTTGGAAAGCGGCGATTTTTTTTTTGAGGTTCGCGACAAACTTCAATACGGCAACTTACCTAAACTGGTAGCGTTTGGGGATGTCCCAGTTTCAGTGGGCCCACACAGATCAATGAATGCAGTGCGTGGTGTGGTCTCTGATGACGACCTGCTTGGACTGTCCGAAAGTGAATTATTAGAAGGCTGGCAAGACCAGAATGTAGTCAAGGTTCAAAGAATAACTATACAACGAGACAAAGAGGAAACACCCACAAAACACATAATCATCACCTTTGGTACCAGTGACTTACCTGATTCAATTGAAGCTGGCTATTGCAAGCTCCGTGTCAGGCCATATGTGCCAAACTCTCGCAGATGTTTCAAGTGCCAGCGCTTTGGACACGGGTCATAAAGCTGCAAAGGGCGCATTACTTGCGCAAAATGTGCATCCAACGAGCACACTACACATACGTGTACCTCAACAACATCATGCTGTGTGAACTGTGAAGGAGACCGTGCTGCCTACTCGAGATCGTGCCCAATCCAAAAAAAGACACACAAATCCTTGAGATTAAAGTGAAGTTCAGTCTGTCCTTTCAAGAAACACGTAAACGGTTCTCCATTCATCCGTCCAGTCCCTCCTTCGCCGATGTGACGCACCGGGGCGCCGCACCGCATCTTCCCGTGCCCGCAAAAGTCGCGCTGAGTGCGACAGCGGGCGTGCCACAAGCGCCCCCGGCTGGAGCAGCCAGTACTGCTCCGCCACCTGACAAACAGGGCCAGCAGACTCCCTAGTCTGCCGGACCCCGGCCCACTGCAAGCACAGTGTCACCCAAAAGCACCGTGAATGCGTTTGTCGAGCAGGCACCATCCGCCACCTCACAACAGGCGATGGATACAAGTCCCACTCCACCCCTCCGGTGCCCGAGACGCCGAAGGAGAGGCGCAGCTCTTTGGAGCGCACTAAAGAAAACAAGGACTACACATTGAATTGCCTTCTATGTACCCTGTAACCTAAGGCAACACTTTTTGTACACACAGCACCACACAGATTAAACAGATTAAATATGACACAGATATTACAGGGGAACGTCCAAGGACTGCTGAAAAACTTCGACGATATTCAAGAACTTTTACAGAAACGTACACCAAACGTGCTGTGTGTACAAGAGACACTCTTTAAACCGGAACACACAAACTTTCTACGCCATTACGTTAAGTTTCGAAATGATCGGAATGATGCAATCGTGACATCCGGCGGTGTTGCCATTGTTGTGGATCCAAGAAGAGCCTGTACACATTTACCACTTCAGACGTCTCTTGAGGCAGTAGCTGTCCGAGCCATTATTTTGAACAAACTGGTCATAATTTGCTCTATTTAAATACCTCCTTAGCACCAACTTAGTAAACAAGAATTCCAGGCGTTAATTTATGAAATTCCAGGGCCGTATCTTCTCCTTGGAGATCTTAACGCATTTAGCAGTCTGTGGAATGACTCGCGCTGCGATGCGCGTGGCCGTCTGATTGAACAGTTTCTTTTCTCTTCTGGCGCATGTCTCCTCAGTAAGAATGAGGCAACATATTATAGCCTCGCTAACAATAACTGCTCGTTAATCGACCTAAGCATTGTATCTCCATCGCTCATTCCTCTACTCCACTGGAAAGTCATCAATAATTCTTTTGGAAGTCACCACTATCCTGTAGTACTGAGCTCAGCAGTACAAAATGAATGCCCTCCACAGGTTCCCCAATGGCTGATAAAGAAAGCCGATTGGGACCAGTTTTACAAGGTTGCTAGGTCAAGTTGGACTCACATAAGCGGTTGTAGCTTAGATGCAGCTGTAGAATACTTTACTGCTTTTCTTATTGAAGCTGCAGCTAAGTGCATTCCGCACACATCTGGACTGGCCGGAAAACGACGTGTCCCCTTGGTGAAACAGTTAGTGCCGCAATGCTCGCAAACCACAAAACAGGGCATGGAGGCTGCTTCAAGGCTCAGCAACCACTGAAAATCTTGTCAGTTTTAAAAACATCAAATCTCAAGACAAGAGAACGCGTCGACAGGCTAGGACGGAGAGCTGGCAGAAGTTTTTATCTGAAATCAACTCATATACACATGAAGCAAAAGTCTGGAGCATGTTCGGTAGGGAAGTAGGGCAAGATCCACATCGTCTTCCTCTAATAAACACACAAGGCAACGGTTTGGAAGACCAAGCGAACTCCCTAGGTGCACACTTCGAACAGGTCTCCAGCTCATTCCATTACAGTGCAGCGTTTCATAGGTACAAAGCAAGAAAAGACAAACAGAAAACAGAACGCAAATCCACAAGTGATGAGTCGTACAATGAACCTTTTGCCTTAGCTGAGTTTCAAGCATCGTTGAACTGCTGAAACAGAACCGCCCCAGGTGCTGATTGTATAATATACGAAGTGCTCACACGTCTACCTCCTCAAACACAAAAAGCTCTCCTTTCTTTGTATAATGCCATTTGGTTTTCCGCTGAGATCCTCTCCACCTGGAAGAAAGCAGTCATTATTCCGATTCTTAAACAGGGCAAGGAATCATGTTCAGCACGAAGTTACAGGCCCAGAGCATTGACGAGTTGCCTTTGCAAGGTCTTTGAGAAAATGGTAAACAGGCACCTGATGCACTTCCTTGAAACTAACGGCCTACTTGACCCATACCAGTGTGGGTTTCGAGAAGCTCGGTCCACAACTGACCACCTTGTTCGTATCGAGGCACAAATTCGCGCCGCTATTGTTCGTAAGCAATATTTTCGTTCTGTGTTCCTCGATATGGAGAATGCCTATGACACTACGAGGTGCCTTGGTGTACTCCGAGACTTGTCACATTTAGGTGTGCGGGGCAGAATGTTCACATTAATCGAAAGCTGCCTGTCCAACCGAACATTCCGCGTCTGAATTGGCACTGCATTATCTCAAATATTTGTCCAAGAAACAGGATTGCCACAGGGAGGTGTTTTGAGTTGCACACTTTTCATTGTCAAAATAAATTCCTTGCACCTGTCTCTTCCACGCAATATTTTTTACTGCACATGTGTCGATGATGTACAGGTTGGTTTAAAATCGTGCAACCTTTAACTGTGCGAACGTCAGGTTCAACTAAGTTTGCACAAAGTTTCCCAATTAGCAGATGAGAACGACATTAAACTCACTGCGCAAAAGAGCACATGCGTCGTGTTCTGCCGAAGGAGGTGCCTTCATCCTGACACCAACATTAATCTGCGTGGTCAACGTCTGTGTCTGAAGACCGAGCATAAGTTCCTGGGCCTAATATTAGACGCAAAACTAACCTTCATTCCACGCATCAAGTATTTAAAAAACAGGTGCTTGAAAACCAGTGTTGTCACGCACTACGTGGGCAGTGACAGGAAATGTCTGATGAATTTATACAAAAGCCTCGTACGCACGCGCCTAGATTACGGTGACGTAATCTATCAGTCTGCGACTCCATCAGCCTTAAATATTCTCGACCCTGTCCACCATCTAGGCATTCGCCTTTCTACGGGTGCTTTTCTAACTAGCATCGTAGAGAGTATGTACGTATATTCAAACGAATCGTCGTTCGATGTGCAGAGATGTTACATGTCTTTTACAGACTATATCAAGGTTAACGCAGACGAGCAACATCTAACTCACTCCACAATTAATGACCTGTAGAATTCCACCTTGTTCAATAACCGTCCTTCGCTGAGACAGCCCTACTCACTCCGTGTCAGGAGGCTCGCTGAGGAAACAGCTGTGCCACTTGTAGAACGCCGTTTGATGGCTCCAGTAGTGTATCTGCCACCGTGGAAGTGGCAAGTTATAGATTGCGATCTATCTTTCGTGGAAGTCACTAAACACGCACCTTCTGCTCATATCCGCACGCACTTCCTCGAACTCCAACACAAGTGCACTTACCTAGAATTCTTCACCGATGCTTCAAAGTCTCACACTGGTGTGTCCTATGCAGCTGTTGGCCCATCCGTCTCTAACTTCAGTATTCTGCACTCCGAAACAAGCATCTTCACCGCAGAGGCTCACGTGGTATCTGTGGCCGTGAAGCATAATAAGGAACTGCAACTACAACGCGCGGTAGTATACACAGATTCGCTGAGCGTAGTAATGACTGAGAACTCTGCGAAAACATAAATATCCTCTCCTTGCGTCTCTGTACTCTGTTATGCAAGATCTATGCTCTCAAATGACATGATATTGTGTGCTGGGTGTCAGGGCACGACGAGATCGCTGGAAACGTGATCGCGTATTGGTTAGCCGTCTCTGATCAAAACGACGCTGCCGCCAATACATCGGTAGCTGTCCCTGCACTTGACCTGAAAGCTTTCTTATGGTGGGAGCTCAGGACATGCTGGAATGCAGCGCCTATGAGATAGGCAGAAAGAAAACGAACTGCATGTTGTCAAACCGAGAATCGGAAACTGGCCAACGGCATCCAGATCACGCTACACACAAGCCACTTACAAGTCTCCAGATAGGGCACACACACTCGACACATTCATACGTTTTGTCTGGTGGTGATGCACATTTGTCTGAAAGATGTGCCGAACCACTTACGGTTCTCCACATCCTCGTCGAGTGCAGTGATTTAGATGCCCTCAGAAAAAAAAAGCACCTTTTACTGCTTTACCGATAACAGATACCCTTGCACCCATCAATGTTCATCAGTAGAGAACCCCTTTTCACACATAAATTATTGCTGGCATTTTTAACAGACGTACGTACTTTTAACATCATGTATCACTTTTAACGTACGTACTTTTACGTACTTTAACATCACGTATCACGTGCGTACTTTTACCATCATGCACGACCTTTGAAGAGAGGTTTCTGCCGTGGTAGCTACATCTATATCATTGTTGTACTATATCACGACATTTCGCCATTCACTCTCACTGCACATAATTCATGTCAATGTCATGGTTTTAATGCTTCTATGTTTTACCCGCGTTAGCGCGAGGAATTTTAAGGCGTTTTTACAGCGCACCTATATCATAATCATTGCTCACATCACTTGTCCATTGACCTGGCGCTCTTTGGTCATCAAATGGCCCTTGCGTCATAAAACACCACACATCATCATGATCATCATCATCATCATCACCATAATCATCATCATAATCATGGTCATCATCACTAAAAATGCTCAAACTAAACTTCAGCAATTATTCAAATTCGCGGTGCACTGCACTACGCTAATGTGTCTGGGCGGTGCCATCAACGTCGCGCAGAACAACGTCGCGCACGTGTCTGCATTGTTGCAAGCTCAGTACAGGGCCTCAATAATTGAAAAGCGGCGTCAGTGTGTCGCATCGCGCCAGCGAGTGTACACAACTCATCTGGAAAGAAAAACAAAGAGAGGGGAGAAAATGAAGGGAGAAGCTCGTCGCGTGAATCAATAAAGCACTCGAGGCACGAGTAATTGGAAGCTCCGCCACTTCCCATTTGGGCTGAAAGAAAAGAAAGACGTGACAGCTTTTCGAGTGGGAAACACGTTATCCATTTCTTCACGTTCTTGAGGGAAGAGGAGAAAGCGTATCTGCGACAGACGCTCGCTTCTGTCGTAATTCTCAGCTTTTATAACGCCGCACCATAACAGGAACCATTCGAGTGCAGCAGCTGCACATAGTGCTTCGTGATTCAGCGATCATTCTCGTTTCACTTCTCGAGCATCCGAATTCCCACTTTGACCCGTAAAAACAGAAAATGAAAGCGAACGCTCGTTGAATGAGCGCGAGAACAAGTTCTAGTTGAAACCCCAAAAATTTATCTTTGATGCTGCAGCAACGAAAAGCTTCGTCTTCAAGAGTTGAACGCCACTGCGTAGTCGGGCCCCGTTCGACTCTCACTTTCTCAAATTCTCTTCCTACGTTTCTCTTTTATGTGGGGGCGTCAACCGCACGGTGAAGATAGCATCATCCGTAGGCATAACACTCACTGCTTTAAACTCTGCTGAGAATACTTAGTGCAAATACGATTGCTCATTGCCCACAATTCTATGTTGAATCATTTTGCAAATCAGAAGTATACCCGACACGCATTTGTAACGTAACACGCGCGCCTACACAGCTTCACTTTCTCTTCGTCTTGTGGCTGATGATGATGACCAATTATGCCTGAACCCTTTGCAATGCATGGACTATTCAACCATCCAATCACTGCACATTTCGCGTGGTGCGACGCCTGTTGTGATCCTAAGCTTCCTCCGGGCAATATGACATGCGTTGCCGCTGCTCCTCGCTTTACATGATTCCTGTGTGTGTGTGTGTGTGTGTGTGTGTGTGTGTGTGTGTGTGTGTGTGTGTGTGTGTGTGTGTGTGTGTGTGTGTGTGTGTGTGTGTGTGTGTGTGCGTGTGTGTGCGTGTGTGCGTGTGTGTGTGCGTGTGTGCGTGTGTGCGTGTGTGTGTGTGTGTGTGTGTGTGTGTGTGTGTGTGTGTGTGTGTGTGTGTGTGTGTGTGTGTGTGTGTGTGTGTTTCATGCACTGGCATGGCGCTGTGATAGATCACCTGACTACCACGTTGAACTTATCCCGGCGCGAACTTCTAATATCTGTGATGGGTGTAGTCCCGATTTCTCGCTGACGAACTGCGCTGACTTTTCGCTCAAAACTAACACTACCAACGGCGACGCCGAGATATCTGCGAGTCGAGCTTTTGAACAAAATCGCGTTCGAAATATCTAGCTACGTAAAATTTTGTGCATTTACAAGGTTCGTACGCGGGGATGCTCCAGACGCAAGACTTTAGCGAAACCGAAACTTCGATAATTAGTTACCTGGTAAAGCTTTAACTGGAGTAAACTAGGAGCTTTTGACTACCATGCATGGACTCGCTTTTGAGAATAACTGCTGGCTTATAAGCCCAGTGCCTGCATTAAACGTTGTTCCGTTCCCTTTCTCTAATGTGTCAAATAGGTGTCATAGAAGAAGCATTGTGACGAAAGGTCTATGGTCCAATTTGTTGAGGATAGGTGATTTATGAGTCTATAGCAGAGACTATTAGACATTTGCCAAATAATTTTTTAAAGCTATAAGATCATTGTATCGTTTAAAAATACTGGTCTTCAAGAGGTTTGCGTGGCGTAGTTATCCAGCAAGTTGGCTTTCAGCCATCACGATTTTTACATATTGACATCACATAGCACCTGTCGCAAAGGTAGCGCAGATGAAGCACAGGCACAGGTCTTGTGCCTCAACTGACCCTCTCCGCTACCTCTGACCAACATACGATAAATGCGGCAATTATCACAGCGAGCAAAGAGCGTAGTTAGCATAATATTCAAGTGAACGAGTACACTTTAAAACTTCAATGCCGGCCACGGCGAACACAATTTTGATGAAGGCGAAAATGCCTTGAGCCCGTGTGCTTAGCTTTAGGTGCACGTTAAAGAACCGCAAGCAGTCGAAATTTACGGAGCCCTCTACTCTCGGGCGTCTCACATAATCATATCGTGCTTTTGGGAGGCCAGACCACAGTAGTAATTATTAACTAAAGTTTAAACTTGATATTACGGCTATGGGGTGGTGTAGCTGAAGAAACCCAAAGCGATTTCCGTCTCCTCGCATCCAAGAAAACACCTATTATTGGTGCCACAGGCGTCGTCGATAGATTGCGCCGGGCGCGTCAATCATACCACAGGAAGCGGCAACTACGGCTGCTTCTTCTTCACCGTTGATGCGTCGCCACGCGCGAAGTGCGAGAGGGAAACACGGGGGGCGTTAACCCCTCAAGAAGTGTGTATATGTGCGCCGCGCACGTAGACGTGCTCGGCGCTGCGGCGTTGATGGATGAACACCGGCGCGACCCCCGTGGCCACGTTTATGAGCGCTTACACGCGTGGCCCTGTCGCGGGTGGTCCGCATGGTATAGCAGATGAGAAAGTTGCGCCATCGTATCAACAAGTC
Source organism: Rhipicephalus annulatus (assembly GCA_013436015.1). Classification (NCBI taxonomy): domain Eukaryota; kingdom Metazoa; phylum Arthropoda; class Arachnida; order Ixodida; family Ixodidae; genus Rhipicephalus; species Rhipicephalus annulatus. The sequence continues at coordinate 1,402,062 of WOVY01000537.1, read as the reverse complement.
TTTGTTTTCTTTCGTTTCCTTTTTTTTATTTTACTCTCGCTCAGGGATATTGACCTGGCTCCGCACTTTTGTCTGAAGTATCTCTCCTCGTTTTTTTTTTTATTTTGCGTGGCTACAACCTTTCGATGACGCAACTCTCGGAGCCTCAACACCAAGCCCCGGTATATCGACCCACTCCTCGCTGTTGCGGTTCGCGAGACCACGTTTGTGTTACCTCTCCTTTCCTTTTCTTTCTTTATCTTTTTTTTAGAGGTAGCCGTCACCTGGCCAGCATTCTTTTGTTAATACATTGTTAGGGCTGTTTAAAGAGGCGTCTGAACTCTTTTTTTTATTGCACACTCATTCCGGCGCAATAAATTAAGACCTCATCATTTATCACGTCTTGCTTGCAACCAAGGCCATCCGTAGAATGTGCTCATTAATTTCGAGGCAAACGCGCTCTTAGCTACACCTCCCAGTAGCCGAGAAAGCCTCGCGAAATATTTTTCTTCTTACGCAGGCATTCTTTTCTCCGGGAACTGTGTAACTCCTGATGTTACTCTTCTTTTTTAGCTGAATTGGCTCGGTAGGACACAATGTAGATGAAAATGAAGCCCAGAATTTCACTACAGTTGAACCCGGCTATCTCAAACTCTAAGAAAAACGGAGATTAGTTCGATATCCTGCTTATTTTCGTACAGAACGTTTGATAAATTTATCTTATTTTCAAGGCGAAGTTTGGTGAGCAAATTGTCTTCACGGCACTACTCAGCAATATTGTAAAAAAAACAATTTTTACGTCAATACTCGCAACACACACTCTCTCTCTCTTCTTTTTCTTGATTTCTTATTTTTTCGCGGTTTGTTGTCAGACATGTGGACAATTTTTCAGGGGTGAAATATTAAACCCCACGTATCAATAATTAACCCCACATATCGCGAAACGTAAAGCCACACATATCAATCATCATCAAATACTGCGAAAATACCTTCATCTGCTTGGAAATGCAGCGAAAGTAGCTTGCATGCTTTACAAACCCACGCGTCCTGTACACGTGCTTGCTTCAAAATGAAACATGTAATATCGCAGTAATATTGCGTGCTACATGCCTACGTTGCAATCAGGCGTCAGAACATGATATCGTCACGACTTCATGGTTAAAAGCGGGTGAGCCACTACAAAGAGCACGCACGTTACTGCGTTTTTACCGTCAAGGCACGTAGCGGGTGCATAGCAAGTTCGAAAAAAATTCATGCGCGGAATAACCCGTGGTTTAAAGCATTTTACCCATTAATCAAAATGCAGCCATATTGCGGAAGTTTCGCAATCCATTTTGAGCTCAATACGCACTAGGAACAGGATATTGTTATCTCGTTCAACTCTTAAAGGCAAAGTTTAAGGGTTCCCCAATTTTTCAAGCTGTTATGACTCACCAACTTGTCCACCACTAAGTCTTAAGGGGACAGGGTAAGCAAAAAATATATATAGATTTTTTTCCTTCTTCTGCTATTTTAAGTCAGTCGCTTCTTCTGAACCAGTATCAGTCATTTGTTTGTTTCAGCGCAATGTTTTTCACTAGGTGACATATTTCGTAACTTGTGCGGTGGCCTGCCATGCCCCCATTCTTACGTAGCAATGGATTCGTCGCAGTACAAGGATCGTGGTCATATAGAGAGGTCACAGTTTGCAAGCAGGAGAGCATTTGGCACATAGAGACTGCGAAAATAAAATACAGCAGGGGCATCAATATTTCTGTCGAGAAATCTATATCTGGCCGAAAACGCCTTACTGGTGTGATAATGGCCCCCGCCGCAGTGTTCTAGTGACTAAGGTACTCGGCTGCTGACCCGCACGTCGCGGGTTCAAATCCCGGCTGCGGCGGCTGCATTTCCGATGGAGGCGGAAATGTCGTAGGCCCGTGTGCTCATATTTGGGTGCACGTTAAAGAACCCCAGGTGGTCAAAATTTCCGGAGTCCTCCACTACGGCGTCTCTCATAATCATATGGTGGTTTTGGGACGTTAAACCCCACAAATCAATCAATCATGGTGTGATAATGGGCAAGCACGAAAACTATTATCGCTTGGCCTATAAAGTAAATAGAGCCTGCTTGGACGACGTTTGGAAAGCTGTCTGGGCCTCATATTTTCATATCCATTGCATCAAATAATACCAATCCATCCAATGGCCTTTGCCCGAAGGCCGCCGAAACTTGTTGTAAATTGAACAAAGCCCAGTTGAATGTTGAACCATTTGTTCACAAAAGACACCTTCCGGCATCTGGTATTGAGGCTGTTAAGCCAAATTATCCGTAACTAGCTCCTCCAGAATTACTTACTGATTGCACCAATGGGAAAACTCAGAACACTAACGAACAGTAGAATTGTCTCTTGGGAGCGTGCTAGAAAACACGTTTTTCTTGGGCACCAAACACTAAAAATATGCACTGTTGATGCTGTGCTCACTATTAATTATGGCTAAATTGTCTGTGTGAATGCACTGATGTCCTTCAGAATTTCGCACAGTGCAAGGCCTACTCACTTTTGACCTGCGTGGACAGTACTTTGCTGACAGCGCTGCGCAAGAGACGACAGAGGAGGCCCACCATGCAAGAGGTTCAACACAAAAAATTACAACATATCCATCTAGTGAATGATAATGAGTGGGGCGAAGCGTCTGTCTGTCCGTCTGTCAAGGACATCTTGGTTCACGTGAGTAAATGTCCTACAGGAAATGTGCAATTACGCAGTACCTTTTGACTTGCGACACGCCCACGTTAACGAAGTGAAACGTGACCGTAACTTTAACTATTTGCTTGCCCACGCTTTTCCACGAAGAAACGTATATGAAGCATATATGTTCCTATATGAAATGCTATTTTTTTTCGCGTATAAGTATCTTCATCAGGGCTGCAGTATATTTTGCAACATGACCTTTTCGATGCACTTATCAATTTCGGCTTGTTCGTCTCCATAATGATTAAATGCAATTTATTTTTGACGAGCACCAGTCATATTTTTTGTCAGCTCACGCATACACATTGTAAGCACGATGCGCGCACTACGCAGGAACGGATGTGTCACATATTGTTGCTCCGTTACAAGCTAAGCACCATGCGAGTGCTAGTAAGCAATAGAGTGACAATACGGCGGCCAGAAACTGCCCCGCATCCTCTACAACGACCTATAGGAAAAGAAGAAGAAGAAGAAGACGTGTGCGCTGTTTACGGTCATAAAGTAAGTCACCCACGCTCCAAAGCGGAGCTACCAGAACCAGCACTCGCAGCAAACGGACGGGCAATAAACGACGTCGCATTCCTCTTCGTACCCATCCCCCTCTTGGCGACCTTCGTCCGGCCGCCACGGTGAACAACGACTGCAGCGCCGCTCTCTTTCTCGCAAGTGCGCTAAATCGTCTCGCTCCGAAAAGGGAGGGTCGTTCCCAACGCCGATGCAGCCCGAAGTGCTCGGCAAGACGTACGGTCACCGTTCAAACGCGCCATCGGCTGGCCGCCGCTGCCCGCGAAAACGGCGCGGTGGCACTTAGTCGTTCACTTTTGCCTGAGTAAATGCCTCGCGACCTCCCCGTTTTGTCGATCGTAGTTTAGAGTTCAGCTCACACTAAGCGTTCACTTCGTACTCCTCCGCCCCGGTGGTACACACAGGTTACAGTGCACCTCCCCGTTTTGTCGATCGTAGTTTAGAGTTCAGCTCACACTAAGCGTTCACTATCGTGCTCCTCCGCCCCGGTGGTACACACAGGTTACAGTGCACCTCCCCGTTTTGTCGATCGTAGTTTAGAGTTCAGCTCACACTAAGCGTTCACTTCATACTCCTCCGCCCCGGTGGTACACACAGGTTACAGTGCACCTCCCCGTTTTTCGATCGTAGTTTAGAGTTCAGATCACACTAAGCGTTCACTTCGTACTCCTCCGCCCCGGTGGTACACACAGGTTACAGTGCACCTCCCCGTTTTGTCGATCGTAGTTTAGAGTTCAGCTCACACTAAGCGTTCACTTCGTACTCCTCCGCCCCGGTGGTACACACAGGTTACAGTGCACCTCCCCGTTTTGTCGATCGTAGTTTAGAGTTCAGCTCACACTAAGCGTTCACATCGTACTCCTCCGCCCCGGTGGTACACACAGGTTACAGTGCACCTCCCCGTTTTGTCGTTCGTAGTTTAGAGTTCAGCTCACACTAAGTGTTCACTTCGTACTCCTCCGCCCCGGTGGTACACACAGGTTACAGTGCACCTCCCCGTTTTGTCGATCGTAGTTTAGAGTTCAGCTCACACTAAGTGTTCACTTCGTACTCCTCCGCCCCGGTGGTACACACAGGTTACAGTGCACCTCCCCGTTTTGTCGATCGTAGTTTAGAGTTCAGCTCACACTAAGCGTTCACTTCATACTCCTCCGCCCCGGTGGTACACACAGGTTACAGTGCACCTCCCCGTTTTGTCGATCGTAGTTTAGAGTTCAGCTCACACTAAGCGTTCACTTCGTACTCCTCTGCCCCGGTGGTACACACAGGTTACAGTGCACCTCCCCGTTTTGTCGATCGTAGTTTAGAGTTCAGCTCACACTAAGCGTTCACTATCGTGCTCCTCCGCCCCGGTGGTACACACAGGTTACAGTGCACCTCCCCGTTTTGTCGATCGTAGTTTAGAGTTCAGCTCACACTAAGCGTTCACTTCATACTCCTCCGCCCCGGTGGTACACACAGGTTACAGTGCACCTCCCCGTTTTGTCGATCGTAGTTTAGAGTTCAGCTCACACTAAGCGTTCACTTCATACTCCTCCGCCCCGGTGGTACACACAGGTTACAGTGCACCTCCCCGTTTTTCGATCGTAGTTTAGAGTTCAGATCACACTAAGCGTTCACTTCGTACTCCTCCGCCCCGGTGGTACACACAGGTTACAATGCACCTCCCCGTTTTGTCGATCGTAGTTTAGAGTTCAGCTCACACTAAGCGTTCACTTCGTACTCCTCCGCCCCGGTGGTACACACAGGTTACAGTGCACCTCCCCGTTTTGTCGATCGTAGTTTAGAGTTCAGCTCACACTAAGCGTTCACTTCGTACTCCTCCGCCCCGGTGGTACACACAGGTTACAGTGCACCTCCCCGTTTTGTCGATCGTAGTTTAGAGTTCAGCTCACACTAAGCGTTCACATCGTACTCCTCCGCCCCGGTGGTACACACAGGTTACAGTGCACCTCCCCGTTTTGTCGTTCGTAGTTTAGAGTTCAGCTCACACTAAGTGTTCACTTCGTACTCCTCCGCCCCGGTGGTACACACAGGTTACAGTGCACCTCCCCGTTTTGTCGATCGTAGTTTAGAGTTCAGCTCACACTAAGCGATCACATCGTACTCCTCCGCCCCGGTGGTACACACAGGTTACAGTGCACCTCCCCGTTTTGTCGATCGTAGTTTAGAGTTCAGCTCACACTAAGCGTTCACTTCGTACTCCTCCGCCCCGGTGGTACACACAGGTTACAGTGCACCTCCCCGTTTTGTCGATCGTAGTTTAGAGTTCAGCTCACACTAAGCGTTCACTTCGTACTCCTCCGCCCCGGTGGTACACACAGGTTACAGTGCACCTCCCCGTTTTGTCGATCGTAGTTTAGAGTTCAGCTCACACTAAGCGTTCACTTCGTACTCCTCCGCCCCGGTGGTACACACAGGTTACAATGCACCTCCCCGTTTTGTCGATCGTAGTTTAGAGTTCAGCTCACACTAAGCGTTCACATCGTACTCCTCCGCCCCGGTGGTACACACAGGTTACAGTGCACCTCCCCGTTTTGTCGATCGTAGTTTAGAGTTCAGCTCACACTAAGCGTTCACTTCGTACTCCTCCGCCCCGGTGGTACACACAGGTTACAGTGCACCTCCCCGTTTTGTCGATCGTAGTTTAGAGTTCAGCTCACACTAACCGTTCACTTCGTACTCCTCCGCCCCGGTGGTACACACAGGTTACAGTGCACCTCCCCGTTTTGTCGATCGTAGTTTAGAGTTCAGCTCACACTAAGCGTTCACATCGTACTCCTCCGCCCCGGTGGTACACACAGGTTACAGTGCACCTCCCCGTTTTGTCGATCGTAGTTTAGAGTTCAGCTCACACTAAGCGTTCACATCGTACTCCTCCGCCCCGGTGGTACACACAGGTTACAGTGCACCTCCCCGTTTTGTCGATCGTAGTTTAGAGTTCAGATCACACTAAGCGTTCACTTCGTACTCCTCCGCCCCGGTGGTACACACAGGTTACAGTGCACCTCCCCGTTTTGTCGATCGTAGTTTAGAGTTCAGCTCACACTAAGCGTTCACATCGTACTCCTCCGCCCCGGTGGTACACACAGGTTACAGTGCACCTCCCCGTTTTGTCGATCGTAGTTTAGAGTTCAGATCACACTAAGCGTTCACTTCGTACTCCTCCGCCCCGGTGGTACACACAGGTTACAGTGCACCTCCCCGTTTTGTCGATCGTAGTTTAGAGTTCAGCTCACACTAAGCGTTCACATCGTACTCCTCCGCCCCGGTGGTACACACAGGTTACAGTGCACCTCCCCGTTTTGTCGATCGTAGTTTAGAGTTCAGCTCACACTAAGCGTTCACATCGTACTCCTCCGCCCCGGTGGTACACACAGGTTACAGTGCACCTCCCCGTTTTGTCGATCGTAGTTTAGAGTTCAGATCACACTAAGCGTTCACTTCGTACTCCTCCGCCCCGGTGGTACACACAGGTTACAGTGCACCTCCCCGTTTTGTCGATCGTAGTTTAGAGTTCAGATCACACTAAGCGTTCACTTCGTACTCCTCCGCCCCGGTGGTACACACAGGTTACAGTGCACCTCCCCGTTTTGTCGATCGTAGTTTAGAGTTCAGCTCACACTAAGCGTTCACATCTTACTCCTCCGCCCCGGTGGTACACACAGGTTACAGTGCACCTCCCCGTTTTGTCGATCGTAGTTTAGAGTTCAGATCACACTAAGCGTTCACTTCGTACTCCTCCGCCCCGGTGGTACACACAGGCTACAGTGCACCTCCCCGTTTTGTCGATCGTAGTTTAGAGTTCAGCTCACACTAAGCGTTCACATCGTACTCCTCCGCCCCTGTGGTACACACAGGTTACAGTGCACCTCCCCGTTTTGTCGATCGTAGTTTAGAGTTCAGCTCACACTAAGCGTTCACTTCGTACTCCACCGCCCCGGTGGTACACACAGGCTACAGTGCACCTCCCCGTTTTGTCGATCGTAGTTTAGAGTTCAGCTCACACTAAGCGTTCACATCGTACTCCTCCGCCCCGGTGGTACACACAGGTTACAGTGCACCTCCCCGTTTTGTCGATCGTAGTTTAGAGTTCAGATCACACTAAGCGTTCACTTTGTACTCCTCCGCCCCGGTGGTACACACAGGTTACAGTGCACCTCCCCGTTTTGTCGATCGTAGTTTAGAGTTCAGCTCACACTAAGCGTTCACATCGTACTCCTCCGCCCCGGTGGTACACACAGGTTACAGTGCACCTCCCCGTTTTGTCGATCGTAGTTTAGAGTTCAGATCACACTAAGCGTTCACTTCGTACTCCTCCGCCCCGGTGGTACACACAGGTTACAGTGCACCTCCCCGTTTTGTCGATCGTAGTTTAGAGTTCAGATCACACTAAGCGTTCACTTCGTACTCCTCCGCCCCGGTGGTACACACAGGTTACAGTGCACCTCCCCGTTTTGTCGATCGTAGTTTAGAGTTCAGCTCACACTAAGCGTTCACATCGTACTCCTCCGCCCCGGTGGTACGCACAGGTTACAGTGCACCTCCCCGTTTTGTCGATCGTAGTTTAGAGTTCAGATCACACTAAGCGTTCACATCGTACTCCTCCGCCCCGGTGGTACACACAGGTTACAGTGCACCTCCCCGTTTTGTCGATCGTAGTTTAGAGTTCAGCTCACACTAAGCGTTCACTTCGTACTCCTCCGCCCCGGTGGTACACACAGGTTACAGTGCACCTCCCCGTTTTGTCGATCGTAGTTTAGAGTTCAGCTCACACTAAGCGTTCACATCATACTCCTCCGCCCCGGTGGTACACACAGGTTACAGTGCACCTCCCCGTTTTGTCGATCGTAGTTTAGAGTTCAGATCACACTAAGCGTTCACTTCGTACTCCTCCGCCCCGGTGGTACACACAGGTTACAGTGCACCTCCCCGTTTTGTCGATCGTAGTTTAGAGTTCAGCTCACACTAAGCGTTCACATCGTACTCCTCCGCCCCGGTGGTACACACAGGTTACAGTGCACCTCCCCGTTTTGTCGATCGTAGTTTAGAGTTCAGCTCACACTAGGCGTTCACTTCGTACTCCTCCGCCCCGGTGGTACACACAGGTTACAGTGCACCTCCCCGTTTTGTCGATCGTAGTTTAGAGTTCAGTTCACACTAAGCGTTCACTTCGTACTCCTCCGCCCCGGTGGTACACACAGGTTACAGTGCACCTCCCCGTTTTGTCGATCGTAGTTTAGAGTTCAGCTCACACTAAGCGTTCACATCGTACTCCTCCGCCCCGGTGGTACACACAGGTTACAGTGCACCTCCCCGTTTTGTCGATCGTAGTTTAGAGTTCAGATCACACTAAGCGTTCACATCGTACTCCTCCGCCCCGGTGGTACACACAGGTTACAGTGCACCTCCCCGTTTTGTCGATCGTAGTTTAGAGTTCAGCTCACACTAAGCGTTCACTTCGTACTCCTCCGCCCCGGTGCTACACACAGGTTACAGTGCACCTCCCCGTTTTGTCGATCGTAGTTTAGAGTTCAGATCACTAAGCGTTCGCTTTCGTACTCCTCCGCCCCGGTGGTACACAGGTTACAGTGCTCAAGCTGCTGACCTGAAGGTCACGGATTCGATCCCTGCAGTGGCGGACGCATTTCATTGCAGGCGAAATGCAAGAGACCCACGTTCTCGCCCAACTCTTCAGTTAAAGTGTCAGTAGCAATGGCTTTTCTGTCAGTCTTCACCGTATGATGGAACAAAGTGGGAAAAAAAATTTGTTGGCATGTACTTTGAGGGCATTCATTTTCCCTCACCCTTTTTGTGAAGATACACGGAAAAAAAATGCTGCTCTCACGTGGTGTTAAATATTTGAGTTACTGTATTGTGCGATGTCAGTGTGCATCGTCGTCATCATAATCATCATTAGCCTGACTACGTTCACTGCAGGACAAAGACCTCTCCCACGTTCCGCCAGTCAAATCGGTCCTGGGATTTCTGCTGCCATTTTATAGCCCCATGCAAACTTTTTAATCTCATCTGCCTACCGAACTCCCCCCCCCCCTAACCCACTTGCCTTCTCTGGGAATCCAGTCAGTTAGTTACCCTTAATGACCAGCGTTTATTCTGCCTACGCGCTACATGCCGGGCCTATTTCTATTTTCCCTTCTTGATTTCAACTATATTATCCTTAACCCCGGTTTGTTCCCTGATCCACACTGCTCTCTTCTTGTCTCTTAATGTTACACCTATCGTTTTCCCATCCATCGCTCGCTGCGTCGTCCTCAATATAAGCTGTACCCTCTTTGTAAGTCTTTGTAAGTTTGGTGTGCATCAAAGGACACCAAATGGTTGAAATTAGCGGAGCCCTCCATTACGGCGTGCCTCGTAATCATATCGTTATTCAGGCACGTAACACACCGGACATCATTCGCCCTCGTTCTCGTGTGTGAGCGTAAAGTTCTGCGAAGCACCGACGCTCCTGTATCATGGCCCACGCCAATGTTTTCGCGGGAACACTGGTTTGTTTACTGAAGCAACTGCGCCAAATTACTAACTTCAGTTTTCGTTAAACGCCCGTTCTGCCTATTTCGAATGGCGCGCCAGTTGTTCTCGTTGCCGCTAACCAACCTTATATAACTCATATTATCAACACTGCCTAAAAGTTTATCTTTTCAGGACTTACAGGCTCAAGCGGTTAGATTTTCAAGTAAAGCGCGGTGTTGTGTTCGTTTTTTCAAGTTCGTTCAGGCTTTGCATTTTATATAAATAAAGCTCCCAATAAAGATTATGCAAACAAACAGAGGAAGTTCCTGTTCTGAATACAATGCACCTATATGCAAGCACACAAGACATAGTACTCCTCCCTAGCAAGCACTGCAAGGTGTCTTAAAAGTAGCAAATAATATTGTAAAACTACATATCATATGCTTGTGCGTAATTAGTGCTGCTATTCAAGGAAGTTTTATTTGAATGCGTCAATGTGCGAGAGCATCCTAATCTGACATGCTAATTAGTTGCAAAGCAGTGTGGCTGAAAAGTTGGTACTCAATTTCGCATAATTAATATTAGGTTTTGATAATAAATAGCTGTTGGCTGAAGCGAATAGGATAACCTGCTATGTTGACACTGGCTGTCAGTAATTAGAGATAACAGGAGCTTCCCGTTAACAGACTTCTGTACAATTATTCGAATCGAGTATTTATTTTATTTTGCTTTTGTAATGATAAAAAAAATATCAATAAATGTGCACAATGGAGATTCTTTTGGTGAATAGCTGCTACGTCTGATCACGCAACTTGCAAGATTTTGGGGGTGATGCATGGTTTGCAGTGCTTCGTTGGTTAGCATAAAAAAGCTCGATTCCACCTAGACTGCGGCGACAGCATTATTACGTCAGACGACAGAAAGCGTCGGTGTTCATAAGCCCCAGGGATCGAACCTCACATGACTGCTGGGGTAGTGTAAATGTTGTCAGTGTTTGATTGAGACATATGAGCACACCTGCTGGTATTGCAGTTATCGTTGTTCTACTCTTTCTTTTTGTGTGTTAGTGTAGCGAGAGCCAAGTACAAACTCAGATGTTATGGCTGGGGGTATTTTACGGTCCTTATTTTAATTTGAAAGGCTTCGATACCCCATCAAAAGCGATAAATTACCGTCGGTATCAACACGATTGAAGCGACTACAGGATAGTGCGTCATCATTCCGAACAGTAGTACTAGAATATAAATTACGGAAACCAGCAATACCACCTTGGACGCTGTAGCTTCTAAACGTTAACTATGAAATAAATGGCATACGCAAGAAAGCAGACATGGGGCCTTTAACGGCGGCACAGGTAGGCTTCATCGTTTTCATATAATGCACAATAAAAACACGAAGATGTATTGAGATAGCTCCTGCACTGAAAAAGCGTCAGCCTTTGCTGTCTTTATAGATAAAATTAAAAAAGGGAGAATGTCTAAATTATCGCACAAATCTTCATCAATGACATCAAAATTGGTGACTCTTCTTGAACAATTAAGTTTAATTAATTAAGCGAGAATTCTGCGAGAAGTTAGTGGTTACGCGGATAGCAAACTCGCCCTTCAGATAATCAAGCATGCGAGATCACATTTCAAAAAATGATTAAATAGCACTATGTATTGTAGAAACTGTGCAATATGCCTCAGCTCTCGGTCACGACGCCGTATTGCGACGGATACCTAGCCGCGCTGGAATTAAGGGTAAGGAAGAGGCAGACAGCCCCGCCAAGAAAACGTTGAACGAAGGACGGGATTGCGCAATTCCAATATCTGGGGCAGATACTGAAAATTTTTAACCCGAGGAGCTAACCACCGTTATATTGGAAAGTGGTTTGATAGTCCTGAGTCAAGGCAATGCTTACTTTATGAAGTTGATCTGCACAGAAAATTTTGAATAGCGACAGATCTCTCACTACACTTAGAGACGTTAATCCACAAACGTCGACTGGAAGTAGCCGACACAAACACCTTCCTGCAAAAAATGCATCAATCCAACTCACCGGAGTGCCACTGTGGTCATGCAGATGAAACTTTTCGCCATATTTTATTGGAGTACCTAAAGTACACAAATAAAAGGAAAAAAATAAAGAAGAAATTAGCAAGTTCTTCCAGGCGGCCCCTCACATTAAAAAAAAACTTACTTGGACCATGGCCTGGTATGAATCTTCAGAAAAAGGCGAATATCTTTGTGACAAACATCTTAGTGGAGACCGAGCTAGATAAGCGCTTGTGATATACAGATAGAGGTTGAGATATATGGATTGACGTGTTAGTACATATACTGCGAGTATAAATAGCAAGACGTGCATGGAAACGCGTTATGACACTTTGAACGGCTGCAAACTGCACATTGGTATGTTATGTAGACTGGTATCGATGTGCTATTCTGTTTTTGGCTGATTTTTCATTTTGGGTACTATTCATTATTATTTGTTTTCGCTGCTGTAATTATTGATATGGAGTAGCCGAAATAGTAAGGGCCTCAACTTCTCAACAGCAAAACAGGTAGAACAAAAAAGAACAGATGCAATAATAATAATAATAATAATAATAATAATAATAATAATAATAATAATAATAATAATAATATCGCGGGACAATGTCGTCAATACTGTCATCACGCACCATTAGAATACGGGAGGTGATCATGACGCCATAGTGACGTCACTAGCCCGATGACGTTATCACCTAAATTCGTCGCTTGCTCAAAGGTGGGTCGATTTCGGAGGCTTCGCATAACAGCCTTGGGCACAGAAAGCCTGCAATGCTATCAATCTCTGAGGCAGTGCCATTCGACGTTAGAAGCCAGAAGGTTTCGGATGGTGGTGTTAATACAATTTATGGAGAGGGGAGGGGGCTTTCTCTCCCAAGTCGACTTAGGCAAGTTCGTATGATACCATGGATTTTTGCCGCTAAGCCACAAGCTACGTCTGGTTGCTTATCTCCTCGCTTCCCTACTTTAATGTTTGTGCATGCTAACCCATCTAGTTCCCCGTTATTTTGCGGGTCCGTGAATGCTGCCTTCGAGGAGCTTGAGTTAAGCATGTTTGTTGCTCAAGTTTTGCATGAAGCCAAGGTTCTCCTTTAAAAGGACACCTAAGAGCAAAACGGTTTTCCCGTATCAGTAAAGTTCAATTTTACAATCCCGGAAACATCATTCTTGCCGCGACGCAACCTTTGGTAAACAAAAAAAAATCACGCGAAAAGGAAATGCGCGTGGAGATTTTAACTTCAGATTCCTACACAAAAAAATGTAACGTCATAAATTTTAAAGGCGTATACTGGGCCCTACGTAGCTTCTAATAGATAAAAATTAAGTACACTGTTATGTCTGTGTATCATAGACCCTAACATAACGAATTTTCAGAAAATTTCGTCGAGACCATGTCGCGCATATACGAAAAATGCATTTTAACATTTTCGACGTCACGCATGAAGATTTCGGCGCAAATTTTAAAATTGTGCGTTAAATATGAATTTTCTTCGTTAATAACGAACTTAAGACAGCGAAAAATGTGGCATTAGAACTCTCAGGGTGCAGTTGGTCAATTCAAACCAACTCAATGTTTCTGTTTAGTGTTCCTTTAAATCTGGCTTTTGTACAGTAATACTCTTAGTGGGGCGAAGCCAGCTTGCGTATTACGTCAGCGTCCGGTTTTAAATGCGAAGCATTTCTTAGCACTTTTCAGTGACCTCGACTATCAATGTGTATATCTAGCCGCCTAGGACTTTTAGCTCTCCTGGCCGTTTCGAGTACGAGATCTTTACCAAAATTAGTATGGCTTAACATGACTGTATGACGAGAATGAGTGACTAGTCCTTACATAAATAACAAGATATGAATGTCACGAATATCATGATTTACATGTTATGGCCTTGCTGCTCTTGTGGTCGTTTCACTAGCTTCACATATACCAAGTTTCGTATTACGTGACGTGAATAGATGACGAAGGTAAATGACACGTCCAAATGTCATAATAATGACATGCGTGTCATGTAAGAACATGCCACGCTCGTGGTGCGCTCGCGGTCATTTCGCAGCTTCGTATGTATCAAATTTGGTATTACGTGACGTAAATGAACGACGAATGTAAATTACACGTCCAAACATAATAGTCATGACATGCGTGTCATGTATAACATGACTACATGCTACGCTCATAGTGCGCTCGCGGCCGTTTCGCTAGCTTCAAATTTACTAAATTTGGTATTACCTGACGTGAATACACGACGAAGGTATATGACACATTCAAACATGATAATCATGACATGGAAGTCACGTAAGGCATAACATGTCAACCTTCCTCATTCGTGCTTCACATATCATCGATTCCCACTGTATGTGGGATCTGGCAATTTTTTTCTTGATTGATATGTGGGGTTTAACGTCTCAAAACCACCATATGATTATGAGAGGCGCTGTAGTGGAGGGCGCCGGAAATTTCGACCACGTGGGGTTCTTTGACGTGCACCCAAATCTGAGCACACGGGCCTACAACATTTCCGTCATGAATGCGAAAATTTTACGGTGCTATGTCAAAATAAAATGTTATTGTAGGTAAATAATTCACCTCTAACAAGCTGGGGTATAGCGTGATAGACATTTAAACAATGTCAACACTGTAGCAGTGGGTGTGTTATCGTATGAAGCAGATTAGATGCCTTGGGATTAATTTTTAATATACAGTGCATTGTTCTGAATGTCTGTAAACGTCTATAATTATTCTGGTGATCATTCTGCCAATCAATTAGTTATGAATGAGGCTTTTCAGCCATTGTCGGCCAGGACATCTTACCCGAATCGACGCTGAGGTGAATTCCGAAAGATGTTAGAGGTTCAGAGCCGGATGTAAGACACCTGAAAATGCGAGTGATGTGCAGTACAAATACGAGACAGCACAATGCCGTTAAAGCCTTATAAGCAATGGAATAAATGTTGCAAGGTGATTATCCGTACTTCCGCATGGGAGTGTGAGTCATCCGCATTTGCGTCCCACTGTACGTCAAGACGGCGAGTTGAACGGTAATGTTAAGATTGACTGGGCCAATTTCTGACTCGCTAGCTCCTTCGAGATGCCAGTTAGCTGACTGGCTTGGTATATGACTGTGTCATTTGGTCTGCACTGACTCATACGAGCAGCAAGACATAAAAATTGACACATTAAACAATATCGATGTGCAAGCACTATTCTTGTAGATTTGTATTGTTTGCATAGATCACTCTGTATTGCTTTGCATCATTTATTGTGTACCTTTATATATAGTTTTTCTTTATTATTTCTTTTGTGTAACCTCATTGTGTACCTTTCTTATGTACGAAAGCGATGATACATACTCTGCGAATTACAGTGATCATGTGTTTATGAAATATTCGTTTTTGTTTGTATACCTCGGCCTGTCATATACTTCATTTACTTTGCCTTCTGCTTGTATTGTTTCTTGCTTTAAATATTTGTTTTTTTTTTCATTTTATTGTATTTCATTAATACCATGTCATTGCTGACGTAGGTTGGACGGTGCTTAGTCAAGCTGCAATAACTGCAGCTTTTTTGCCGTCTCCCCTTTTTTCGCCATTGTATCTGTTTTGGCAAAATAAAATAAAATAAATAAATAAATTATTAAATTTAGAGGAATACGATCTTGTGTTCAACGTTTTATTTCCGTGGGACTGTATAGCCTATATAAAAAAGGGAAGCCCCAATGAATTTCTGTATGGCTTTAGCTTCAGGGTTACGACATCGTCTTAAAACTTACCTTGCAGCAAGCTTTCACAATTGTAGCAATGTACAAAACGAGCTAAAATGTAGCAATCAGAAGCCTGCCCACAAGTCAACAGTCACATATATAGAAATGACACCTCCGTATCCAACCTTGGGAAGAACTCAAAGAATTTATGAAGGAATTGGAAAACGTTGCATTCCTTGCACGTTTTCTAACATACATACAAAGAGCACGGTCTGCGTAACACTCTTTCAGGTCGATATCACTTTCGCAATCAGTGCTCAAAAGATTGAGTGAAATCAAAAGCAAGGGGGCGTACTCTTGACCGCTTCTTACCGAACAAAACACACTGCAAGCCGTGTTCGAGGCTTTGTTGCGGCGCAGCCTAAAACTGTATATTCGTTCTGGCGCTGTCTCTCCTTCTGACACTCTCTCTTATGCTTCAGTAGTAATGCACTTTTGTCTTGCCTATACTACTACCCGCGAGGTATCCCTGTAGTCTTGCGAAGTGTCTTTTTGCGTATACATTTATATGTATGGTGGCCTCTGCGGTAAGATGGCATCGTGAAAACAAGCGAGAAGAAGCGAGTTGATGTACGTAGAGGTTGCGGTACCCATATAAAAAAAAAGGTTTCGATTCGGCTCTAAGCTGCCGAGACAAGATTCCAGAGACACTTGTAAGAAAGGCAAGAGCTGCAGGAGATCTCTTTCGCGGGAGAAACACTTTCGTAACAGTTTTTCTTTGTTTCTTAGACGTGAGATTTGTTTTTATCCTTCATTTTTTATCTTTCTTATTTTTTTCACCATTCGCGCACCGCTCAGAATCCCCGGAAACGGAATTCTGTTGTCACCGTAATCTAGTTCTAGCCTGATGGAAAAAGAGAAGATCCGGAGGGAGGGAACAAGAGAGAAACAGAAAGAAACGACGAAATTTCGAACCTCGAGAAGGAATAAGTAAATTTGTGACGCCGAAAAAACTAAAGAACAACTCGGAGCACCAGATGTAACAAACAACGTATCCACAAAGCAGCTTTCCTTCGTTATAGCGAAACCCAGTGCAAAGAGAAGAGCCGCTTTTACACATCAGAGACGCTGACGCCGAGGAACAATGCGGGCTTGGAAAGCGTTACAAAAAAAAGCGACAAAAGATGAGGTAAGAGGATAGGGTGAGAAGGAGACAGAAGAGGAGCCACCGCGTAGTAGAGCCAGCGAAGAGCAAACCGACGCACAAAGCGTTAGTTCTTATTTCCGACGCTCCGTCCCCATTTTTTTTTTCCCTTCCCATTTTCGCTTTGCGGCCTCTCTATCACTTGACGCTCCCGCGACGAGTGGACTCTATCTGGGCGTCTTTGTCTCGGACCGGGACCATCTGTCCCTTGATCCATTATTTTTCTCTCCTCCTATATCTTTCCGGGCCTGAGAGATTCGCATGGCTTCGCTTCCGCCTCTGTTTACTACTCTCGGTGTCAGCGTCTTGCGGAGTTTTTTTCTGCTTGGCAGAAGAAGCAGCTTCACCCGCGAGTTGCTCGAGAAGCGCTCGGTTGTTTGGAGTAAGCGGCTCGTCTTTCTTATCTGCGACGATGCCATCCCACACACACAAACACACACACGCCACACGCGCACACACTCACGCACACACACACGCACTCGGCGTCCCACGGAATCCCGCAGCCCGACAACGACCCGAAACGCTGGCAGCGAACGCAGGACCACTCGACTCTACACTCAATGTTATCTCTCTGATTGACTGTTGTATCGGAAACTCGACCCCCGCGTGGTTACAATTGGGTTTGCTTGGTCGCGCTTGTAGTAGTGTTCTTCGTCACTGTTTTGGGTGTGTAACGAATTGTGCGTTCTCGCCAGATGCGTTATTTGACAGCAATGTATTTCATTGTAACCAGTATTACACTCGCGTAGGGTTACAGATTATAACCAAAAGGTGACGCCTCAGCAAAATTGCTGTAGTTAGTATTTTTTGTTTTGTTTTGTTTTTTCGACGTAAGGAACCTTGGAATGTTCGCGAAGACACAAAGCGCAGGTTATTCACAAATGTGGTGGCCGAATCCTGCCCCATTCATCAGTTTAATTATAATTTGCACGTTGAATTGTCATCACTGCAAAATTATTGAAGCGTTGCTGAGGAAGTGTCAGTTGCCATAGTTTGTAGGGCTAAACGTACCAAAAAGACTAAACTTATGAGAGAGGCGGTAGTGGAAGGCTCTGAAAGCTTCGACCCCCTAGGGTTTTCCATTAACGTGGATCGAAATCGTACAACGCACAAGCATTTAGTATTTCGCCTCTATCAAAATGTTACAGCTTCTGCCGGGACGAAAGCATGAACCACTCGATGCCGCGGCCTAGCACTTGAACGATGAGTCTGATGGTGGACGCATACGGATCAAAATGATAGGTTTTTGCATTCGACGCTTCGTAGACCTATTGATTCGCGTCGCAGTGTATTACGAAGGAAAAAAAAACATTAGTTTGACATCTTAAGGTGGCGACACCAGTGTGTCATGAGAAATCGTACAGTCCTATTATTCTCCTGCACAAGGGGATGCAGTCGTGGTTCTGATACTGAGAACAGACACAATAAAGGGTGAAGACTGGCGTCTGAGGCCAGGTCGTTGGCTCCAGCGACATTCCTTTTTCGGTTATTTCTCGTCAACGCACGTACATGTCACATAATGCGTATTCAAATACAGTCAAAGCAAGCCGGAGATCTGAGGTGAGTAACCTGGCACTAACAAACAAAATAGGATAGTGTCTCTGATACCAGCACTGTTTAATTAGTAACTTAAAAAGTTTGTATAAGACCGTATCATCGGTTTGGAGTATATACACCAAACTTGTAACCCACTCCGGGACATGGCGTGCCCTCGCTGCAGTCGATCAATCTACACCCGCACTTATGACAGGCGTCCCGTTGACGGGTCGATCAAACATAGCACGCTTACTGCGGTGCAGAATATCACGTGACGGTATGGAGACATGATTGCCAACATTTCCGACACTGCTTGCTGATTGCATATCTTCGAGAGGTCAATGGACGTTGAGCTAATGACTGCCTGCCTTTGCGAAGATACAAATCAAATAGCTTCAATACGCCAGAAACTTATAACTATTCATGAACTTCAAAGAAATGTGTTCCTAAACAACTTGTCTTGCCTTGTCTGGGTGCGATCGGGCGAGCCTTATTTTAACACGGAGCAGCGGAAGACGCATACTTTTTCACGCACTGTGTTCTGACCGCTCATTGGTCTGCGGAGGTTCTGCCAAAGTCGTTGTGTCTATCCATACGCGCCTAAGGAGTGCTGCAGTTACTCGCCCTCAGGTGCGTGCGCGAATATAGTGGGCAGCAACCCTCACAACAGCCTATACCTTCAGAAACAAGGCCTGACTATATCAACTGTGGAGTGCGCGTTGATTGCGTTCACACACAAACCAATGACGCCATACCCTGTTTACATCAATGGGCAGAGTGTCAAATATGCACGGACGCATCATTTCCTTGGCGTAATAATTGACAGAAGTTTTTCGTGGAGCCCGCATTGCGCATACTTGAAGAAGAGACTGCTATCTATTGTGCATTTAATGAAATCCATGTGTGGCAAAACATGGAGGACTTCTGTGGCCTCCATGCTACAGTTGTATGGGGCCCAATTTCTGGGTCTTTTGCGTTATAGCTTGCCGGTACAGACGAACACTTGCGAATCCAATATTCATTCATTGGAGAGTTTGCAGGGTCGGGCGCGGCGTATCTGTCTAGGACGGCCCCGATGCGCTTCTACCTATGCCACGATCGTTCTTCCCAAACACCTTCCGGTCAGAACATATACAGTTGTGTATTGCCTCAGAGCGCGCGCTTGACAGACCAGCCGTGTCCCCGACCACCACTTGGCCCTTCTACCCTGCGAAAAACCACGTGCTACGTTTTCAAACGTCATAGTCAAGCACCAAAGCATCCTTCCGTCAGGATATACGCCAGCTACGAGAATTGCATGTCCCTTGTGGTACCTCGATCACCCGCAAGTACGTCTAGAAATTCCGGGTGTCAAAAAGAAAAGCAATCACTCCAGAGTAGCATTGAAGCAAGCAACACTGCTATTATTATATGAGTTGTACTTGGACCAAACTCAGACATACACTGATGGGTCGGTCTCGTCCAGCAGCTCATCAGGTGCCGCTGTGATTCCAACTGCAGCAATGACAATCAAATTTAAGTTGTCGCATACGACTACGTCTACGGCGTCAGAGCTTGCTGCTATAAGAGTCGATTTACAATATCTCGTTCAAGAGCGCCCAGGAAAAGGGGTCATATTCTGCGATTCGAAGGCAGCACTTCAGAGTTTGCAGTTTGTCATGCGTAAAAGGAATCATGAACAATTGGTATATGAAGTACGACTTTGCCACCATCAAGCACGAGGTCATAATATTATAGATCAATGGCTGCCTGGTATTACTGTAAATTAATTAACCGATGATGCAGCCCTCTCAGTACGTGAAAGAACACGTGTGGTACCAATTCCTCTATCAAGGACTGATGCAGCAAGACAACACGCACTTTCTGGTCTTCTACCAGCTTCCAAAAGTGTCACTTATATGAACTGGATCCTCCGCTCAAGATGCAGCTACGAACGCAACTTTCCCGTTCAGATGCGACACTGTTATGCCGCCTTTGATTACGTGTTGCATTCACAGAGGTGCACTCCTTTCACATCGGTATGACAGACACCTCTATATGCGACTCCTGCAGAGCTGAGGAGACCATCAAACATGTTCTGTGCAGCTACGCTTGCTACAACACGCAGCGATGCCAGCTCCAGATAGTTTTGAACCAACTAGAATCTAGACCATTCTGTGTGCAGAAAATTCTGGGACATTGGGCGTCTGCCTCAATTACGTAGAAATCGGCTAAAGTGCTCCTACATTACTTCAAGACGACAAACTTGAGCGGCCGCCTGTAGACTGCGTGTGCTCCCCCTAGTGTGCTCGTGATTGTGTGTACCTTTCTTCTCTCTCTACAACCTGTTTTCTCCCCTTTATTCCTTCCCCAGTGCAGGGTAGCAAACCAGACGTTCGTCTGGTTAACCTCCCTGCTTTTCCTTGCGTTGCTATCTCCCTCTCTCTCTTACCGCTGAGTTTCTTTTGAAGTCACTTCTCCCACTGCATCAACCATGTTTTCTTACGGCAGCATTTTTCTTAGTTATGCCAGGTCGAATGCAAAATGCAGTCCACAGTTAGATTTAGTTTATGTAACATTCCACACTGTTACTATCTCATTCACTGATTCGCCCTTGCAATGAAACTGTCACTTTCTCGGTAATATTTGGACTTACAAATATTATGCTCAAACAATAAATACTCTTCCAAAAATTATGGACTATCTTGCTTCTAAGCAAACCCTGATGGGTTGCGAACCAGCAGCGGTGCGCACGGCGCTGACCCAATTGAAACGGGTGTCAACGCGGGTGCTCGAAAAACGGTTTGAAGAGAATCTCAGTGTAGCATTTACTCAAGTAAACGTGTGTTTGAAACGCAGACACGGGAGGCGGGTTGGTTTTTGTGTTAAGTTTCATCGCAGATAACCGAGCCGAGTGTTTCCACTCGACGTGTGGTCGAGTGTTGCAGGTGTAGGAGAAAGTGAAGTGAAAGAGAAGTGTGTTGTGAGCGGGCGGAGGAGCTGGCAGGTGCGGGTGAGTGAGATAGTGACGTCAGCGTGCACCTGTGACGTAAGCAAGGGAGGGGAGTGTGACGCCAACGCGCAGCTACGACTTGACCTACTTAGCACCGCTACAACAATTACAGCGAGGGGAACGCGTTGGGGCGTGTTCGTACGGTCGTACTTTCGGCCTTACACACGCTAGTCAAAGAGATGCTTCGCAAGTAATAAGGGTAATTTATTTTAAGAGTGAAAACCTTTAAGACCGTAAAATGTCAATCCTCTCATAAACCACCGCACGGCTTCTACTGAAAATATAGACACACAAGCATCTGTGAACAACAAAACGGTTATCAAAAGGCTGTTAAGAAACACCAACGAGTGGCCACCCGTCAAATAAAATAAGTGACAGAGCAAAAAGTTTACGAGAACAAAATAAAATACCGTTAACCAGAACAAAATTGGAGGCCACTATTCATGATGGGATGCACACTGCTTCGCCCCGTGATCAGCATTCACTTCGTAGATATGCGGGACTTGGAAATGGCGGAACAGCACGTACTGGAGGTTTGATTGACTGCGGTGGTGGGACGCATCGCCCACTCGAAAGAGACTGTCAAAGTAGGGCGTCGTTCCCAATGATCACTGCTCCAAGTGCGGCAAAACAGAAACGGTCCGCCATACGATGTTTGAATGCGTAGCCACCAAAGACATGTGGCACGTCGGGCATCGTCAATTCGGAGTGTCAGTTCTTTTGGGCGGAGAGCCCAGAAAGGGCTTATTTGAGCAACTCAGGCTTTAAGTCACAATGTTCGTCTTGTGGGGTCGGCGCTGTATGGCCGAAGCACGCAGACGACCGCAACGAGCTGCATACCCAGCGTTACAGACGATGAGACTGATCATGGTTCGGTACCTTACCGAACAGATTGGAACGCAGGGTGGAGAAGCCTTTACCAGAAGACACACTTTTTGGAGTGCGCAATGGGCATATTTAATTTCCCTTACTGCCGTTTGTAAACTCACTCGCAAGGACAAAAAAAATCTTGCTTCTCGTCACAATAATAAGTGATTTCGTTCATACTTAGTGCTTTTTGTGTTTCCTTTTAAATGCGTAGCATTTCTTAGCGAAATTCGGTGACTTTGGGCGTATCTATCTATCTATCTATCTATCTCTCTATCTATCTATCTATCTATCTATCTATCTAGTCGCCTACCACTTTTAGCTCTCCTGGCCGTCTCGATAATGGTATCTGTACCAAAATTGGTATGGCACAACATGACTGTACGACGCGCATAATAAACCAGTCTTAACATGAAAATCATGACATGTATGTCGTGCATATTGTAATTTAAATTTTATGGTCTTGCAGCTTTTGCGATGGTTTCATTCACATGAAATCTTGCAAAACTGGTATGGTAAGACATGACTCCATGGGGAACATAGGCGACAGACCTTAACGTGGAAATCAGGACACGCATGTTATTATTTTCATGTTATGACTAGTCATGACTTCATGCCACGCTCATGGTGTGCTCGTGGTCATTTCGCTTGCTTCACATACGAGATTTGGTATTACGGGACGTGAATGGATGACGAAGGTACTTGACTGCTCAGCGAGCGAGCAAGTGAGTGAGTGAGTGAGTGAGTGAGTGAGTGAGTGAGTGAGTGAGTGAGTGAGTGAGTGAGTGAGTGAACTTTTATTTGGTCCGGCAAAACGCGACAAAACGCGCACCTGGCTAATCCGACGGAACCGACAGGCCTAGCCTACCGGCTCGATCACGGGCACGCTGGACGGCCAGGATATGATCTGCGAAGATGGGACTTCGCAGGAGCGTGTCCTACTTTTCCTTGTGCGTGCAAACGTGATAATCATTCGATGCGTGTCACGTAAAAACATGACCACTTACCACGCTCATGATGCGCTTGCGGCCGTTTCACTAGCTTCACATATATTAAATTTGGTTTTACGTGACGCCAATGAGTGACGAAAGCATATGACTTGTGCAAACATGATAATCATGACATGAGTGTCATGTAAGAACATGACAACATATCACGCTCATACTACGCTCGCAGCGCTTTCGTTAGCTTCACATATACCAAATCTGGTTTTACGTGACGCCAATGAATGACGAAAGCATATGACTCGTCCGGACATGCCAATCTTGATATGCGCGTGACGTAATAACATGACTACATAGCGCGCTCATGATACGCTCGCGGTCGTTGCGCTAGCTCCATATATGCAAAATTTGGTATCGAATGACGTGAATAGTGGACGGAGGTAAATGACATGTCCAAACATGATAATATCATGACATGCATGTTATGTAAAACATGACTACATGCTGCGCTCACAGCGTGCTCACGCGGTCGTTTCACTAGCCACACATATCATGTGACGTGATATTTCATTTCATTTCAAAAGGACATATCAACCTCCCTCATTCGGGCTTTGCATATCATCTACTCCCATATTACGTGGAATCGGCCAATTTGTAAAGACGATTGTCTTTCTTGGGGACCTTCGACGGAAGACTTTTGGTCTGTCTGTCTGTCTGTCTGTCTGTCTGTCTGTCTGTCTGTCTGTCTGTCTGTCTGTCTGTCTGTCTGTCTGTCTGTCTGTCTGTCTGTCTGTCTGTCTGTCTGTCTGTCTGTACATTTGTATGTTTGTCCGCCCTAAGGATACCTCAAACGGCACCATACGGCCAAACCTATCTGCAGCGCCCACCAATATTGCTCAAGGTTTAGCGGTCACAGTTGGGCGATTGCCAATTAAAAAAGCAAATATTGCGCATATCTGAGGCGGCATAACAACATGTCTATGTTTTGTATGTCTGCCTGTAAACTAGAAAAGGACACACGCAAAACACTCTAAGAACTGTAGCGTTTAACGCGCTGTGCTGACAGTGCAACGCGATGTTCAAGAAGGTGTTTCCAACGCTTTGCTTCGACAGCATGGTGGTGGCACCTGCCCGTTGCTTTCCATTCTACACCTTATCACCTCCGCGACTGGCGCGCATCTTTCTCCGCGATCGCGCACGCCTTCGTTTTCGAAGATCACTGTCAGATGGCGCTCGTGTCTAACGTGCCTAGATGCGCTTGTTCGCCTCCGTTACACGCTCGAGGCACTCTAACGCAGCGCCTTTAGAATACTATTCACCGATTGTTTTTGCGCAGAACATCAAATAAACGTCTTGTTCACTCTCTCCAGACGCAAGACTATCGTCTTTCGACGACATTTACAGTGTAACATGTAGATTCGGGCCAATTTTTTTTCTTTATTTTCTTCAGTGATTCGTGATCAGTGAGAGTATTGCAGTGCTGTAAGTCACAACGCGTCTTTTTTCTCTTGTTTGTACGTGCCACTGAAGTGATTTTGTTACACCAGACAGTTGTACACACCTGAAGTGCTGTTACTAGTATACGATAAACTTCCCTATTTGTTCGCGCGCGACACCCTGTTTCCCATCGTTATTGATCCGTGCGCACCCTCGTATAGCTTCCTACCTCATTACTGCGTTTTCTCAGAGCACTGGCTTTTGTACTTTCTTGCTTTGTTTCATACCAGCGCCCATTTACTTCGCTGAGCCGTGGTGGCGCTCTTTGATTGCGTCCGATTGTCTTCCAGGCGCGTTATTAAGTGTTAGCTTCTCGGTGCGTCCGAGCTCGCTGGGGAAATCCTTCCGATGGCGTGTGCCCAATAGCTCCCGTCTCCGTGTCTCCGCTCCGCTTCTCCACCACCCTTCTGCTCTGTCCTCCTCTCCTTGCTGCAGACGCCGTGCGCTACGCTCCGCTCCTCCACCACCCTTCAGCTCTATTATCCTCTCCTTGCTGCAGACGCCGTGCGCTACGCTCCGCTCCTCCACCACCCTTCAGCTCTATCCTCCTTTCCTTGCTGCAGACGCGTGCGCTACGCTCCGCTCCTCCACCACCCTTCAGCTCTATCCTCCTCTCCTTGCTGCAGACGCGTGCGCTACGCTCCGCTCCTCCACCACCCTTCAGCTCTATCCTCCTCTCCTTGCTGCAGACGCCGTGCGCTACGCTCCGCTCCTCCACCACCCTTCAGCTCTATCCTCCTTTCCTTGCTGCAGACGCGTGCGCTACGCTCCGCTCCTCCACCACCCTTCAGCTCTATCCTCCTCTCCTTGCTGCAGACGCGTGCGCTACGCTCCGCTCCTCCACCACCTTTCAGCTCTATCCTCCTCTCCTTGCTGCCGACGCCGTGTCTCCGCTCCGCTCCTCCACCACCCTTCAGCTCTATCCTCCTCTCCTTGCTGCAGACGCCGTGCGCTACGCTCCCGTCCAATCGAGGCCGCGTGCTGTGCGACCGAAGCCGTCCAAGAAGTGTTGAGGTGTTTATATTAGTTCGTATTATGTGCTGAAGATGGTCGTTGTAGGCATACGTCATTACGACCGTAATATCGTTGTACAGCCCACATAATGCAATGCGCTTTCTTATGCTGGTCTGCTTATCTGAATAGGAGGGAAGTTACGAAATATACCGGATGCTACACGTTGGCGTGTCCTGTGAATACGATCGATATTGTCGCGGGGCCCTGACTTGTACGAAGGGAGCAGACTGTAGGTTCAAGATGAAACTGTTTGGCTGAACTTGTGACCGGTGAACGGAAAGTCAGATTACAACGGGACATACTGGCACTGATAGCGGCGAACTGAGTGCCATGCACCAAATAGCATCCGAGAGTAACAGTAACGTGGCACTTTAAAATTACTGTTTGTGACTGTATATTTTGCCGGGTATGACGTTAAGAGCAAACGACAAGGTACAAAGTCAATCAGCGTGTAAATATACGGTAACACAAACCATGTTTGTCTATAATAAAACCTGTAAATGTAAGGGCACAATTTCCTTTGTTAGGCACAAAATTAACGAGATCGAACAGACAATAATGTCAAGCTATATCGGAAGTTATTACAAGTAAGTGTAATATAAATCTTAGCTGAAAGAAAAGTGGATAAGAAGATAATTTGCCACTGGCAGGGACCAAGCCAGTGACCTTCGAATAACGTGTCCGATGCTCTATACCACTGAGCTACGGTGGCGGTTATTTATTTCCCCGTCCACTCTATAGGGTGTATGTGTGTATATAAACGTGAAAGCGTTCGTTCTCGCCACCTGTTGCCATTAAACATTCCTTTTTCCCTGTTTTGCGTCACTTATAGTACGTTATCCTATTACGAGCTGGCAGCTGACCAGTAGTTCTTCGCATACCACCTCAAGGCATGAAGTCTGCCAGAACGAGACCCTCGCTATGAATAAAAGAAAGTCTAAACGTAACCACTCATTTTTTTTGTTAGGCACACTGTTAATGAGAACAGACAATGATGCCATGGAAAGTATAGGGGACGCCTATAAAAGTTATTTCAGTGTGAATGTGAGTTGAAAGAAAGCTGGACGAAAAGATAACTTTCCGCTTGCAGTGACCGAACTTGTGATCTTCGAATAATGCGTCTTTTAGTGTACATTGAATTGTGTCTAACAAAGGAAAACGATTCCCTACGCTTTCATTCATTCGTGAGCGACCGTCTGGCTCAGGCAGACTTCATTGCTTGAGGTGTCATGCGAAGGATGATGAGTCAGCTGCCACCTCGTAATAATATTACATTATAAGTAATATCAAATAGGCGAAAACGAGTGTTCCACACTCTCCGCATTGGCAACAGGTGGCGCTGACGGGTGCTCCTACGTTTAATGCACAGATACACCTCATAAAGTGGGTGGGGGGACGAGCTCTGTAGTAGAGCATCGGACGCGTTATTCGAAGGCCGCAGGTTCGGTTCTTGCCGGTGACAAATCAACTTTTCGTCCACTTTTCTTTCAACTCACATTTACATTGACAAAAAACTTTGCGGAGAATCAGATCACGTGATCCGGACCGAACACATTTACATTACAATCACTTTTAATAACGTCCCCAATACTTTTTTGCATTATTGTCTGTTAGTTATGATAAAACCTGTTTTCGATTATCAGCCACATTTTTTTAGGGGCGAAGATCCTTAAGCCGTGGTTGTGCGTTCTCAATGTGTGTAGTAGTAGCAGGTATCCACCTCTCGTTTAGTCTTTGGAATGTCCGCTGGATGGTGGTACTTGTACATGATGAATATGTGATGAAAGTACGCGAGATGGTGGTACTTGGGGTGTTACTAGACGGACGGGCGGACGGGTGGACAGACAGACAGACAGACAGACAGACAGACAGACAGACAGACAGACAGACAGACAGACAGACAGACAGACAGACAGACGGACGGACGGACGGACGGACGGACAGACGGACAGACGGACAGACGGACGGACGGACGGACGGACGGACAGACAGACAGACAGACAGACAGACAGACAGACAGACAGACAGACAGACAGACAGACAGACAGACAGACAGACAGACAGACGTGGACAGCGGACGGACGATTCACAGTTTACCGATAAAACCCTCCGAAGCTTCGCCCCACTCATCATCACTCACTCCGTGGCTATGCTGTGACGTTTTTTTTTTTTAATATGCACTCCTTGTATTGACAATTCTGTCGCGTAGCAGCACTAAACACCTGCAGCACTGCAAAGGGCTCTGCGAGCGTGGAGCACACTCTGCGCTCGAATTTCGAATTATATTAGATTGAATGGACGGCTTGTAGACTGTCCTTATCAGCACTTCTATCCCATCACAAACATTCGTCTCCCTCAAGTATAGTACGCATGCTTAATAAAAAATAACAGCATATCCACGGAGCAAATGATGATGAGCGGGGCGAAGCGTTCGTCCGTCCGTGCGTTCGTTCGTCCGTCCGCGCGTCCGTCTGTGCACCATCCGTCCGTCCATGCGTCCATCAGTGCGTCCGTCTAGCGTCCGTCTGTCCATCCGTCTGTCTATCCATCCATGCGTGCGTTGGTCCGTCCGAGCGCGAGTGCATCCATCCGTTCATGCTTCCATCTGTCCATCCTATCGCACACAATTCTATTGTACCAACGCCATCTAGGAAATAAGACGAGAAATGTGCATGAGACAGCTACACCTATAGTACTATTCGGGAGACACTGCCGGTTACGCCTGGCGCATGACAAGGTTCGACTAAGATGCGCCCCAAAGTGGTGAGAGTATCGCATGATTGTTGAGTAATTGGGTATGGTTTGGGAACGCTTAATTGATATTTCGTCTGTATTATTCTTATTTATTGAATGAAGGAGAAGGTTGCCTTCAATGAGTGGTGGGACGCTGATGTTGGGTTGTGCCCCAATACTAGTTGAAAGCACTGTTGCTTCTGTCACATCTACTCAAGTCAAGTCGTTCGTCTGTCCGTTCGTCCGTCTTTCTGTCTGTCTGCCTTCTTGGTGCGGACGGACGCTTCGCCTCACTCATCATTTACTCTATAGATATGCTGTGAAAACCGCTAACGCCTTCTAGTTATATTAATCTTAAGGACATATACACACAGCGTCATATATAGAGCAACTGATAAATTAGAGGTGGCTACATACTCCTCCTCCTCCTCCTCCTCCTCCTCCTACTACTACTACTACTACTACTACTACTACTACTACTACTACTACTACTAACTACTACAGAGGAGCATCTGGCATGATCATATTGTGGTTTTGGGACGTTAAACCCCACATATCAATCAATGCTACTGCAGAGGAGGGAATATTGAATATTTGCCTTTCATTGTGAAGATGAAGAAGAGGAAGAAGCCATCGAAAAAAACGCGTGAACTCTCAAGAAAGAAGAGAAAGAAGAAAGCGGCCGCCATAGACTGTTCCAACTGCTATGTGTTAATAATGTAAATATAGTCTTGTTTCTTCGTAAGCGTGGACAGTTATTTCACAGAGTGGTGCCGAAACCCGGGAGCGAACCAGGGACCTTTAGATCAGGAGGTTACCTTCTTCAATGGTTGCTACCAAGTAGCGCTTCCGTGTAAAGAAAGTTGTGGACAACAAGAGGATAACCGAATAGCAGCAATGACGTTGCTGAAGTATCTGGGGAAAAAGAACAATCCGAAGTTTGCTGTGGGATATGATGCCACCATCAGGAACTATATGAAGATGGGGCATGCTAAGAGAGAGTACCAAATAAAGTTGTGAAGCAAGCAGCTTGGATTTACTACATGCTGCATCATGCAGTTGTGCGAACCAAGTCCACGACAACTCGGGTAAGAGTAGTTTTTGGCGTGTTCTCTCAGAATCCTGATTCTTCATCCCTTAATGAGCAGCTCGAGAAGGGACCAAAGCTGCTAGCCAACTTTGTTACTCTTCTCATACGTTTTCGCCTTAACCATGTTGCTCTGACAGCCGACATAGAGAAAGCTTTTCTCCAGATTTGGGTAAAAATGGAAGATTCCTATGGTTCGAGGAAATACCCTCAGAGAGTAAGGCTGAGCCTGAAGTGAATGAATGACGCACAACAAGGGTTCCTTTTGGCACGTATCAAGTTTAGTTCTGCTCAACGCCACATTACAACATCACATGAAGGCAGTGAAAGGTCCAACCGAATAAACGGCCAAGCGGCTTGCAGCATCATTCTATGTTGATGACCTTTTATCGGGGCCGAACATGAGGATTCAGCAGAAAGAATATACAGAGACGCAAACGCCATTGTGGAACAAGCAGCAATGCGTTTGAGGCAATGGTCATCAAATTCGAAACTGCTGAGAGATCTCATTAGTACAGCTGAAGAAGATGGTGCAAGCGCAGGAGTTGTCAAGATATTTGGGGTTTTGTGGGATCCTCTGACGGACCAGATGACAGTAAAGGCAAAATCAGCGTTATGGTTCTTGGAGAAAGGGCAAAGACCTTGTAACGTGCTGCAAGCAGTGTCAAGAATATTCGATCCACTGGGAATGGTTGCACCTTTCAGCATTCAGACCAAGATATTGTTTCAGGAGCTGTGGCAAAGAAAAGCAGATTGGGACGAAGATTGCCTTCAGAGATTGCTGTACCGTGGAAAAAAATGGTGCTCGAATTTGCAGTGCCTTCCCTCTATGACCATTGCGCGATGAATGAAGACGGCTAACAAGTCACTCTATGCAACTTCACATATTTTGTTACGCTAGTCAGAAGGCGTATGCAACTTGTGCGTATTTGAAATTTTTTGATCAAGAAAATGTCGCTCATAGTCGCCTCACTATGGCGAAGACGCGAGTGGCGCCTCTGCAGAAAGGTACTTTGCCAAGACAGAAATTACTTGGTACTTTGCTTGCAGCAGGGCTAGGGAACTTTCTGAAGGATGTTCTTAATCACTGCAGGTTGAAAACATTCTGTTGGACAGATTCCAAGGTCGCACTACACTGAATAAAGGGATCCGCAAAGAAAGAGAAAGCTTTTGTCGAAAATAGAGTGACTGAAATTCAAGCATGTTCTGTGAATGGCTAATGGCAACACTGCCCTGGTATGGATAATCCGGCGGATTACCTCGCACATGGAGTACCATTGCAACTTCTCAAGACAAACACATTGTAGTTGACAGGACCACCATGGTTAACAGAAATGGAGGATAGATGGCCCAAGAACATTCTTGAAGATTCACCTAGTGATTATGTAGACTTAAATGAAGCTAAAGTCATTGTGCAACTTCTATATGTGAGAACATATATGCCTATTTTAGATCTTCAACATTAGTCATGCTTGAAAAAAGTATCACGAATAACTGCCTGGGTATTTTTTTCATAAAAAGTTGTGAAAATTCAAGTATCTGAGCCCAAGCGCAACTCACAGAAGAATAAATCTGCGGCACAGAAGATTACTGGGTCAAGGTGGTTCAAGAGGATGCTTATGCGGAAGAAATATGTCAGGTTGGAAAGTAACAACGGCTGCATAACGTCTGATATAGCAATGCTTCATCCTTTTCTTGACAGGAAACGCCGGTTGCGTGTAAGGGGGCGACTGCAGTTCTCATAGGAAGCAGAAGTCAAGCATCCTATTTTGCTGCATCGACTTCATCAGTTTACAAAACTAAGAGATTGTCATAAGCGAACGCTCCATGGTGGCTTACAAGATACCCTTGCCAAACTTCGAGAAAAATGTTTTGTACCACGTGCACGTGGCAGACAAACTGAGAAGATTATCAGAGCTTGCAACGGTTGTGTCAAGATGCGCTTAAAGCCAAGCAGCGCACCAGTTGCACCATTACCAAGAGAACGGGTACGCCGATCAGATCCCTTTCAAGCGGCTGGAATGAATTTTGCTGGACCACTCTATGTGAAAGCCAGTTATACCAGGACCTACATTGTACTGTTTACTTGTGCCTTCACGAGAGCACTACATTTTGAATTAGCCACCGACATGTCATCAGAAAGCTTTCTACTCACGTTTAGCCGATTTACAGCACGTCGAGGATCGCCTGATGTGATCTATACAGATGACGCACAGACTTTCAAAAAGCGTCAAAGGAATTCTCCTTTTTGGCCGGGGTATTGTTCGGTAGAGAGCTACAAGACTACTGCTCTCAAAGAAGAATCGAGTGGAATTGAGCGGGAGAGATTGATAAGACCTGTCAATACTAGCCTCCGGAAGATTCTTAATAAAGTGAAGCTTTCGCATGATGAGTTAACCACAGTGTTGTATGAGGTAGAGGCGGTAATTAACTCCCGGCCCCTCACTTACCTGTCAACATCAGCGTAGGATAGTGAAATGCTAACGCCGGCTCATTTTTTGAGCGGTAAACGATTAACCAGCCTTCCCCATCCGAACGAAAAGGCCAACACTTCGGAATCAAGATCTACGGTCGCGAGAAAGTGGCTCCATCGTAAGCAATTTTTTGAACATTTTTGAAAAAGATGGAGGAAATAGTACCTGCTCAACTTGCACTCAGTGCACTTTGTCAATGTGCAGGGTTCTAACTATCTCAAAGCTGGTGACATCGTTTTTTCTTTATGAAAAAAGCATCAAACGGCAGTTACGGAAGATGGGGATAATTCAAGATGTACATCGGGAACATGACCAAATTATAAGAAGCTGTTCGGTTAAACTTTCGACAAGCTCTGTAATGCGACGACCTGTCCAGCTTCTCTACCCGATGGAACTGCCTTCGCTGTAATGAATTCAAAGTGCGCGGCTTTGCAGTGGGTGGAAGGTGTTGAACATTTATTTTTCGTTGAGAAGATGAAGAAGAGAAATAAGCCATCGAAAAGAACGCGTGAACTTTCAAGAAAGGAGAGAAAGAAGAAAGCGTCTGCCAAGGACTGTTCCAACTGCTATGGGTAAATAATGTGAATATAGTCCTGTCTCTTTGTATGGCGTGACCAGTTAATTCACAGGGAACGACCCATGGTGTATTCAGCTTCGCCCCGGAAAACAGACCACGAAAAAAATTGTGGGAGATAATGAGACGCTTGGAAGACCGTCAGACCCTTCGACACCCCTCCCGAGTCGATCCGATCTCGCCGCGCAGGCGCCTTCGCGTAACACATCGCACCTCAGAATATTGCGCGTAAGGAAAGAGTGCGTTGCCAAGGAAGAAAGAAGAGGGAATATGGGGAGAAGTTCATATCAAGAGCGTCCGAGAGAAAGGTGGGAAGCAACCCTGGATTAATGTGAGCGAGGATCTGTCCAGCCTAATCAAGAAATACTACGTATCCCCAACCCGCACAACGTGCCTGATTGCTCGTGTGGCTCTTCTCTCTGCTTGATTTCCTTAGTCGAGCCCCTAAATATCTGCCTCTCTATCGCTCGCTTCAGAATTTCTCTTTCTTTGTCACTGGGCCTTCAGTTAATTGAGTTCTAAACGATCGATCCGAGAAACAATAAAGCCAGGAGTGCCGGCTCGGTTCAAGCACTGCTCCGCTGCTGGAACTGTCACTGCTTTCTGTCCCTTCGGGATATGCAGCGAGGAATCGGATGATTTTAATGATTCGAGCGCAACTAAATAAATAGCTCTAAAAAAAAAACAAAGTCGGCTCGCTTTCGGATGGCTTCCTGATGTGTCCTCTTTTTGCGACGGCGAAATTCACGAGAGCTAAAATTCGCTGCAGAAAAAAATAGCCGTGCGAGCACGGGCACAGGAGAAGAAAGGCAAAATATGGTGGGTCCGTGTCGCGATCCTAACTTTGTTTGTTTGTTTGTTTGTTTGTTTGTTCGTTTGTTTGTTTGTTTGTTTGTTTGTTTGTTTGTTTGTTTGTTTTAGAATATATAGCTTTTACTCCTCATTTACAAACTCGGAAACAGCCCCCTTCCCTGACTCTGGTCTTCCATCTCAGCCGAGTACACGTCAACATCTCTGAGCTCCGCCAGCGCTGCGTAAAATAGTTGACATGCTCTCCACCAGATGTTGCTAAAGATTCTCGCTTAATAGAATAACTGTACATGATCAGTTACTCTACCGCCGAAGAGTTCGGGTCAAAGTTTCTGCAGTGCATCAGCTCGCTAGTCGCGAATTTTACTCCTCGCGCCTCGCGTGCCATTGATATGTCTGCAAGTTAGTTTTAGAGAAATACTAGTACGGCGTGTACGCGAAAACGAACAGCGGCTCAAGCATGGTCTCCGAGATTTCATGCCGGAGAGTAGCCTGCCTGCGCGTAATCTCGGAGGCCATGTCTCAACGTCAAACTTTCGTGCCTCCACCGCCAGAAAAGCTAGGTGCATCCAGGTTCATCGCGCGTTTACGCCGAGAGTGCCAACAGCACCAAGCATCTTCTGTGTGTTGTCTCGCGGTGCGATTGCAGATGCGGTGGTGGCTGTTACAAAAAAGAAGACAAAGCTGCCTACTAAAACGGAGATATGAAGTAATAACAAACCTTTTCAAACCTACGATTTCCTCAGTTTGCTAACATTTCAAAGTCTAGCTATCGCTCGACGAACCTCGTTCAACCATGTTCCACCACGTCAACTTTTCTGGCAATCTGTGCGTTGAAACTCGAAGCACGATATCGTTGAGATGGCACCCATATTATGCAATAGAACTTTCGGAGGCACGTACAAAGCCTTTGTGAATTTCTGGAATGTAAAAAGAAAAAAATGAAGTGGTTGTCACGTCTTTAAATGAGGTTACGGTGTCAGCAACCTTCGAATATCTTTATATCTCTTTCTTTTATTAGCTTGCGCTTGATGTCAGCCGAGAAAAGTACATTGGCGGGAGAAGCACTCACTCATTTAAGTGATGTCGCAGCCGTCGATGCACACTCGTGCGGCAGTGAGCCCGTTAACACACTATTAAATTGCGCTGCGAGATATTTTCACATGTGAATCTACGTAGTGACGCAATTCACTGCGTTCACTCATAAAGATTAAAAAGTGAACTTTCGCTTGTGGCGAAATCCCAATAACACAGCGGTAAATCGGGAATAGTCTTACTTGTGGTAGCCCTATGACACCTTAAAATGTGTTCCCTTGAGAAAGAATGCAATGCATTGAAAATACAAATAAGAATATGCATTCCTGAAAGATCTTTTCGTATTTTTCGAAATGTGCAACTCCTCGATGATGGCGCGTGTTTCTTATTACATTAGAAACTTGGAAGAGTAGTAGTCGACGGAAGTTGCGCAAACGGGTGAGATATTCCCGAGAACTCATCACGAAGTAAACTTACTCGAGATTAAAAAATATCGGAAAATGAACCCTTCGTTTTAAATGATTTTCTTTAATAGTTCATTTTTGTGTTGGAGTAACTTTTTTCGTTTTTTTTTTTCATTTTTGGATCCGCAGAATGTGTAACAATTGAGTCGCAGAAAGTACATAAATCTCAAACTCTTCACAGCAAGTTGGATAAAAACAGAACAGAGAAAACGACGTTTGATTTTGTTTGTTGAAGTGATGTCAGTGCTAAACGATAGAGAGGGAAGTAAACGTTTATTTAGTAAACAGTGTTCCGAGCGAGGCCCGGTGTCACCCTACGGTGGGAAGGTTCCCTAGTCCAGGAACCCTCTGGCTTCGACTGCCCTTTTGGCCCTGGCGACGAGTTGTCGCTGGTCTTCCAGGTCCTCGAGGACGAGCTTGGCCTCCCACGCTTTCATTAGGTGGTCGTCGTTTATTCTTGGGCCTTGGTCCCGCTCCAGTTGCGCGTTGTGGTTTGCATGGCACTGGCATTTCAGAAGCAAGTGTGCCAGAGTGTCTGGTACGCTGCAGAGCGGGCACATGTAGCCTATGTGTCGTTGGGTAGAGGCGGTGCATTAATATGCCATGTATGTAAGTATTGCTTTGTAGGCGTCTGAAAATCACGCTCTCTTCTTTGGTTAGTCTTGGAAGGGATAGTTATTTTATATGCACGTAGTCAGAACAAAAATATACGTAATGCGGTAGAACGTAATATAACGCAAACTTTACCGGCTAGAAGAAATGTAACAAAGGAGGAGGTAAAGTGAGCGCAGTGTAAGTGAAATGCTTATGAGCGAGTACACGTGCTCGATAAGTGATTGTGGAAAACTGCAAGTTAAACATGAAAATTTCTTTTCTCCTGCTTATTTTCTTCCCTACAAAACTTCTCACTTCTTTCTCTTGAAGCCCCACTTCTTTCAGCGAAACACTCATTACCTTTCCTGCTGGCAATTGAGCGTTTTGTAACTCTCTTTGTTTATTTCCTCGAAATCCGCTTTAGTTATTTCACCTATATTAGCGTATCTTTTTGTAATTATCATTGTTACGAAGGCAGTGACAATGACGAAGATGATGAAGGCCTACCATATTGACAATACCTTGCTTGATTCTGCCTCAATTCAGGCTACTATTCAGATCTGAACAGGCAAGAAAGCAGTTTTGCAAAAGTTTCGCTAGGCACTTCAAATTTCACGGCTCGCCATCGCCATCTGACGGGAGCAACGGGAAACCGTAGACCTGATGAGAAAAGTCAACATCGCACATTTTGTAGCAAACACAAGGCGACATATGTATAGCCTTGTGTTTGCTACAAAATGTGCGATGTTGACTTTTGTGCAAGAGAAGAGGAGTAGCTGGCGCCACGCATTGGCACCAACCTCTCCTTACATACATTTATTAAAAAAAAGCGGTGAATCTGATAACCGCTGTAATTTTAGTGGCGGTGCCCTTTGATCATTGAGTACTGACGAGAGATCGCTGATTTGTTATCGTGAGCGGGTTTTAGAACACAGCGGAATAATTTACGAGATTTTACATTCCAGAACCCTTTTTGAATTGAGGACGACACATCAAGCGATGGAAAGAAAAATTATAGGTGTAACCTTAAGAGACAGTGGGGGAGCAGAGTGGGTTAGGGAACGAACGGGGCATAAAGATATCGTAGTCGAAATCAAGAAGAAATGGACATGGGCCGGACACGTAGCGCGTACGGTAGGATACCCCCCGGTCATTAAGGGTAACTGTCTGTAGTTCAAGAGATGCAAACGCGTAAGAGGGAAATAGTTACGTGCGCAGGTCAGAATAAAAAGTTTGCAGGTATAACGTGGCAGCAGTTGGCGCGGTTGATTGGCAGAACATGGGAGAGGCCTTTGCTTTGCAGTGGGCGTAGTCTGGCTGAGGATTATGACGGCGTTCCGGAACCACGATATAATTGAGGTGCGCCGTAATAAAGGGCACTGGAAGTTTCTACTGGCTGAGGTTCTTCAACTTTCCCCTAGATTTATAGGTACACAGGCCTCTATCACTTAGGCTGCATCGAGATGTGACCGCCACAGCCGGAATCGAACCCGAGACCTTCGGCTCAGCAGCCTAACACCATTAGACTGTAACACCAAGGTGGCCTGAGCAGGAAACAAGACGCAGGAAGAAGCGACAAGCGGAAGACAGATTGTGCTCAAGTGCGTTTGTCGTATTCCTAGTTTGGCAATGCATATTCAATAACGTACCAACTGAGTCGTGATGAGTTCAACCAAGATTTCAAATAAAACTACCATTTATTCTTGTGGTAATCTAGGCCAAATAGTCCGCTTTTCTTTATATCCTTGCTTTTAGTTTACGTCCTTTGATACATAGCGTAATAATGGTCCTTCGCTAACCGTTTTTATTTTTTGGTCTACCATAAAACCACTATATAGTACCAATGCAAAATGATGCACCTGCTGTGGCCGCTAAGGTGCTGACCTTCAACGCTGGAAGACAAGTATTTGGTTCCCAGTAATGGCGGCCGTGTTTCTATGAGAGCGCCATGCAAAACTAATAATATTTATAATAATAATCAGTAAATAGACGAACGTGTACTTAGATTAGGGTTGTGGTTGAGAACCCCTGCTTGTCGACATTAAACTAAAATCTCGTACTACGGGGTGCCTCCTATTCATATTGTTCTAATCGAACGTAAAACATTAGGAGAATAAATGACGAAGGACAGAGAGGTTAGCCAGTTCTCAGACCGGCTGGCTACCCTGGTAAAACATTAGAATGTTATTAATCTGAGTAGTCTCCCTCGCATACACACGGACACATACTCCGAGTGCGTGTCCTGTCCGAATGCTCGCGCGAAGGAAAGCTCTCTGGCCTCGCTCAGCGCTTACACACCGAAAGGAAACCGGAGGGGAACCCCCAAGTGGCGGAACAGGTCCCGGGGGAAGGAAAGAAAGAACCCCGCGAAAGGAGAAGACGAACAAGAGAGGGCTGTGCGCAAGCGTACGGGGAACAGTCAGGTGCCGGCGCTGGGAACGAGCGCAAACAGCGTGCCGGCGCCTGATTAATGGGCGCTTCGCGACCAGCGGGCCCGGCCGAAGGCTGCTGGTCTACACGCATCACTTCGTGTGAGGGAACGACCGGCCGCCCCTCGCCAAAGCAACGACGGCGGCTGCTCTCTCGCGCTACCGCTGCCCTCCGCTGGCGTCGCTGCTTTCCCGGGACAACATCGGAACCACGGGGAGGAGATGAACACGGGGCACGTGGGAAAACAGTTTGTTTTACCGCTCTGTGGGAGGTCGAAACGCTTCAAGTAGCTGGCAACCAAAAGATGAAGGAAAGAGGAGAAAAAAAGAAATAGAAAGAAAGAAGGGAAGAAACAAGGAAAGAAAGAAGAATGAAGGAAAGAAAGGAAGAAAGAAAGAAAGAAGGAAAGAAAGAACGAAAGAAGAAGAAAGAAGAAGAAAAGAAAGAAAGACAAGAAAGAAAAGAAGAAAGAAAGAAAGAAAGAAAGAAGAAAGAAAGAAAGAAAGAAAGAAGAAAGAAAGAAAGAAAGAAAGCTATTAGAGAAAGGTCAAATAGGGGGAAAGTTGAAGATATTTAGTCTTTCCTCGACGGTTAGGCACCAACTAGTCAAAGTTTGTTAATAAAGGTTGCGTATACACTTAAATTAGTGAGCTTACGTTAACGTCAGGTCCCCTCTTTTTCGCGAATTGGGCGGAAAGAAGTTAGTGGCACGCAGCGCGAGGAAGTCGAAACAGGGGGAGAGTGACTACGGGACGGTGACGAACGAACGTCGAGCGGTGATGTAGTGGCTTGCCGCGTGTTTATTAATGTAGCAGTACATGGTTACGGCAGGTATTTCTTGGCTATGGTGTTAGTTAAAATATAGCTAAGGTTAAAAGGTGGAGGCCATAAGCACAAGTTAACGTTGCTAAGTGTTTGCTTTGACTATGATTTAGGTGGGTGAGTTTAAAGGTGGATTGCATTTGTAAATGCGAAGCATTTCTTTGCATACTGCAGGCACTTTGGCATCTATCTATCTTTCTATCTATCTATCTATCTATCTATCTATCTATCTATCTATCTATCTATCTATCTATCTATCTATCTATCTATCTGTCTGTCTGTCTGTCTGTCTGTCTGTCTGTCTGTCTGTCTGTCTTTCTGTCTGTCTATCTATCTATCTATCTATCTATCTATCTATCTATCTATCTAACCGCCTTCGTCTGGGTGCTTTTGTGATCACCTCCTTATCTAGTGGTGAACGAAAGTTAGTATGAAATAGTATTATGGTTTGACGAATATAACCTGCTAGTCATGACATGAATAAAGTCACAATCCCGTCGCGTACGTCTTCAAACACTTTCCGCCAAACAGTGGCACATACCCATAGGCGGGTATGGGCCTCTAATATGCAAATTTTTGCGGCAGGTCATTGACAGTTTATATGTACTCAGGAATATCGATAACAGATATTGGTAATTGAAATGTGAGAGCGTTAAGTAAATCTGACACTGGCAGCGTTGACCCGTCGAACATCAGAGTCCCAGCAGAAATTTCTTCGCGACATTCATGCATTTTACCGTAGAATTAAGCCACATCTCGGCATTGCTTTGGAAAAATACTCTTATCAGGTGCAATGTTGGTGAAATGTTGATTGTGATTGCAATGTTGGCTGTCTAATCTTTTAAACATTACATATGTACTCTTATATACACACGTCTTGTCAGGTTAACGTCAGTTGTGGTTAATTGCCATACACGGAATTCATGTAGCCGTGTCGAGGGGTCACCTCTTCGTGAGCACAAGCGTTACATATCAGCTTACTGTTTCTCGTGTTGCTAATACTCGTGTTGCTGTTGGTATCGTTGTGCAAACGTGAACAACTGGTTCAATAAAGCATGTGCGACAGTTCAAGATATATCTGTGAGTACAACATTTCTACATAAATTTAACGCTATTTCGTAACATGTCGCTCAATAACAAAAATTACTACGCGTTAGCCTTCTCTGCACATGTTTCGCATAATGTCCATACGCAAGGTACATGGGATCGACCAATTTTTTTTTCTTCATGACTGTCCGAGTGCAACCGTATGTCTACAACACCAGTCTTGTCGTATTGAATTTAGCGCCATTTCTTATTGTCTCATTATCCGCTAAGCAAGTCAACATGATCCTCGTGCAAGTCGACACGAGTCATGCAATCCTCTAAGTAGTGTTACCACGACACACCTTGAGCACTGATTTAGGTCTGTAGCGCGTATGGTCGCCAGCATCTTCATATAGAACAGCAGCCTTTCAGAGATTCTCGTACGCAAGCAGGGCATCTTTGCTGCGTAAGGGCATAATCGATATTTACTATTCATGATTGCTGCACACAGGACGCAAAACATTACGAGCGCGCGTGCTCCATCGCAGGCCTCCGTGTACAAATAGCTGCAGCTGCTTCGGCCGGAACGTAGTGGACTACCACACCGGCCTTCTGTATATGTGCACTCCTGCTACGCCTTTTCACTATCGAAAAGGCAACACTTGTGCCTCGGTCTTTCGAAAAATGAAAGCGGATAAAGGCACTCACCGCATTCTATTACTCATGTTCTCCTCATGCATTTGAAACGCATCCGTCTTTTTACGATAGATTAAACTCAAAGAGGGCTTTTGATGTCTTTTTATTGACTTCGTTTAGTGTCATTGTTATATTTACCAGCCTTTCTTTTTGCTCATTAGTTTGTCTGTCGCGATATGACGAAGCGAATCGATGAATGTGTAATGCGGCTGGCGTGAGAAAGCTTCGAGCCGTAAGTGGAAAACCCGAATGGAGAAACCACTGACCGTGAGATACAATCATAGTCCACCCCCCCTTGCTCCCCCCTTGCTCCCCCCTTGCTCCCCCCCCCCTGCTCCATCTCCTCCCATTTTCGTATAGCTGTGGAAACATCTTTACTCACTACCTCGTCTACCGGTATGTGCTCGACTTTGTACTCACTCGCAGAGCTCTGTTCCCCTTTTACTTGACCACACAATACCGTGAAGGCAGGGGTAACAATGGCACATACGATTTTTAAGAACCTACTCTGTGACTAAACTTGAAAGGGAGGCGTACAGTTAGCAACGAAAGGGGCAGGTAGTGTTCCATTACTTATAGCACAAAATCTCAGATCTTGTTGGCTTGTTGGCTTCTAGCACGGATAAGCGCAGGCACATTTGTCCAAACCCACTGACTAAAAGAAAAGCCTTTTTTTTAATCCATTTTTTGTCCTATACAGCATATTTACAGTAAAATACTACTACTACTACTACTACTACTACTACTATTGATAATAATGACGACAATGATGATGATAATTGGAAGAAGATGAAGAAGAACAAGAAGACAGTAATAAGGAAAGGGCTTGGCAATTTTTTTTTCTTTTCCTGTCTTGCACATTTAGCGTAAAAGAAAATGGCGCGTACGCATGCTGCTCAAATAGTGGCACGGCGCGATCATACCAGAGAACTATATACTTTCTGTTGTCAAAGCTGTAAGTGTGTGTGCAATTGAGGCAGAATAGAAGGCTACGCCGTATACTGGAGCATCGACGTGCGATCCATGCTGTTAAAGTCTTCGTTGTTCTTGTTTTTAGTGCGTGAGGTATTCAGCAAGGCCGTAAAAGCACTCACCAGCCACAATCAAGGCAGTACGAAAGGATCAGGAAAAAAAACGTCATTCTAAAAAGCACCTATGGAGTTCCAAAGGGAGAATTAAACCGCTTTCCTCACTGTGGGAGAATGTACTTCAACGACATCAAAGGGAAGTGGGGCAGTTTGGGCTAGTTGGTATGACTTTATCGATAGTTATAGCGCGAAAGCAAAACGACTTTCTCGTCTTTCTGCTCTCACGCTATGACTATCGTCATATTAAAGGGAACTCGCACGGCAGCAGCCTGACATACTATTTAACTTACACTTTTCAACGAAAAGTGCAATCACGAATACACTAGAAAGGAACAAAACTATAGGCGTGCTCAGGGTTCCCCACTAGGGGGATGAGGTGAAGTATCACCTCAGAGCCCCGCACCCCTGGCCTTAATAATCGAAAGAACAACATGGCTTCACAAGGGAATAAAAAAAAGAAATTAAAATTAAGTGATAACGTGCTTCTCACAATGACCTGACTTTAATCTACCAAATCGTCATATGCACCATATCTTGAAAGCGCTTAACAAGCTCTTTGCGCGGGACAAAGCTTCAAGTATTCTTTGGAGATCGAAGGTTTCGCATGATCGCCACCTTCATCCTCACCATCATCAACACCCACTC
Organism: Rhipicephalus annulatus; assembly: GCA_013436015.1. Classification (NCBI taxonomy): domain Eukaryota; kingdom Metazoa; phylum Arthropoda; class Arachnida; order Ixodida; family Ixodidae; genus Rhipicephalus; species Rhipicephalus annulatus. Next base: position 1,360,088 of record WOVY01000537.1, on the reverse strand, counting down.
TTTCCAGTCTTTACTGCATTTTCCCTCTTTACTAACGCTGAATATCGTGCTAGAAAATTGATTCAAGCCAACCTGTCAGCTGTTATGTCACAATACATGATTCTACATCTCTCTCTCTCTCTCTCGCTCTGGCTTTCCAGAACTAAACATTGGAAGTGAACAGCTTTTGGAACCCAACATCGAAATCTTCAGGCAGCCACTACTGTCATAAACCTTCAGGGCTGTAACTGGATGAACCAACTGGGCAACGTTTGCGCCCACCTCGTGCTCACGGCTTTGAAAAAATATATAAAAAAGCCGTTGTTTCAGCCTGAGTCATAAGTCTCTACTTTCTGGCATCCTAAGCCTGTACACTGCGTGGACCGAATGCGGCGGTCTCAGTGCTACGACGGCTAACCGTTATACACGGAACCATCTTGCGCAACTGATACGATCAAGCGGGGAGCACCGTAGCGGGTATCGTACACCTGTCGAAGGCCCTGTCCTCCCGGCCTGGCCAATTTAGCCCACGTAATGACGCGGTCAACCCAGGGATGACGCCACACCCGCCTGTCATTCCATGCGTTCACCGGTGGCCTTGCTGACACAGTGTCATCCGCAGCTGCTCTGAAGCACGCCAGCATTCAGAACGGCATGGGGACGCTTGTTTATGCCGGCCAATGGTTGCGTATGGTTGGTAAAGCCAGGCCATAATGAATTTGCGCTCTCGCTGTACTCATCTGCCTTATCCGAGAAACGGTCGCATCGCTTAGTATGAACAGGCACTGAAAGTACTTATCTGTCGAGCCCCTCCGTGCGAGTAAGTGATACCTTCCTACCTACAAATATAGACGAGGGCACAGACAGGTTTGCGATGGAGTACCTGCCACCGATCGATTCCCGTGGTGTGATTTTAGTAACGTAATGCATACGTAGCGAAACAGAAAGCCCTTTCGGCAAAAATTGTGAACCTGGATTTACCCATGTAATTACCCAGCCATCAGATACAGAGCGGAAGGTGTTTGTATACCTAAGTGAAAGAACTCGAAACGTTCGGCGCCAGCATGATTCACTCGCACCGCAGTTTGTCGGGCCGATTGTGAGGAACAACTTTATTGAAGCATAATGTTCCGGCAGGACTTTCCTTTTGAGGCGATCGTGTACTGCGGCACCGATATGATGAAATGTTCGCTCTCTGTGTGTACCAATTAGGTTATTGTGAGCTCGTCGATAATAATCATGAATTTGTAGTAATAAAGCTGGTCACTGTGACAGTCGAGTGGTGGTACTGTGTTGGTATTCTGCGCAGTGATTTGTACTAGCGTTTTTTTTTTCATCTCGGGTTCAATAAACGCAGAATAAACACCGCTACAAATTTATTGCCTACTACAAATCTGTATATAGTTTTATTCTGTCACTGTAATGACAATTGACGACAGATTTTTCCACTACACAAAGCCCTTTCATATGCACCTTGAAGAAATAAGTCTTCTGTGAAACATTGTTTCTTCGTGCAAATGAAGATTTACAAAACAAAGAGACCACGCACCCAGAAGGCTCTTTGTGTGTGTATGTTTAACAGAAGGTAGCAACTCCCCCAAAAAACTCTTTGCTGAAGAAGTGTCTTGTTTTTTTACAGACGTGATACCAGGAGAAACACTGCGACATAATACCTAGTGAGGTTTCAAAAATTATGAATTAAATAAGTATAAAGCAGATAGTGGTGGAGGGCTAAGAATTATTGTCGACCACATGGCAATTTTCAACGTGGACCTAAATCTAAGCACACGGCAAGGTCTGTGCATTTCACACACATCGAAAGTCGGTGGCTGCGGCTTGGATTCGATCCGGTGCAATCGAGCTTATTGCAACACGACACCTTACGTGCTAAGCTACCACGGTGGATCAAGCTGATACATTGCGAAACATTGAAAGCTCGTAATTCTATCGATAAAGAACAAAGCAAACCGTATAGACACAATGTCCTGCTGCTGTATAGTTCATGTGAATGCAATGCATATTTAGTGCAAAAAAACGACACCGCCAGTGCCTAGTTCAGTCTTCTGTACTAAGGTGTCTTTCCTTTTCGCACATCAAGAATACGCACGCTAAGCAAGTGTATACTTATCCAGTGAAAAGAGAGCACACGCGAACCCTGTTGCGTACACTAGCGTGAGAAAGCAGCCCATCGGCGTTAACGTTACGACAGACTATAGAACACTAACCCGTGATGGAGCATCAGTCTCGACAAAGGCAGGTTACACTCGCCGCCGTGCGCTTGATGGTTAACGAATACGGCTGCTTCTGAAGGGAAAAAAATTTGTCCGATACCTTCAGCGAAGAAAAACAGAAGCGCGGGAAGAGTGAATGGAGGAGAACCAACCCGCCCCGTCGGCGCTAGTCTCGGGAAAAGATGGAAGAGCGACGCGAAGGAACAGATCCGTCTTCTATCCACAACCCTCGAGAAGATGCGCTGTCGATGGTGGGCACTGTACAGCGCGGAGCGCCGGCGTTCTGTCTTGTCTCAACCGTCGTCTTCTCTTGTGTGGGGAAGGGGGACGGGGATGAGAGCAGGAAGGCTGGAATTGGAAGGATGGTGCGTCAGTACTTTACTGGCAGTAATGGGGAGGGAAGGAGAAAAATTTGCCACGAAGAAAGCGTGGCAGTATATGGAGGAGAAGGTGGGGCATGTCTACGAACCAAAGTGTATAATGGCTGTTTGGTAACGCAAGACACAACTTTACGTTCGTCTTCCCGGCATTTTCTACGAAAAAGAAGAAGAATCAAAAGCACCTATGTACACGCAAGCGAAAGGGCAAATTCTGGCAGACTTATTGCAGCACCTTCCATTTTTCTTTGTTTCGGCACGTTTTCTCTTCTTTCGTGTTTTTTTACGTGCCTGAAAGAAAGAAGGGTTTTGGTCTTGTTTAATTACTGTCAATCACAGTCTCGATGGCATCGACCGGAGGAGGCTTCGGGATATCGAAACCGGCAGAGGTGGTGCGTTAGATAGACGTCAAGGGGCGTAAAATTGAAGCGCGTTTTCCACTAGATCTTCGATCACCGGCAGCACGAGCAGCAGACACCTATCTACTCCCACCGTGCTGACGCGAGTGTTTCACGTTAACACGCCCGTGAAACTTTACCGTCCAAAGATGTTCTCGTCAGCCAGACACTCGAGTCTCGAAGGCGCTTCTTTCTTTATATGTATTTGACGTTGCTTTTAGAGTGTACCGCGAAACTCCTGACAAGATGTTCCTCGTTGGATAAAAAGAATAAAATGTTGATATTCGCATAGATCGTGGTTCTGAGCAGTTTAGACGCGATCATCTTGTTTCACTTCACTCATGCCGGGATTTATGCTGATTGCTTTAAAAAATGCGTCCAAAATTCCTGACAAATAAGGGCAGTGAGATTTATACTGCATGTGTTCATAATCATCTTTACTCTAAAGCCAGGCATCTTAAGATGTCTGGACAAAATAAACTGCAGCGTTAATTATGAAAATTAGGATAAATAACTCTCTCAAGCGCATACACATGGAAGCGGACAATGTCGTGTTCGTGGATGCCGCTGTTTATCGACACAACCGAGCCTTCGTCCCGGTCGCGGTATCATCCGCGCAGCAGATTCTTAACTGCCACAATACTTACCCAAAGCCCGGAAGTAGCGGAGCAAGTAAACATCAAACGGGAAGTCATCTGCAGCGACTCCAGACCATTCGTCAAAGCCTTCGAACACGGCGTCGTCTCCGACCAGGCGTTACGCATCCTCCGCAGCTCGGACCCTAGTGCCCTCCTGAAGTACCACACTGTCATCTGGTTCCCCGTCCATCTCAGCCGGGGGCCCCATCTAACCTCAACGAGATCACCCATGATGCAGCGCGCGCACTTGCCGGCCGCGCCGCCACACAGCGACCCCATCTCGCTAAGTTTAGAGACCAATCGTGATGCACCCATTACGTACAACGACATCACAAAGCACTTTTACCTTGAACGCCGCATTTTTCCAACCCCACCTTGCAAACCTAACAGACCACAGGAATTAACTCGACGCCTATTACAGACACACACGTACCCAAACCTTGGCAAGCTTCACGTTTACTATCTTGATGAGTATGTCTGTACATTAGTCTGTTGGTCCGCCCTTAACCTCAAACAAGTGGGAGAGGTCCCTCAAAGGTCCATCAAAGGCCCAGCGACACGTGCCCCTCGTGCATTGTGACACACGGCGACACTCGCACACGCGCTCCGGGAGGGTAAAAACGCTCCACCCGGCTTTACCTCAAACAAGTGGGAGAGGTCCCTCAGAGGCTCACTTCTCGCCGACCAGCAATGGGCCGTCCAGCAGGCCCACGAAGCGGCCACCAGGTGCTGCGTGTTGGTTCCTACGTCGGAGACGCCCACTACGCACTAAGCGCGTCCTGCAGAGCTAAAATAAAGTTTTAAAGACGATAGTCTTTTTTGGGGACCTTCGACGTAAAAATTTTGGTCTGTCTGTCTGTTTGTCTGCCTGTCTGTCTGTCTGCCTGTCTGTCTGTCTGTCTGTCTGTCTGTCTGTCTGTCTGTCTGTCTGTCTGTCTGTCTGTCTGTCTGTCTGTCTGTGCATTTGTCTGTTGGTCCGCCCTTCACGAAACCCAAAATGGCCGACCCCATCCACAGCGCCCACCAATATCGGTCATGGTTTAGCGTTCATACTTGTGTGATTGATAATTCGAAAGCAATTAGTGCGCATATCTGAGGCACCACAACACCTCGATATTTTCTGTGTGCGGCTTTACATTAGAGAACGCACACATAAGTAATTCTAACGACCGTAGCGTTTATCACGCTGCGCTGGTAGTGTAACACGATGCTCAAAAAGGCAAGTGTTTCAAACGCTTTGCTAAGACGACATGGTGGCGGCACCTACCCGTCGCCTTGCGTTCTACACTTTATCACCCCCGAGACGGGTGCGCGTGCACCGCTCGGTTTGTTTTTCAAGATAGCTGCCAGATAGCGCTGATGTCTCACGTGTGACGTGACTTGATGCGCTCGTTCGCCTCCGCTGCACGCTCGAGGCACTCGAACGCAGCACCTCCAAAATACCATTCACCTATTTTCTTGCGCAGAACATCAAATTAGGCGTTTTGTTCACTTATATGGTGAACCACCGCGTTCGAGCGTTTTGCATACTTACCCTGTTAGACTGGCAGAAGTAGAACCCACCGCTTTTTACTGTTCTGTTCTGTTATAACTGTATTGCTGTGGAGCAGTTGAAGTCCATATTACCTCAGCTATACTTCATATCAATGAGTTCTGCAGCGAAAAAAAAAAGAAGCAGAAACCTCAAGCACCAACTATAGGCTGCGGCGCTAAAATCCAGAGCATTTCCCGTTGTGACAGCAGTGTGCATAAACCAGTTCTGAGCTTCCGACACCTCTACGGAACTCCAGTTATGCATGATAGTGGCACCATGCCTAAAAATAAAAAAATGTAACTAAAGAGAACATACGTATATGGGTAGACGCTTTACTCCTATACGAATACACCTCTCACAACCGCCACTGGCCCTCAAGGAACGACGCGCTCGGCATTTCACGCACGTTCGTACATAAGTACACGCCCGCAAGGATGCACACCAACACGCACAGAGGGACTCACTCTGGCGTGCAAGCAAGCAAGCACAAGCACGCATGAAACGTAGTACAACAAACTGACACAAAAGACAAACGAACACCGTTGGTTCTGCTAGTAGCCCCCAGTAAACCAGACACGGGAGTAGAAGGGGAAGGTAACGCGAGTGACGTATGCTGCACGCGTTTCACCGCTGCAACGCCGTGGGCTACCTTCCAATCACGATTATGCACCGGCAAAGGGCTCGGAACTGAATTGGATACCGTTGGTGGGGCCGCCTCACGCAATGGAGCCTAGAAGAACTGAAACGTACACGAAAGCAAGGCACATGCTGGCTGCAACGGAGTAGCGTAGGTCTTAAACAGTCCCAGCACGTGGCGCCGCATGCGACGCTGCATGTTCCCTCGTGTACGAACAGCTTCACCCTTTTCTTTTTTTTTTTCCCGCATTCTGGCCGTCTGACTCGCTGGCAACAACGCACATTCTCTTTTGTGTTTGCGGGACATGGTTTCCCTCATGACGCTGGTTTCTTTATTATCTATTTTATGTACTTTGTCCCTTTTTTGATACAGTTAGTGCGGCTCTTTTGAAACTTTCGTATTGTATTGTGCGTCGCGTTGCTTGGTTCTGCGTCTTCATTCGCTCTGCAGCAGCGCAAGAAGCAACTGTGGTCCTCTTGCTTCCCGTCTTGAGCCAGCACCCTGTAACCCTGCCCCGTTTTGCGATATTTTGTTTCTTTTCCCCCATAAATGGCTCGTTTCAGGAGGCGCCGTGAATCCATGCTATTTTTTACCACGCGAAACCATGCGCTGGTTGTATTTCTTAGGACATTTAACACCCTCTTGAACAACAAAAATAGCAACGAATAAAAACTGCTAACTGTACAAGTTTTGAAGAAGTGTGAAGCAGTTGTTTTTGTTTGTTTGTTTCTGAGTAAAAAAAAATTGAAATGGAGGATAACCTGTGGCCCGTTTTTTTTTTTTTTTGCATGGGCTACTCCTTTTCACTTGGTGAATATTTTTTCAAACAAAAAGCTTATTTATGGGTCACAATTCCTAAGCATTCCGATATTTTGTGAGCTAAAGTTTAGCGTAGCTTTGCAAAAGAGAAAAAAAAAACGGAAGCCACGCACGAGGAATTCGAAACCTGCCACGTCATTTCCCGCGTTTCATTTCTCATTGCAAAGGTGCTCTCTCTTGTCAGCTGTGCGAATAGGCGGGGCGTGCCGTGTACGTTAAATACCGTTGAGAACTGTACAGTAGGGGGTTTTAGAATACCGTTTGCAAGCGCTGCGGGCGTTGCGGGCGAAGTGGGCGCCATGTGAGTTTTAGACTAGCGTTTGCCCTGCTGCGAACCACAACGCACGATCGCAGCGACACCGCAGCCTCGAAACCAGCGCTTGCGGGCCACATGCGGGCCGCCATGACCACACGCAATTTCGGATTTTTTGCGTGCGGTCAGCGAACGCGAACGCCGACTCGCGTTACGACGCATGCGCAGGGGCAGCGAACGCACAGCAAGGGCTCGCGGTGCGCTATTCTAAAGCTTCCTTTTTTTTATTGATATGATATATAAGGAGATGTTGGCGCACCATTATGAAAAATTCTAAAACTCCCTAATGTTCCTCTTTGTCCTAATGCGCGAACTTTTTCGTTGCCCGGGTTGCAGTTTGCTCGCCACTTCTTTTAGTGGGGGATCCGCGGCTATTCGAACTTAGTGGCTCTCAAACGATGCGCTTTCTGTTTTATGTCTCCGTGCGTATTATCTGCCTCCTATGCTCTCTACTGGTCCAACAACTGCGCTGTTCTGTTTTGCCATGCATCATAAAGGCACTGTATCGACCATAGATATGACCCATCTGGTAATAATGGTAATATCTGTGTACAGCTACGTACCAAAACTACCACGATCGTGAGAGACGTCGTATTTCGGAAACCATGACGATCTGGGGTTCTTTGACGTGCACTGACATTGCGTAGCACACGAGCTTCTAGCCTTGCGCCTCCGTTTATGTACCAACTCGTGATGTTCGGGTCAGCCGCCGAGCACTGTGGCGACTCTGTTGACTCCACATCATGAATCAAGAGGACGTTTCTCAAACGTCGTACAATCGTACAAAATGAAGATTGAGTGTCCACTTTATTACCGTGCGCTCTCGTTTCTTCCTTTCTGTTCTCGTTTCTTCCTTTCTGTATCGTCATCCTTCATCAAGGCTGCCTCTAGAAAGATGCCTGCCACATGGGCCGAAAACCTGCTGCCCTTCCCTTTCCCTCCTTCCTCCTTTCTAATGATGGCAGTAGCTGGCGATCCTTGCGGAGGTCGCTTGCAAGGCGCGCATGCGCACACATGTGCGCATGCGCTTCCTACATGGCCGAAGAAAAAGAAAGGATGCAGAATTACGTCACGTCGCCACCTTGGCAAGCTAACCCGATTTGAAGCAAGCCATGTCGGCCCAACAGGTGACCTTTTGCGGTGAGATCACGTAAGCAAGAGACTTGCCGAGACATCGGAAAATGGCGCCCGGTATGTTTTAATCGAAACGCGCTCGTTCGGCGCAGACTGGCTGGCCCACGCAGATGGATAAAAAAAAACGGAACACCGCCGAGACTACTAGAACCTACAGCACGCTCTGATCTTTTGATCACGTGTTGGCCCGACACGGTGGACTTGGCCTCACTCGTGTGACGTAATGCTCCCTCTTTTCTTTTTGTTCCTCCGTAAGTCACCCTCATTCCCGGTGCCACAGCAGTCGAACCCCAAGAAAAACAAGTGTGGAGGACTTGGTGCCATTCCTCGGCAGGTGACGAGAACTAAAAGCAGTGCTGCTACAATGAAATAGTGAGCAACCACTATCCGATTGCTGCCCTTTAGATATCCTATTCCTCGCTATCCCATTGCATCTGTCCCATCGCTGTCGATACTCTGTGGCATCGCTCTAGAGGATAGCGAGGCGGTGGTGGTGGCGTCGCTCACAGAAATGTTTCTATAGGATAGCAAGGAGGCATTAGGGAGTTTTAGTGCTGGGTACGCAGGCGGCTTGCGTACGCAGGACGATGGGGCGGCGGTATTGCGCATGCGCGAAGCCCCAAACAGATGCGTCGCAAGATCGCTGGGGCGATGCGTCTGTGCGCCCATAAAAACAACGCTGCCACAACTGGCCACCTAGCGGAGATAAGCTGCCCCGGCGCACATGCTGGCGCATCATGTTACCTTCACGGCGAGCAAATCAACCACTTTGACATTTAAGTTTAAGCGCAAATATTGTAGTGGCTAGCCACTATACAAATAGCATGACACAAAGGCGCGAAATCTCGGACAGTATGGATCGGCCGCCTTGTAAGGTCAACCTTCGCAAGAACACACAGTATCCGCACTGCGGATACTCTAGCCGTCGAGTTAAAATAAGCCAAAGTGCGAGCACTTATAGCGATTACATGATTTCAGCCAGATTACCAAAGCTAGAATGGCCTGGAACATAGAAACTAAATATATGCCAGCCCCGACCAGCTGAATAGGTGGCGCCATCTAGCGCAGCTATATTGAAACAGACAACCACAACATTGTTATTGCAGAAACGTTGCGCATTGTACATCTGATGCAAAAACTGCGCAGCGACAATATTACAAATGAGTAACGTTTTTATTTGTTTTCATCTCAAAAACATCACGCGTAAGCTAACAAGTTCATGACTGTGGTTGCACGAAGTGTCACAAGATGTCGACACTTTCATTGTAGTAACCTTGTATTTTTCACTTTTTTTCGTATACCAGGATACTGTACACGATAAAAAAGTGTCCTGATCACTATGTATGTTTAATTTTACATTTTCAATCATAAAAATAATTAAATAATACTTACGCGACAAGACGCTATGGCGCTGCGAGCACGTGTGACCTTCGTGCGGCTTGCGTTTGCGTGCGTGCCACCGTGGCGACAACTAAAAGGCATTCCGGTTGGGTATGGGTTGGGCACGCAATGCCGCGCGCTCCCAAGCCCGCATCGCCCCAAGAGAATGCGTACCCAGCACTAAAACTCCCTATTGGCTTGTAGAAAAAGTGTTTGATTAACTCTTGAGGAGGTGCGGGCTTCACTCGCAGGAACATTTACACACGTCACTATCACTGGAGACACGCTGCGCTGGAATGCATAATGACGTTCCTGCTTTTGACATAACATTGCGATATAATTGTGTGCATGACGCGAACAATTGATGTTTTTTTTAATGCGAAGCATTTTTTAGCGAACTTTGGTGACTTTAAGCGTATCTATCTATCTATCTATCTATCTATCTATCTATCTATCTATCTATCTATCTATCTATCTATCTATCTATCTATCTATCTATCTATCTATCTATCTATCTATCTATCTAGCCGCTTACGTTTGGTGCTGTCGTGGTCACACCCTTAGTTTAGCGGGAACCAAAATTAGCATGGGAGGGTAATATGGTTTAACGAAAATGCTGCGCTGGCCCGGATATGCGTATTGTCACAATCCCGTCACGTAAGTCGTCAAACTCTTCACGCCAGACAGTGGCACATAGCCACGGGCGGGTATGTACCGATGAAATGCGGGTATGTGCCACATGTTATTGACACTTCGTATATACCCAGGAACGACGAGAACACACATGGGCAATTTTCACGCGTGAGCGTTAAGTAATACCTAACATCGGTAGCGTCGACACACCTAATTCGAAAAATAAATGTCAGGGGGCCAGCTGGAATCAAACCCAAGCATTCTGCGCGGCAAGGAATTGTACCACAGAGCTATGCCAGATCTCGGAACTACTTTTCAAATTGACGCTAATCTTCTTGAAACGTCAATAGTGATTGCAGCGCTGCATACCCAATTTTATAAACTTTACATATGTACTCCTTTGATACAGCCGTCACGTCAAGTTAACGTCAATTGTGGTTAGTTGCCATACGCTGAAGTTCATTTATGTCGCAGTGTGTCCAGGGTCAGCATCCTCGCGAGCATCAGCGCTTCATATCAGCTTCTGGTGTTGCTAATGCGCATGTTCTGATTGGCATCGTTGCGCAAGTTCAAACAAGTGGTTATATAAACTTCTGCAACTCTCAGACATACGTCCGTACGTGAAATATTTGTTCATATATTTAGCGTCACTTCGTGACGTGTCCCTCAATGAAGAATCGCAACACAGTCACCTTCACTCCGCATGCTTCGCGTAACGTCGATTCCCAGGTACGTAGAATCTGCCGAATTTTTCCTGGATTTATCGAAGTAACTAGCCGAAAGTGTCAAATGTCCGCTCACGTGTGCGCAAAAGGAGCCTTTCCCCGGTCACCACACTATCCCAGAACAACTAGGCTCGCAGCCATCGTACCATTGCGATCGTATTTTATTTCTTTGTTCGTTCGTTCACTTGCTTGCATGTTTGTTTGTTTGTTTGTTTGTTTGTATGTTTGTTCGCCCCGCCGCGGTGATCTAGTGGCTAAGGTACTCGGCTGCTGACCCGCAGGGCGTGGGTTCAGATCCTGGCTGTGGCGGCTGCATTTCCGATGGAGGCGGAAACGTTGTAGGCCCGTGTGCTCCGAGTTGGGTATCGTTAAAGAACCCCAGGTGGTCTAAATTTCCGGAGCCCTCCACTACGGCGTCTCTCATAATCATATAGGGGTTTTGGGACGTTAAACCCCACATATCAATCAATGTTTGTTTGTTTGTTTGTTTCTTTGTTTGTTTGTTTGTTTGTTTGTTTGGAGCACAGGTGTACCCACTACAGAGCATACTTTACCTGCTTGATTTTAACGTTATTTATCATGAAAATCATGTGACATAAACTGGCAAAGCTTTATAGCCGCTAGTTTGCTTATTAGCTTTCGTCGTGCACACGCGCGGGCATCAAACTTCTCCGCGCGGGGGAAGATGTTTCTTTTATCTCTGCGTGATTAAAGCGATGGACTAATGCACCTACCTCAAGCTCTTTTATCACTCCTCCGAACCTTACCGACGTCTGTGGCGTTTACTCTAATTTATAGTGCCCTGCCCCGTCGCTCGGATATATTACGTGGTCCAGCTTTTTACATAACCAACCAGACACGACTCTTAGAGACTCATTTACTTCTCCAATAAAACTGTTAATCTGTTTCCTTCAGAAGGCCTGAAAAGGTCACGTCAATACTTGGTTTAAACTTCTGAGTGATTTCGTCTACACTCGAAGGCACTGTACGGTTATTACTTACTAATACGCCACCAAAAAAAAAAACAAAAGCAGTGCGAGAAAACAGGGAGGGGAAAGAGGAGGGACACTGAAGAAAAGCCATACGCTTGATTGCACCCGAGACGCGCTTTGACTAGGCCGTTCCGATACACTTCCCCGGTCCTTATTGCGACCCACGGGCTCCTATCGTGATTCAATGTCACCGCAGGAATGTCCGAGTGGCGGAGCGAAGCACCATTCGGCACTCGACACGCTGGGCGAGCCAGCAACCGGCGAATTAAAAGTCATCCGTCTTCGCGTCGTACAATTCGCTCGCGCCGAGGCTAAAATCACCCGATCTTTTCAGTCGTCCTCCTTGCCGACTACTCTGCGCTGCAGCAACTCTACGCTGTGTAGGAGTTGGCAGAGAAACTCTGTGGATGTAATGAATCACCGTAACTGTCGAACTATACAGCAGGGCTTGTCGACGCAGGCCGGGTCTCCTTTTTTCAGCGGGACAGCGCTTCGCACGCTCGGCTTTTTTCCCGCCAGGCCACCACTCTAGCTCTCGTCTATCAGCTTGTGTTTTCGGAGTGCAGACACACCATATACTCCACGTAGAAGTGGGCAAGCTTGAGTTGTTAGATAGCGCTATTCGATGTACGTAAGCTAGCGTTATAGTTCATCTTGTATAGTTACTGATGTGTTAATTTCAGTGAGTGAGTTAGTTAGTGAGTGAGTGAGTGAGTTAGTGAGTGAGTGAGTGAGTGAGTGATTAGGAGGAGGGGAGTGGAACGACTCTAACTGTCCCCTGACTACTGTTGTTAAGGTAAAGCGGCAAACGACGAAGTCAAACAGAAGGGGCTCTCGTCCGTGTCTCTTCAGCTCTACTTCATCATCGTCGACTTCGGGCTGCACCTAAACCTGTCATCTTACCAACTAACCCATCTTTCAATACCCTGTCTGCACCATTGGCTGCCAAGTTTCAACGCGAAATATGTAAAGGCCATTTCGAGATGTCGTCATGTCCGCTTCCTTCTGCTGCTCTGTCTGCAAGGTAACTTTCTAAGGCTAGCAGCAATGTGCAAGAACACGGCTCAAGACAAACATTGCAGTTGCGGCGCGAACTACGCAGCACCCTTCTAGGCTTCAGAGGCATCGAAGCAAACAAAAAAAGTTTGCTTATAGAAGACAGCGGGCATAATATAGGACGGCCGCGTATAGTGCAGGAGAAGGTATTCATTGAGAAAACCAGCGATGTTGACGGAAAGAAAAACGTTTCCTTTGTTGTCCAGAAGACGATCAATCAGAGTAGTCCGGAGCGAACGAACCCTATTGTGATCGATGACAATCGCCGAGCACTTTGTTTTGGGCGAGCTTCTATTGCAAGAGTGACGAATAGGAAAAGAAGTGATAAGTGTCGATGTCTAGACAATCCCTCTATGGCTCACGATTAAATATTAGTTTGAGGTCTTGCGAATACGCAGACAATGAAACTGGGCAGGACAACACTTACCTTCATTGTCTGCGTATTCAGTGTTCTTCAAATTAAATATTATAACGAACGTCAATCTACCATCATAACTGGCGATTTTGTTGGTTTTATGAGTGTCCGAATAAGCAAGACTCCTTTCCCTTCGGGCTACTTGAATTGATTGCTTGATTATGACCAGTATACAACATAGTTTTTGTGCGTGATGCAAGTATGTGAAGCGGCGATATTCTCACCGCTATGCTTACTCTCTTTGTACGTCATTCATGAATACTTGTCTCATTGATTTGAGTCAGTAATTCTAGCTTCTCATAGCCCTAGAATTGAATTTCCTGTTCGCCGCGGTGGATCAGTGGCTACGATGCTCTGCTGCTCACCCTGAGGTCGCGGGTTTAAACCCAGCCGCGATGATCACATTCCAGTGGAAGCGAAATGGTTGAGTCCCTTGTACTGTGCGATGTCAGGGAACGTTAAAGAACGCCAGGTGGTCAAAACTTCCAGACCACCCACTACAACGTCTCTCATAGTCATATTGTGGTTTTGGGACGTAAGACCCCAGATATTATCAATATTCCAGACGCACGCGCACCGCACCTCACTTACACGCATCCGTGCACGTGTGCCTCGGCGCAATTGCGAGCCGACTCACCAAACAGCTTCAGCAAAAATATTTCGCAAAGTTTACGCCTGAACAGAGTTATCTGGCATCAGGAGTTCCGCTGCTTCGTTCGTGATGTTTTTTTTTTCCTTGAAGAAGTTGTTGTTGGTACAAGTCCGGAAGGTACGCGTCGTCGCGAAGATAACGCAATGCTTCCGCCGCGTAACACCTACATGCATTCCTTCACGTGCCGCTTCATTTTATTTCGCCACTTTGCACACTCGGATTAGGCACGAAGCTATACGCGTTCCCTGCGAAAGTTGACGTGGCTTAAGAATTTAGTCAATGCGCCCGATAAAAGTAAAATATTGAAATATCAGCAACGTTAGGGTAACTATTCCTCCTCTGAATTCGTAAAGAGAGACAGTGCGCGGTAAACGACATCGAATGGTCGAAATTTGCGGAACCGTCCACTACGGCATGCCGCTTTGAAGTATTGTGGTTTTGGCTCGTAATACATCGGAACTCATTAGAAATCAAAAGAATTGCAGAGAGGTTACAGTTGACTTGACTTTTTTCTACGGAAGAATAGGGTAAAGAAAGGGAAGCCGAGAATAAAGGAAGTAAAATAAACACGTCTCTCGCATGCTTTATAAGTATAGTCTTTTTTAAACACGTACACGTAAATATCAAGCATACAGGAATATGAAAAATGAGGCGAGGAATGGCGAAGGAACAAACGAGAAAAGACGCTGAACTACCAATCCGTTCGTGTTCGTTCCCCGTTTGTCTTGTCGCATACTTAGCGCCACTTCACCTATACACCAGATAAAGCAACTTGCCCAAAATCGATGAACTTTCACTCAGTCTGTACCGCAACAATCCAGAAGCAAATTACCGCTTGCAGAGTAGTTCAATCTGACGACCTCCGTAATGTATGCACGTGTGGAGAACCATGCATGCAGTAACACTTGAATGCAGGATTTGGTGCAAATTTCACAGACCTGTTGAGTATGACACCTTAAATAAAACTAAGTAGTGCATTGTTTAACATAAAATCAACATTGCCTTGCAAAGATAACGAGAAAAAAATTATGTTTTTTTATTTTCACTTCTTGAACCATAGCTAACCTCAATCAAGTTACTTCGGCCGGTATAATACAAAGCAGTCCATTTAGCTCGCACCTGTTACTCGCCCATTACGAAACCGCTCACAACAGACCGATCATGTTGGTCACGTAAGCGGGACGCCATTCAAACGGCTCCGAGGAAGTCCGAACAAAAAATAAAATTCAAACGTAATAGAACCACTTCAATACTAGCAACGTCAGGTACCCAAATCATGCATCAAAGAGTGAGAAAGAATTAACGCTGCAAATGAAATGTGAGACTGTTAAGACCCGTTTTTGTTTATTTAAGTTGCTTTGTGTTTGGCTGCAGCGTATATCATGTTTTGAACCGCCTCAAATAGTGTGCTCTGCAAGCACACTCCATTTCGTTATCACCGACGGCGTCACCAACGTCCGCGTTTTGTGCTCCGCGTAATTTGAGCCGGAGTCCCGATGAAACAATTACCGAACTCTTCGGCTCATTTACTTTACAATATTGGAACTCCCACGCGCCTTCGTAGTGAGACTTGAACTTCCATGAGCGCAATTACTCCGACACCGAGTCACGCCGTTGATTACGTGCAACAAAGCCGGGCCTTAATTGGAACAATGACGCCATGATTAGCTATCTTTTCTCTTTATTTTGTTCCAGTCAGCTCCATAGCCATCTGTTGCTTTCGCCCAGGAATTGGGTAAATGATGTATTTGCAAATAAATCATTATATTTTGCCGATTCGGTTTATTATTGTTATCATTACTAGTTTAATTAAGCTAGTCGTTCATTCATTTACAGATGTGTAATCGCGAACACCTCTGTTGAATAAGTCTATGGGCATTGAACGTACCAAAAGTTCAATTTTCTGTGAAAACTCTAGGCAAAGCAATTCTGTCGGTGTAGGAAGGAAGGAAGCCGACAAAAGCAGAAAGCAGGGAGGTTAACCAGGAAGACGTCCGGTTGGCTACGTACACACTGGCGGTTTAGGGAAGGAAACAAGAAAGATGAGAAAGAGGAGGGAGAATAAAGTGGGAGAGACAGTAAATTCATCGCAGCATGCATAACTCCACCGCAAACATTCTGGGACACAATTGCACTTGATTGAGTCAGGACACGTGTTGTGTAGCTGAAGTGTCGTGTTTCACGAAAAACACGAAAAAACGCTATATTTTCTAAACGAGGACGCGGCACTCAGACGCGGCACTCAAACTGAAGTATTTTGTTATCAGATTTGTAATGTATGATGTTGTTGTCTATTAGGTTCATTAATAACGGCATTTTTGCTACATGCCGCAAGTACGCCAAAGCTTCTTTTTTTTTCTGTACGGCGCCCTCTTCTTCAATAGAAGTAAGAAGTCAGTACATAGGCGTACGTCATTGCGGTAACAGTGCTTCCTCCAAACAAGCATGCGAATATGCAAAGTATGCGAAACGAAAAATATAAAATAATTAAGGCAGCTTCGTAGTAGTGCTGCTAAGCCTGAAAGAGGTGTGGGGCTCGGTGGTTTGTCTTGTTACTCTTTATTTTAATCTTTGCTCTCTCTCTCTCTCTCTCTCTCTCTCTCTCTCTCTATATATATATATATATATATATATATATATATATATATATATATGAGAAAGAAGTGTAAGTGGGCTCGTTTTTCCGTGTTTTGACACAATAATAATGAGATCTCATAGACAATAATGCCAAGGAATGTATAGGGTAAGTTATTAGAACCATTGTATTGTAAGTAAGAAGAAAGAAAAGTGGGGGAAAAAATAACTTGCCGTGAGCAGGAATCGAACCTACGACCTTCGAATAACGCGTTCGATGCTACATATATAAATATCTATTATCTTTTTCTATCTCTCCTTCTCGCTTCCTCTTTATTTCTGTCTCTTTTTCTTTTCTCTCTCCTGCCCATCGTTTAATGCATCGCACATCGGACAAACCGGCACCCATGTTGTGGCAGCAAAGCGGGAAGGTGAAGCAGAAGACGAAGATGAATAAGAGAGCGCGTGCCGGTTTTCCCTTCGCTC
The DNA here is from genome assembly GCA_013436015.1 of Rhipicephalus annulatus. Classification (NCBI taxonomy): domain Eukaryota; kingdom Metazoa; phylum Arthropoda; class Arachnida; order Ixodida; family Ixodidae; genus Rhipicephalus; species Rhipicephalus annulatus. The sequence goes on along the minus strand of WOVY01000537.1, from coordinate 1,343,115 downwards.
TGCACGTCCGTCCAGAGTGAAGAGAAAAACCGGGCGCGCCATGCCACATCTGTGCAAGCGAACACAGACGTGACATAGCGTTTAAGAGAGAGAGAGAGATAAAGATGCAAATAAAGGCAGGGAGGTTAACCAGATGCACATCCAGTTTGCTACCCTGCACTGGGGAAGGGATAAAGGGGAGAAAAGAGGTTGCAGAAAGATGAGAAGGTACACACAATCACGAGCACACTCGGGGAGCACACACAGTCTACAGGCGGTCACTCAGGTTTGTTGACTTGAGGTAAAGTAGCAGTGCTTTAGTTGCTTTCTGCGCAACTGAAGCAGATGCCCAAGGTCCTAGTATCTTCTGCACACAAAATGGTCCGGGGTCAAGTCGATTCAAAACCATCCGGAGCTGGCATCGCTGTGTGTCGTAGCAAGCGCAGCGTTTAACTTTCATATATAAGGTACAGTGTGGCCCATGCCACTTGTGGGTATGGTCCAAGGTATTTTAAGCGACAAAACTAACCGGAACTAATCGTCGGTTTAAACGGCTCCGCAGTTAACACAACAGCAAGCCGTTATAAACACTGACCTGCGTGGGCTATTTTTAAAGAAATCGTGGCGGCAGTTCTACGAATACAACCTTCGTATTTCGCAGTGTTATTTGAATTGCAATTAAACCTCCGCAAAAGTCGGCGCTCAGCATATTCCACCGACTCCACTCGTATCTTGCTCGATGCGAGAACTCTAAAGTCTGTGGGCATATTGGTGCACATACCGTGCGTAGCAATCGAAATGGATAATTTTGAGACGCTCACCTGTGATGCGAGGCGTTTTTCGTTCGTGGGCCTCCTGTGTATACAGTAAAGCGATGGCATGGCGGCTCATTTGCATATAAACAAAAGCAGGGCTTCCAATGTCGACGCCTTTCCGACGCTTCGCTTAGTTCCGCGATGTTTCGTCGCATCGGCCTTCGTACGCTATGTTGAATATGAAACGGGTTTCGCATACATTTCGCATAGGTCATCACATCTTCTTCAAAGAAACATTCGCAAAAAGGTGTTTTTTTTTCTCAACTGCGTAATAAAACTGCTGCCTGTTTCTTAAACCACAATTCAAGGATAAAGCGGAGGGAATGCTGGGTGCGGTGCTTAACTGTTCGGCCATAAATTTTTGTTCCAGTTCGAGCTCGCTTGTTTTTCGGCTGCGTTGAAATACATATACCAACCGCGCTTGTTTCAATTTTTCAATGGCTCGCGATTTATCTCTCGTCCCGTGTTTTTACCACAGAGCCTACACAAGCGTTCGCGAAAATTTACTGCAGGCCAACTAGCCAGCACGATCGTGTTCGTATTTTTTTCTCGTAAAGCAGAAAAATAAGAAAACAGGTCCCGCGGACGCCACCTCCCACGCACCGCGTAAATTAAACCGTTTATTTGCATTTCCATAGCGCAACAGCTAATTTATTTCTTTTCATCACTGCCGCGAAAGATTAAAAAAAAGAATAGGCGACGGTGATTGAAATCTCACAAAAACAGCTTTAGCAACATCCTGCTATGTTCCGCTTTCTTGATATTTTGTTAAGGCTACATGTCCTTTTTTTTTTTCGTGGACGGGACAAGGTTTCTGGAAGCCAGAATAAACTGTTCAACAAGAGACGTTCGAAGAATGTCATTCGGAAAGCCCACACACCGATACGCGTTAAAAGCTTTTTGCACATACGCACTTCTTGGCTTACTTTTGTGTTCTTTTACCCAGAAGCTGAATTAAGGTAAGCGTGTCTCGGTGGAAACCGGCTCAAAAACATCCGCGAAGAGGATTTGTTGTTCGGTCCATTCCTCGGGCGCCATGTCTTGTTCCCGGATAGGGGGGCTGCGAGCGGCACCAACGGTCTGTGATTAACCTTCTCGGCGTTTATCGTTAGCGAAAATCTTCGATGAAGTCTCGCCTATGGTAACGTCTACGGTCGACCGAGGTTTATTTTATTATTTATTTATTTCAGAAGTACTGCCAGCCTCACACATGAGGCCTTAGGCAGGGGTGGGTGATACAAAAAAGGAAACATATGAAGATACAACAGTAAAGGAAACACGTCACGTAGAGCTACATCATCAAGAACTAGTGCATCAAAGTAAACGCTAGTACTTACACACTTGTAGTGGTTTACGCGTACACGTACAAAAAAAAACTATGATGACAAACATCTGTACACTCAGAACTAAGAAACAAACATCATATAACAGTTCAAAAATCGGCAACATTTCAAAAATACAACGCATTGATATGAGAAAAGTGATAGAAAGTGGAACATAAATGGAAGCCTGTTCAGGATGCGCGGTGGAATAATAGAGGGCGAAGCGCAAAGAAAGATCAAAGTAAAGTGGGTTGCTGGTGTTTTAAGTTTTTCCACGAACGACTGAACGGTCTCGCAGTTCACCACATCGGCAGAAAGAGCATTCCATTGAGTGACAGTGCGTGGAAAAAATGAGTTCTTAAAGGCTTTCGTTTGACAGGAATATTCCTTCAGTTTTTTTGGATGCTCGGAACGAGTTGATCGGCGGTGAACCGTTTTTATGTACGCGTGCTTGTCTATGCGTAGCTTGTCGTGGTAAAGCAGAAACATGTACTTTAATCGATCGTGTTGCCGTCTTGCCTGCAATGTATCTAAGTCAGCTTTTTTTAACAGTTCACTGGGTGACGTAAGAGCACTGTAACGATTATATACAAATCGGATTGCTTTTCTTTGAATCATTTCAAGTGTTTTAATGTTTACTTGGCTATGAGGGTCCCAAACCACAGATGAGTACTCGAGGATTGGACGGATAAAAGTTTTATACGCAATTAATTTTAACTTTGGAGTAGATTTGCGCAAAGAACGTCTTAGAAATGCTAGTTTCTGTAAAGCTTTCTTTTCAATGTAGGCAACATGCTCATTCCACTTAAAATCTGCACTTAATACAACCCCCAAATATTTATAGGTTTTAACAAATGATAGTTTTTGACCATTGATGGAATACGAGTGTTTCAAAGGAAGCCGCTTGCGCGTAACGGTCATAGCAACCGTTTTCTTTTCATTAATCTTCATTTGCCACACTGCACACCAAGAAGATATTTTTGTTAACGCTGCGTTTAAAAGAACCTGGTCGTCTGCACTACGTATTTCCTGATAAAGAATGCAATCATCTGCAAATAACTTGATAGAAACCGGGATGTCATTGGCGATGTCGTCTATAAATACTAAAAAAAGAAGTGGCCCAAGCACAGAGCCCTGAGGGATTCCCGATTTCACCGGTCGTGAATCAGACTGGACGTTATCTATAGAAACTATTTGATTTCGACAAGAAAGGTAGGCCTCAATCCATGAAATTAATGTGCTGTTTTTTAGTATAGGTTTAAGTTTCGCGAGAAGTTTTGGATGCGACACGCGATCAAATGCTTTTTCGAAGTCTAGGAAAACCATGTCAATCTGGCCTTGCCTATCTAGAATAGCTGCAATGTCATGAACGGTTTCCAACAGTTGTGTGACGGTGGAGAATCCTTTTCGAAAGCCGTGTTGTCGGTCATTGATTAAATTATTTTCCTCGAGAAAAACTGAGAGATGCTTAAATATAATATGTTCTAATACCTTCGCACATGAGCAAAGCAGAGAAATTGGTCTATAGGCGGAGACGAGAGAAGTGTTAGGTGATTTGGGTATAGGGATAATTTTTCCGAATTTCCAGTCATCTGGAAGCGCGCGCTGTGACATTGACTTCTGAAAAATGATGCACAAAAACTTCGAGCACCATTCAGCATACCTCACAAGGAACGCGTTAGGTATGCTATCAATACCAGGCGTCTTTTTGGGATCTATGTTAAGAAGCAGAGACAAGATTCCTTCCTCAGATATTGCAAGGTCACTTATTGGTGGGATATCATGAAGCGTTTTTGGACATGGCCTTCTCCCATCGTCATCAGTAAACACTGAACAAAAAAACGTGTTAAATGATTCTGCAATAGTTTCTTTATTAGTTACGATAGTCCCATTTACACATATATTATGAAAACGCTTTTTCTTTGGGGCAAAATGCTGCCAGAATTTCGCTGGGGATGACAGCAAGAAGTTTTCTAAAGTGACGTTATAGTACTGATCTTTTGCTTCCTTGATACTGTCTTTCAATTCTTTACGCACTTTACTGAGTTTAAGCATGGTCGATGGAGTGGGGTTCTGACGATGCTGTTTTCTTATCCTGTTTGCCTTTCGCCCCAAACGAACAACTGGCATAGTAATCCATGGGCTAACATTTTTTATTATTTTCACTCTTTCTGGCACAAAGTCATGAACGCACTGCAACACAAGGTTTTTGAAGAAACACCAAAGGTTGTTAACAGTACAAGTACTACACTCAGAAAGTAATGTGAATCGAGAAAATTGTAAGTCTAATGTGTCTAGTATTTCTACGTCTTTTGCGCGCGAGAAGACAGACACCACGCGTTCTTCCCTCTTGCCTTTTGAAACGTCATTAAGATTAATGCACATGTAAACCAATTTGTGATCGGATATTCCATCAAGCACATTGGTGTCTGCCACACGACGCAGCATGCTGTTGCTAACGAAAAAAAGATCCAGAGTTGTAGCAGTAGCATTCTGTACGCGGGTTGGTTGCTTAACTAGTTGAGTTAAATCATGAAAAAGGACTATATCGACTAAACGTTTCGCTGTATTTGAAGATGGTACAGGAAAATCAGTATCCCATATAACTGAGGGAACGTTGAAATCACCGCCAACTATTATATTACTAGAGCAACTGTGGACCATGCAAAGAAATTCATTAAGCTTATCAAAGAATGCTTCGTCTGTACCTGGGGGGCGGTAAAAAGCGCCGACTATGAACTTAAGATCGCCTGTATCTACTTTCACAATTACGCATTCAAGATCTGGTATATCGGCTAATCTTTCAACTTGTAAGGTTTCCTTAAATATGATTGCAACTCCGCCGCCTCGACTACTCCTATCTTTGCGATAGATGCGGTAACCCTGGGGCGTGATCTCGTCGTCACTAACGTCGGTGCGAAGCCAGGTTTCAGTAATTATCAAAAGATGAGGGTGATACGTTAACACAACACTGTCTAAATCATCGCTTTTTGCTAGAATACTACGGGCGTTAATATTTAGGCATCGGAAAAGTCCCCCGTTCTTGTCATTTCATTTGTTGCGAGTTGCTCTGGTAAGCGGTCTGCTCGCAGAGACCATTCCACGCTGGACTTCATCTAATGTTAGCAATCGATTGTCAATCTTAATTTTGTCATGTACAAGTTTAACCTTTGTGCCTGATTTCCTAATATCTGAAGTGCTGTTCCATAGAAGCTTCCTGACGTGCCGAGTGCTTGCAGAGAAATCCTCCGAGACTGAGATTCCCTTCCCTTTTAATTTGAAGCAACTTTTGAGAACGTTAACTTTTTCCCTGTGGTCGAAAAACTTCACGATCACTGGCCGATTTTTACCATGCTGCCTTCGCCCTAGCCTATGAATTCGCTCGACTGAGTTTACGTTCACGTCTAAAGAATGCCTGAACACATCGCAGACTACACTATCCATGAGGTCGTCAGAGGCGTCATCTTTCTTTTCCGGTATGCCGAACACAACAAGGTTGTTACGCCTGCTTCTGTCCTCCAAATCAACGAGCTTACGTTCCAAGTGTTGAACCGTATTTTCCAGGCTGCGAAGTTTATCGCTGAATCCTTTGATTATCTCAGAAGTTTCTTCCACAGTTTTTAATTTCAGCTCAATATCATCAAGCCTTTTTTGAATGTTGTTCTGACCTTCAATCAACTGTGACAACAATTCCGCAGTGGAGGGTCCTGGATTGGATTCAATGTCCCCGCATAGCATCAGTAGGGACAAAAACACTTGCTTAATGTTACAACACAAGGTGTACAAGCTACGTGGGCATTATCGCTCCCAGTACATTACGAGCTGCTTGCATTCGATGCACGCTCAACCGCGCGGTGTTTATCGATTCTTTTACATTCTGTCAAGAACGCGAATAGCAAAAAAAGGAAAAAGAAAGTACTTGCAAGTTGTTCGCGATGGAGGTGAACACTCGCCCGTGTATATGTATGCTTAAACTCTAACTCCCGCACACATCTATTTATTACATTTTATTACCTTGTTTTGTACCCGTCCGGTGAGCTTATCGAGATTGCCAAGAAGCTGACTAACCTTTACCTGCAGCTTATGCAGCGCACGGGCAGTATCGTGTTTGATATTGACAAGCACTGCGTGTTAACTTGCTTTAAACTCGGCGTTAGTGGGTACACCTACTAACGGTGAGTGGAAGTCATGTGAACACACTTCGCTTGTCTTTATCAAACACGATACTCGTTCTGGGTAGGAGGAAGTAGAAGATCTCGAGATATACCTTTTATATTCAAAAGACATGCGTGGTTCATAATTTGATTTGTTGATTCATCATTGACTGGTGTGGAAATACTAAGTGTATTAGGATACAGGGTAGAGAAATACAGCACTTTAAATCAGCATCTAAACAGTTTCCCGCCCTGCACTGCAGATAAGGGTTAATAACGACAAAAGTGGAGACGTTATTACTAGCGATGGTTTCATGAAGCTTTTAAATAATTATATCAAGTTTAACGCCGAATCAAAAAGCTCGGCTTTCTATGAAAACGACATCTTGAAACTCACTATAGGGAATGCGTATTTACTAGGTCATAACCATAGATTTGCGCATAGAAGGTCAAGAGGGGGATAGGAGGGGCTTTCCTAGTCTTCTAGGGGGTTCGTCAAGTTGGCCTTGTTGACCCGATCGGAAGTAATACCGTTTAAATAAATTAGAAAAATACCAACAGCGCATTTTTACATACCAGAACGTCTGAAGTTATGAATTTATGTGCCGTAACACAAGGTGGTTTTCGACAGAGTTTACATGGCATAATAATGTAAATGCTGGTCATCGTTGCACGCTTTAAACGTTTGATATCATAAACATGATGCAATCTGTAAATAAAAAGCACGGGAACAAAATGACTTCCATTGGGGTCGGGCAGGATAACTAACTGGCGTCCTATATGAATGGCTGGATGATGAAACATCATTAATACCGATGACGCGATATAGCACGTTATGACCGGTGAGCATTACTTCCCCCCCCCCCCGTATTGTAAATCTTACGAAAATATAAGCACAAGCTACAAGAAGGACTACGTCGACGTGAAGCTGGCACGACACATGTAATGAAAAAATCGCGCAGTCACATGCCACTAGGTCGGAAAAGAAATGCAATACCGCCTTTAATGCCGTGTGGGATTTGATGATAATCCTGACTCTTTCATTCAAAGGAAACCGTTGCACCTGCAAACCTCTACAAGCTGCGGTTTTTAGGCTTCTTCAGGAGCTGAATGGATTAGATTAGGGGCCCGATCACAACATATAACACCGAAACCCTCACAGTATTCGGTTTTAAAGATATTAATGGGTTCAGTTTATAGGAAAGATGCAATAAACTTGCGCTTTCATATGGCTAGCCACGGTCCAAAAAATGGCCGTAGATTGTGTCATGCACTCTCTTTTCTGTACATCAGCTGCATAATGAGCAGCATGATACGAATCGATTTCACCTTTTCCACTTTCTATAGCTCTTCCTATATGGGGATGTTACGGCCTATCAATATCCCCATCTTCTTATCATCATGGGACGACTTCGTGGTAACTTGACCATCAAGAAGGTGTGCCAAGGGTAGGATAAACAAGTGTAGCCAATGCACGCATTTTCGCGCCTCTCCGTATATCGTGCACGGTGAATGAGGCTGACATTATAACAGTTGCACTGGCGAATTCGTTTTGTAATCGTAATTTCTCGTACTCTGCTCCACCTTCCTATAAAGGATCATTCGCAACAACGATGCACAGAACTACACGGTCATTACGGGGCATCTCTCTGTCTCTCTCTTTTTCTCCTACATTCTCACACACATGCGCAAATGTTGTTATGGCAGAATACCACGTTTGTAACTCACAAATACTAAAGTAGTCTCGTAAAGCAAACGTCATCGTTTGGATATACTGCGGCTGTCAATTGAGAATTGCAGCATCACGTTAGGTGACGTAACTAAGTTACGTAACCCACAGTGTAAACCAAGAAATTAGATTATAATGATAGCAATACAATTACGGACCATCTTGATCAATTTGTGGGGTCCCAAAACCACCATATGATTATGAGAGACGCCGTAGTGGAGGGCACTGAAAATTTTGACCACCTGGGGTTTTTTAACGTGCACCCGAATCTGAGCACACGGGCCTACAGCATTTCTGCCTCCATCGAAAATGCAGCCGCTGCAGCCGAGATTTAATCCCGTGACCTGCGGGTCAGCAGCCGAGAACCTTAGCCACTAGACCACCGTGGCGGGGTAATTACAGACCATCTCTCCGAAGGGAACCATGATGGGATGCGAACCAGCAGTGCTGCGCACGCCGTTGACCCGGCTCAAACGGGCGTCGATGCGGGTGCTGTAAGAACGATTTGAAGCGAAACTCGGTGTAACCTTTACTCGAGTAAACGTTTCTTTGCAACGAAACGCAAACACACGGGAGGCGGGTTGGGTTTCATGTGTCATCGCAGGTAAACGTACCGAAAGACTGTTTCCACTCGACGTGCGGTTGAGCGTTGCGGGTGGTGGAGAGGGTGAAGTGAGGGACCAAATAGCACCACCATTTGTATAACCAAATAGCACCACCATTTCAGTCTTGCTTCCGCAACAAGGAACACACATTCGGCGCCTTAGCAACGACCGTGGTCGGTCTCATTCAAAGAATGGGTCGTTTGAAAGTGAACAGGCTGCGTCTGCATCTGTGCCAGCGGGGATTGACCGCTACTCTGAAATGCATGAGACGTGAAGTGCGAAGCGGGGGTAAATTTGAGCTCGCGAAGATTGCTACGGCAGCCGTGCGAATACACTCGGCAGATTGCGGGTGCAAAAGTCGTTCCGCAGCGGCGGCGTACCGCACCACCGTCGAAAGAGAGTTTCGAAGAATGTAGCCATGGCCTTGAGAAAAAAAATACATTGCAGAATATAAATGCACCTCACAAGTCGTCCAGGCAGCATTTCGAAGTAATGCTTCTTGATCAAAGAACACATTGCAATGAACGCGGCGAAGAACAAGAGTGAGATAAAGGGAAAGATGAAAAGCAAGGTCGAGAGGTTAACACGATATTGGCATCCGGTTTTCACACCGAACTAGGTTGGAGGAAATAGGGGTCAGAAAGAGGGTGAAATGATAAAGAAAGAGAGAGAGAGAGAGATGTAAAAAAAAGATGGGTGCCTAATGCTGGAATGGCACAGCGTCACAGAAGAAGGCCCTGCACACGTTACTGTGCTTCGTGCGATCGACTGGCCTTTCTGAACTACGACCGTAATAACAACGCCCTTTCCATGTGCTTTGTTATTTTTTTGTTTTTACGTTGTGTGTACATGCAAAAAACAAAATTAACGTGTAGAGCTACAGGAAGGAATTGCTTGTAAGCTAGGTGTTAAATGAATAGGTAAACAAGGGGGCCTAAAGGGGGCACCAAGAAAAGGAGCGTAATGATTCTTACTCTTGCACACAATGTGTTACCTGTACGCCTAATTGAAATATATGGCTGTTTGTAACGCAACAACAATAAGCAGCAAAATATAGAAGGACGTTAGAGAGAATATGTCATGACTAGCTGAGCCTTGCGCTGTTCTGTGCTCTAAAGACACCACCATTGTAGCAGGCGACGTTAAATAGGCTTGCTTCTTTTTTCTATATTTTTCATTTTTATAAATATTTCATACAATAGTAGTGAAAACTTACATATACAGTAAAGCTTAATGTCACAGAAGTGCGCGGGTGTTGAAAACGTGTTTATTAACAGCATTTGTAAATAAGCTTATTCATCAGCAACGTACGATATATATAAATGAAATATCCACATGCCCGAAATCGGGTCATTTACAATAAAATTTACTTCTTTTCATAAAACCATCAAGCCCGATGTAAAATATTGAGCATTGAAACAGCTTAATCTGCCATTTCCGTTTTCTTTTCCTTGTTTTGTTATTGTTCAAATTTTATTTTCTAATCGAGAAGAGTTAGCCGGTAGTTTCATAAAACCACAAACTTTTCTAATGCATCAATTCATTATAAATATTTTTTAACTTAATATAACTCTGTCATGAAGGTGGGAATGTTCAGTAGTGTTCATGTTGCTATTATTGAAGCTAAATTACAGCTGTAACTGGAGTGCGCATGAGAAGCGTTGGTATAGAAGCCTGTTTTACTTGTCTCGCTGCCACCTATATGGCGACATTGAAACCCATCCGTAAAGCAGTCTACACCACGTGCAAAATACAGATAAATTACCCCAATCAACTGGTGTATTAAGCTTCACCTTCATCGTTCATAGCGATTCACGCTACATTATACGGCGTAAACTCGGGCTCGACCGCTTTTCTCGTTCGTATTTCGAGAGTCAAGTCAAACAATGTTTTAAACTTTCTATATTTGTAATTTTTTACTATAGCTACTCGCGTTCTGCCTCCGTACTTCTCTCCTCATTCTCTTATCTCTTCCTTTATTTTAACAGAAATTTTTCAGTTTATCCTGGCGGGTTAAACCTTCGAAGTGGTCACTTTTGGAAGCAGAAACCTTCCGCTTGGGCCCTCTCTCTGCTGCCCGTTAGACGGCCACCTAGCCTTCGCCGCTGACCTGCGGATCACGTCGTGAAATGTGATCACCGCCACGCTTTGAAATGCGAGCGTGTCGGAGCGCACACCGCTCCCCACAGGTCGCTTCGGATGCAGGGCACGAACCAGTCGTAGGCGCCGGTAATATACATTAGTGGCCTCCGCAATTGGATCGAGAAGCATCTTAACAACGTATCGCCGTTCGTGCCCTTTGACAGCGTGGTATTGGTGTATGTCTCGCTGACAGTTAGATAATTAGTTTGTTAGTTAGTTACTTACTTATCTAGGCAGTTGGTGGGCTAGTTGGTAAGTTAGTTTGTTAGCTAGTTAGTTGGTACGTAACTATTTATTTAGTTAGTCAGTTAGCTAGTTTATCAGTAACTTGGTTGGTTAGTTAGTTAGTTAGTTAGTTAGTTAGTTAGTTAGTTAGTTAGTTAGTTAGTTAGTTAGTTAGTTAGTTAGTTAGTTAGTTAGTTAGTTAGTTAGTTAGTTAGTTAGTTAGTTAGTTAGTAGTTAGTTAGTTTCTAACCCACCTCAGCACTGTCTCCCGACAGTATACTTTGTACCGCTTAGATCAAATCGATAAGGAGAAAGGTCGGATCTCGAGGAGAGAGTTATGTCGAAGAGTCACTGCTGGTTACCCCACAATGTCCGCGGAAAATGCAATATGGTTGCCAATTACCTCAACCATCGCCAATTAATAATCGCTTTATGTTTGGCACTGGCTGGCGGTCTTGGAATCGTCATCAATGACTATTGCAGTATTCGCTTAGCCATAGAAAAACATATAGGTGGTGCGGGAGGGTGTCACATTTTATCGCTGCCACGAGGCGTTTAGAATGCTCGGCAAACCGCATACACCTAGCTTTCTTGGCCGATCGATTTCACGGCGATGTTATCTGAGGAATGATGAACGCGCGACAACTGGCTGCGAAATGCAGTTGGCCTTCGAGATTCGCTCTCTATAGCACCGAGCCTTGCGAGAGAAAGATGCACACACGAGATTGCCTCCACGGCTCGAATAGAAAAAAAAAAACAAGATAAGAGAGCCGAGACGTGACTCTCATAGACTTCACGCTGCGAAGCGGCAACTGAAAGCATACTCGGATACGATGCGATAAAAGTCGAATCTGTGCCAGTTGCAAGTTATGAATCCAAGAGACGTTTTTCAAAGGTAGCGCATTCGGCGTCTCGTTTCCCTCGAAAGGCGGGGCCATACCGCTGCCGAACGTGCAGTTGATAGCGCACCGTATGAAGTTTTTAGCGATGAAAAATGTTTAAAAAAGAAACATTGCCTTTTCTTGCATGGGTTCCCACGCTTTCTAGTAAGCAGATACTTCTCTATATAATAATACGACCTCCTCTAACGCACGAAGGCAACAAAGTGCGGCTCGTGTAAGCACATTTCTACGAGGCATATCAGCGACTTCAGCGACAGTTACCCCCTTCTTTAGAAAATCTCTGATTTTACTACCCTTGATGCAACATAAGATTGCAATTTTTATAGCCGGTAAAGTAAATTAGTAACTTGTATTATCGCATTTCGAACAGGTGTTTTCAAAGTACGCAGGCATTACTGAGTAAGAATCAATGAGTGACTGAGGTTCTTCACAACATTGAAAGTGTGCAAATTTCGCCGCATTATTTGTGTGCATTGTGGTTTTATTTAAATGAATCGAAATTGCATGAGGAGAAAGCACGTGCATATGGCTACATACATACATACATACATACATACATACATACATACATACATACATACATACATACATACATACATACATACATACATACATACGTGCGTGCGTGCGTGCGTGCGTGTGTGCGTGCGTGCGTGCGTACGTACATACATACATACATACATACATACATACATACATACATACATACATACATACATACATGCATACATACATACATACATACATACATACATACATACATACATACATACATACATACATACATACATACATACATACATACATACATACATACATACATACATACATACATACATACATACATACATACATACATACATAAAGTGACAAACAGTTATATCTGAAAAAATCAGGATTAACAAAACGCATTCTTTCATTATTTGCTAAATACCTATAGTAGCAGGGCTATTTCGGCTTGCACTCTTAATTTTACGACCAAGTCACTTTTAAAAACCGCACGATTAGCGGTCCGATATAGTGCTCTGAGGTTATTACTGGCGAAACCTATACTAACTTGTAATTATTTGCTGGGCTTTCATTCGTGGTTAAATACCCAGAAGTTTTAGAAACTCGTATGAATCTTGCGGCTCAAAAAAAAAGAGAGAGAGGAACATGGCTGTTTTGGTATTGGAGAAATGGTACTACTAGTGTGCGTGCGTATATATTTCGGGCTGACTCCCAAGGGATTTTATTTCTCCCTTCGTTCTTTCATTCGTTTGTGTGTGTGTGCGTACGCACTCGTAGAGGCACCCAGAAGTACAGTATACGGCGATATAGCACAGGCGCACTTCGCAGCGTGTGCGTAGCCAAAAGAGGGCTTGCAAGAGACAGCAGCAACCAGTGAAACTCTCTCTGTGCGACACGTTGCTGAGTCATGGTTTGCCCCCGTGGTCCTCACTTCGTGTTGCAGCGACCCGGACGCGTTATCGCGCCCGAACCAGGCGAGCCACACTCGACGAGTCAACGGCGGTGCCGGCACGTGCTGCCGTAATGCTCGAAAAAAAAAATCATCCCACTCGAGACCCAACGGAACCCCTCGTCGCTTCATCTTCCTTTATGTCTGCCTTGAGTCGACCCGCGAACACTTTTTCTTTGTACTTGTATGAACGCGTTAAACATGGTCGTATATACGAGCATGTATATACGAGCGGTCGCCAATCGTGGTATCAACGTTTCATTGCATTTCAGGCTTAAAACGCCCGTTTAAGCATATTTATGGGTTAACGACCACACGCATCCGACAGTCGCAACGATTTCTTACATTCTTCGCACCGCCGTGAGTAGAGGCGAGTGGCTCAGCTAGGCCATCATTATTTCCATGGCTTTCCTGCAGAACAGCCAAAAAAATAGGCACCGGAATTGCTGATTTACATTCCTTACTATCTTTTTTATTGCAAGGATGTATAGCAGAGGTCCCTGCTCTTATAATCCACAGGTTTCTTCACACTTCGCAAACGAACTACGGAATAATGAAAAGGTTAAGGGTAATTGCACACTCGCGCACATTCTTTGTCAGTTCCCGGTGTAACGCAGCGCAAAGTTCGGCACCGTACAGGACTGGGAGAGGGCCCCTAAAAGTTCCGAGCTCTCAGTCTCGTTCTCGGAAGTCCAGGAGGCCTGTGAATGGACGGAGGGCCATGGTTTTTGACAACCTGCGTGGGAGCGGAACTGCGTCGGACCCCCCTACAGGGCCTGTTTAATCTCGTTTCTTTAAGACCAAATAAAGCTTGTGTCACTTCCATAGCATAACTTTATTTTCCTCAAAGACTCCTCCAGGGAATATTACAGAAGGGGTGGTTTACATGTAAAGATGTTTTTATTGCCACAAGTATTTGAAAATGGGCACATAATTGATCAAAAATGATGAGGGGCATTAAGTGGTGACATCATGGGGAAGGTCATTTCCGTCGTTTGCTGTTCGTATAAAGGACATAGAAAAGGTTGTCGTCTTAATCCGTGACCGGCCAACTTGAAGTGAATGACAAGTGCGGTGAGATATGCGGGCTGGTGGGACGATGTACGGATGACGAAGCGTGCTGTGAAAAAACTTATGAAAAAGGCTGAGATTATAGATGCGGTGGTGGATGTCAAGGCTAGAAATAGACGATTCATTTTTGAGCGATGATACACTGTATTGTATCAGTATGAAGAATGAATGAACCTGATGGCACGGCTTTGAACTGCCTCGAGTGTGTCGATCAGATAGGCTTGGTGTGGGCTCCAGACTGCATATGCGTGTTTTAATTTGGACTGGATAAGGGACTTTTAGGCTTGTAGCTTGACATTTTCAGGTGCGTGCCGGAGGTGACGTTTCGAGAAACCCAGTGATTTGTTCGCTGATGATATGATGTTAGAAAGGTGCGCGCCAGTTCAGATCATTACATATGGTCACACCGAGATACGTGTATGATTGCACGTGTTTGAAGGTAGCGCTAGCAATTCCATGAGTGAACAGAAAGGGATTGTGGCGGCGGTGAAATGAAACGGTCTTGCATTTGATGGGATTAAGTTTCATCAGCCAAACGTCACACCATTCTTGAACGTGGTTTAGGTCATCTTGGACCGCGGTTTGATCGGAGGGGTTGGTGATCGTGCGGTATATTACGCAATCGTCGGCGAACAAGCGGATACAGGAGGAGACACACGAAGCTAGGTCGTTTATGTGAATCAGAAAGAGAAGGGGCCCGAGAACGGAGCTTTAGGGGACACCTGACACTACTGGAACGGCACTAGAGTGTACTTCATCGATAGAGACAAATTACAAGCGGTTAGTTAGAAATTCCTCAATCCAATTTACTATGTGAGGATGTATATTTAAAGATCTATGTTTCATGAGAAGCCACCTATGACGCACTGCATCGAACACTTTCTAAAAATCTAAAATATTGCGTACGTCTGCAGATTATTGTCAGGATTGGCATGCAAATCTTGAACGAAGAGGGCTAATTGAGTTTCGCAAGAGTAGTCCTTATTAAACCCATGCTCTTCAGGGTGGAAAAAGTTATTGTTGTCAAGAAAATGATTGATTTGAGAAAATATGACATGTTCCATAATTTTACAGGGTATGCTTGTTTAAAAAATCAGGCTATAGTTTAGATATACCCGAGTTGAAGACCGGAGTGACCTTCCCCATCCTTCAGTTGGCTGGTAAGTGGCCGGTGTGAAGTGAGTGTGAGAACATCAGCGACAGAATCACTGAAGAAATACATTTGGTGTTCTTAAGAATTTTATAATTGATTCCGTCCACACCTGCTGAAAAAGACAGTTTCAGTTTTTCAATGATAGACATTATATTCCCGGGGATAAATGTTATGCGCGACATAGAAGACAGCACACAATTCGGTAACACAGGGAATGGCATAGGGGTCTCGTGGGTGAACACAGACGAAAAAGCAGTATTGAAGAGCTCAGCACTCTTAAATTTACCGATATCGTCACCTTCTTCACTTTTCAATGTAATGCTGTGCGTTTCCTGCAGATTAATTATTTTCCAAAATTTCCTGGCGTTATTAGTATCTTGGCTAGGTCTGTGTGAAAAAAGGAGTGCTTAGTGCTGCGTAAGGCAAGCAAATATGCTTTTTCAGCCGCATAGTAATTTTCACAATTCGGAGCACTGTGTATTAGCTTGGCAGCCCGAAATAGCCGTTTTTTTTCTTATTTTCAAGTCTTTTAAAGGTTTTTGATAACCATGGTTTTTGGGAAGACGTGAGAAATGAAGTTCTAGGTATGAATTTTCTTGCTAACTTTCCTATATTGTTTTTGAAAATTGTCCAGTTGGCTTCCACTGATCTACTCGAAAGGCAAGCTTCGAAGTCGGGTAAGAAGCCCCGAAGCTCGTTGTTGATTGTCTCGTAGTTCCCTTTGTGTTACAGACTGATAGTCTTCGATTGAATTTGGCTGGGCAAGTGACTGAAGTTAAAGACTGAGTGTATAACCTTATGGTCGCTGATTTCGCGCATGCATGTAAGTGAAGATAAACTTTCGGGATGCGTTGTTAACATCATGTCCAATATGTTCGCTGAACTACACCAGCTGTGTGAAGTTGAAGTTTAAGCAGACATTGATGAAATATTTTGCTTCCGCGCATGTTCCTGACAAAGCTGCTTGATCTTGCCAATCAATGTCGGGATAGTTAAAGTTGCCGAAAATTAGGACGCATGCCTTCGGATGATTCAAAATGAGGTCGTTCAGTGTGTTGTTAAGTTTCTGTGGAAAGTCTGGGTTGCTTTGTGGGGGCCGATAACACACTCCAGAGGGGGGGGGGGGGAGATGAACAACAAAAGAGAAGGCAGGGAGGTTAACCAGGCACATGCCCGGTTTGCTAACCTACGCTGGGGGAATGGGAAGGGGGGCATAAAGATGAGAGAGAGAGAGAGAGAGAGAGAGAGGAAAGAGAAGAAAAAGAGAAAAAAAGGATTGTCAGTCGATAGGCTGACGCGTATGCAGCGGTGGCACTACACAAAAGTTAAAGGTGGTCACGTAGGCCTGTAGTTCTCAAAAAGCACAAGACAGCTTTGACTGCTTTTTGAGCCGACGAAAGGCGAGTACGGTGTTCCAGTAGCGTCTGCATAAAGAGTTGCCGATCGTCCAATTGTCGCAATGCGCCCGAAAGCTTCTGTCTTTCAGAGGCAAATCGAGGGCAATGACATATCAGATTGTCGATGTCTTCTTTGGTGCAGCATACGTCGCATTCCGCATTGTCAGTCAATCTGATTAGGGTTGTATATGCTTTTGTGAAGGCAACACCCAACCAAAGGCGACAAAAAAGTGAAGCTTCACGTCGACGAAGTCCGGATGGAGGTCGAAGTTCCAGTCGAGGGTTTATTTGGTATAGTCTCGTATGTCTTATGCTTGGGGTGTTCCACTCCTGCAGACTCAGACTACGTGCCAGGTGACGAAGTTGATTTGCAGCGTCAGTCCTTGACAAAGGTATCGGAAGGGTGTGTTCTTCTTGGTGCGATGTACGAGCCGCGTTGTCTGCGGAATCATTGCCACTGATCCCACAATGGCCAGGCAGCCACTGAAACTTGACCTTCTGGCCTGTTTCTGTGACTTGGGGAGGAAGCTTGACAACCTCGTAAGTTAACTGTTCATGGCGACCTCGTCGAAGGACTGACTGCATACTTTAAGTAGCAAACTTAGTGGTGCGGAACGAATGAGAAGCCATTAAATTTCTAAGTCAGTCGTAATGTCAACGACTGAGCACGAGAGTATAGCTTACTAGCGGCGATTAAAACACTCCCCCCCCCCCCCCACGGGCACCCTTACGACCGTTACGAAACACGTCGAAGTTCGGGAGATCAGTCAGAATTTTGTTGTCTGTGACGTCACCAGAAAGCCATGTGTGAGCACAACCATATTGCTGCTAGATGACGAGAAAAAGACTACTTATTTCCTCGCGTTTTCAAAGAAAGCTGTGCATGTTTGTTAGACCACGGATGTTGTGATATTTGCTCGGGCGTCATCATGGGTGCAGTGTGGCAGTTGGCGAGACTGTTTGGGTTGCTATGGAATTTCTTTGACAGTTTGCGATACTTCATCGAAGGCATAACGCTTTGAGCCAAGAAACAACGTTTTGTAAGGGCATGAAAAAGCGGTCGACTTGTTTCTGGCGAAGGCTATAAGGTGTTTTCGTGCATTTTGGAACAAACGTGAGAAATCCTGCCTGATTGCGTAAGTTGTATACCTTTAAGTTTTGTGCCATTAGAAAGGGTTTCTTCTTTAATTTTAAAAGATGTAAATCTTACTATCATAGGACGCTGTAGGCCAGCCTTGTAGCGGCCGAGCCGATGTGCCCTTCCAATTTCCTTCGGGTCAATTTTTATGTTTAGGTGCTCACTGCAGAGCTTCATAATTAAACCTTTTGATTCCGAGAAAGTTTCCGAGAAAGTCCGTGGAATAGCAAGTTGTTGCGTCGCGAGTGATTTTAAGCGTCCTCGAAATGGGCATCTAAGGTTTCAATGTGACGCCTGGGGGCAACCATACTGGTCTGCAATGTCGCTAGTTCTGACTTCACAGTTAGAAGGGTCTTGTAGTTATCCTCCTATTGTAATACTTTATCACTTAAGCCACGAAGAGTTTCTTTCGTAGTATGCAGTTGAACTTTTAAATCTTACTATTATAGGACGCTGCAGGTGGCCAGCCTTGTAGCGGCCGAGCCGATGTGCCCTTTCAATTTCCTTCGGGTCAATTTTTATGTTTATGTTTTACGTTGTTTTATGTAATAGCTGTTGG
Organism: Rhipicephalus annulatus; assembly: GCA_013436015.1. Taxonomy (NCBI): domain Eukaryota; kingdom Metazoa; phylum Arthropoda; class Arachnida; order Ixodida; family Ixodidae; genus Rhipicephalus; species Rhipicephalus annulatus. Next base: position 1,324,465 of record WOVY01000537.1, on the reverse strand, counting down.
TGATGCTGATGACGATTAAGCTGCCAGTGGCTGCTGAATCCATAGTTCTCCGGGCGGGAGCGCCGCTTGACATAATTCGGATGGAAGATCAGACTGCCCGCTAGATATTTTTTTTAGCTCAGCAAGAATTAAAGGATCAGTAGGCCCTGAATTGGTTTCTATGTCCCGTGACAGTAGCAGTAATAAACATTGAATGGCTTCGATGCATTCAAAAACCAGGCATACACAGTACTGCGGGCTTGGCAGCTGGACCAGACAGTACTTACTTGATCTTTTTGAAAGCAAATAGCTTTTTCTACCAACCTGCACGGCAAACAGAAGCGGGTTAAACGACTGTTCCGTGGCGTAGCCACCGAGCCCACGCCGCGCCGCGCGAGGATGTTCCGGTTTTGTAGCTGTTGGTGATGCTGAGGAAGATTAGGCTGCCAGTGGCTGCTGAATCCATAGTTCCTCGGGCGGGGGCGTCACTTGACGGGCCAGCGCATCGATGTTGAAGCCACTTTGGGTAGGCGTATCCGTGCTGGTATCGAGCCACAACGGCTCGCAGGCTGCTGGTCTGTGAGGTACTGTGCCCAGTGAGGTAGAGGCAAGTGCGTGAATGGCAAGCATCACGTACACATGCATGGCAAACAGGAGCGGGTTAGACGACTGTTCCGTGGCGTAGCCACTGAGCCCCCGTTAAACGCATTTTTTTGACGCGGGTACATAGGTATCTAAAACATTTCCAGACGAAACGAAAGAGCTGTTCGATCGAAGTCAGAGTAGTTCAAACAATCGAATGGACTGCCAAAGTTTAATACGATTTGTGACGATGGTGGCGCACAGCGTATTTGTGCTACGACAATACACCAACAGCAATCACACAAACGGAGTTTGACTTTGGTTTGCAAACAACCTGCGGCGATTCACTACGACTGTCGATCGGTCAAAGGCCTCCGACCAAAACAAAAGCAAAAAGAAACCTCTCAGAAGACCCAGTTGTCTCTTCTCGCACAGCAATTTCAATGTTGTTTCAAAGCGGCAGCAAAAAAAGGTAAAAAAAGTAGAAAGAAAAGTTGCTGCAAACTGAAAGTGGAGGATACGAAGTCCAAAAAACGTAAGCCATTCTCAGAAATGTTCCCTCCATCTGCTATGTACATTTCTGCATAATTGAATTTCAAATATGAAGAAGGTCAAATCGTGATGTCAATATTTTCCGCAATGTTCAAGTTCTCTTCGTCTCCCTTCTCCTTACGTTAAATATTTTATTATTTCAATTTTATTTTGTGTCTACAACTATATGAGTGTTTGGATAATCCACTTCGCAATAATTTATTTATTTTGTTTTATTAGTAGTTTTGAGGGTTTAACGTCCTAAAATCATATGGTTATGAGGGACACCATAGTGCAGAGCCTTGAAAATTTCGCCCATCTGGGGTTCTTTAACGTGCACCTAAATCCAAGTCCGCGGGATTCTAGCCTTTCCGCCTTAATCGAAAAATGCGGCCCCTACGGCCAGCATTCCATCCCACGAACTTCGGATCAAGCATTTGCGCGTCATAACCACTAGACCACAATGGCGGATATTACATTAATTAGTTTATTTTTTATTTACGACCAGTTGTTTAACATTTTCATAGATATTTTTCTTGTCACATTACCACGGGTTGATTCGCGGCGAAATCAACTCGAAAGGCTTCGTAAGTCCATTCAGTGGCACGTTGCATTCGACCCAAAACGCTTCACGACATGCGAGGTTTTCCTATATACTGCACAAAATTACACCTTACAGGAGTCGCGGCTGTCGCGGAATGGACTGTATCTAGGACATCGGTTGCCAACAGGATTACAAGCACCAGTGACATAGGGTATAATTTTGAGTGCGCGTGCGTTTTTGTTTCTCATTCTACCCCCTCTTTCTTGCCCCCACTTCCCCGCCCCCAGCGCTGGGTAGCAAACCAGATGCCAATATCTGGTGAACCTCCCGGCCTTTCCTTTCTTACTCTCTCTCTCTCTCTCTCACGTCATCATCGACGCCTTGTGTGTTTTGGCCATTACCGGTGCACACATATTCATATACATTCGCTGCCATAATCAATCTCCTAGTGTGCATCTCCTTTTACTTCTATTGTTCCCCAATAACATGTAGCCTGCTAACGGCGTGCGTCATAATGCCGAGAGAACGCGGTAATCTCTGACGCAGAAGGTGGTCCTGCCGGAGGCGCATTTGCCACACCACGGGCACGGACTCCCACTGGGGGTGCCATCCTCGCGTTAAGCACGTTACGCAACACCCTCGTAATTTCGCTCCGTCCGCCGCAGTTTCGTGCAGCAGTACACGAAGTACACGGCATTGGTATAGCCGTTTCATTTCAAGTTGCTATTCCAGAAGAGATGTAACTCCAATAACCGCGCGCTCCGGTGGGAACTATAATCATTTATTATGTGCACCGCTGGCTGGCTTCGATGAGCTTGCGGGAAGGTCATTAAAAGAAAACGCTTGTCACAGCGCATGCGCAAAAGTCTGGAAAGATAGCGGTGCGTTCCAAGAAAGAACACCTCAGTGTGCCTAGCAACGTTATATCAATACGAGGTGCGACCTTCAGACGCTCCCGCGGGAAAATGACCGTGCTTTGGAGGGTGGCTTGATTAGGTGATGACGACATTGCGAGCCACATTGACATGTATGTCGGCGGAATGGAGAACGATTTCAACACACCATCTTTTCTCTCTCTAAGAATCGCCTGAATGAATTGCTGATGCCATGGCAGGCATTTTCTGACCGCGTCTGTTGGCTCACGTTGGCTGACTTTAGTGCTACATGTTGCGCCTGATTAAGTCATTGCCTGGCGGAATAATACTGAAATAGCATAGCACATGTGTATCTTCTGCTGACCCAGCCGGAAATTTACTTTATCAGAAGCAACATGAACCAATAAAGCCAGCCAGCTTAAAAAAAAAGAGCTTTATGGGCCATATATTCTAGTCACCCTTAGGGTAGCACCAGATGATGCACCAGAAACAGCACCACCTGAACTGATGTTCAGCAAGATAGCAGTTTCTTCCCCCATCGTGAACTGCTATGTTTCCCTTTCCTTGGGCTCTTTTTCCTTCATGATTTTCATTTCAATATATTAAGTTGATAGTTCGCGCTTAAAGTATCGCGTTCACTTCGTAACGTGTTCCCTTCCTGACATCTTTTGTCCCTGTAACTGTTATGATTGATGATTGATATGTGAGGTTTAACGTACTAAAATCACCATATGATTACGAGAGACGCCGTAGTGGAGGGCTTCGGAAATTTCGACCACCTGGGGTTCTTTAACGTGCACCCTAGTCTGAGCACACGGGCACAACGATTCCACCTCCATCGGAAATGCCGCCGCCGCAGCCTGGATTCGAACCCACTACCTGCGGGTCAGCAGCCGTGTACTTTAGCCACAAGACCACCACGGCGGGGCGTAATTGTTGTGCAGTTTTTTTTTATCAAAGTTCTCCTTCATTGACTCGATCCCAAGGGACGTGATCAGACCTTCACGTTGACACACCAATCGCTGATCACCAAAACTAAACTATAAGCGATACTAATGCCCGCAACCTTGCATGACGCCGAAAATTCGTTTGATTTCTACATTGAAAACAATTCGCCATTTGCAGCTCACATCAAGCAAAACTGCGATAGTTTTCAAGCTGTATGAGTGCCTTCTCTCAGCTTCGCTGAAGAAAAACATAGGCTTCTCTGTGAACGTTCCCGTCTGCTGCTCACTTTAGCTGTACTTAATTTTTTTCTCTTAACACGAAATGTTCCCCTCTAGGCTTCCTCAGCATTTTGGAACTTCTTTCCGTAGCGCAGTGGGACAACATGCTCTATTCACGCTCGCCGCTGCCCCAGTACTGCGTGCTAGTAAGGGCGCGAGTTTTAGCCATAATTTACGTCACATGAGCAGGGCCCTTAGATAGAAAAAAAAATGGGGGGAGAAAACATACGGAGAGAAAGGGAGATGTATTACGCCAGCCGCCTCTGGTCGTTATCTGTGTTCTCGCTCCTACGCGTTGCGCGAAAGACGACCATTGCGTAATTCGTTGTTCGTGTTAAATTCAGCAGAAACTCTGAAATGGCGTCGAAGAGCCACTGCAGAAACTCCGGTCCCCTTAGCATACAAACTGCCGACGATATCCGCGGTCTTTCGAGGGTGATGTAAAATAAATAGCTTGCTTGGCCTCGTATAGCTTGAACCTGTAACAAAAAAAAAAGCTAAAGAAAGACAAAAAGTGAGAACGTAGACGCGAAGTGAGAAAAAAATTGTATGATGAAATGTAGCGATTGCGTAATGTTTGAGCTTTATCATTCTAGTATAGGTTTTCAAGAATCGTCCTCACGAACGTTGCACTCTATGGCGTTTTATGGCGCCTCGCTCTAAGAGTGTGATTGAGAGTCTTACCCCCGTACTCACAAACGCTCCTCGACTCGACTTTCACCCTTCACTTGACAGAGTTGAGCAGTGCGCCACTGTTCGGCTGAAAATGACGCTGCGCAACTCAAGAATCGCAGCAGATTATCCCTGATATGCAGTGACTTGCCGTTCTTAGAGATGGCGCTCCCATCGGCTTTCTCAAGTGAAGTTGAAGCGTTGAGTGAAGGGACGTTCTTGAATACGGTGGTTAGATTTGTATGCCGAGAACGATGACCAAGCGAATCTCTACGAGACGTTTTGTTCTCAACCATCGAGCCTGTCGAGAAGACCGAGAGCAAGTAACCGTCTCGCAGGCCCTTTGTTCAACTCACCTTGTCCAGAGAGACAAGACGTATTGTCCTCGCTATAGCTCAAGCAAATGTTTCACTGCTAGTTCCCGGAAGAGATTGCATAGTTTATGTAGCATTTTTTTATTCAGAATTCTGGATAATTTAGCGTCATTGGCATATTTAGGAGGAAAGGTCCTTACTGTTAGTTTTCTTTTCCAATATCTGTAGCAGTGTGCCTGACTGGGCTGGTTAGTAGTACATCGCAAAAGGGCAAGGAGATGACTTAGCAATGAACTAATGGACTAACAGTGGATTGTTAGTCAACGCCTTGTCCGTCGTCTTCGCTTTGTCCTGTACAAAGTGCTGTTTCGTTCTCTTTAATAATGAATTCAGTATCGTTGATGTTAGCAGACTAGAGAGTTTTCAAATTGTGTTTCTTAAAGTTTTCGTTGCTTGGGCACGTATATGCGCCATCTTAAAAACGTAACGTGCGTATATCTACGAGGTTAAATGCATGCGTGACGGCGACGAACGTTAACACAAAGCTTTGGGTAGCCTACTCTGGTACTATCTACCAACACACACGTGGCAAAACATAAAGCAAAAAAAATAATGTCCGCTTTCGTCACGTCTTCTTCAACTCTGGTGTCTTGTCTATACAGCGACTGATAAGTTCAAAAATAATGCCTTGCGAACTAACCCGTCCACAAACGCTTCTCATGAGGAGGCTTGAATTTTGCATGTCCCGCCTTTGTTAATAGTTGCAGAAATAACGCGGCCGCGGAAGGACATTACTGCTGAGAATATTTAGGGGTGTTTCGCACTTGTAGCCGCCAGGAATGAGTCATCAGTGTGCTGTAGGCGTGCATTGGTATGAGCATTGGTTTCACGCTACCGTGAGTAATAACCGTTATCCCATGGTATCCCACTGTATACTGACGATACGTGGCCTCGGAATCAAAATTAAAACAGTTAATGAACGACAGCCTGCTTTGAACTAACCATCCTAATGGTTCTCGCAATTCGCAGACAGGGACGACACCAAGCAATCGCATTTGGCGCAGCTGGTACAGAAATTTGGTACAGAAATAGCGCACAGATTATCACTCCACGCGAAGGTTCGTAACACTCATGAAGTACCTATGGGCTCGTTAATGTTAGACGTTCCATCAATTTCAAGCGAAGTTCTCGCGTCCACGCAGTTCCCGTCATTCTTTATGTGCCATGCTCAGTCATTAACAGCTACAGGGTGCGTACGATAATCGATTTAATTCAAACTCCTACATGTTTTCTCATCCCTCACGTCCGAAGACAAATTTTGGCTTGGAATTTCTGACATCATATTAATCGTTAAACAAGTGTTGTCCGATCGCTGGAAAGAACTGCAGCTATAACCGGGTGATGCAAAAATTTCCAGACTTCTGCGTTTCGATATCTTGAGTTTTCAAACTTCAGTCTCTCTATTTTCCCGTTCTTCCTCCTTCTTCTGTGTCTTCAACAATTGAACATCTGACTAAGCTTGGGTGAAACGATAACTTGGGTAAAGTTAATTGATGGCGTCCGAGAGAGCAATCCGGAAAAAACGGAAAGCACCGTTCCACTTTCAACGCAGCGCCAACTTACACAGCGAGCCTTGAGAGCACCTTTTAGCGGGTACGTCTTTTAAGGAACAAGTGCCACGAATAAATGGTGAATGCACGCTATGTTTGTGAAGAAAACGTCATGCATCGTTAAACTCGTGGCTGAGGTGAGGTGACTCGTTAATAAAAAATAACACTAAAGAATTACCTTCATTAAAGTTTTTTAATGGCCGCTCGTAGCAACAAAACCGAAAGAAAGTTGTTTAGAAATGTTCATAAAAAAGAATACAATTTAGAAAATATTGAAACAGGTTATCTTTTGAAGCAATGTGCGTTAACTGTGCACGTCAGTTAGTGAATCGTTAGCGTTTGGAACATTTGTTAGCTGTTACCCAGCCGAAAACAGGCCACTTTCGCACACTTGCTGGTAAAAAACCCTGTGCCTGTTCTTGGTGCGACCAAAGCCGCAACAAAAAAAAATGTTCATAGCATCCGCAACGCCTACATATTACACAGAAATGCATGCAGTACCATTTACACATCATTAAAAAGATATAAATAAGCTAAAACTATTCGTAAGAACTAAACTCCAGCCAATCACGTTGTAACACTTAATATATTTAATGAATGCCGTCATCTCACGGCAAAACGCACTTAGGAACGATGAGCTATGGAAGATAGGTTGCTGTGCCGTACCACGTGTGTTGTTTCTTATCAGTTCCTTTTTCCCCTTTTATTTCACGCCCCACATAACAGCAGCAGACCCGCCGAGATGGAGTTGTTGAGAACCTCATTAAATTATAGTTATGCATTACGAACGGTGATTCCAAATTACCTTCAGCGTGAGGTGTCGCTGAAGTCATCGAGTGCTGCAAAAAAGAAAGTAAAGTTTACGCGGAGGTGCCAGATTATGGCCGATGCTGGGGACTACATTCGCTAAACCTGGATTTTCAGACTTATGAGTTTTTAACTTATGGGCGCTGAAAACAGTACACGTAAATGAGCTTAAAAGCGAAGGAGACCACATCCCGGCGCCATGTACAACTCCTACGGACGCCGCCAAGACCAACATTCTTTCACGGTTATATGAAACACCAGTTTTTTACACTCATTCCTATGGCCCCGGATGTTCCTACCTCCTTTCTTTCTATAAAGCACCCGTTTCTCCCGCACCACCTCGTTTCAAGCATGCAGTTACATTGGGGGCACTGCCAGGAACTTCGCGAGCACTCGGGAACGATTCACTCGAGGTCGTGTTCCGTGGGCCCACATTGACTGTTCAGTTCTTGCTCTTTGATTTCTCTCTACCTCTTGATATGCCCTTCCCTCCCCCCCTGTTGTAGGGTAGTCAACCGAACCACAACTTTTTTTAACCACCCTGCCTGTACTTTTCACTTCACTCTCTTTCTTTATTTCTCTTTAGAGCATCAGGAGATCTGCCATTGTGCATGTTCATTCAGTCCTCGAACAAAAGTTGTAACAAGAAGACGAAAGTGAAAGAGATAGAAACTATAACAATAAACAGAAACGAGAAAAGCGGGATCGAAGCGTTAGCAAAAAAAAGGAAGAAAATATCCACTGTAATACGTCAGCTTGGTAGTATAACACTGGATGGTCTGAATTTAATCAACCTCGCCGTATACCGTGCACCATCACAAGCAGTAGCAGCAGCAGAGGCGATACCAGCAGCAGTGGCGATTCTAGCAGCTATAGCGCTGCCTGGTCTGTGTGTGTGCGGGGGGGGGGGGGGGTATTTCGCCTAGGCGATGCCGGTATGATCGCTATAGTTTGTATTTCATTTTCTTCTCATTTTACTTTCTGTTTCATTTTTTGTTCCCTGTTTTTTTTTATTTACTTTTGTGCCGTTCGCCCGCCGCGCCCCGCACTCTGACGTGGCACCACTTCCGGCTTCTCGCGCAAGGTGTCATCACGGGTGTCATCGAGTGCACGAAAAAAAGAAACGACAGAGAAAAAGAGAGGGTCGGAGGGGAGTGTGTTGTTAATGCTGGTGCCAGCGTTTTCTAATCTGCGCACACAAGTATATACGCACACAAGCGCGTGCACAAAGGTGCCGTGAGCTCAATCGCATAACACCCTGCAGGACGGGATCAGTCATCGCACTAGCAGTACTTATTATATAAACTCCGTTCCCGAGTCCCTCGCTCGATCACTCACTCACTCGCCGGTTCACCCAATCGCACGCAAGAACAGGTACGTAGACGCATGCGCAAGCGACGCACGGGAGGGCGCGACACCAATTAGTTTGATAAACCTCCATATCACACCGCAAAAAAGGAAGAACCCAAAAGCAGGCTAGCATGCGAGAAATAAAAAAAAACAAGATTGAAGCTAAGCACGATCTATCGGCTCAACAGGGTGGACTTGGCTTCGATGCTGCCGTGTCAGAGTGACGGCTCGCGCTTTTAATCTCGCCTATGCAACGCCTGTGCTCGCGGCAGTGGCGAACTTTTGTTGCCTCGTGTCTTTTTTTTTGTTATTGTTGTTATTCTTCGTTCGTTCGCGTAACGCCGGCAGCAAAAATGAATAATTGATGAAGGTGGCGGCAGAAGGACGTTACTCAGCGAACAGCTTCGACGTGGTCGCCGCCCATGGTGGCGCCACTGTGTCTTTGCCTTCGATCGTATTTTTTGCTATTTTTAGTTGTATCGCTTACGCTACTCTAATTTTGCGTTAACGTATAGCGCGTGAGTTCCCAAAGTGTTCTTATATATATATATATATATATATATATATATATATATATATATATATATATATATATATATATATATATATATATATATATATATATATATATACATACGGACTCTCTCAAGCAGCACTTTGAAACGGCGCCTGGCGTAAGAGCGGCGGCTAAGCCTGCCTTTTTTTTTAGAACTCGTGCTTGTTGCCAAAGTGTATAGAAGTATGCCGCCACAAGGTGGCGAGGTGAGATCACGTGAGCCTTTGCGATTCCTTCTACGCACTTCCTGAAGCTGCGTGCTTGGGGGCACTCTCGCAAATTAAACTTGAGCTTGGAACTTCACTCGGTGCAACGACGTAATATAAGCGTCTTCTTGGCTCTCTCTGTTTCTCGAGCAACTTTCAGAGCGAGGGCTAGCTGCGCTTGCTTGCGTGCGGGCATATTGCGTACAAAAGATGTGATTCTCGCATCGTCCACCGCTCATTAAGCGTTGCCCTGTTACTTCGCGTTGGACAGGCTGTTAGCTGTATCACGAACTATACAGCCTGAAGCACCCAGCAGCGGAGGCATGCCCCTCACCACCAACACCGCTGCTCTGGCCTAATTGTACGTATCTCGAGAAGTTTGTCAATTTTGTTCACTTCTCGGTCGCACTAAACCATTTGCGAATGCTTTTGGGGGCAGTGGTTTCACAAAAGAGCACACAGCCGAGCTGGCATTGTTGAAATTGGTAAATAGTACTAACTGAACGTAACGTTCGAGACGCATGCTATGGAACATGAGACATTGCAATGATTGAATTTTTCTGTATTTGACGTATTTTTTTCTATAAAAGACAAATTCACTCTAAATGAAACTGAGAAAAACGCACCTTTTTTTTCTATTGACAATATTGTTGGGCCTGCTCAAACAACTTTTTGCCAGTATGTTTATCTCCCCTAAATACCACAAATCTATAATGTGGCTAAAATCTACGTAGCACATATCGTCAATATAGTGAAGTAAAGTTTGTATTTGGCTCATATAAACTGAAACATTTTCTTTGTACATGAATTAGCTCTCGAAGTAAGTATAAAACAGTTATAATGTACGGTATAGCAATATTTCGCGATAGAATTGACATCGTACTTGTGCTTCCGTCCCTGCCGAGCTTCGACGCATGTTCGTAATGGCGATTACTAGACTTGGAGAGCGAGTGGTTCTTCCTGGCAAAAGGGGCACTATTCTAGACTGTCATCAGTGTTTTCTTGTTCCTGGCATCAATTGAAGGCATTGAAAAATGTCGTAATTAGTTTTATTCCATGCCTTTTCTGACTCCATTTTCTTGTTTAGAGAGTAGATAGATGCCGAATACCTTTATTTCATGCTTTTTTTATTTCAAATATACCATGTTGGAGTGAATGGAGGACAAGATACTGTTGCGCTAAAGTTGAAAGAAATCACTGAAATGCAAAAAGAAGTAGGCAAGTCGACCTCTTACTTTTGATAATCCAGTTTTGCCATTAAACATCATGTCCTCCAGTAAGTGCAAACTCACGCTAGAAAACCTAATTGTGGAACGTAAACACGATAACAGAGCGACTAAGAGACAAATAAAACATTTTGGATGGGACCATGTTAGTTGTTTTGATCATGTTTGTTGGCGCAGTGCTGGTTTAATGAACGTAGCTGACTTTGATTGAAACAGTTCGAGTACTTGGCTCATTTTTTATTAGAAACTGCCTTTTTGAGCTCATATTACAATAAGGAAGTGCCCAACTTTGATCATAACTGTTCTCTAAATTGAAGAAACTAAGGTATGCTTTACGTTTCACTGAAATTTAACCTAGTTTTGGTTTCTGCATTTAGCTCTTTAAAAAAATATGCCTCATTTACATTGCCATCAATACTAACTTTCCCAAAATGCTCTTTAACAGGCGCTAAAGCATTTACAAACATTTTTTTACATTCTATCTCCATACGCGGCTTCTGCAACTCATCTCAACCAAATCGCCAACCTCGTTTCGAGAAGAAGAAAGACTCAATTTTGATAGAGTTTTTATTAAAGGTCACCTGACGTTACCATTTAACTGAATTCCTTTTCCATATATATGAGTCCCTGCTGGAGAGAAGTTCATGGCAGGTTCTGAGAAACATATTGACACTAATTTCCACAATGACTCATATATATGGATGCTGGTACTGAAATAAATTTTATTCCACTGTGATGCCTGAGTTCGTGACTGCAAGAGGTGCCTCACGAAAGAATGCTCGGGACAGGTTTGGTCTCTGCAGCTTACTCTAGTAAAGCTTTATTAATCGCAATGCGAGTACCACATAGAGGTGTCCCATAATTTTTTTTAATCTCATTTAAAGCCGTGGGTCGCGTCTTTGAGACCTTTTATTTAATGGCAAGGAAATGATTACGAGAGTATACGAAGCCTAAATACAGAAGTTCTGCAGTGTTCAGCAGTTCAAACGCGGTAATTGGCCCGCATACCGGTCGGCACCTTTTTGCGCCAAAGACAAGCGCCGTGGGGTTACCGAGCGGGCTCATTAACGTGGTACAATTAGCGTAAGCCATGATCCCGCATTGTGGCAGTGTTTGAACTATACAGGCGATAACCCACCGCTTAATATAGTGGTGCAAATCAATCACAAGCCGTCATGTGGGCTGACTATCACCCACGTGCGAAAGAAAAATGAAAATGAAACAAACACAAAACTTGGAAGGTTCCGAAATTGCAACGTGGCTCTGGCTACGTCGTCTCTGCCTGCTGTGAGGCACAATTTCATTTTGCTTACTGGGCCTAACAATGTGAGAACCAATGCGTAGCTGCTTTTTGAAGAGTAAGGAGCACTCGAGGTGCCCGGGCTGCCTGTCGTGTGCTCCCGTATGCTGTTATCTTACGACGTCGTCGTCTCTTGGCGTAACGCAGGCGAAACCGCGTATGTTTTAGCCATGCATAGCAAGGGGGCAGGAAAGGAAAATGGGGCCAAGGAGGACTGAATTGAGAAAGAGAGGGAGGGAAGAAAGGAAATAGGCTGCCATCGTATCCTGTCATCTTATGTCACCGCGTGGCGCGAAGCGCCCAAAACAATGCACAGCATAGCCGTTTGTAGCAAGGGGACCAGAAAAAGAAATCACGGTGAGGAGGATTGATGACAGGGTGATGAATATGAAAAGGAGGAAAGGAGAGGTTGAAGGCTAGCATAGTCGTGTATCGCGTCACGCCGGCAGTACCATGTATAGCACAGTGATCTATAGCCAGGGAGTGGGAAAGACGTGTGTGAGAATGGAAAGGGGGAAGACAAAGGGTAAAGCGTAGTAAAGTCATATATGGCGTAAGGCAGGCAGAACCAACCATAGCGTAGCCATGTATACCAAAGGTGGCAAAGGGAGGGGAGGCTGCTGAGTGATGTAAGGGTGAGAAGGACTGCATTGAGTAAGGCGTCACGCAAGCAAAGGCATGCATAGCGTAGCTGTGTGTACCAAGGGTCGGGCAAGCGAAGTGATAATGGGGAGGTTGAAAATTAGGAATGGAGAGCTAAAGCATAGCGCAGCCAAATATGGCGTCACGCAGGAAAGAAGATTGATAGGATTACCTGGTACAATAAGGGACAGCGAGGGGGAAGCGAGGGGGAAGCGAGGGCGTGGATTAGAGAAGGGACGAGGGGAGAAAATAAAGCACCGTATAACACTGTACGGTGTTAGCCATGCAGGACAATGTATACCACACCCGACTCTTGCATAGCCGCGTATAAAAGACGAGGGTAAAAGGGAAATACGGGTCAGGAAAAAGGAAAGGAGGACGGGATTACGCTGTCATCGCATGTTGTCATCGCATGTTGTCATCTCATGTCGTCGCTTGGCATTACGCAGGTGAAACCATCTATAGCATAGCCAATTACAGAAAGTGGGTCGGAAAATGATGTCAGGGGGAGAGGAGAAGAGTAGAGGACAGCATAGCCGCGTATGATAAAGCAGAGCAACTGCACGGATAATATAAAGAAGGTTCCGGAGGAGCGTTGAAAGAGAGAAGAGGAGAAAAAATCATGCCACGGCTAAGACAAGCGTGTAAAACTTCGAGATATAAAATTCGGCAGATTGCATGTACCTGGGGATCAACGTTATGCGAAGCATGCGGAGAAAGGTGACAGTGTTGCAAATTCTTTATTGAGTGACACGTCACAAAATGACGCTAAATATATGTACTAATGTTACACGTACAAACATAGGTTGAAGAGTTGCAGATGTTTATCTAACCACTTGTTCGCACTTGCGGAACGATGCCAACTGGAACATGCGTTTTAGCAACACCAGAAGCTGATACGAAGCACTGGTGCTCGTGGGCATGCTGAGCCTGGACACACTGCGACATAAATGAACTTCAGCGCATGGCAACTAACCACAATTGATGTCAACCCGACGTGACGGCTGTATCAAAGGAGTACGTATGTAATATTCATAAAATTGGGTAGGCAGCACTGGAACCACTATTGGCGTTTCACGAAGATTAGCGTCTATTTGAAAATCAGTTCCGAGACCTCGCGTAGCTCTGTCGTAAAATGCTTCAGTGCCACGCAGAATGCTTGGGTTCGATTCCAGCTGTGACCCCGAAATTTATTCTTTGCCTTCGTCGGGTCAACACTACCGAGGTCGGATATTTCTTGACGCTCGCGCGTTAAAATTGCCCATGTGTATTTTCGTCGTTCTTGGGTAGATACTAAGTGTCAATCACCTGTGGCAAATACCCGCATACCAGCGGCACATACCCGCCATTGGGTATGTGCCACTATCTGGCGGGAAGTGTTTGACGACGTGCGCGACGGGATTGTGACATTATTCATGTCTTGACCAGCACGTCATATTCGTCAAACCATCTTACCCTCCCATGCTAATTTTTGTTCACGCCACGTTACGGGGGTGACCACGAAAGCATCCAAACGTCAGCGGATAGATAGATAGATAGATAGATAGATAGATAGATAGATAGATAGATAGATAGATAGATAGATAGATAGATAGATAGATAGATAGATAGATAGATAGATAGATAGATAGATAGATAGATCATCATCATCATCAGCCTGACTACGTTCACTGCAGAACAAAGGCCTCTCTCATGTTCCGCCAGTTAACCTGGTCCTGTGCTTGCTGCTGCCAATTTATACCCGAAAACTTCTTAATCTCATCTGCCCACCTAACCTTCTGTCTTCCCCTAACCTGCTTGCCTTATCTGGGAATCCAGTCAGTTACCCTTAATGACCAGCGGTTATCCTGTCTACACGCTACATGCCCAGCCTACGTCCAGATAGATAGATAGATACGCTCAAAGTCACTGAAGTTTGCTAAAAAATGCTTCGCATTTAATACATTCGAATGAGGAATAATAAACTAAGTGGCTCAGATCACCACAGATAGTAAAATCCTCCGCAAAAGTTGTTTGCCCGAGCAAATTCTGTTCATTTTTCAGCCTATACAAGGAGTGCGCTCACGGGTGCAACAATTCGCATTTAAGGCGCATCGATAGCCATTTCTCTTTCAAGGCAATCACGGTCGGCATGTCTGACCAAAGTTTGTGCGTGTGAACGCCATTTCTTGGACTTCAGTGGCATTAGAACAGAGCATAGTGGCTTTCCGAAAGCTCGATCTTAATGTCACACGAATATTCTGCCATGGCGATGAACGAGAATATGTAACGATGACCAGAAAAGTCATAATCATACCGACCTATAAGTGAATAGGAACGTACATGTGAAGAATAGGGATAATGACGGCGTCAGAAATAACAAAATCGTAAGACCCATTTGCTCGCCACCAATGTGTAACAGCATTCATTTCCGTAGAAACATCCACTTGTAGAGGTTGCGAGCTTCAGGTTTCTTTTTTTGTTGTTGCAGTACGCGAGGCATACGGTGAAGAAAGCCTTACAACAATTCGTGCCAACATTCACAGTGGCGCCATCATTCGAATCCATATAACACTCCTTATATATGAACTGAATGGTGGACGGTTTCGAAATACGAGCAGTCGAGCGCGTCGTTTCAGCATTACCTATGATACTCGTGTTTCACTTTTACTGCATTCGTAAGGCTTCGAATTTGAGCCGCCTAATATTAGCGACACAGTTAGTCGGACTAAGTTACTTGGGTCTACAAGTCTGCATCGTATGGTACGAAAGCACCACGTTTACGTTGCTGCAGTTACAAAATGATAGATAGATAGATAGATAGATAGATAGATAGATAGATAGATAGATAGATAGATAGATAGATAGATAGATAGATAGATAGATAGATAGATAGATAGATAGATAGATAGATAGATAGATAGATAGATAGATAGATAGATAGATAGATAGATAGATAGATAGATAGATAGATAGATAGATAGATAGATAGATAGATAGATAGATAGATAGATAGATAGATAGATAGATAGATAGATAGATAGATAGATAGATATATTTTTGAGCACTGACACAGAACCAACCCCTATCTTATACAGCGGCGCTCCATATCGATGTGGCAATCCACGACCATGAATACCAGGAGGGACCAATTCGCTTGCGACACGTTGATCGGCGTGCTGCTTTAGAAGATGTCGGTGGATCAGCAAACAAGCGTTGTCCAAGTGGCGTAAACATTTTTGGCAGTCACGCTCGTATGAGGCAGAACGCACTTCAAACGTTGTCTAATATTAAGCGTCATAAGGTAATTGCAGTTAACGTATACGTAGAGCGGTAGCGCACATATAATCACATGGCCGTACCTGACAAAAAAAAGTGTTAATAAGATGACATTGATTCTGCAACAGCTGGCCGGAGTGGTTGCTTTCTTCGCTTTAACTTATATTTATTTCGCGAGGAAATCAATGTTCAGGTTTACTTAAATAGAACATTGTGAAAGGACGTTCTTTCAGAGGCGAGCCGACGTAAAACCCATGACAGCAATTTGAACGAGACGAGGGCGACGGCCTTTGTGACACCGGTTTACGAAGCCTTCGTATGCCTATATTCAAAATATCTCTTCCACGAGCGAATGTACACTTCTAAGTTATTTCTCGCGTCTTTCACGTGCCTTTTATTGCTCCCCTTTTTGCGACCGCCGGCCAGAAAGCAATAACCCTCTCTTTGATCCGAAAAAAGGAAGCGCCCCTGAGATGTCAAAATGTCGTCCCGCGTTGCTTTGAATGCGCGCGCCTCATTCTTTCCAAAATTTCGACGCAATTGTCCAAGGTTTTACTCCCCTCCTGATCTCGTAATCCCTTACCTGCATTAGCACCGCGTGAGTTGCTTCTGTTATTTCCGTAGCGGTCCCTAAACCGCTTATAGCGACGTCCTTGCGTTCTCCCTTTTTTTTTTCTCTGTGCGCGCCGCAGCGAAAAGGGCGCGCATTCAATGAGGCCGTGTCTGCGCGCCGCACCTGACGCAATTATCTCGGGCGCCAACAATAAAGAAACGGCCGCGCGCGCTGGCAGCCGCCGCTGCGAAGCGTTAATGCCGTTAACCTCTCCTCCTTACGTAGCCGACCGGGGTCGAGGATTGCACTTTTTTTAACGAAATTCCCTACTCGCCCACATTACATTACAGTAGAACGCCTCTGTTCAGATTCACTTTCTCGCGTTGTTTTTTTTTTTTGCATGTGTATACGTTTCTTTAAGTATGTAAGGTAACGAAATTTGTTTAAGAAATTCGCGAAAATGGCGTTCATGTCTCTCGGGTGCAGTGCGCGAATGTAATAAATTGTACTATGAAATAAGGTCTCTTTTTTTTTAATGCAAGCAATTAGAAGCAACCAAGCGATGCTACGGCGTAGTGAAATTTAATTTTTTTCTTCTTTTGAGGAGGAGAATGGGAGGGGGGTAATATTATGCTTTGTTTGCGTCCATCTTTTGATGTGAATGTATGTTTGTGCGTGTATATATATACACATGCAAGATTGAACAGTTTTGAGGCGAACAAACTATCGCCCGCCCAAGAGACGACAGCGAAAATGAGATGCGGAGGCCGGACGATGTATGAGTACGACCAATGTAAAAAGTAAATGCACGGAGAGGTAAGCGGGGCGGTTGTAAATCTACAGACATTCCGGGAATTCCAAGGACGCAAAGTTGTCTCTTCAAAGCTGTTTTATTGGTTCGCGCTCTCAACATACACCTTCGTTTTAGAAAACCACCTTTTCTTCTTGGTCGCTTTCTCCCTCCCGTTTTTTTTTTTCAGAATTTTTACGATTTGTACGTGTGGTCACGAGCCCCAAACAATTTGTAACCGACTAATTTCGCGCTCGGCGTGCCTCCGGTTCGCAATCGTTCCCGAAGCACTTCGAGAGAGCGTCGGCCTGGCAACCTCACATCGCCAGCCATCTTTTCCACGTATATATATATATATATATATATATATATATATATATATATATATATATATATATATATATATTATATATATATATATATATATATGGAAAAGAAGTGTATATCTAAGGGCTCGTTTTTCCGTGTTTTAACGCAATATTAATGAGATCTAACAGACAGTAATGCCAAGGAATGTACAGGGGAAGTTATTAGAACCAATGGAATGTAAATAAGAAGAAAAGTGGATGAAAAATAACCAGCCATGAGCTGGTTTATATATATATATAATATATATAATATATATATATATATATATATATCATGAAACTTCTGACCTTCTCCGTGAATTTCGCGAGAGGGTTGGCGTCATATTTTTACATAAATGTGCATCTTGCGCCCGCCTTGCTCTCGATCCCCCTTTTTTGTCTTTCTGTTTTTTTTCCTCACTTCGGTTAACGTAACTGTGAATATGGTTTCACAACGAATAGTTCTTATTATTTATTTTTGTTGCTTGTTTTTTTTATTACGCACCTTTTGTGGTGTGCGTGTTCTTCTTTTTATGGTATTTGTAATAGTTGAGAAATTTCACACACCCGTCAAAATTTGTCGAGCTCTACTTGCCACGCCGTTTGCGAGGGGACGAGCTGCTCTGTACGGACCGCTCATCCTCTTGCTACAATTTGAAATAAGTATATCTATCTATCTATTCTATCTATCTATCTATCTATCTATCTATCATCATCTATCTATCTATCTATCTATCTATCTATCTATCTATCTATCTATCTATCTATCTATCTAACTATCTATCTATCTATCTATCTATCTATATATCTATCTATCTATCTATATATCTATCTATCGTTCGAAAAATAAGTGATATCTCAGCATAGCTATTCATCTGAAAAACTAAATATGTATGCAAGATGCCTATTCCCCTTTTTTTTTAATCTCCCTGTTGGTCTGGTTTCGGTTCCTCTAGCCTCAAACAAATATAAGCTTTTTTCAAAGCCGTCTTCAGCGCTTTGTTTGCCTCTTGTTCCCTGTATGTAGTCATTGCACACACAACATTCGTTTCTGGGACAACATGCCACATCGTGCCGTCATCTTCACGCCGTTCGAGAACGGCGGCTCGACGTGTGCCGCCCTCTCACCCGTCGAGATGATGGGCGAGAACGACGACGCTTTCGTAATGCTACGGTGACCGAGGGCGGCGTCTACGGGAATTCGCCTACATATACTTGCGCGTGTACCTTGTGTACACAGCAGCCGTCGTATATGTGCGTACCGTGCCACACGGCGACGACGACTGCGACGACGTCGAGGTCTCCGTCGCCGGTGAGCGCGAATATTGTGTGAAAGGAAAGCGAGGGTGTTCCTTTGTCATCTTGGAAGTGAGAAGAAGCGTGGTCTTTCGCTCGCTCACCTTCTACTGCAGCCGGCGCGTTGGTTGGAGAAGCGTCACGGGCCGCCCCGAGCCGACTTTTTCCCCCACTCTCGGCTTGTTACGGTGTACGCTCAGCCGTTTAATTTTATTTCGATCTCTGGGTTTCTTCATTCGCCCGCTGGAGACACGGTGTGTCTGAGGCGTTGCTCGCGACGATAACCCCGCGAGAACGCAAGCGTATTACTTCGGTTGACGCCGCGAGGTGGTCGAAGCATTCTCTCCGTGGGCTCCATCTCCACTGTGTTACACAAGGTGCGAGTTGGATTCAGAGGACCTCCCGATCGCCGTAGTTGGCCACTTGTGGCGCCCGTGGTTGCTTTCGCGGTGAACTGTTTTCTCTACTCAACTTTTTTTTTGTTCCCTGAGGCGTGAATTTCAGTGCCACGCGGTGCCCAGCAAAAGCAAGTTCTCTGCGGAGCGTCGCTTGAAAAAAGGTAGGCCCACCGACGAAAACATTGATTTTCTAGAAATGTTCGCATGTGTCTCTTTTTTTTATCAATTCATGGCCCTAAGAGATAGATATAGAGAAACTGGAAGGGTTATTAAGGAGTTTCCCAACAGGCACCCCAATCACTTTGGTTCCTGAAAGAAGCAGCGTTGAAGCCACTGGGCATGCGCGACCCAAACAGGGTTTGGTTTTTGCGTTGGGGACTCTATTTCTCGAATTTAGCGGGAGCCGCAAAGCCTGTGCCAAAAGTTTTGTGTCAGATAAACGTGATGTCACCCACCGGCACCCACTGCTCTCGATCAATACTAGAGTGACATAAATTAGGGGTGTGTCCAAAGCACCGCAGATCCTATTCTAAAGTCCTTATATCCCCCTGCTTGAACCAAAGCGAGCATGCGCAATGGGCACCATGCTGCGGTGGTCTAGTGGCTAAGGTACTCGGCTGCTGGCCCGCAGGTCGCGGGTTCGAATCGCGGCTGCGGCGGCTGCATTTTCGATGGAGGCGAAAATGCTGTAGGCCCGTGTGCTCAGATTTGTGTGCACGTAAAAGAACCCCAGGTGGTCAAAATTTCCGGAGCCCTTCACTATGGCGTCTCTCATATTCATATGGTGGTTTTGGGATGTTAAACCCCACATATAAATCAAATCAAGACGCAATGGGCTTTAGGGCACGGAATTTTCGGTACACCTATTAGAAAACTCCCTATTTATGTGTAACGTTAAAAATGTGCGTAAGCGTTATAATCAGAAGACAAGGATGAGAAGAACGTGCCCTCTCGACCTTCCCTTACTTATTTCTTCGTCTTCGAGAAATCTGATCAGAATATGTGGCAAACGGAGATCAGTGTTTTGATAAATGCGTGAGGAGAAACACGAAGAAATTATATCTGACATCCGCAACATGTACGTTGTGCGTGATGCCACTGCAGAACGTGAAGCACTTGCGCTCCTGCCAAAAAGTCGCTCTTGCTGCACACACGCGGAAAAAATACCGCGGGTGGTACTTTTCCGCATCACACGCGTTTGATTCTCCGGAGATACGGCGCATAAAACTGGCAAATATAGGCGGGACATAGTCTTATCACACGTCCGGCTTCTTCCTGCTTCTCTTAATTCTCTTAAGCCTGAAACTCGTTTCGAACAGAAGCAACGCGAGGCTTGCATATATAGTCTTCACGCGACATACTCTGCCGAAACGTTTTCATTTGCGGTACATTAATTCGTGGCGCTTGTGTATGCGTGTTGCGAGAATTCGTATGAAATTGTCACGAATACCCGTTTGACTTGCCGCGAGCTTTAACATAAGATTAACGTGCGATTATAGAACTGGGGAGGGGAAACGGAGCAAGTCTTAGTATATAAATTAGCTTACACTTTAGGTATGTTTGGTGCGCCGTGATGGACACGATAATATATATATATATATATATATATATATATATATATATATATATATATATATATATATATATATATATATATACTTGTGCTAAACGTTCCAACTCGCACTTATGCCTTTGTTAAATTTATCTTTGTGTATATAGTGACCTGGTTCCTTAATGCATAAGACTTCTCATTTGCCACAAAGTGCACGACAATACAAAGTTAATCATTCATCAAAAAGTTTACAAAACGTCATGGTATGAATGAAAAATCGATCACAAAGTTATAAGAGTATTGTATGGACCCATAGCGCATGTCCTATCTGCAAAAGTCATGTGCATGGTCACGTTCGCGAACTGTGAGTAGTTGTGTGACAGATCACCAGGCTAACTAGGTTAGTTATTTGGGCTTGACGGTTTCGCATGATACAGGGTGAAAGCGCGTAATACAATAACAGACGTGAAGCTTGACACACACCAGCGCTGCTCGTGTATGCCAAGCCTCTTCTCAGTTTTCGTCTTAAGCGTTTTCACCCCGTAGTACAACATGCCATCATCTCCGGGAATTTAATTGAATATTGTATTTTTTTTCCTCGGAATAGTAGGATAGGCTGAGTCTACCACAAGGCCCATGCAGTTGCTTAAGTACAAGTACGTATATATGGAAATAACGACATTTGTGCCACTTCTTAACAGCCCCTTTCACCTTGAACAGTTGCCAGGTTGGTGTCAGAAAGACACGAGGATTAGTGGTGCTGTGAGCACGTTCCTTCGTGTATAGGGGAGTTCGGTACGTTTGAAAAAGTCTGACTTGAGATTGCTGGATCACCAAGGTTGAGATCAACGTGAGATCACCAAGGTTGGAATTACCAAGCACTCGTGCTACAAGTGTCCTGTCCAGCAGTCCAAACGAGAGAGTAGTTCGTCTAAAGATGGAGGCTCGCTGTGTTGAGAAATCATCGAGCAGGATATGTAGCTGCGGCCGACGTTTCGACAAATGTACTTATCTTTGCCTTTGTCAACTGCTTTCCTTGCGCACACGCTTTTTATACAGAAAGGTGTTACCTTCCTTAGCAACCAAGCGTTTACACTTGGGTTAGTTAATTAGGGTGGATACTGTGAAACATTGTACTGGTGAACAAAGATATGGGCAGGATAGGAAGAAGCACACAAGGCAAGGCCAGCGTTTCTGTTATTGGGTATTTTTATCGTGTCCATACTGTTGGCCACTACAAAGTTTCGCAGTATTCGTTAGCAGTGATGTCACCATGAATAATAGACAAGTCTACTTGACAAAACATTGCCACCACTGGCACTCTCGGTCCCGCAACCCAAGCCGACAATACAAGGTTCTATAAGAGTACAGCTATGTTTATTTTATCTTTAACGATTATTTTTTGACTGCTGTACTTAACAGGTTTGCACGAGATGGCTTTATCTATTAGTGTGACTCAACATGGCTTTTCTATTGTCCTCTGTGACCTTTATTACGTGGCATCCATCTTCTAAATGTCGTATATTTGTAACAAAAAAAGGGACTTATTTTTGTCCGGCATCCGAAGAAGCTTCAGCAACCGGAGGTGTTTCAAATGCCGCCGCGTGCCCTATTTCGCTACATTGAGTGAACATTTTACAGAAAGCTGTTATACAGCATCGGTTCCGAAGCAATTGCTCTGCGTTTGTTCGGCGCTCACCGACCGGATAAGGCGTTGCCGTATTTCGAAAGAGACGCCAATCGGCCCTATAAATTCTTGACCCACGCTCGTGACCTGAGCACCAATGAAGTGGCGTTCCCCCGAAAGGCTGTCTAACTTAAGAAAAAAATTACGTTTAGCTTTGGAATAGTTATTCGATGACAAGCGCTGTCTTCTATTAGCTGTTCACCGTTGCACTCGGTTACTAAGCAGGATTGTATACGTTAGGAAAGCGTGGCAAGCAAATAAAACAGTTGCACAGTTTGAATATTTCCATTGGAAGCTTGCAGAATTACAGCGGAATGTTGACAGCCTGTATTCATGCAATTTTATGAAGAGCCAATGCAAACAAAAATAATAAAGAGGTGATTCCGGCTTTTTTTTGTTAGTTAGCGGGAATAGAGAAACGTGAAATATATGACGTTTAGTCATTTTGCATACGCTTTTTCGTACGAATAATTTATTCGCTGGAATAGAAGGTATAGTGCAAGTTAATTATTTTCCGTGAGCACCACTGAAAGTATCATCTCATCAGTGCGCACTGAATGCGGTACGTGCAATGTCCGTTCTTCTTGTTAAGTTGGTTGTGTCTATTGACACACTGGTCTGCGAAATAAAATACAGCTGAAAATTAAGCTCGGTGTACTATTTCTGTTATACCACTGAACATAGCTGAGGCAAAGTGGTCGGTACGCCACATTGTGACTATTACAGAAAATTAGGAATAAAGAACAGCGCACCGCTGCAGAAGAGCTACGAGGTGGTCATTACAAAAATAAATAAATAAGTACATTACAAATAAATACCAAATGAATAAATGAATAATATAAGCATAATAACTAACTAACTAAATAAAACAATTACAATTCTTCTCACTGACATTACGGAAAACAGTATCCATAACTTCTCTGAACACCCAAGGCGCTCTATAAAAAAGGTCAATTTTAACCCTGAAGGATAATAAGCATAACATTATTGATAGTAAATCTTCGCGAGAGTCTATATAAGTGTGAGTCTTCTGTTGCTGCATTTTTTGTGACCTTTCGCTTGTCTTCACTGAGGAACATCGATGTTCGATATTTGAGCAGAAAATAATAGAGGGGGGGGGGTGGACGTCTTATAATAGGTTTCAGTGGTTTGCATTCTTGGCATCAATGCACTCAGAAATACATATACCTTACTCTTTCCTGCGAGTCCTGAAAGGGTCGCAACGCGCATGAGAATGGTTCCGTCTCCATCCTTTTTTACAGATGCGGATGCTCCACGTCTGCCTGCGCCGCAAACAAGATAACAAAGCATGTCCTATCAATAAATTACACAAACGTGCCTGCAGTGTTATCTAGAGACGCGGTAGGTTCTCTCGGTATTGCGCGGGGGATGCAGCCATTTCGTGAGCTGCAGGCGCGCTAGACAGAATGGCCTATGCAGCTCCGGCTTTACGCTATATACGCATACGCCTCCGCTCGTCCGACTGTACACTACAAGTACTGGACGTTAAACTTCGCCTCCGGCTTCTCAAGCGAAAGTCTGCTATCGAATAACGTTCATTACGAAACTGTAATCCCACGGGCCAACAGAAAAATCTTTCCATTCCGTGCTTCGTGGTGATGCGATAAAGCGGGATGCGAGAAGAAATGCAACGGCGTGGGCTCTGATCACCAATGTACCCTATGTATACACCGACTGAATGATGGACAGCCTCGAATTTTCGTAATATCTATCGCGAAATGCCGGTCTTTACCTTCTTGCGTAAGCCAGTTTGTTTGCGCTGTGGGGTGGACTTAAAAAAAAACTTGCGGCGTACATAGCTAAAGGACAACTCGAGCTTTTTGCAACTAAAGCAGTGAGCCTGGAATAATTTGCATGTGCTGAAATGAAACTTTACATCAAGTTCTTAGCATTTATTTTTTTCTCCTAGCCAGGAGCTTTTTTTTTTCATTACGTCTCTTTCTCCCTCTTCCATTCATATTGGCAACTTTGAGAAAGTTTTGTAATCTGTTTCTTTCGATTATTCTCTTTAGTACACAGCTTCGTGTTCTTGACCGCGATTTTATGATAGACAAATGCGTAGGTAAGGAATTATTTTTAAGTGCGAAGCATTTCTGAGCGGACTTCGGTGACTTGGGGCGTATCTATCTATCCATCTATCTATCTATCTATCTATCTATCTATCTATCTATCTATCTATCTATCTATCTATCCATCTATCTATCTATCTATCTATCTAGCTTGCTAGCTAGCTAGCCGCTTACGTTTGGGTGCTCTCGTGGTCACCCCATTTACTTGGCGTGAACCAAAATTAGCATGAGAGGGTAATATGGTTCGACGAATACGACGCACTCATCAAGACATGAATAATGTCACAATCCTGTCGCGTACGTCGTCAAACATTTCCCGCCATGCAGTCTACTGGTATGCGGGTATGTGCCACAGGTTATTGACGCTTGTTATCTTCCGAGGAACGACGAGAATACACATGGGTAATTTAAACGCGTGAGTGTCAAGAAATACCTGACATCGACGGCGTTGACCCGACGAAGTCATAGAATAAATCTCAGTGTTAAGAATAACCTCATATAGACTACGTTGTCCCTCCGACGAATGCAAATAATCAATTTCAGGGTCACAGCAGGAATCGAACCCAAGCATTCTGGGTGCGAATGAAGCATTTTACCACATAGATACGCCAGGTCTCGGAACTACTTTTCAAGTAGACTCTAATCTTCGTGAAACGCCAATAGTGGTTGCAGTGCTGCCTACCCTATTTTATAAACATTACATATGTTCTATTTGATACAGCCATCACGTCGGGTTAACGTCAGACGTGGTTAGCTGGCATGTGCTGGAGTTGATTTATGTAGCAGTGTCCAGGGCCAGCATCCTCGCGAGCATCAGCGCTTCATATCAGCTTCTGGTGTTGCTGATATACGCATGTTCGTGTTGGCATCGTTGTGCAAGTGCAAACAACTGGTTATATGAACATGTGCAGCTCTTCAACATATGTCTGTGCGAGTGACATTTGTACATTAATTTATCGTCATTTCATGACGTGTCACTCAATAAAACAATTGCAACACGGTCACCTTTCCTCCGCATGCTTCGCATAACGTCAATTCCCGTGTACATGGGATCTGCCGATTTTGTTTCAATTTACTCTCATTCTGTGGGCTATAATAACAAATAAGCTGTACAGTGCTAAGAGATTTAACATGTTTGCTTTGAAAAAAGAGGAGGAGGAGGTGGAGGAGGAGGAGGAATAAATGAGGAAGGACAGGGAGGTTAGCCAGTTCTCAGACCGGCTGGTTGAAAAAAAAGGAGGACGCGTGTTAAACTGCCTAGCTGCTTTACTTGAGCCGAACTGATAACTCTTGGGCGACGTTTTTTCTTGTTCGTTTCAAATAGAGTGTTAAGAGCTACTGCCTAATACAGAAAAATAAGGTAGAGAAAAGATGTGGAGGTTAACGAGAAAGAACTTCGGTGGCCTACCCTGTATTTAGCGGGGGGAGAAGGGAGGTTGCAACGTGGGAATAAATTATTAAAGCAAGAGATACAATCACGCTTTTTAAAAGCACTAATCGTCGTCGTCGTCATCATCATCATCATCATCATCATCATCATCAGCCTGACTATACGTCCACTGCAGGACAACGGCCTCTCCCACGTTCCGCCAGTCGACTCGGTTCTGTGCTTGCCGCTGACATTTTATACCCGCAAACTTTTTAATCTCACCTGCCCACCTAACCTTCTGTCTCCCCGCCTAACCGGCTTGCCTTCTCTAGGAACACGCTTAATGAGCAGCGGTAATCCTGTCTACGCGCTACATTGCCGGCCCATGTAAATTTCCTCTTCTTGATTTCAACTGTGATATCCTTAACACCAGTTTGTTCCCTGATCCACTCTGCTCTCTTTTTGTATCATAAGATTGCACCTATCATTTTCCTTTTCATTGCTCGCTGCGTCGTCCTCAATTTAAGCTGAACCCTCTTTGTAAGTCTCCAGGTCTCTGCTCCGTGCTTGCAGCAGGAAGCGCTCATAACTATAACGCTAAATAATAAACTACATTAGTAAATTAGAAAGATTGAATTGAGGAAAGGAAAGTATAGGTATGTACAACAGCAGTTAATATATAAATCACCTAACGTGCGCAGCACACGAATATTTCGGGAAATGTGGAGTGATAGGGAAATTTCGAAACTGAACGTTGTAAACGTCAGCAAGAAGTGTCGCTACCGCATTAACGCTTATGTTATATAATCAGTGTGATGAAAAAAACTTAAATAAGGCATTCATGTTTCACGTACAAAGAAACGTTCAGAAAGCAGGAAAGGCAACTAGAATTGTAGCATCCGGTTCGCTACCCTGCCCTAGGGGGAGGGGGAAGAAAAGATGTAAAAGAAAACGAAGAGAAGAGCAGGCGCGTAAAAAAATGTGTATATAGAGCAAAAGGGCAACAGCCTATTTAATAGGCCACGCCCTGCCCAACAAAAAGTTCAATAAGGCCTTGATTGATTATTGGTGTGGAGACAGTTCGTGTCGGCATTCAAGCAATGACTCTTCTGAGAAAGGTCTTCGTCAAGGCGTTTAACGCAGCAACTAGCGGCAGTCTTTGCGCGTGGGGGCGGCAAGTAGGCAAAGAGCATATTATATCGTCCCATCGCTGCCTCGGTGATCGCAACCCGCGGGGTCTTGCATGCCGATTCAGAAGGTAAAATACTTGGTGAAAGCGACACCTATAGCCAGTGTTGGCAAAGTACTGTTGTCTCTAGTCGAGATCAAGGAGTTTTAAAATCTCCTTGGTTGAGATTGTTCGGGCGAATGCCGAAGTCGACCAGACGTCGTGTATGATGAAAGGGGTGTATTCCAGAAGAATTTATTGTCTTCATTAGTAATATTTCGTATTTTTATTGGAGCATCTTGCCGCTTGAGAATGGGAAGAATTCTCGCCCACCATTTTCGTGTGCACGTCGAGCATCAGTGTCGGCATGTTCGTTGCCCAGTAATGTTAATTGACTTGGAAGTAACTGAAGCGTGATGTTACGTCTTTGCACGAAGAGTTGACGCAGCCGCTCTCTAACTTTCAGCTGAAATTGTTCGCGAGAGCGTACAGTATTTGCTATATCTATAAATCTACGCAAATACGTCAAATATCGTTTAGCACACATTCGCAATACGAGTGCTTCTTGATCTGCGTGTATACCCCCCAACACACCATGCCGCGCACTTCACACGCCGTTTTTTTCAAATGACAACATTCCGTGTTGGGTATACGTGGGACTTTACCAACATGCACAGTTTGTTTGTTTGTTTGTTTGTTTGTTTGTTTGTTTGGTTGGTTGGTTGGTTGTTTGTTTGTATGGTTGTTTGTTTGTATGGTTGTTTGTTAATCTACGTCTTTTGTGGGCCAAGTGCTTACGTCGGGAAGTGGCCTTCCGGCCTTTCGAAACCTCACCTTTCCACAGCGACATAGAATGTGTCGCACCTTTTCGCGGCACGTGCGATCCCTCGAGTGTTATTTCTCGCTGCCAGTGGTCTCCCCGATGCACCAAACTCTAGTAACTGCATATTTCCTCCATCGCAAGAAGTATAAAAAAACCAAGGAAGGCGAAAAGGCATGCGCTGGCACTTAAGCTTAGAGGTACGTGCGATGACCATCTCTCACTCGGCGTGTTAATGCCGCGTGCTATATCGCCTTCACTGAAAAGCTGCCTTTTGTAAGCGGTGTCGCACTCGTGGCGATCATAAACAAGGACAACCAAATACCAAGAGGCAGTGGCAAAACGTTGGTATCCGTTAATGGGCTACTTGAAAAAAAAACCTTTCACGCCAAGTTCAGATGTTCGATAAAAACAAGATTTGTAAATCAGACGCAGCCTTGTTTACGTCTCTAGCCTATCCTTGGCCTTTCTCTTCGTCTTTCTTTATCTATATTTTTTTGAAATCCTGCTTTTCGCGAAGGAACAGGAGTTGGTTCGTAATTTAGGTTAAAAAAAAACTGCCAGGCATGCGCTAGACGCGAAGCATTTTTGCCAGGATAGCTGGAAGAGCGGCCTTTAAGAGGCTTCTTTAACACTCTTCGGGTACCTGCTGCAAGCGCACTTGCAGGGTACCCACTACGCCATTATTCAATGTGTAGTAGGCAGGCATTCACTTTGCCATCCTTCGTCATTCTTCGGAGAAGCGCGCTACCTGCTGCACTCTGTGCAATTTTTGTGCGCTGTAGCTGACGACGATGAAGAATTATGCCAGAAGCTTTATTAATCCCCACAATCCCCCACAGTGCGTATGCGGCAAAATTAATAGGTTAAAAAGATCAAGTTTTTTTTAAAAGGGTTGGAGCATTCGACGACCCACTCGTTGCGCAGTTCGCATTATCTGACACCTGGTTGTTTCTTTGCTGTTCTATAACGCTTTATTGCTCACGTTAACCCGATTCGTTTCCCGACATCAAGCCTGTCTACATGGGGCCAGTTTGCAAGGGAGTTGCATGCACCAGCATGACTCAATGGTGGAATACTGTGATCGCACGCATGGTGCCTGGCTTCGAATACCATCGTGCCCTTGGTGTTTTTTTTTATTCACTGACTTTCTCTTCTTATCTCGCGCGATAGTGGTTACGGACACTGGCGGCGGCGGCGAACAACTGCAGTGCGCCCGTGACCCGTGTTGTGATAAGAGCTTTCGCTGTAAAGCTTGGTAGTATGCAGTAGCCTTCGCTGAATCGTATACTACGGCGCAAGTCTAAATTCCTCACTACGAGCGTCATCGCGTGGCGGCAAGCTGTATAGACTGTGTGTCTGAACTTCAACCCCGTCCAAGTGCACCATGCGTAGAACCGTCATACGGATGACCTCCTGACTGAGAATCCATCTTTGCGGCTGTCTCAATCAGCTACGCTGCCCAGCTTGCGACTCTGCTTCTTCTGCGTATTCACTAAAGCCGTGTTAAAATGAGCATGGACACTCGCCGAAAAATGGACAATGTCCCAAGAACAGGGACTAATGCAGAGTCGCAGTCACAGTGAAATAATCAGCTTTTTTTTTTCCTTTACCGGATCCTCAATATTCTCAGGATGCTTCGTCCGCAAAAATATTTATGGTCCTCTCACTTCTTTTTAAACTGTTTTGCTAGCTACTTGGTAAGCACCACAGCAACTCTGCAAGGTTTTCGGAGGATCAGCAAAATGTAATCGATTCAGGGTACTCGGTAGTTTACAACGGGAAAGTTGTGTGCAGAGTACCTTAAACGAAAGCATACATACATTGAACAGTAGAGTCGGTCGTGTTGCCTAGTTATGAAAAAAAAAATACGAGGATGATTGAGGCAACTAAGTATTCTGCTACGAAAGAGCGCTAATCTGTTCCTTCATGCCTATAGTTCAGTTTTGAACAATCACCGAGCACGATCAGCTGAAGTCGTATGCATCTGCAGCTAAATCTGACAAGCTTACAAATTTCCTGGAGGCTTGTGCACTGTGCAATGTCAGTGCATGTTAAAGAACATCAGAGGGTCTAAATTTCTGAAGCCATTCACAATGGCATGCTCCATTATTATTTCGTGATTCTCGCACGTAAAACGTAAGATATTATTATTATTATTATTATTATTATTATTATTATTATTATTATTATTATTATTATTATTATTATTATTATTATTATTATTATTATTATTATTATTATTATTGCTTGCAGTAGAACTACTAGTAGTAGTAAATCACCTCGCATGACGACAGAAGTAACTGATGAATTAGATATCACAACCTCTTTTGCTGTGCATAGTCGCCGCACAAATAAATTACTGCAAGCGACCACTATATCCGGGATGATGGCTTTTGCGAATCTTTGTGTGCGGTAACTATACAACTCAACATATTGTGTAGAAGTGTGTGTGTGTGTGTGTTTGTTTGTTTGTTTGTTACTTTTCCTACGCATTACCAGTGCGCAATGTTTTTGAAAATATTGTTGTAAATATCATTATAACTTCACCTATGCAATCCCACACATCTTAATTAGGTCACGCTTAAAGGGCCGGATATAGAGAGGAAATCGGACATTTTATTCTGGCTTCCTAGATATAGCCAGCATTCAAGCAGAACCTAATTAAGAATGTATACTTCAAAAGAGCAGTTGTTTCAGCACAGCAGCATACTACGTGCTTCACTGAACACCCGAAAGCATTAAATATATTGCTCGCGTTCACTAAACCATCGTGGGCTCAAGATTTTGTCAAAATTGCGTTCGCCCACTCGTCGTTCTCATGAGACTCAAGAGACTAAAGCTTCGCAACTCTCTGCCAGCTCAGCTGTATCTGCCTCGTTGAGAAGAACATGGTTACGAGCCTAAATAAAATAAATCGCGTAAACGCGGGGCAGGGCACTTAAGACATTCGCGCACAAGTAAACGACCGAAACGCCCAGGTTTGTGTGGGTCGTCGAACGCGCTTGCCGGAAGGAGAGTTTGGAAATTGCTCTTCCGGGGTCGTATGTATTACACGCGGAGAAGTAAACACCGGAAGACGAGAATCAGGGTGGCTGGAACATATCCCTTTCGGCGACGCCACGGTGTTTTCAACAAATAACGCCTCCTAAAACGACGCGAAGCAGCGACCAAACCCGTTTATTTACCGTTAGCGAGGTCGTCGTGGCAAAGTGGTTAGGTGAGGTTCCCGTGTAGGTTTCGTCAGCGGCGCCACGATTGAAGAAAGTCATGTGTGTGTACTATTAGTGCTATGCGCCTCCGGTACTGTTAGGCTGTAGTTGTTCACCTGTTGCCCATGGCGCGTACCCTCTGTGGGGGTTTGGCGAAGAATAGAGTGGTTTTATGAAATTATGTGCAGTTTTAGAATAATACAGGTTATATAATAAAAAATATTGCTGATTACCTAGAAAACTATGGTGCTTTCTCTAAGGCATACATTTATATGAATAAACAAAAAATATTCTTAAATTAGACCCCCACTCTGAATTTTCATATAGTTAAAAATTTTCTCTTCTTTTGTTTCCCCTATTTACTTTTTTTGACCGCACTATCAACTTTTTGTGGATTCTGTATGGGTATGGTTTTTGTGCGTGTCATTCTACTTGTATACTGCAATTGTTTATTTGCGCTACACACACACACAGAGAGAGAGAGAGAGAGATACAGAGGAAAGCCAGGGAGGTTAACCAAGCTTAGCTTGGTTGGCTACCCTACACTTGGGAAAATAAAAACGAAAATATTAGATACGAAAGAGATAGAAAAGATGAGAAGTAAGAAAGAGAAGGATGAATAGTCAGCTCGGGACTGCACAGCACGGTCTCGCACTGTTCTTTCACAAGTGCTCGTGAAGTCTGGTGGTCCTCAAGAAGTACAAGAGGGCTTTCGTGGCTTTGCGCGTATGGGAAGCCGTCGGCCAAAGTCCCAGGATCTTCTTTTCTGTAAGCGGCCGTGAATCCAGTTGACAGAGAGCCATGGAATTGTCACGACTAAAATCCGTTGGTATGGTCGAGGACGAAGAAGCGACGAGCACGAGCAACAACCTCCACTAAGATCTGAAGAAGACGACGTTGAGTTGTCCTGTTTGTGGAGTAAATGAGTCAACTGATCCATTACCTCATTTTCTGTAATAGATTATCTGCTTTGACACAAAAACACTTTAGGTGCCGTTTGCCACCTTCTCGCAATAGGCTTAAATGCACAAAATGCGCTTTCTGTCGGGGCTTTGTCTCTTGGCCACAGCGACGGGAAGATTTTTGGCGTATTGCAGGGGTTCTTTAAAGGTTCAAAGAGGTTTAAGTGTTGCAATCGTTCTTCGATGGATTTTATGACTTTTTCATATTCACTTTAAATCAAATGCGCCGCTTCATTGCATCACACTACAGATTATTGACTATTCTACTATCAAATTCGTGTCGTTGCAGCTTTGTTTCTCGTAAATAGATCAATCATAACCTGTTATTAAGGAAGTGATTCATAAAACTATTCGGTTCTTGGCCAATCCCTCAGCGTGGGCATGCCACATCTTCAAAGAACTTGATTTGACTTGTTAGCGATCTGTAAATACAGACCTTGGTTTTTCTTTGTCGCACCAGGGCCCTGTCTCCTGTTGTTTCCGCGTCGCGACAATGCATGTGGTCTTGCAGGAGTGGCTCATTTTAGGAAACACAGAGATATATGTTCGCGTTGTGATAATTGGCAATGTAGGTGATGCGCGGGAACAAGTGAGGGGTTTAGTAGTAGTGATGGGTGTAATGAAAGAATGACAAGACACAGTGCATACGATATCACTCACATTGAAACGTTGAAACTGAGTTAGCATTCACGTAAAAATACTCCCTCAATCCACAATCGTTCGTAAGTGTGCGTTTTATCCAATCAAAACGGTTGCTTGTTGCTGGGGGCAACCGGTCAGTGCTAAACTACACTTACGAAAGAATGATCTAATTAAACCGTGCCTTATAGTCTCAATCTACGCGCGCTTACCCTACGTTCCGGCAGTTTCTTTTTTTTCGCTTTTGGGTCATTCGAGAGCACAAAGAGTATTTGTATCACTGCACACTTAAAGCGAGCCTTTACTCACAAGGAACACTTACTCTAAATTCCTAGGCAAGAGCCTTGTGTAGCCAATCCTAACGCTGAGCCTGACATCAGCGAAAACGGCTAGTGAATGGCAAATGGTACTTCGAACGACCGGCTTTCTAACATTTGGTTCACAACTCCTCTCACTTCTTCGTACCATTGTTTTTTTTTATTTTCTTTCTCCTTTCTCTGTGACGCTTGAGCTGCGCTTCCATTCGGGCTGTAGAAGTTAGCTCGGTCTTTCTTTTCGGACAACGATGCATTCGCCAATAAAAAGACCTCGTTTAAGGGGTACGCATGTAGCGTGAAGCACGCCGTCTTACGTGTAATCGTCTCGCGAAAAAACGCACGCGAGATAGCGGAGCGAAATGCGCAGATGAATCTCGATGCAAGAAGACCGGATAAGCAACGAGTGCAGTCCTGAGGGTCGGAACAACGACCGAGTTCGAGAAGCCACCGTCAGATGGGGTTGCGGGGGTGGACGATGGATGCTTCCCATACAGCTGTCACGCCTTGTTTTCTGTAGCTGTGACGAATAACGCTGCTGGAACACCGCTCGCAAGGGCAACGAAGAACAGCACGATGTGAAAGAGGGAACCAGGCCCTGGTCGGTTTGGCCGCATAGCAGTGTGCGTGTGTTGTGTAAGCCCAGTACATCATTGTGTAGTGTATACCGAGGTGCCCAAATGTACCGGCAGGAGTACAGGCACTCGTGCTTGTGAGTGCGTCTGCGTATCGGGCGTCTGTCTGCGTCAAAGACGCGGTGGTTGTCTATTACAGCACGCCGTTCAGCCGAGTGCCAAGTCCGTGGCGGGAAATGAAGTACAAAGGACACCGATCGAGGGCGCCACTGTGTGTTTCGTTTTCCACCGCACGTGTAGTACTTAGCGGGAACTGCAGCGCTTAAGCAACGTACAGGGCCGATCGTCGATCGCGACTCTAGTGAAATATGGCTGAAACTGCGCTTAAATGCGTGTCCTGGGTATTTTCGGTGTGGGCGTTTCTCCTCAGGCTGTATGAAAAGGCGTGTCCGTTTCACGGTGTCCCGATGCGTTGTTATTGTGCACAAAATTAGCGTAACCAACGAGTGTTCTTGATTTTGAAAAAACATATAACGGAAATATTTTACTGCGTCATCATCGAGGCGATAAGAGCGTGGCCCACGATGAAACTTCGCACCAAATGTGTGAATTGCATGTAATTTGCGCTCTGTGTGTTTTACAATAAGGATTGCCTTGAAACGTTGACATAATTATTGGAGTTTAAGATCTCAAAAGCTCGATATAATAATGACAGATGCCGTGCTGGTGGGCTCCGGAAGTTGCGACCAGCCTTTAGTTATTTAATGTGCACCTAAGTAGCCTATACATGAGCCCCAAGCATTTTTGCCACCAGAAAAAATGCGTCCACCAGGGCCGGGATTCGATCCATGTGACCTACGTGTCAGAAGTCGAGCAGCATAACCGCTATAGATCACTGTGGCGGGCTGCAAACGCTGTCGTCGCGTCTATAGGATAGACATGCCGAAATTAGAAAGCATTTGCACCATGGCGGCACATAAGCTAGCCATAGAAATGCGCAGTTCCGTTTCAGTCGTTATTCTACGTAATACAGCGCTTCGCGTAACCTGCGCAACTGAGTCATATTCTCTAGGGTCATGACTACAGCCTTAAACGAAGTTTGGGAACATCGACGGGGAGTTGCCGGAAACGAGAGAGCATATTGCCGCTGAGCAACGATTCGCGATCACTAAACCGGCTTGCGCAAGATTTGATCTTACGAAAAACTTGTGAGCCTGCAACAGATCTCAGGCCAGTACGCTAATACGCTTACGAACATGAACCGACCCGAACCTATATACTGGTTATTTAGCAATAGCTTTTCGAAGCTTTTAATTTTTACAACATGCGATAAATGCCACGACATCATAGACCACACTCATATGCTCTGGCATTGTCCCGCGTTGCGCAGTGACAAATGAAACACTGAAGAACGGTGGAATGCAGCTTTCCGCAGTCCTGCACTAGAAGGACGTTTATGGGCAGTCCTAATGGGCCTGCCAAATGGCCGAAAATGCTTTCAGTTCCAACAATGGAGCGGCCCGCTTCGGGGTAGGACTGTAACGCGACCTATTGGACTCTAATGACGTCCTTTCATTCATCCATTCATATCTATTCCACTTTCCTTTTTATGTGAATGATCAGAGAAGCTCTTTAGGGCACAGCTCGAGGTGACAAGGTGAAGGCCACATCGGTATTGAAGGCCGGGCTGTTAATGTATCTATCATTGTTCAAACGACGAGGCTGCGCCTGCTGCGACACGTCGACGACGACACCACAACCGAGGTTATGAGTAGGCTTCACTGTAACACCAAAAGTGGGAAAGCTAGATTTGCCAATGTCATGCACAATTCCTTGAAGTTAATAGCACTTCTTCAAACCCAAATGAAGTGTTGAAATGAATTTTTTGGAGATATATTGACTGTATTTTGTCATTATATAAAGGCACTTGCACATTTATTTATTGCTTTTTTGTGTTATAACTAGTTACTGTTGCGCTGCGACACCCTCTGGTGCCATTGACATTCCCGTTGCTGTATATATCCTTCGTATTTCCAAGTATAGGCACGTTGTAGTTCGAAAGTTCTAACGACGGAGGTATAAAATACGAGACAATAACATGGTTCAGCTATACTCACAATTTGCAAGCGTGGACGTGGAGCCTCATCCGTCAATGCCGTTGTTCTCGGCCATGTCGACATTCTCGTTGATCCGAGTCTGGACAGCCCGGTATTCATTGCGTCGCGTTATGAATCAAAGGTCACAGATTTGATCCTTGACTTTGTGATTCGCTACTGATCTGAAATATTGGGACGTGGTTGAGTGTAGATACCACGTCGTACTCAATTATACTTAAATTTAGGTGCACGTTAAAGAACACCTAGCGTTCAGATGAGCCCGGCGTCAGCAGCGCCATTATTTTCAAAACAGTGGGTGTACGGACGAGCACCGAAAACTATTTTTGACACGCTCATCGAACTTCGTGCAGACCGTTCAATTTACGTACTGCATAGATGAATGGCGAACGCTTCTTCATACGTACCGTCCTATACTTTCACCCCAGCTCTGATGGAACGAACTTTCTCCTAGTTTGCTAGCTTATGTCATACGGGTAAATAAATGTTCCAACAATACCGCCGACAACCACCCAAGTAGACGCCTCTCGCCCCTACATACACCATTCATTATAACCGCTAAACGCGTAGGGGTCCATTCGCGCCTGAGAAAATAGAGGCCGTCGCCATACTGCGCGCCCGAACCGCTGCTAGCTCGGACCACGTGAATCTCCGATCTCTCTCTGCGTGGCCGCCGCTCGTTCATCGCTCCATGACGATCAACATAAATCTCGCGCCCTTCGACTACATTCTCTCTTATTTTCTTTGTTTATTATTATTGTTCTTTTGAGCATCTTCCCCCGCGAACTCTGATACTTCCGCCCTTTATCTACTTCTTTGCTCCCGCTGTTCCTTTTTCGTACCGCAAAGAGCGGCGCAGCGCACGAAGTGCCCCGATATCAAAATTCATCCCTTAGTATTCCCCTCTCTTCCCACATAGCGGTTCCCTATTTCCTGCCGCACAGCCAGTTGCGTCCGAGCACCTCTCTTCTCTTATATGTAGCATTTTGTGTTTTCTCGTTTCGCACTTTAAAAAAGGAGGACACGCTACGCGCTCAGCATCTTCCAGCATCACTCCTCGCGTTAGCCATCACGCCGAGATTGCATCGTTGACGAATGTACGCCTCCTCCGGTCGGACGATATTTATGGCAGACACGCAGCGCCGCGTGGCGTTTGTTTGCGGTCCACGCTTAAAGTGGCCTTTCTTCAGCCTCCTCTCTCCTGCTCAACTTATAGCCTCTCTAGCCTGGCCTCAGTACTTGATTTTCTTTTAATCTCTTCGCATCTTGACGTTCTCCATTATATGACATCCGTTATTTCTCCCTCGCTCTCTTTCTCATTCCTTATTCTGAGCGGTCAACTTCGTATATGACCGTACATGGTCGTCTATATATGTCTCTCCAGAAAGGAAAGAAAGTGTGCAGCGTTGCAGAATCTGCTTTTATAATTCACTATATTTCTATAGCAATAGTTTTTTTTACGTTTACATGATGGTTATCCAGAGTTAAATAGTTATGTTTGTAGCAGCGCAAACCAACATAACAACCTAACTTTCTATTGGTACGACCGTATACCAAGTAGTTAAAGGGTTATCCAGACACCAACTTTTTCTGTTTGCAGTTGTATTTCACTTTTATTTTTTTCCCACTAAGAGAAAGACAAGAACTCAAGTTTATTAAAGTCAAGTTTATTAAATAGTTCAGTTGAGTTACATGGTTAGCGTTATTACAGCAGGAGGTCCCAAAGTTTCAGAGAAACTGACAGGGGGACCTCCTTTGGCTACATGGATGGGGTAATTACAAAAAATACAGCAATAGTATACAATAAACTGCAAGAGTTTATTCAATCTTTTAGCAGTGAGTGTAGTCGAAAATACTAATTGTGTTGTAAACACCATACGATCATGAGAAACGCCGTATAGTGGAAAGCTCCGGAAATTCTGACCGCCTGGGGCCCTTTAACATGCACCCAGATCGGAGCACATGGGCCTATAATGCTTGTAACAGCCTTGTTTCGGTACCTGCTGTACCTGACGTCGCCACATAGTATAAGCTTGCATATAATGTAATGACGTTTCCAAAGTCACCCCGCTCCGTGTCTCCATCGGCGATGCGCAAGCCGTGGTTTTATACGCATCGGTACGTGTCGTCATCACAGCTACAGCTATCATCAG
The DNA here is from genome assembly GCA_013436015.1 of Rhipicephalus annulatus. Classification (NCBI taxonomy): domain Eukaryota; kingdom Metazoa; phylum Arthropoda; class Arachnida; order Ixodida; family Ixodidae; genus Rhipicephalus; species Rhipicephalus annulatus. The sequence goes on along the minus strand of WOVY01000537.1, from coordinate 1,286,748 downwards.
CCTGACTTATACTCCAACTGCCGGGCAAAGGCTTGTCTCGTGTTCCGCCAATCAAACCAGTCCTGTGCTTGACGCTGCCACGTTATAACCGTAAATGTCTACCCCTCACCCATCTCTGTCTACCGATCGTGTGCTAGCCTTCTCTCTGAGTCTAATCTGTTGCTCTTGGTGACCAGCGGTTATCTTGCCTACGCACTGCCAATCCTCGCTCATGTCCGTTTCTTTTACAAGGACTGCAATCATATTGGTGTGTAAGTTCACTAGAGGATAATGTAGACCACGAAGCCACGCTATTGGCAATGCCAGTAGGTTCGCTACGTGAAAATAGATCTTACTTAACATTGTATGTCGAAATGAAATACCTCGTCAGCACTTATACTGTGTTTCATGCGTGTTCAGATCCGTCTTTGTGCAATCGATCTTTGTAAAAGTGGGAGACCGTTGTCAAGCGCTGCTCGCTTTTATTCTCACACCTTTCATCAAACTAAATTGCATGCACGGTAAAGAAATCATCATTAGTATTGTTACTACAATAGGTCGCCGAACTCGCTTATAGAAAGACCCACTCAGACAGAGATCCACCCCTGAGCCCGAGACTGAATGAGTCCGGGTGAGTAATATATTAATGAGTTTGAGTCCGAGTGAACTCAGCTGAGATAAAGTTTAGTGAGTCTGAGTGAGCCCTTGAAGCAGATCGTAATAGTTGAGTGAATCCGAGTGAGCTACAATTTGTCTACGCATGATCTTTGCAAGACAGAGTGAACTCAGTCTCGGTAACATGTGTCAGTGCCCCTTTAAGGCTCCTCCCGCCATACATAGCGGACGTATACGCGCCGCGTATACCTTCTGCCAACGGCGCACTGTTTTAACCACGCGAGATGCTCCTCCCTCGCTACCCATCTGGACAGTTCTCCATCTCCTTATTGTCCCTTCCTTTGTGGCGCTGTCGCCGACCGGGGAGTTTCGGATTTTGACTGCGTCCCCTTAGATGGGGCGCCTCGAGAGGAAAGAGACCGCTGACCGATAAAAGAACGCCTCGTCGCTACGATATTGAAGTTTCGTCTTCGTTTTTTCAATGTTTATCGTTGTCACTGTCTCCACACACGCTTCGTCCACGTCACTGTGCATGTATTAATATATGAAAACAATCATTCAGGTTCTCACTCGGGAATATGAAGGTCGAGCTTCATTTCATTTTAGTGCGTTCCTCAAGCTTGGTCGATGCTGATCACGTCGTGGCGTGGCGTCGCTTTCGCTGCACTCGGTTCCCATATACGTCTATATTGTTTCTTTTAATACCCAATTATCCATGTGAATGGCGAAATAGAATTCCATGTTCTTTATTTTCCTTTTTTGTGTGCCACAGACTGTTACTTTTTTACTGTAACTAATAGGAACTCTGAAACCACATACGGCCGCCATTGCTGTTAGTGCTAACTACTCATATACTTAAAACAGTGTATTTATGCTTTCATCATTCATTCTGTATATCACTTACTTTAATTTATTCTTATCACTGTTATGACTATCCTTTCTTAAGGGCATTTATCGCACGAGGCTACAAAAGGCAGTTGTCCGGGGTCCTTAAGAGTTGCCTGCCCTTCGAATCATGTGTTTAGGTAACTTCAGACCAGAGCTAAAGTTCCCCGTTAAAGCTGGGCGAAAAAATGGACTCCTCGTTAAGCTAGCACACAGTAAGTGTTTTAATAATAAGTTAAACTCAATATCTAGTCAACACATCATTACGTCGACGTATCCGCTGCAAACTGCATCTACCTCGAAATGTTCAAAGGTTAATTACAAATCAATGAATTGACTTCCGCACCCAGGATATGTTTCGTGAATGCAGGTATACTGCGAAGCAAAAGCTTTAGCTGGGGCCTTGTTGCGGCAGTTTGTAGTGGTCACTAGAAACACTATATACTGTATATACTGTATAACAATCTACACTGTAATAACACTCTCGTAGAAAGCGCGGTGCAGTCAACACGACAGCACCAGAGGTATGTGTGTCAAGCCCCGTTAGTTTCGAGCCGTTCTAAGAAAAATAACAGCCTGCGAATGAACGGCTAGAACCTGCGAGACACCGGCAACATCCTCGGCTGCCACCTACAACCTCAACGCCCCACCCCCCAACTCAAGTTACTTACTTACTTACCACGTCGGCAGTTCCAGCCATAACAAACTTCCGAGAATCTGCCGGCTGGACTTAAATGTTGTTTTATCGCGCCTGCACTGGCGGGGACGCAAGCTATTCTCGGTATATGGAACTCGCAATAAAAACAAACACGCCCCCTGCATAAGCATACTCGGTGTTCCGCGAAGTTTGCCTGCTGTTAATTGGTGATGTTTATCGTCGCACACATTAGTCGACGTGAGAACTCGTACAGCTGATCGGCGTTCGGAGGTTCGTATGCACAAAGCGCGACTTCCAGTGCGCGGTTTGCTTACTTTCGTGTAACACGATATTTGCACGATGTCGAGGCGTTCCCCCTTCTGGAGACGTGTTCAAATTGGCGCTGCATAAAACAACATACACGCCCGCCGCAATAATTCGTTCGCTAAAGTCGTATGACGCGGCGGGTGGCTTTTTGCACGTATACAGTGAGCAGTCGCATGCAGCTGCCTTGTTTTGACGTCTAGACGGAGTTGCATGCGAGCGAGTCTTTGTGCGCGCGTTAACTATTTTTAGTTTAATGGTTTCGTGGTAACTAGCGCTGCGTCAAGGCGGCCTCATCGCGATGAGTATGAAACTTAAGCGCAGCCGTGTACACTGCCGAGCCCCAGGTGTCAAAATTAGCCGGTAGTGAGCAAATGCAGAGTGATCGTTATTACATTGGAGCTATAGCACGTAAAAAAACACGAAAAACAAATTACCTCGAGGCTGCATATAAGAGGGAAGTGGAGGTTCGAAGCGATGAAAATTCTTGAGCAGGGCACGATGCCAGACTACTTTAGGTGAGTGAACCAAGGTACATGTAAACTGGTAGCGTAACTTGTGTAGAAGCCCGTGGATCCAATAGGGGGATAGCAAAGTGGCGCGTCGTCTGCTACTGTACTTCCGGTTCGAGGCCTATACATGCGCTGCTTCAATGTATACCTGCTGCGCAGTGTAATCGGGTGGTAACACGTGCAATTCTGTGATGCCTTTGCTGTCACTTGTTCGATTATTGTCTTCTTCAATTCTTTTTTTGTGTGTGTGAATGAATACATGTTATTTCTCGCATTTCAGGGAACGAAGTGAGACGGGGACATGGGCAAAAACGAGGAACGCTCAGAGATGGGTCTAGAGCACAGCGTCCGGTTATGCTTTGAAACATGCAGTCATATGTTGAAGGACCACCTCGATTTAGTATTTTCGAGCGCATACACTTACCGATACCACTTCAAAATTACCCACACATATGTTCACATACGTACGATGTCTACGTATGTACGCGTACTCTGCGCGATCAAGTATGCCGATATAGTATATTTCTATTGTATAATCGGCATCGATAATTTTCTGTCAAATTGATTGAAACAGATGAGTGCGTAAAAATCCCACAGAACAATACGACCACTCAAATAATGGTATCGTGTGACGTAAAACAATCGAAGTCGATATTGAAGCAACGTGTAGCATGGTATGGCGTCTCTGTTATGTCACACTTGCAAGCGTGTAGTGCCGGTAGATCATGTTGTATTCCGACACATAACCTTAAAGGCTATCTTGCACAACTGCACGCTGAGTGCCGATAATTTTGCATGCATTGAAAAAGATTGTTCGAGTGTGTGATGTGTGACGGACGACACCTTGTTTGAAGAGATATCTAAAGGCGTAGAAAAAATAAGTCAGAGAACTACGACCATGTTTTGTTTATAGCGTTCGAAACACATTACTACGGCCGTTCGCTATATCAAGCCCGGAGTGATATCTTTGCAACCAAAAAAGTTGGAAGATCCCACGTATAGTGGCAATCGATAATATGCGAAGCACGAGTGAGAAATGTTGATATGTCACTTTAAAATCAGCACAACGTTGCGATGTGAAGGTAAATTATGCCGTACGTGGCTTCCGTGTCAGGATTGTCATGTTTGGATGTGTCGTTTACCTTAGTAATCTATACACGTCACGTGATACCAAATTTAGTACATGTACAGCTTGCGAAACGGCCGTGAGCACGCTATGAGCACGGTATCTTATAATGTTCTTACATGGCATGCTTGTCAGCATTGTCATGTTTGCACCATTCATATATATTTTGTCATCCATTGACGTCATGTATAACACCAAATTCGGTATATGTGGAGCTATCAAAACAACCGCGAGCGCATCATGAAGGGCCCAATATAATCCAATGTAGCATTGACGCGCGCGCACGCTGGGCACAGTGACGCTACGTTAGCAAAACGCGAGCACTCTATAGTCTGACGCCAGGCGCGACCGGCGTCCGTCAACGCGGCCCGACGGCAACCGGCCCGATATGGGGCATGCTGCATTTCGCACCGATACGTTACCCAGACAACTCTGCGTCTCCCTTTTTTCGTGAGGGAGGGACGCCGGACGAGCTGAAATGCGCATGCGTCAAAGCAACGCAGTGCGGCGCGCGCCTGCCAGTATATGACAAGACCGGCGACTGGCGTGGCAACGCCGGCGTGACGCCACGAAATGAACGCCGGCGAGCACGCGCACACCACGTCACGTCGAAATGTATTGGCTCCTTGACTGTGGCATGTAGTCATAATCTCACATGACACACATCTGATGATTATCACGTTTAAACCAGTCGCGTACCTTCGTCATCCATTGGCGTCACGTTATACAAAATCTGGCATATGTGAAGCTAGCGAAACGCCTCATCATCAGTCATGTAGTCACGCATCATCAGTCATGTAGTCACGTTGTTACATGACACGCATGTCATGATTATCATGGCTGGATGTGTCGTCTACCTATGTCGTCTGTTCGCGTCACGTAATGCCGAGTTTGGTACATGTGAAGCCAGCGAAACGGCCGCGAGCGCATCATGAGCGAAGCATGTAGTCATGTCGTTACATGACACGTATCTCATGTTTATCATGTTTCCACCAGTCACATACCTTCGCCATCTATTCATGTAGTGCAATACCAAATGTGGTATATCTGACGCTAGGGAAACGGCCGTGAGCGCATCATTTGCGTGGCATGTATTCATGTTGTTACATGACACGCATGTCATGATTTTAATGTTAGAGTCTGTCGCTTGTGTTCGTGATGCAATCATGCCATATCATACCAGTTTTGCAACATGTCATGTGAACAAAACCACCGCAAGAGCTGCGGACCATGAAATGTATATCTTGACATTCATGACATCTATGTTATGATTTTCATGTTATGATTTTCATGTTATGATCTTCATGTTATGACTAGTTATGACATGTTATGGTTAGTCATTTTATGCCATACCAATTTTGATATCGATACCATTATCGAAACGAAGAGCTAAAAGCCGTAGGCGGCAGGACAGACAGACAGACAGACAGACAGACAGACAGACAGACAGACAGACAGACAGACAGACAGACAGACAGACAGACAGACAGACAGACAGACAGACAGATAGATAGATAGATAGATAGATAGATAGACAGATAGATAGATAGATAGATAGATAGATAGATAGATAGATAGATAGATAGATAGATAGATAGATAGATAGATAGATAGATAGATAGATAGATAGATAGATAGATAGATAGATAGATAGATAGATAGATAGATAGATAGATAGATAGATAGATAGATAGATAGATAGATAGATAGATAGATAGATAGATAGATAGATAGATAGATAGATAGATATGCCCAGAGTTGACAAATTGCCTCCAGTCAGCTAAGAAATGTTTCGTGTTTAAAAAAGCGCAAGCATTTGCGCAATGATAGATCGGCGGTAGCAGCTGTCGCTACGTGAAAGCATACCCACTCCCACGGCATGCGAAGCAGGCATAGACACTCCAGCATGGCGCACGGCATATGTATACCTTGGCAGGTCGTCAACAAGCGCGGAAAACAACGAGGGATGATTGGAAGTGCGTCAACGGCGCCGTATGGAACAGACACCTAGCCTCGCAGTCACAGCTCTGTTTCCGTTCCTTTAATTTATTTATTTTTATTTCTCTTGCATTTGCGCATATACTTCGTCATAAAGATGCCGCAAAATAATGTCAACGCAGACAGCCAATTTCCTTGGTGATGTTGACAGGTCGACCTATGCGTCTCATTGTCATGATAACTAAAAGATATGCAGAATTGTATGAAAGCTTCGAGGTAGGACCGTGAATGCCTCAAAATTGTGTAATTAACATTTTTTCTAAGCAAGCGACCTACCATGCCAGCTGAGTATATAAAAGGTCGGGCAATTCGCGTAGCCTTACCTGTTACACCGATACTCTGGGCGACTACTGCTGACCGGCCGAGTTGGTGCATGATAAAATTATATTGCGTTAGCGCAGCTCCGTTTGAGCATGCGGAAAGATACTATACAGTCAAGAAAAAAAAAACAGACGACAGTGTGAGCACTAACTACCAACTTTTCTATATCGCGTACCCTTACAACACATTATATAGCTCATTCCATGTGATGCAACACACATGAAAAAAGAAAACCGCACACGTGTGGCACAGCCCACTACCAAGGGCTAGTGACGTCACGCTGTAAAGATCTATGTATAAAGCAAATGCATTCCTGCAGTGTACCGTCTTGGTGGTTAACAGACACAAAAACGCGTCTTTAAACACGTCTCTTCAAGCAAGACAGCCGCCGAACAGCCAAATCTGTGACCGGCCTCGCGTGCCTCGCCGTCCATACAGCGTCATCTCATGTATGGCGCCTCATTCACAAGCATTTCCCAACAACCTAGGGTAGATACATATGTGGGGTTTAACGTCCCAAAACCACTATATGATTATGAGAGACGCCGTAGTGGAGGGCTCCGGAAATTTAGACCACCTGGGGTTCTTTAACGTGCACCCAAATCTGAGCACACGGGCCTACAACATTTCCGCCTACATCGGAAATGCAGCCGCCACAGCCGGGATTCGAACCCGCGCCCTGCGGGTCAGCAGCCGAGTACCTTAGCCACTAGACCACCGCGGCAGGGCCAACAACCTAGGGTGTAGCGAGATCAACTTTTCTTGCTGGGGCAATGTGCTCCGTATTGTCAGCATTCGCTCTCGTTGATCCCATGTTTAGCTTAACTGCGAGTAGTATGAGTAGACTATACAATACTGGTATTCTTGAAGACAGACGGTACCTTTAGGAAACATTCTCTCTGGGGCGCTTCTTATTAGAAGGCGCTCAGTGATGAGAAGCCCGTACAGGGACGTGCGTGACGTCCGTGAGATCTCACTACCCATTTCTTCCTTCCGCACGTGTGCTTCGCGCCAGCATGTACGGTGAGATTGCAGGCAGAGCACTCCTAGAGAGCAGGTGTTCGGTTCTCGAACTGTGGCGCCCCTGCGAGCGTGCGCGCGCTTTCTGCCGGCGGCGCTGGCGTGCTCGCATCGGCAGCTGACGACGGCGCGTGTTGCTTTCGCAGGCGGAGAGCGCGAACCCGCATCGGCAGACCCGAGGCGGCGAGCAGCGCAGCGCCCTTGGAGGAGGAGAGCAGCCCGCGTATCGCGAGGCGGGGACCTGCGGACAGACCTCTGCGGCCGGCGGTGCAGCGAGTGGCGTGGACCGACCCCCGTTGAGCGGGTGGCGGCCATGCCCGTGACGACCTGCGGCGGCAGCGAGTGGCCCTGCTGCCGGCTGCTGCGGCAGCAGCGACGACGAGGCGAGGCGCACGCACAGGGGCCCGTGCGGCGGCGGCCATGAGCAACGGCAGCAGTACGGCTAACCTGAGCTGGCTGGACAGCGTGGCGGCGCTGAACGCGACGCTCGACGGCAATGGCTCGGCGGCGGCAGACGACGAGACCGGTGGCTGGCCTCCTGCGGTCGAGGACCCGTGGGACGGGTCGCCCTACCCTAGCCGCTACTCAAAGCTGAGCTTTGTGGCGACCGCGTTCGTGGTCACCTGCATCATGATCCTCATCGTGGTGGGCAACATGCTGGTGTGCATCGCGATCGCCACCGAGAAGACGCTCAAGACGATCCAGAACTGGTTCATCGCCTCCCTGGCAGTGTCCGACTTTCTCATCGGGCTCATCATCATGCCCTTCTCGCTCGCCAAGGAGCTGATAGGCTACTGGATCTTCGGCGCGCTTTGGTGCGACGTGCATGCAGCACTGGACGTGTTAATATGCACCGCCTCCATCAATAACTTGTGCCTCATCAGCCTGGACCGGTACTGGTCTGTCACGCACGCCGTCGAGTACCTCAAGAAGCGCACCGCCTCGCGTGCCATGGCCATGATCTGCTTCGTGTGGCTCCTGTCGGCACTCATCTCGCTGCCTCCGCTCGTCGGCTGGAAGAAGTCCCAGCAGGCCTCCGATTACCCCCAGTGTTCTGTTTCTGAGGACGTCGGTTATGTGTTGTACTCGGCCCTTGGGTCGTTTTATGTTCCCGCGGTCGTCATGGTGTTTGTGTACATCCGGATATTCCTGGCGGCCCGCTCGCGCGCGCGCCGGCACGTCAAGAAGCAGGCCCGGCACGTACCAGAGCTCACGAACGATCCGGTGCGTGATAAGTCGACGACGACAACGACGACGTGCACCAGCTTCAGCAACCCGAGCCCACCGGACTCCTCGGCGGCGGCGCACAAGATGAACGGCGGCGGCGGCGGCGGTGGTGGTGGCGGCGGCGGAGCGCAGCGCAGGGGCCTCCTGCCCAGCGCAGCGCCGCAGATCATCATCGAAACTCCCGAAGAGCCGAGCTCGGTGCCGCCGTCACCTCCATTGCCGCCCCGCCGCCAGGAGGGCCTCGGCGGGCTCAGGGCCCCGGAGGTCGGCCTCCGAGCCGACGACTCCGAGGCGGCGCCGCTGCAGGGCTCGCACGACGCGCCGGGCTTGCTGAGCGCGCCGCAGTCGCGGATCGCGCGCTCCCCTTACGGCTCCACGCTGTCGCTCAATGAGCGCGACGAGGACAGCGAGCTGTGCGAGTCTTCCAACGCGGCCGGAGGAGAATCCTCGGGTGGCAGCGGCGGCGGCACCAGCAAAAAGGGCGGCCGCCCCACGCCCACATCCAAGCGGCGACCGGTGCCACCTCAGGGACTGACATACGCCGTGGCGCGCCACAGTCCATCGGACGCCGAGCGCCACAAGCGCAAGCTGGCCAAGGCCCGCGAGCGCCGCGCCACCATGATTCTGGGCTTGATCATGGCCGCATTCATCCTGGCTTGGCTGCCCTTCTTCGTCCTCTACGTGCTGGGCGCGCTCTGCAAGCGCTGCGACATCAGCGGCACGGTGTTTGCGGTCGCCTTCTGGCTCGGCTACTGTAACTCGGCCGTCAACCCTATCATCTACACCATCTTCAACCGAGACTTCCGCAAGGCCTTCCGCAAAATCCTCTTCAAGTGATCCTGCGCCGCCGCTGCCGCCATCCGGCCCGGCGCTGCTGTCTTCCACGGCGCCGCCTGGCCTGCCACTGCCGCCGGCGCGGCGCAGCCTCGCCCGTCGAAGGATCCCCGCCGCTAAAAGAAAAATCCCGCTGCCGCTCCTAATCCTCGTTGTTTACTATTTGGGAGCCATGAACCGAGAGAAGGCGCTCCGTGCGTGCTCGCCTAACGGAGTCCCGCCTTCCGCGCGCGCCCAGGGACCTGTCCACGCCGTCTGTGACCTGTGCGTCTCGCGCATCGACAGTCCAGCCGCGCCGCCACCACCACACGCGCACGTACCGCCCATCTCCCGGCGTGAAACAACAACACCGTGTGCTGCTGTGCCGTGCTGTGCTCCGCGCTGCGCACACATGCCACGACCGCACAACTGTGTATACATGTTTGTTAACTACCGTAGCACTGCGCTCTCTCTCTCCCTTTCTGATCCACACAAAACCCACGTCCCGTATAAGCCGCGGTGATTCCACCATTCAACTCGCCGTATCTACTTCTTGGACGGTCGCACTTGGCTGGGTGTCGTTCCGAGACCTGACGAGGGACGATCTCCACCGCTAACTCCCGCAGCCTTCTTTTTTTCCAAGAGGTGTCGCGCACCGGCGCTGCGCCTAAGGCCTAGCAACACGCACAATACACACGCAGACAAAAAAACGAATTTCGCAGCTACTGTTGTTGTCCTGGATGATATGCATCCTGGTTGTACGTGAAATGTCTGTAGCTTCGAGGCTCGTTACCTGCTCGATAAAGTAGCAAAGTATCAGGGGCAACTTTACTTCCTCCTTGAGTACACCAGCAGGCAGATGAAACGACGTTGAGCTAACGGGTAAACCTGACAGCAAAATTCGTTGCCCTGTAAAGTGTGTTCATGGAGACGTTGCACAAGTCGGTGCGTAACATCTTCGGGCATCGTTGTTTAAAAGAATGTATGTGAGTATGCAGCTCAGAGTTGGCATTTTCGATGTCAATATATTCACAGCTTCTTTTTGTCTGGCTGCCGGGGTACAGTGTGTTGTCTGGTGTCAGTGCTTTTAACATCACGTTCGTAGTCTTTCGTTGACGCATCGTGGGCTTCTCGAAGTGTCGCAAATGAAACGACTAGAAGCGGTTGAAGGACGTTCTCAACACTACATTATGCAAGGCAAGCTTTTAGACAAAGCCTACATAGACACGGAGGGCTTTAGGGATTACTAACTCTTACATACATACATACATACATACATACATACATACATACATACATACATACATACATACATACATACATACATACATACATACATACATACATACATACATACATACATACATACATACATACATACATACATACATACATACATACATGCGTACGCACGTACGTACTAGAGGTACGATCTCGTGCGCTGGTATATACATAGGTTATACAGCAACCGAGGTGTACATATTGCTACCTTGTGCGATAAATGTTATGCTGCCCGAAACATTTACAAACGTGATCTTTTAGAAGAAAGAGAGAGCTTCCCGAAGTCTGAACTTTGTAAGAACTTTTCACAACGGCGTCATCTACGTTTTTGTTTTGTTTTTTTCTCTCCTCCGATCGTGGGGCCACTCAAGCGCCCCACTTTCTCTCACTCTCTGAAGGCCCACACAATTACACAATTATAAACACCAAGGTTGCACCCTTTGCCATGTCCTCACACACTGAAGTCGGCAGACTACAATGCATGCGTCCCAGAGCGATCAAATGCAGAAACAACTCAAACAAAAGAATGCATCTCCTCTTCTCCTCTCCTTTACTCATTCACCATTGCGCGAAACTAATTGTTTAGGCATTTCCTATTTCTTTCTGGTACGTTTATCTTTATTTGTCATTTCCGTTTTACTCGTACCACTGCGGCAAGCAGTACTAGTCTTTAAAAAGGCATCTTCAGCGACCGTATGTACAACGTTAGATGTGTGGGGTTTTTTTTCTTCTTTTTTTTTCATAAGAGCGCTGATCAAAAGCAAACGTTCCGGTACAACGCAACGTTTTCAAAGAAGTGCGGTGTTGCTCTTAGCTTAGACTGACGCAATTGTGTTTCTGGCAAAAAGATCCTATTTGTTAAAGAAAGCGGGAAAATAACAGGATGACTGTAACGGTACGCTGTTAGCCCCGGTACATATAGTTAAACAGGAACAAAATGAATATATTATCACGTACTTTTCAGCTCAAACAGAGGCCTCTTCAATTCGGAGTGTTGAAATCTTGGATTACTGTTTAGAGCGGCTCTGCTTTAGCGAGAGCACGCTTTTCCTAGAAAACCGTCTCGTTAATGAGAAGAAAGAATTCTGTTGGCCCATTCACGGACGACTTCAAGTGATTTCTTTTATATTACAAATGATTTCGCGTAAATCTAGCTTCTCTGCGAAGCAGTACAGCAACACCGCATTACAGAAAAGCTAGCTTTGGAGCTGAGCAATATGTATGCTGTACTCACTTTTTTTTTTGTCCAAATAATTATCACTTTCATTATGCACACGTACAGTTAATGTAACAGCTATCACTAAAGAGAAAGTGCTCTCAGCTAATGTAACAGTCTATTGCCGACTGTTCGATTAGCTGATAGCACTTTCTTTTTTAGTGATAATCATTAACCCCTGCGGTCGCACTAAAAGAGACAGTTATTTTAGACAATAAAATTGAACTAATGTAACATCTAATACAAGTACTTGCGTTCCGACAGATGCGGAAACGATCGAAGTTAGACGCAGAGAAAGTCTTGTCTGTTCATTGCGAGAATCCTTTTGGTAAACGAATGTTGTCCTGAAACGGCAAGGGAATGTCAGCCTATACGATGGCGCATGTTGTGAAAGTAAGGGATAACTATTTCTGTTGGCTTGAAACGTGACCCTGCGACAGCTATTTGCTTCGTCACAAAGGAAACCAACCATTTGCATTCAAGGGTCACCCGTTCACAAGCATTCAGCTTTAATTTTGGGAGGAAAGAAAGTGCTATGGTTGCAAGACGAAATTATTGGATTTTGCGGTGGCATGTGGTCCAACAAGGACGCGACTAATGTCTTCGATGTTGTGAAAGCATGCCATCGCTGCTATGTTTTCCTGGTATTTTTTTTTCTTCTCGTGTTCCCTTTCATTAATAAACCTAGGCCAACGCTGTCACTGTTGCAGTCATGAAATTATCTGATGAGAACCCCATGTTTTCAGTGTTTTTATTCTTGCTATTGTATTTCATCTGCTACTATATAGGTACAACTGTAATTGTTACGAAAAAGAGTCAGAGCCATATAAAAGCTTTTATATTGGCCTTCTTTAGCGGAGATTTATTTGTCGCGTTAGCTGACGTGTAAATACGTGCACACTATCAATAGAGGTTGTCTAACGTCATGCTGTGAAGGATTAAACAGAATAATAAACTGGCCGAGTGATATAAAGCACAATATTTAGGTATAACAATGAGAAACCTATTATTATTATTATTATTATTATTATTATTATTATTATTATTATTATTATTATTATTATTATTAGTATACGAAGCTAAAATTAGCCTACGTTTGCAAAGCAGCATGACTAGAACAGATAAATTACATATCTCCACCTTCAATGACTGATGTGTTTCCTCCCCCCCCCAAAAAAAATAAACAAAACGTAACAGAGCGTGCTTGGTCATTCCGGTTATAGTCTTTGTGTTTTATTTATATTTAAACGAAAATCTCCAGCACGATACGATAACAACTAGGGTGCGTAATTAGCAGCAACGTAACTAATTACTCGGACCGATAAGGCGACGCGACTCGGTGAAGTGAAACGTCAAGCTAAACGCCTTGCCCACCTTGACAAACGACTTAAGTCATTAACGCGGGTAGTTTGCAACTGCTCTTTGAGTTGGGTCGTGTAAGTATTGCGGCATCGCTTCAGCCACACCATATTCAAGCTCAATGTGGGCGGGGCAGTTTCATCTTGACGGAATGTGCATATAGGAGAGAGCAGAGAGTAGACGGCCTCCTCGTGACTCGCCCCGCTCCTAATGTCTCAACGTAGTGCTGAGGTCTAATTCAGTGGGCTTCAGTGGGAGCTAGTTCGGAATGCCGGGAAGGGGTAAAACTTCACCCCAACCCGCCATAATGGAGCAGCCTGCGCACGCTTATGCTTGGTGACGCACCTGCAGAAGTTTGTAAAACGTACCGGTGTGCCGCAAACAAGGCTTCATGCGTACTGTGCATATAGAAATGTTGGAAAAGGTTCGAAAGGAAAGTGATAGCTTATCAGGCAGCAAACTGTTTGAATGATGTGAAGAAAGTGCCGCCATATCCACGAAGTGATTGATGATGAGTGGGCGAAGCTCCGGAGGTAAACCTGGTATACCATGAATCCTCTGTACATTTTGCCCACTCGATTTTATTACATCGCTCCCCCTAGCGTACGTCGCCGCAGTAAATCGAACGATTGCCTTCAACCAATGACACGCGCCATATGTGACATCATTCCTATTTTATAAGATCTCGCGTCTTTCATCAACTACAAGTACCGCTTTCTAGTTTATAACATCTTGCATCTTTTCATCATCAGCTACAAGTACCACCATCTAGTAAACACTACAAGAACTAAACGAGGGGTGGCTACATACAGGAGACGGTACCGCCATCTAGTGAACACTTCAAGAACTAAACTAGAGGTGGCTACATACAGGGGACGCACAGCCCACGCCCTAAGGAGCTTCGCCCCTAAAAATAAAGACCTCGTTTACTGTCCCGCAAGCAGTTATGCGTCTTATGGCTCGTGCAGCAAGTTCCACACGGTGTCTTGCTGACGACACGTGCGCAGCTATTTCGGTAGGCGTACCACGTGAACTTCTCTATCTCTTGTCGCACGAGAAAATGAACGGAGCTTGCCGCTTTGAGAGCCCACTATGCGAAAAATTTCTGTTCCCGACGATTGGTGACTTGCGTACACCTTCGAACTCTACAGACGTTAAACTTCGTTCTTACTTCTTTTAGTTTGTTGCTTGAAACAAGTCGTTCATTAATTCGAACGGTAAAAAAGAAAATTCCTCTGTCGTTACTGTTTTCTTCTGTTCCATCTGTTTTGCTGTGGAGAGGTTGAAGTCCATATTAGCTCGGCTACTCCATATCGATAAGTTCTGAAGCGAAAAAAAAAAGGTGTTACTGAATGATACCCAAAATGAACAATCAGCAAAAAAAAAACATGATAACACACAGAAATCAGTTGAATTAACATGCCAATGCACAGTTGATCACCTGTCTAAGTCACCCCGTTTATTTTATTTTTTGTAATTCAAATTGTCAGTACCCCCCTCTTTATTACTTTGTACGCTACGTAAAGCCTACGAGTTCAAGAAACGTGCTTGGCATGGATAGTTGAATTATGTTCATCTGCAAACAATGCACACTGAAGGGAACACGACGAAGAACCGACGAAAAGAGGCGAGACGTGTCATCAACTTTTTTTTTTCAGAAAAAGGAGAGGCCTACCCCTAGGCATAGTAATTCGTGGTATCCAAAATGTAAGTGCAGATTTGCCTCATGCATAACGTCTAACAACGAACGTTGAAATAGTTCATAAATCCAGTTCTTCCTTGCGTCTTCGTTAGTGTGCACTGTTTGATGATGAAGGTATACAGACTAGTACAAATTGAATCGAATTCAATTTTATTTGCCAGAAGGATATATGAATAATAAACAGATGAAAAAAACACCAGGATCTTTAGCATCAAGCTAGTTTGGATCCATACCAAAACGTTTACGAATGTGTATATGCAAAACTGCAATTTGAACTGTTTACATTTTTGGCAGGTAGCTGACAACGCATTTGAATAAGATGAAAGACACTAATACAGGTCTTTATAACAGAGTTCCAGGCTAACAGGAAAGTCCTTATATTGTTTCATTTCGACTGGTAGATTGATTCACAAAGTTGCTTCCCTGCTCATTGATTTGTGCTTTTCTTGCCAAACCATGATCAATTGAGAGCTGTATCCAGCACGAATAACAAATTCAAGTTCACACAGTGTACATAACTCAATTCGTGTTTTTTGAAAGAGTCTCACATATTTGTCTATGTGCTTCCAACCGTTCGATGCATCATAGTGTGAAAATTTGATATGGTAACGTTGATGGCTTTCTCTACACAAATGGATTTTGATCACCGCCGACAATTAAAATACCCTTTTGCCAGCATTTTGAACAGAGAATATTGGCAGATCACTTTATCCTGAGGAATCGCCCAGCACATGAGACGAGTGAAATACTTATGGTACGTTCAATGAAGCCTAATAAGACAGGTACCAAAGAAAGAGGACGGAACGTCCCCACCTAAGCAGCGCTATGCCTTCGTTGAAAATAACAAACCAACTGACCCAAAATTGTGTTGTCTTGTAATTATGGCGCTTTGAAATCTGAAAATTTGCGATCCGAAAGAGGCCTCATTTTTTTGTGTGCCGGGGTACGTGGTCAGAGAGGCGAGAAATACAGTTTTCATTTGCTTCTTTTTTTTTAAATCGGGGATCTTATCAGCAATATTTCTTTTCTGGAAGCTTAACTTTCAGAAACGTTTTACAGTATAGTGTCACGCTATCATAGATATTCAGTGAGTTTTTACTTTCCAGCAGAAAAAAACATGAAAAAATAGTATTTTAAACGGTGCTTAATTTGGCCTTTCTTTCTCCTTTGCCCGTGTGTTCTCCAGCGCCCGAGACACGAACCAACGCTGCTGACTACGAAAGTCTCACTGCGCGTCCGAAACGAATAAGAGGAACAGCAGAATTAGGAATGACGGCGTGATACTGTTAGTAAGTGGAAAAACAGCCACTAAAACTGTTCACATAAGTTCCTAGACGTCGCTGAGGAAACGCATAACAAAATCAATCAATCAAGAAGATTGGCACTCTGTAAAATTTTTACGTAGAATTTTCTTCTTTTTGCGTGTGTGATTGTGAACACAATTCCTCATGAAGGTCGAAGCATTCATAAAAAGTCAATAAAGCTACGTCACAAGCTAAAAATATTCTTCACTTAACCATGCAGTGGTACGTTAAGGTATGCCTCCTCATTTACCCTTTTCTTGCTTTCGTTTTTTTTTTACTGCTATCAGGCGCTATTCCAAAGCTTGTTGCACTCAGTTCATATTCGCACATTTAACAGTCGTATCATATTTTCTTTCTTTATTCTATGACTGATCTTATCTATCATTTGTAGCCTACCGCTCCCCCAGACACCAACGTCTTACATGCTCCGGGCCCGATAGCACTAAAGACTACAGCACCTTGCATGCCTCCAAGTTATCGAAGCTATGTGAGTGCACATATACACAAGCACTTCCACAGATAAACTCATCACCTTTCGGACAACACGTGCAAACTTGTTCGCACAAATTTTATTTTCCGCCCTACACTTGATAACCTGCTTGAGACCTCGATTCCCGTCATACCCAACAGCAGCCTCGGTGTCTGATAGAGCCCATATATGACATTTTCAAAAAAATCAAAAACCCCTTCTAAATCAAGTTTTGAAATGATGATATTGGGTATTGGGCAGTAAAACTTGAGTGCCATTGAATTATAACCTATCATTCAGCTATCGAATAAGCGAACTCAAGCCTTGGCTGAAAGAGACGTGAAAAATGATTTTTCGCCAGGCAGTTCAGAGAACGTTCGTTATATGTCGTCTTTATCTGGTACTAGGTGACTCACCGATTGTCGTACGCAATTGATTTCCCGCGCGGGAAATGCTGAAGTATCCTGCTATTTTTACCACCGTAAAGTTCGTACAAACATTCGCAAAACACTTCCGGGTGACAGCGTCCATCTGCTAAAGATTCGAATGGCCCCAACGCTGAGTCAGCCACGTTTTTTGTTTTAAAATGAAGAAATAAATGTTCCAAACGTATGCAATTAGAGAAGGTTGAGCTGATTGTAAAAAAAAAACGTGTCAATTTCTTAAACCACAAAACCTTTCGACCTTTTTGTATCTGTTTAATCAATCCATAATTCAGTCAATCTGCTTGATGACCTGTAGGCTTTTGTTTCAAAAGAGCTCTCGGGAAAGTATGAGCAGTGATAAGAACTAGGGTGTGGACATTCTTGTGTTTAATTGGTTAGGTTAAAACCTTATTGCGCATATGATTATCAACACGGATAAACGTGGTCACTCACAAGCTGAACTGAAAAAAAAAACGTCAGTACCAATAGTTTTTTCCTCACTAATTTCAAGTTCTCATAAGCCCAGCCTGCTTAGCCAGAACATTCGTATCACTTCCTTTTTTTTCTATTACCATTTTTTCTGCTATTTGAACTTTGTAGTTTTTGAAAATCTAACTTGGTGGAAGCTCCCAATTGTTTTCTCAGCGTAAAACGGGGATTGCTGAGATTCTTGTCACATTCGAAATTTCCACGGTTTGTTTCTCTCCCCATCATTACAAATATCTTCCAAAAAGAAGACGGCTACCTCCTTGGGTTCACTGTTCACAAAAGCACAAATCTCTATTTGAGGCACCCGTACGTTTGTATGTATGTAGCGCGAGTTCTCATCACAAGCTCACCCGCACTAAACGACACTGCCCTTTCAGTTTGGTGCGATAAAGTTCCCTGCACATGTTTGCCACACTTTGAGTTCCCACTCCCTCGCGGTCTTCTCAATGAAGAAATCGAATGCAAGAACACACAACCAACGCTCACCCTCACACCGACGCCGACGACACACGTGACAACTTCTATGAAACACACATCGTTTCTCAATGGTGCTGCAAAATAAATTATATATATATATCCGCGACTGGTCTTTCCTCGACTGAAGCATAGCTCCTTTGGACTGACAACGCTTCTGCGCTGGACAACTGCACGGCGAGATGGATATGTGACAAGAAAAAAAAATGCAGAAAAAAAACTGCGATGTGTGTATAGATTAGCCGGGAAAATAGGTGCGTGGCATAAAAAAAAAAGTGTTCGAACACGTTTCTTTGTGTATCGCGCGGTATCTCTGTGTGTCGTCTCCTTCACTCGTTGTTCTTGTTGTTGTTTGACCACAAATGCAAGGTTTTTTGTGTGTGTGTGTGTAGTGTGCGGTGCGTGTGTTTTCATTGTTGTTGATGATGCATAGTTGTCTGTTTTTCTTCTTTTCGTCTCGCCATACACTCCCGCATTTTTTGCCAGGCGAGGTGAGATGGTTGCAAGTAGATTGTATGACGCTTCCTAAGGATTTGCGTAATTAGATGTATAGAATTTGTAGCGTTGTAGCTTTGGCTGTTGCTCGATCATAGAATTCCATGACCTATTTTCTGTTGTTTTTTTTTTCAGTTCCCTGCTGAGCTTTTTTTTTTTTTTGCTATACTACTCCGTGTTTGCTTCCCGGACGCCATCAGCACAAAGTTCTCGCTCCACGTAACAATACCGGCTTAGATAATCGGAATGTGAACCTCATTGTAATTAGCCTGACCGTCTGACTCTTCGATTATAGCAAAACCAGCTTTACATAGCTTTGCGGAACTGCACCAGTTTATTGAGTTGCTTCAGTGCCACTCTCCGTTCAGTGATTCATTAATAAATACATTTGAGATGCTTCCAAACTCCTCCTTTGCTGTGGGACTCGATGCCACTGAATAATAAGTAGTCGTAATAGTAACGGAACAATGCTTGTGCGACAACTGTTGATTGGCACGCGATTAGACGGTTCAAGTTAAAAGTTAGTTTACGAGATGTTTATCACATTGCGTCAGTACACAAGAACAAATGTTGTAACAGTTATCAAGCGTGCTTAGCGATCGCAAGCTTAGCTACATTTGCCTTGAGATGAAATTGGGATAATAATTGGTGCCTCTGTTTTTTTTTATTAAATATCACTCACGCGTGCAATGAGCTAGAATTATCCTTCAACTCATCCGCGGAAGTGTAATATTATTTCATTCTTCGTACAAAACGGGTGCTGAAAGACGTAGCCCACTTCTACCTATCCTAATTTTTCTTTCAATTACTTGTAGTTACTTGTCTTTAAGTCAACAAAGCTTTGCTGCGGTTGTGCTTGCAGGCATTTTAACTCGATTTTTTTTTGTTCTTGCTTTTCTCTGTACTCGCATCAATGGATCTTTTATGCAAACCACAGTCCGTCTAAAGCCAGGTACACAAGCGTTAAAGCACCAACTTAAAACAATTTCTCGTCATTGTGAACGCTTAAAAGCAAACTTTCGAGAGTCTCGCGGAATGTGTGTACAGCCAGTCATAAAAAGTTTGCGCGCCAAAAACATCGCCTTCTTCATCAAAAAGCCACGTGCCGTGCACCTCAGCGCTGTACGGTGCCTGCACAGGGGACGTTATTGCCGTACAAGCTCGCCGGCTGACATAAACGCACCTTAGGTAGACTGAGGAGTCGTCAGGGTAGCCGTCCGTGGGTGTTGCACTCGAGGGTGTAATTCTCACCGAGTGCGATTTTCCCGGACGTAATCCTCCCGGCTGAAATTCTCTCGAAGAAGGCTGGACATATAACGCAGCACCCTGATACGTACCGCCGAAAAAACACACTGCTTCTTCCCGAATCGAATTTCGGCGTGTTGCGCATTTCCGTTTGCTATAGGCACACGATATGATTCGCTCCCTGTTTGCTCCAGTATATTTTACGCACCTTCAACTAAACTGAGCCGTGCAGTGTGTCTGTTGGCAATGTACTGTCGCGGTAGCATTCGCGTAGTGTAAGTGTCATGTTCTCGCCTGCGTACAGCTGCTGGCGATCTCCTAGCGATCGTCCCAGCCGCGCTCGTTATTCACACTGTGGGTTGCCTCTCTGTAATACGCATTGTGATTGTGCACACACATACACACGCACACACGCTCGGCACGCAAGAGAGTCACACAAAACACATGCAGAGTCGCTCTCATTTATCTCTCTCTGTTGTCGTGCTTGTTCCAGTGGTTGCGATATTGTTGTACGAATTTATATATACACACATATGAATATATTATACACGCATATATGTATATTATTATCCAATAAAAAAACGCGATATCCGTGCCTCCGATGGGGCCGGATATATGAGAGGACCTGCCAACAAGTGGCCCGTTCATGCCCAGCCCTTGCCGAGCGATGAGTGTTACACATAGTACGTTATAAGTACACTATATATATATATATATATATATATATATATATATATATATATATATATATATATATATATATATATATATATATATATATATATAAGATTTTATCGATGTCCCGAGCCCCATGCTTGGTCGTCGTTAAGTGCGAATGCCGAACCGTGATGACGTATGTGTGAGTGTAGGTGAGTGCATGTTTTTTTTTTCTTCTTTGTTTGTGTTTTGTCGCGTGAGAGTCTCTGTGTGTGGGCCAGTACAAACGTGTTTCATGTTTGAAAAAAAAAATCGGTTTAGAGACAGTGGCAAACCGTATGCATACGTGGTCTGTTTTTTCTACGATGCAAAGAAAAAAGAAAAAAAAAGCAAGAATAAAACAAAAAGTCGGACGTAAAAGAATCTACAACTATACTGCACTCGAGGTTTGCAACACGAAATGAAAAGCTTATTTTGCTGTCGCTGTCCCGCGCGTATCGAGTGGGTCATTTTTTTATACTTTGTTGTTATTTGTTCAGAAGGAAAGAAATATTAACCCTCTACGCCTCCACTTCTAATTATTTTTTTTTTCTACGCCACCTCTCCAGCACCTGTATATTACTTCGTTCTTATGTAACTTAAGCGAAGCTGGACAGGGGACGCTCTATACAGAACTGAATAACATGGTGCTCGTTGAACACAGCGTTTCTTAGCTATATGCCTGTAGCGCGCATACCGTGCAGCTGTATACTCGTGCCGCGTTGCAGTACGCTTGCGAGCTACAGTTAAAGCAGAAGGCAAACAAAAAAGAAGAAAAACACAGCAAACGGGATGGGCTGGTGTGTCCGCAGCGTCGTGCAGGTTCGTGAGCATTTAAAAACTTTCGAAGTGATTATGACGCCCTAGAGAGAGATAATAAAATGAGGGAAAGGCAGGGAGGTTAACCAGAAAATGGAGCATCCGGTTTGCTACCCTGCACTAGGGGAAGGGGGAATGGGGAAGAAAGATTGGAAAGAAAGCGAAGAGGGAAATAGACGCGCGCGAAAGAAAAAAAAAAGGGGGGGGAGCTGGGGTGCTACAGTCTATACAATAGGCCGCTGCCACGCAAAAAGTTCAGTAGGGCCTTCACTGATTTTCTGTGAGCACACAAATCATGTCGTCTTTCCAGCACTGATTGTTCAGACAAAGGTCTGTCGTCAAGGCGAGCTAACGCCGCAGCTAGTTGCCGTCTTTGCACGCTGTAACGAGGGCAGTGACAGAGAACGTGCTCTATAGTTTCATCGCTGCCGCAATGCCCGCAAGCAATGACGCCCTAAGCTCCTCTATAGCCCGGATCCTGAAGTCAAGATACGAGGCGATTAAAGTTTAAAACCCAATTCTACATTTGATATTGCTTTAGGCTGAGTAGAGAAAAGTTGACCCCTGATGAACAACGCTGTGCTTGAACACGGTGTGCATGGCTGCATAGCCATGCTTCTGTTTAGTTCGCACTGCATTTTGCGTTATAGTGATTTGAGTACAGTCTAGCCTACTTATAACGACACCAGTTTTAACAATGTATCGTTTATAACAATAAGAAGAAGCTGCACCGTTAACTTTAGCATGTTTTCGATGGCAAAATAACTCACAGCAATGCCCGAATGCCGCTTTATTGGTGATAACAATCCATTGTGGCTGTTGGGTGTTTGTGCCTAGAGGTACTGAAGTGCAAGGGTTTTTACAAGAACGAATAAAATGAGAAAGTCAATCTGCTGCACCACCACCCAGTGCGCCAACTTAGCCCAGCGCCCCTTCGGACTCGCAATATGTTTTGCTGCACAACGCGGCAGCACTGAGTTAAAAGTAACTTTTGAAATGCGCTGTTATGCGGTAGCGGCGCTGACTTCCGTTAAATCATGCAATTTGAGTAAAAAGTTAAAACTTAGATTTTCAGCATCTGATACTTCAGACGTGGTTGCAAATTGGCTCTATGGGCATAGTGGCAGTGCTGTGAGTTTATTGACATGTCTGGAAAATCGGCAGCTTTGTCATCTTTGCCACTAATGTCTGTTGGCATATGCCTGCCCACTTTATAGTTTTCTCACAGCAGCCTGCCGACCCCCCCCCCCCCTTTTTTTTTCGTGTAACCCGCTCATAGCACTCATTGGTTATAACAAGGAAATTCTCGTGGTACTTGAGTGTTGTTATAAGTGGGTTCGACTGTATACAGATTCTGGGAAGGTGAATACGAAATTTTAGAGGTTACCATGGCGACTGTCAAGCGCTACACTAGTGTATGTCAGGGGCGTAGGGCTAATTTGAAAGAAATAATGAGCATTTCTCGTACTGCGCATTTCTCGCGACCAGGTAACACCGTTGGTTGCTCCTTTCTGTCTCTTTCGTTACGCCTTGTTTGTATTGCGCAATGTCGCCCCGGACGTTAACGTCTCTCACCGGGATGCACCAGGTAGCACGACAGCCGAGACTACCTCCCAAATACACCAAGAAGTCACCGGCGTATAGACAGAGAAACTTTTGTTAGAACCGTAAATAAGCTTCGTTACGCATCGTTCGTGTATTGCAGTGAAGAAAAAGCTTTTGGCATGTGACAATTGCGGCATGTTTTCAACCCCCCCTCCCTTTACTTTCATTTCAACGAAAAATAATGGTAAAAAATTCGAACAGAATTTCGAAATGGCTAATGACGCGTAGCGCCTCTCCTGCGAGAAGGCTTCGTCTGCGCGCCGTGCTGTTATAAGCGTCGTAGTCACAAGCGCATTTCACGTGTCTATTGACTTCTTGTATTTCACAATACATTGTCTCAGTCAACGACATTCGTGGCGTCGAGCATTATCCGCGAAGAATAAACGCGTTGTCACTTATAAGTTCGCACACAGCTGCTAAATATTTTCCCCCCGTGGCTCTTAAAGAACAGCTCGTGGTGAAATTATAGAAATAATGGTGGTTGTTAAAAGTGTGGCACGCTGCACGTGCTGCCTTAATTACTTTCTTTATAGCATCACGCGCATTGTGTGACCTGCGGTCGGGCTGCTGCGGCTATAGCAAAATCATTGTTTGTGACAAACAGCGGATAGTCAGCTCAACCCTCCCCACAGCTTCGTAGCTTGAACTGTAATTGTGCCAAGGTGTGCTGCAAGACCTTATCGCTAGCGGAGTGACCGGCGAACTTTCTGGGAAGACTGCATCCCCGCCTTCTTTCTTATAAGCGTTAGCTCGCATGTTGTGGTTGCTTTTCATTTCTAATATCTATTTGGCGATCTGCTCCTACGTAAGGTGAGAAGTAGTCTAACGACTCGTTTTTCCACGTTACGTGCTATAGAACATTGGTCGGCGACAAAAAAAAATTAAAAGAAATACACAGCCCAACCTTAATTTAACTGTTTGCACGTAAGACATTACATCGTCTGGTTGTACGCGCTCTGCGTTAGCTTATAGCAGAGTGAAACCACAACGGAGTGAAAGTAACGAACAAACCGAAACTATACAGCCCAGCCTTTTTGCACGACGTTTCAGGCAGTCTCTTTCACCTCAGCGAGAAAGAGGCGGACACATTTCACTATCCTTTATTTCCCGCTTGCCCTCGGAATGAAATCACTATTTTCACAAGAACAAATCGCGCTGATTTTTTTTTCTTTGATATCATAACTGCTATGCCCCCCTCTGCCTGTTCCACGCAAGCACACGCTTCGCACCTTCCAGAACACGGTGTATAAGGAAGGCAATACAACACAAAGAAATCTTTTTCTAGCATATGTATAAGAAAGCGAAGTGTTTGAAAATAAGATGGTTGATATCCATTCTCCTGAGTGCGTGTTGCCGTCTATTGTTTATTTATTGCTGCGTGTGTATTGTTTGCTCGTTACTGTCTTAATATTTACTTTTCTTTGAAACCCTGTTAATCAACGTATTCCGCTGTGAATACCTTTTGAGGTAAATAAAACGAAATTCAATGACGTTTTCTAGTGATTTCATTTCCTGGAAAGTGCTTTCTGGCCGCGTGTGTCTGTCGCCTTTAGAACGCCCGTTTCAGTTAGTTCACAAAGCTTATTAAAGATGTCGCGAAAATGTTTCGATCACTCTGTGAAACCCATCGAGCCGATCGCGTAACACCTTCGCATTATTAAAGGGACAATTTAGGGTGGGGGAGGTAGGGGGTCTTAGCTGTACCACCACGATAGTACAGCAGACCTGATATGATTAGCTTCTTAACGTTCGTATGAGAGCGAAAAACATGAGCTGCCTGCTCCGGTAGTATTGCTCGAATAGAGCACTTGTAACAGACAAGTGTGACCCTGTGCTTTAAGGGTGGGTGGGTAGGGGCAGTGACGTTGCAAAGAAACTTTGCTCACTTCGCCACCCTTCCCGTGGCCTTCCCAACGGAGAATCCTGAAAAAGTCTACAGTGACCTGCATCCATTTATAATTGTGACCACGTCGTCGGACAGGTGACAAATGCATGGGCTCCGTTCTCCATCTAAGCCCAGCCTTCTCCGTCGTAGTGGAGAGGGCGCAGGCTCGGTGCTAATCAAAGGAGTACTGACTTGGTTTTGAGACATCGTAAAATCGATGTTTTTTTTTCTTCCTTGGTGTGCAGTGTTAACGTCCTCCACACACCAGTGTGAGACAACAGGTATAAAATATTTTACTTTGATTTTGAAGTTTTCTTCACTGAGCATTAGTAAGTCAGCCCCACTGTACGGGAAATGATCCCGACGACTCAACAAATTTCTATTGAGTTGGCAAACTCAGCGTCCTGTACGCAGCCAAAATCAATGAAACATCAATTAAATCACTGTCGCCGTAACTGCACGATAGTTTCCTCATCATTGTTTGCGTCGTGCACCACCAGCAGGTGATGGTTCTACCGCGAGTACGACTATAGTAAGTCGTGAGTAGCTGTCTTCCCGTGACGACATGCTTCGATGACACGTCCCTGAGAAGCCACCTTCTCCATATTGAAACCGAAAGTGTTTTGTTTTGTAGGTAGGGATGTTAAATATATGTTCGACGCATTCGCGCGCACTAAAATACTCACTTTAAGTTTCTTGATACCACTGCTTTTATATAGAGCAACAAGGCGAAAACATTTATTCTTCGTGTTAGTACTCATTTAAAAGCACGTACATCCTGCTGGAGCAAGTGTTTATGTTTGTGGAGCGAGGTGAGTGCTTGAGGTGAAAGGGGAATGGCCGGAAATTCTGGCTTGCGGGAAATGTGCCTGTTATAATCTCAACAGCAATAGTGAGAGGGTTCGCAGCATGTTTTAAATCCTGTATACCTCGAAGGTACTTCTATAACAATTCACGGTGGGTTTGGACAGATTTCTATTACCATATGAACCTTCTTGACATCCTGAATAGCCGCTGAAGAATTAAAGATGCCTCGTTGTTTAATTGGCTACTTATAGGTGACATCATGTGCAGTTTTGTGGGGCTTGAAGTTCAGGGCGCTGGCTTCCGCTTACAAATAACACTGGTGGCTGTTGACAAAATTATATGTGGGAAATCGCGAGGTTCCCTCTTTCCTACATATTTTATTTCTCGTTACTCATACATGGACTACCGCAGACACTGTCACTCTTACCACGAGATCTTTCGAGATCTTCTCTCTCGCTCAGCTTGAACCAAAGAGGTTACAAAATTAAAAAAGAAATTGAAGTGGAAGTTCCCAGAACGCCTCGCCAGCAAAAATAAAGCCTGTGCTTGCCATCGAAAATCCAAGAAACAAGCTCTTTCTGGTGGTGCTTCCTTAGATATAAAGTGGCTTTGGTTCTCTGGTGTAAATGCTGCGTTAATTACTGAGAAGAAAAAAAACTGTTGTTCCTGATGAAAGCAAGACACCGAGATGGGCAAGGGTGACTTGATCTCCAGTAATACTTGCCTAACCTTCGAGGCTTGCTAAGCAATACTAGATAGAAGAACTTTAATAAAAATAAATGAACCCCAGTCCGAGTCCACTAAAAAAAAACATATCAGACAGGCCTAGAAGTTTTAAATGTTCGAGCAATGTCTTCATGAAGTCTGGGAAGGTGTCCGCCAGCCACTATTTGGGGGTCGCAGGTCTTAGGTTTATAGGCATGGGCTTGTGAGACAAAAACCCACTTCGAGAAGTATCTCAACCAAATTAGTTGCCACATTAGACTCGCCAGACGTGCCAACAAAAAGCCATTTTTTTTTGCCGAGGGTATATTCTGCTCCTGCCAAGATGGCTGCCGCAGCGGCCATCCTTTGGGAGCGCTGATTCACTCTCGAACGATAATTTCCGGTCCCACAATATTTCTAAAACTTCCTTGACAAAAACGTGCGGAGTAGCTGAGGCACAACTTTATCGTGGTCTTTCAGACAGACGCTGACCCCCCCCCCCCCCTTCTTAAGCAATTTCAGTGTGTGCAAAAGTCGCATGAGAATGAGGAATGATGACTATCACTGTAGGACTCCATGTTTTCGGATAAAAAAAATGCGCCAGTGAAATTTTTGTTAATCCGGATTTATCCAATGAACTTAGATTTTAAAAAGGCACATTCCAAGTTCAAAGGACATTTGCAAAGCTGCGAATCGCCATTCGAAAGGAGTACACCACACTCAGTGACAACAACCTTGTAAAGTATGCCTGCGTATTTTATAACAACCTTTAAGGTTTTAATATACGCACAAAGGTAGGTGTTTCGTATTCAAATATTCGTACTTGTATATGCGTATATATACCGTCTATATACCGCGGTATATATGTGTATATATACCGCGTAGCCGAACCACGATATCATTGAAGTAACTAGAAGAATAAGAATGGGGTGGAGCACATTTGGCAAGCACTCTCAAATGATGACAGGTAGATTGCCACTATCCCTCAAGAGGAAGGTATATAACAGCTGTATCTTGCCGGTACTTAGCTACGAAGCAGAAACCTGGAGGCTTACAAAGAGGGTTCAGCTTAAATCGAGGAGGACGCAGCGAGCAATGGAAAGAAAAATGGTAGGTGTAACCTTAAGAGACAGGAAGAGAGCAGAGTGGATTAGAGAACAAACGTGGGTTAAGGATATCATAGTTGAAATCAAGAAGAGGAAATGGACATGGGCCGGGCATGTAGCGCGTAGACAGGATAACCGCTGGTCATTAAGGGTAAATAACTGGATTCCCAGAGAAGGCAAGCGGTTTAGGGGGAGGCAGAAGGTTAGGTGGGCAGATGAGATTAAGACATTTGCAGGTATAAATTGGCAGCAGCAAGCACAGGACCGAGTTAATTGGCGGAACATGGGAGAGGCCTTTGTCCTGCAGTGGACGTAATCAGGCTGATGATGATGATGATGGCGATGATGATGATGTGTATATGCGTTCAAACTTTCCAGACATCGAAAACAGTGTATACGCCTGTTTTCGAGTCAAGCTATAATATCATTTAAGAGTAAACATATTTAATAATAGTAATAATATTGATAATAATAATAATAATAATAATAATAATAATAATAATAATAATAATAATAATAATAATAATAATAATAATAATAATAATAATAATAATCAGAAGAAGAAAACTTTATTACCATTTTGATACCACAGCAGTGCAATACGAAATCGACTTTTCAAAACTTCATTAGGCTTGAATAATACAGACGACAGACAACAACAAAAAAGGAGTTTGTTTATCTAAAACCTCACCACTGCAGTCTTTTTTCTTGTTTCCGCGAATACATGCAAAATATAGACGGAAGCTACCGTTCATGTTCCAATTTTGGCACAAAGCCCAAGCATGCAGTGTTGCTACGTTTGGTATCATTACGGCATCGGTCTATGCACATTTTTGCAAAAAAAAAAAAACGATTTCTAGAATCGACTTTCTAGATTCCGACTTTTCACCAACTCGCTCAACAAAAAGCTCCCGGAATTCACCAATATATTCATTGAAGTATTGTCACGTGGTTGTGGAGGGGCACTTGAAACAGTAAAGATTCGGTTATTGAATAGGTGAACTTTAGTCCAGTGAAAACGAACACCCAAAGGGCGTAATGAGGATTTCTGGGATGTTCTGGGCCAAAACCGTGATATTATTATGAGGAACTCTGATCTCATGAAATTTAAACTACCTCGTTATTTAACATCCAATGCTACCGCACTGACCTCGAGCATTCGACTCCATCAAAATGCGGCCGCTGTGGCCGGGATTCGAACGCGTGACCTTCTAGTCAGCAGTCAGGAACCACAACTGCTAAACCGCTGTAGAGGCCGGTTCTCTACACGACCGAATGTTCCATTTGTTTAGGCTTCTGCATTTCTCTATAGTGACACCTTAATTGTTAAAGCGAATTTCTAGATAGGCTGCCATATTCCGAAACCACCATGATAATTACTAATTACTTTTTCTCTGTTCATAGCAGCACGAGAGCTAATGATGCATTACTTTTTTTTCGGTGAAAAGACCACGCTGTTGATATATTTTAATAGTGCCGACAATCGCACAAGGAAACAATTTTTATTCATATAACATCCCCAAAATATTTATTGCTGAACGGTTACGTATGGTGCCGACAGCTCCTGTAGAGTTCACTTGGCCGCTTCGTCATCCCGGCCTTGTTCCCATCTGGGGCACCCATGCCAATCGCACCGGCCCCTTCAAACGTGGCCAGTATCACCATACCTGGAAGGAGGGCATCTTGTGAAGAACTGTTTCAGAAGTGCACGGAAAAATTGACGTCATGTCACACTCGTAGCATTGGAAGGTGAAAGCCTGCCGCTGCACACATGACAATGCAATAAGTTGTGCTGTTGGGGAAAAGGCCTCCTTACAAGTCGTAATATGCCACAGTGTAAGACACATACATTAAATCTACCTTGCTGGATTCTCAGTCGATTGCATTGTTACTCCCCCCCTCTCCCGCTGAAGTAACGTGTACCTTACGTGGTGTTGCGTGACCTCTTCGATCGGTACACCTTTGACCAAGCGTCATGCGATGACGTCATTTTGTGACACCATGACGACGTCAGGAATTCTGGAGATCTCGGAAGTCATGGTGCTCGGCAGCAGGCGGTAACATTGGTTTTGCGGGCGGAGCTGACGAAAGTGTCGCGCAACCTCGCAAAGCCGACCCTGTGGCGCAGCGGAGCGAAAACGGACCTTGCTCTCTTCTCAGTGACGGTTACTCGAGGTGCTCAAGCGAAACAGCAGGTGGCGACTTCACACAAGACCTCGAACGTGGCATACACTGCATGCGTGTCAGGGTTTCCACGACGCAAACGGGAGGCCCTTGCCACTCCGCGGGACGACACAGTAAGGCGAAAATTTCACTCATCGCTGCTTCCAGTATCCGCTGCTCGTTGCAGCCTGCCCGTGGCCTTTACGGTCACGTACGGGAAAAACAAATGGCACCAATTCGCTCGATGATTTCCTGGCACTCTAAGACGACTCCGTGTCCACCTCGGTGGAACAGTGGCTACTGGCCCCGCCACGGTGGTCCAGTGGCTAAGGTACTCGGCTGCTGACCCGCATGTCGCGGGATCAAATCCCGGCTGTGGCGGCTGCATTTCCGATGGAGGCGGAAATGTTGTAGGCCCGTGTACTCAGATTTGGGTGCACGTTAAAGAACCCCAGGTGGTCAAAATTTCCGGAGCCCTCCACTACGGCGTCTCTCATAATCAAATAGTGGTTTTGGGACGTTAAACCCCACAAAATCAATCAATCAACATTGGCTACTGTGATCGGCTGCTGACCCGAAGGTGGCGGTTTCGATCCTGGTAGCGGTGATCCCATTTCGATGGGGGCAAAATGATAGAAACCCGTGTGACGTTCGATGTCAGCGCACGCTAAAGAACACTAGATGGTCGAAATTTCCGGAGCCCTCCGCTACGGCGCCTCTCGATCATAATCATATCCTGGCTTTGAGACGTAAGACCGCAGACTTTATATCATTACTAAGACGACTCCGCTTAGAGGGCATTCCTGGCGACGTGTGGGTAGGCACGCGCACCGATACAGCGAGTCTAATCTGGCCAACCGCGGCCACGCATAAGATATCCCTTTGATGACACTGCTTCTATGTACAGCAGAGAAAACCTTGATAAATGAGAAGGCGGCAAAGACCAAGCACGCCCTCCGATGGTGCCGGGCCTTCAACAGTGTGTTGTGGAACTATATTCATCAAGAAGACAGTATGCAGTCCAAAGGGAAGCTTGAAGACTAGAAGTATGACGATATATACATACCTCTAAAGGTTCTGATACGCTCTCACGTTTTAAAAAGTTCGTGACACCTCCGCTAAGCGGCATTAATTGACACGTTCAGGTAATTTTTTTACATAATAAGCACTGGTGATTCTTGCCAAACACCGCAGCCCTACACCTCGTTTTCACCACTGGTGAAAACGCTTTGTTCAGGGTGTTCGATGGAAAGGGAGTTTAACGACTCGTTTTCTTAATTCGACACATCAATTGCAAACACTGACAATGAAGCCAAGGGAAATTATTTGTAGTAATTTTGATATGAATTGGAATTTAATGTGCACGAAAATGAAACTTTCCACCGACAAGGACCGAACATGCAACTTTCGAATAGCGCGTCCCGTGCTCTAACAATTGAGTTACGGCAATGGTCTCCTTCCCATACATTTTATCGGGTATGTCTGTGCATTTAAACAAGGTAGTGTTAGCGCATGCACGTGGCGATGACCGCGAGTATGGAATTCTACTTTCGCCTGTTGACGTCACGTAGCACGTGATATTGTCTCGAGCTGGCAGCTGTCCAACACTCCCCTTGCATACAATTTTAAAATGTCAAGTCTGCCTGAACGAGACAATAGCTGTGAATGAATATCGCCCGCCATCTCGGACTTACGGCGCTGCTGTTCCATTTTGCTCATAGGGAGCCTTCATGTGCGCGCTGCCAGCTTTCAATGTTAAATAAATCTCGTTTCCGTGTAATAATTAAAACAAATCACAGCATGTCAACGGATTGAATCTAGCTCTGTAAACAAAATTGAGCTCTATACATTCCCGCAACTTCGAGGAAGTGGGCTGTATAACTTCATTTGTACGCCAAAAAATAGTCAGACAAAAAATATCAACTGAAGTTATTAATAATTTAGCGCAGGATTTATTGCTACACAATCGCTACAGAAAGTTTTCTTTTTTTTCTTGCAGTGTTTAAGACACAATGCAATGAAGATACCTCCGAACATTCTTTTTCACCAATCTAGATATATACATCGTTCACCTACCTTGTATACTTGTCGAGTGCAATCGTTCTTGTTGAACGAAAGATAAAATGAACACCAGTGATCAATAACAAAAAAACAGAACCGAAACCGAAAGCACAGTACTGTGAGCGACACAGAAGTTGAAGCGGACAAAATGGGAGACAACGCGGCGAAGCCCGGTTTGAGGCTACCATTTTCTCAAAATGGCGCCCAAAAAAATGTTCGTTTCAAGATGGCGTATGTGCGCGACAGCGACACTTCGCTGTGGCTACACAACAAGCTCGGAACAAGCAACGACCTGTGGTCGGGTTATTCCATTTGTTCCCAGCTGAACCAGGATGTGTTAAAAAACATCAGGGAGTGTTTCATTGACCTACAGTCTCAGGTTAAGCTAAAACTGTTACTTTCCTTCCTGCACATACCGAGGCGCAATGTCGAAGAGGTAAGACCTCCGTGTCAGCTATATTTCGCCTTATTAATAGCGTCCGCGAGATACTTACTTGCGTTCAGTTTGTTCTACATAGTATCCGTGCCGATGTACGACACTCGTCGCGTGTGTCTAAGCTCTGCGTGCGCAGCTGCGACCCGCTTGAGGTAGCACTGGGCTGGTTGGTAAACACACCAGCTGGAAAGGTGTCACAGGACTAGCGCGGCGGCTTGGTGCCGCCGAACGCCGCGATAGCCACTTACGTCGAGACTTCTCGCGTACGTCACAGCTGCCTTTGCACATGTTTCCGTGTGTTTTTATTGTAGTTTTTTTTATCCGGCCAGACTCGATTTGAACACACAGTAGTGTTTTCCCGTAGTGTTTTGCATTCGTAGTTTCTCATCAAGCCCTCATTTCCATAGTAGGCGCGGCGAGTGTGGTAGCGAACTTGGCGAGAGTTTCTCGTGGCGCAGAGCAGAATGGTTCGCGCGCGCTTAGTAAGATGAGATCGCCACTGTAAACATAAAATCGGTGTTTGCGCCCATGCCGTTCGATGTAGTGGTCTAGCGACCAGCTAGACCACTACATCGTGTAGAAAACATCAGTGTAGAAAACAATCGGCGCGCTCCTTGTCTGTGTTCGTGACCATCTCCAGCCTAGCTGCTGGTCTTATGAGCTGCATAGCGCCTGGTAAACTATCAGTCACTGGGTAGGCGTTAGCACATTAAGCACTGCAACCTGGTTCGTATTCGCACCCCAATTTAACGCAGTTGCACGACTGTTGTCACTATGTGTGCGTTTTGTGCTTTGGGGATGGTGTATCTCGGATGTGCTACACCCACATTACACTTATATGAAACGCATTTCCCTGTTCAGTTGACTTGTTTCTTCAGCCCGTCTTCTTCAGCCAACACTCAAAATATGATCTCCATGGCGCTTTTCTCTCCATCGTCTTTTCGCTTATATGTTCACTTTAGGGGATTCATATCAGGTAGGGTGCTTGTACATAGCACTTTACGTTACTGGGAAGTATTTTTGTACAGAAACAGCTGTTTGCTAAGCTGTTGGCTTGTGTGTTTGTAACACTGCGCTCAGTGTCGGCTTTCCAGGTTTCACACTTATTTGGTAATTCAAGGAAATTAATGAAGGTAGCGCAACATTACTATGATGAAGAAACTTTAGGCTTTCGATTTCATATATTCCATTCAGTGGCAGTGCATACAATTGTACACACCTACTATGGAGGCACGACACGCACCACATATTTCTTTATATGGCTTGAAATGCAGTGCATGTGTTTGTACAGGCTTTCTGATTGGGCTAGTATTCATCATTCAACTTTACTGTACCACGTATAGCTGCAGAGTGTCACATTGCTGGAGGCACTACCATGTTTGACGCTGGTTCAACATAACATGTTTTAGAACCAACATCAGGAGTATTATTTTTCTCTGCTCATAACGAATGTAACCAAAAAACAAGCAGGGCATGCATGTTGAGCTTAATGTATGACTCTTTTTATGCGAGCATCGATGCTGATAGATTGCAGAATAATTAGACATTCAATTGAAAGGTGAATTAGCATTATAATTACTGAAACTTGTATAAGACGGCCTATCTCTTTATTTTCTTTTATGGAATGCAATATCGTGTGCCTTGGAACTATCTTGTATAAATTTGACACCTTTTTAGACACTCCATCGTGGTCCATGTCTGTAGGGGATGTCGAGGTTTTATTGCGGCCATATATGCAGATGAGGCAGTGGGGATGAATTCGATAGTTATGAATTGAAATGCAAGTTGTTTTAAACCTAATCTTCTGGTTACTGGCAAGAAACTAGCGTTAATAAAAAAGTGACAGGCCACAGGGAGAGGGAAAGATGTCCTTTTTTTCGTATTTCAGTAAAGTAGGAGTATCTAAACAGTGAAATAGTGATTCATTTTTTTTTTTAGTAAAATAGGTTAATCTAGACAGTGAGAGTAGAATAGGAGTATCTAACAAGTGAAAGCCTATAATTAGCATGAATTCCATAATTGCTAGGGAGCACCTAGGTATAGTGACTAAATTTGTTGCAAGAGCAAAGGGTAGCAAATTGTCAATCTTAAAATGATTGCTCATTGGTGAAAACAGTTATCTAACCCACCTTTACGCTTTTATGAAGGATAGCCAGCCTTGCCGTCGTACTTACATTCTAAAGCTTTGTTCATAAGAATCCGAAACAAATTGGACAGCATTTTTTGAACTGTCGCTCATCTTGTGGTATTTATTTTGCTTACGAATCCTAAACTTTGATTGCTGTATTCAGCGTATCTGAGGAGAAAATCTGTTTTTCATTTTATTTGCAGTTGTAATGAACTTCGTTGCAATTTGCAATATTACGTTGAGTAGTTATAAAGTAAAGATGTGTTAGTGATTTACTGTGCTGATGAACTCGTTTCAAGAATTTAGATGACGTCTCATATTATTGTCGATTTTGCAAGATAAGGTAGGATGACTTGCTAAAGAATCTGAGACCATTTTTGCTCAATTGCTCGCACTGTTTGAATATGCTTGTAACCTTTGTTCCAAACATGCTTTATGTTCTTGCATGCGACATAGTCATGAGAGGCATCTTAGGCAGTGCAGATACTTGGATTAAGAAAAAAGCAGAGATAGTTTATTGCAGTGCATAATATGTATGCATCCTGAGGGGTGTGTTGACAGAAGTTTCGAAACAGCTCAGTCTATGCGAAAGCCGAGAATTCATGGCCTCATGAACTCAGGTGTAGTTGGGATGGGTTAATGGAGTTTGGCTAGGTTAGGCTATACAAGTTCGCATTTTCTGATGTTCTGTTATCATTCCCCATGGTGCCTTCTTGCCCTCGTGCAACACCAGTGGAAGACTGAGTTGGAGGACATTCTGGAAGTGGCATCGGCCGACAGCGACCAGTGGGTCAGTATGCTCGCTGAGCTGCTGCGCTCATTTCCAGGCAGCGGAACGCTGAATTTCAACATTGAGGAGAACTCCGGCGTCTTTGTCGACCTCTGCAACGACCTCCGAAAGCTAGGTGCGTCCCCTGTCGCTGTAAAGATCACGAAAGACCACTACACGACTCTCAAAATATACTAGCTGCTGTTCCTTGCTCAAGCATGCTGTCATGTATTGTTCTACAATGGAACGCTCTTGTAGTGATATTTTCAAGAATTAAAGGGACTGACTACGGCCTAGAACTTCAAAGACATGACTCTACTGGGAGATCGAGGGTTCGTTGCATTGACTCAAACCAACCCTTTTTTTTTCTTTTTTCGTGAGAGGTGGATTTATATTTTCATTTCTTCATTGGCTCGCCTCTGGCAGCAAAAACATGAACGATCTGATGTACTCAGCAACGTGATCGTTGATTGCTATACGCAGTCGACAATATTTTTTGTTGCTATTCAAATGTTGTTCGTTCCTTTATATTAAAGTATATTACTCCATGATTGTACTACATATAGGCCTGCATTACTATTACATTACAGGCACAGGCAACCTTGGGTGCAGGTGCACGAAACGCGGTACAAATGCAGGGGAGGTATATCATCTCATTGTAACAGCTTGTTATTTTCAAAAATAGCTGAAAAGCTTGCAATAAATATGGTAAAGCATAGTTATAGGAACTCTTGCGAAAGCAGAATGGGGGCAGCTTTCACAAATTGTGTAAAGGTCTGGTGGCATTGCTATCATTTCTCATTCTTGATGGAGGAAAGGTACGTTCGTGTTTATAGCCTTCCAGATATAAAAATGCCTCTTGTAAAATAACTACGTGCTTTTGGGAACAAACTGCCGCCACAAACACTACGAAGGGTGAGCTTTCTGTCGCGTCAAAAAAAAAAAAAATTGGATTGAGAGAAATTGGTTGCCAGCCCCTTTAAGTTGTCATTACAATACTGGAGTTCGCTTTTTGCATGAGGTAAAATATTATGTATGTCTTGCCTTGAGAGAGCTGTTGTATTTTTGCAGCACTTATGCATTTACAGCTGATGGTCTCCCACACTACTGGTCTGTGTATCACACCATTGGTTACCGTTCATTCACCTGCACCAAGTATTGAAGGAAGCATTGTACAAGATGTGATACAACTGCTTACAAAAAACGGCAGACTTTTTTGACGTGATTTGTGTGATCGAGGAACAGTTACAGGCTGTCACTCAGGTGCCGGTGAAGGAGAAACTCATGGGAGGCTTCTTACTTACAAGAACAGATGCTTTATTTTAACATTTACAATAGTTAAGAATCTAGGCATACAGTCGCACCTTTACTGTGATACACGAGGGCCAGCGAAGGCCTGAGAGAGAGCTCCCAGCACACACGCGATGCACTCATTATGTCTCCCGGTCCGTGCACGTGCTTCTCAACCAGTGTTCTTGCTGCACGTGTACAGCGTGCTTGTACACATGTACACTGACCGTACTCTTTTGGGTTGCAGGCCACTTGGATGAGGTAAGCTAGTGATCGTCCTTTGCAGGCCATGACTTTGCATTGCTGGTTATAACATGATCAAGCACGATGAGCAACCTAAAGTAATGAGAATGTTTTGGAGATGGAGAAAATTAGCTAAGGCTGAGCCTTAGCTAACCTTCTTAATAGCCATGGAATGGATTCACTAAAGGAGCTCATTGCCTCACGAATTCATTGCTGTGGAAATATTCAGAATCTGTCCAGTACGACCCGAGTTACAAAGATTTCTCTCATGCTGCAACTGCATTCTTTTCTCTCGTCCCAACAAGAGCATTGGAAGCTTAGCAGGGAAGGATGACATGAGAGGAAAAATACATTATGCACGCCTTGTGACCTTGAGCGCATTTTTTTCTCTGAATGTGCGGCTTTTCAGTGCGAATGCGTGAACACGTAGACAAGTTGTCACGGCCTTCCATGGCGGCCTTAATACCGCTGAGCGTGCCATGCTCAAATCAGCCAATGGCTGATACTTGGCCCGTGGCGTAGTGATTTTTGAGTCTAGCATCATTTGTCGAAAGCAGAGAGCGATTTATAGCTGAAAATTTAGTGTTAACTCCAGCGCTCCACTGAATTATAGTATTTGGCACGCAAGTTCTCGGGAGCCTCAACTACCAATAGGCAGCGTCTTCTGAGCGTCCTCAAAAAAGTGTTGCAGTGCCCCTTTAATGTACAACACTGTATTAGGTTAAGCTTTTGTTGCCGTCAGCATTTGCTTTGTGGTGGCCTTTGTCCTGAATGGTGTGTCCTAGCTATATGCATTATTGCAGAGTCCACAGGTGGTTTAGTGAGGTTTGATGAGTGAATTTCTGGCCATTATGAACAATGCAGTTATTATCGTAACATATCTGGTTGTTGTAACATCAGTGTTTCCTGGAAAGTATGTACTTTTTTGAAAGTCTTGTAGAAGATGTACCCTATTTAAACGATTGTAGGTCAACCCCCCCCCTCCCAAAATCGCATGGCAAGAAAATTAAAAAAAAGAACAATGTGAGCACTGGCTCACGTTATGCTGTGCTGCTTTGTATAACAAAAGCGCTTTCTTCTCTCACACTAAAGAATGTTTTTACTATGTCTCCGAAAACAATGTCAAACTCCGGTGAGCCAAGGTGGCTTCACAACAGTGCTTTAAAGTTGTGCAGGAAAGCTAGTTTTACGGGAATATGTGGGGATTGTTTTCAGAAGGGCTCTACAATCGAAACTAGTTTTTGAATTCCATGTCGACCCCTGAGTTGAAATTAAGACAAAATAGCTCGACCTATATTTGTGTAAATATTATTTACTGCTTTTGTATAACGTGCAAAATATTGTGCTCTGCTTGCAGTGAAAAAGCACGCTGACAAGAACATCCTTCCCCTGGAGTGCCTGTACCTAAACAAACATGCCTTGACCGCATTGGTCGGCCAGCTTCCGCAGCCCGTCAAGCACTTTGCTCTGAAGCGCAAGCCCAAATCAGCCGCCCTCCGTGCTGAACTGCTCCAAAAGTGTAAGTCGCTCACTTGTGTTTAACCTCCAAAAGGTTTTCTTGTGTCAGCACTGCTTTTTCTTGTACTTAGTCACAAGATGTACAGGTATATAGAGTTTAATCCAACTGACTGTAGCATAACGCTGCAATTTGTTTCTTTCACAAAGCATTCTCTTGCCTGAAAGCTTCTGCCAAGCTGTTTTGCTGCGACCTTCTGTATCTGTGGCTTACGAGAAACACATAGGGACAATATTTGAGTTTACTAACCGTGAATTTTCTCAGGCTTGATGTAGAGTGTGCATGTCAAATAATAGTAATACAGTCGAAACCCACAATAGCGAAATCCTGAGGGAACGAAATTCGCACCGCAACGAAATATTTTCAGAGCATCGGCGAACGCCCATAGGAGTTAATGCATTTCGTAACTCGTGACTAAGAGAAATATTCATACCGCAGCATCTCACTAACGAAAACTTTTGAAACAAGAGTGTGCAAATACAGTCGACCGCTCTTAACTTGAAGGGGATCCATAAAACTGTTCCATTGATCAGAAGTTTCATTTAAGCAAAGTACACTTGTTTAGTGAACCAGGGCCTTTATTCAAATTGCACAAAGCTCACCTTACTCATGAGAATGAGTAGGAAAAAAGAAGGAGCGAAGAGTGGTTTGTTTGGCAAGCTTGAGTCGTTTTTTTACAAGGTGCGCACCTATGCCTGACAAACTAGCTAGAAATTCTGGACAAGCCTCATGCTCAAAATAGCGCTGCAAAAGTTCAACAGCCGCTTTAGCTGATCGGTCTGGTGGCACCACTGCACTGGCAGTATCATCACATTCATCGATGAAAGGTTAATCCTCATCATGCACTTCGGCAATCATGTCCTCGACAGTCTCTTTACGCCAGGTACGAACATTTTCATCAATTGATTTTTAGTCCTGCAGTGTGAAAGGGGCAGAGGGCACGACCTGACTGAATACTGTCTCAATGTCGGCATCAGCAGGGCTTTCTTCTTAATTCAGACACTGCTTTCTTGCACTTGAAAGTCTGCACGGTTATAGCATATGTGTATTGTTGTTGCCTTCACTCGCTCCCAGGCACAAGCCAAAATGTGAATGGCTGCGAAGAAATCTATGCTGTATAATTTCGCGCTGCCTGCTCTAGGCAGCATTTGATGGAGCAATTGCCTGCAATAATGAACTTTATTGTTCTGAATAACCCCTTGATCCATCGACTGCATCACTGTCATTGCATTGGCTGGTAAGAACTCCAGAGTGATAGCTTAAAGTCCTTGAACTTGACCGTGGGCTGGGTGATTATCCACGGTAAAGACAACCTTCCTGCCTTGCCTCGTAAATCTTACGTCTTCCTCACGAAGCCAGTTTTCGAAAATGGCCGTGGTCATCCACGCTCTTCCGTTCCCATGGTACGCAACGGGAAGGTGTCGAACGCCTTTGAAACAACGTGGGTGCCTTGATTTTCCTATTACCAACAGCTTGAATTGCTCATCTCCTGCGATGTTTGCACCCACCATCACAGTGATGCGATCTTTACTGCTTTTTATGCCCCTGTTGCCAGTCCGTGCAAATGTCCCTGTTGACCGCACCATTCTCACCTGACATTGCTTTGATAGCGCTGTAAAAGTTCAACAGCCTCTTTAGCTGATCAATCTGGTGGCACTACTGCACTGGCAGTATCATCACATTCATCGCTGAAAGGTTAATCCTCTTCCTTTCCATCAGGTTAAAATAACACCGTTATCCACTGCACTTAGCCGCACAAAAGGCCTAATGCACAATTGACTCGTCGACACTGCTCCCACAGCCACAAGCGAGAATGGCTACTAGCATGGCATTTTTTGAAGCGGCTGGGCCATCCGTCGCTTGGGACAAAGTTCTAACACCCATTTGCATGGCAATCTCTCGAGCTTTATGCTCGAGAATTGGTCTGCTTATGGGCAAATTGGAACTCCGTGCACGCTTGAACCACATAAAAAGAACTTTTTCCAGTTGTTCATAAGGTGCCGTCTGCATCTGCATCCATTTAGATGTAAAGATTCCGTTCTTAACAGTGCCTTCAATCATGTCTCCGTCTTTCCAGATACGCGACAGCGTTGATTTCGGGGTGTAGTTTTTCGCCACTTCCATCTTGGGCAGGCCGCTTCGATCGAGCTCCTGAAGAATTTGCACCTTTTTTTCAAGCGAGAGTGCATGGTGCGGCCGCTTCCTTTCCATCGGGCCAAAATAACACCGTGATCCACCGCACTTAGCCGCACAAACAGGCCTAACGCACAATTGACTCGTCGACTCTGCTCCCACAGCCACAAGCGAGAATGGCTACTAGATTGGCTTGTCTCGATCTCGAGTTGTTGCCATGGTTGTAAGACTACCTTTGGCATGAGCGAATCTATGCTGTGTTCAGAGTTTGTGCTGTTTAACTGTACGTGACCAATAAGCACTGTTTCGATTAACTGATGAATTTTACTGCGCAACACATAGAAATCCACCCATATGAGCCCGTTTAGTTCTGTTAATGAGGCATTTTCGTTTAAGCGAGTTTCGTTTGTTGAGTCCACTGTAATCTACTTTCGCAACATTTACATTCGAAAACTGCTGAAATGCATTCATGCTACACTTAGATTGTCTACACTTAGATTGTGCAAAACTATCGCTAAGCGCACTTGAGAAGCAGCCGCCATCATTGTTTACAAAAGGAACGTAAAGCTGGCGACAATGATGATGATGGTGGCTTGCTGAAACACCTGCTCGTTATCGCGGGCTATGTACGTATAATTGATGATTGATATGTGGGGTTTAACGTCCCAAAACCACTATATGATTATGAGAGACGCCGTAGTGGAGGGCTCCGGAAATTTAGACCACCTGGGGTTCTTTAACGTGCACCCAAATCTGAGCACACGGGCCTACAACATTTCCGCCTCCATCGGAAATGCAGCCGCCGCAGCCGGGATTCGAACCCGCGCCCTGCGGGTTCCAAAGCCACAATCCTCATGGAGTCGTTCGTTGGCTTGGCTCTGTTCTTGGCTTTGTCGGCTTTGTGCACACATGGTCGCGTGTGTGGAGCCATTTGTGGAGAGTTTGCTTAGTGCAAAGTGAACCGTGTGTTGCGATTGCTTCATCCCATTTCGTTGCCTGCGAGGATGCCGCCCCCAGCGAAAAAGCGGAAGTTCATCACGCTGATTGGAAGGTAAAGCTGCAATCATGAGCGAGGTGGAAAACGGCAGAAAAAAAAAGGACATCGCCGAAGAATTCGGTGTTGCTTGCCGCTCGTTGTCCATGATTCTCAAGAACAAGGCCTCTATTCTTGGTGCA
Source organism: Rhipicephalus annulatus (assembly GCA_013436015.1). Taxonomy (NCBI): domain Eukaryota; kingdom Metazoa; phylum Arthropoda; class Arachnida; order Ixodida; family Ixodidae; genus Rhipicephalus; species Rhipicephalus annulatus. Next base: position 1,245,294 of record WOVY01000537.1, on the reverse strand, counting down.
CTTGAAAACCGCACGAGTGCAAGAAACAAAACCGTGACCGCTGCAGCGTTCCCGGACGTGGACAAGGCGTTGTTTGTGTGGTTTTGTGAACAGCGTGCCAACAAGGTGCCTTTATCTGGCAGGATCCTGCAACAGAAGGCACTGAACTTCGCTTGTATGCTCAGCCACGACATCTTTAAGGCGAGTCCCGGCTGGCTGAGCCGTTTCAAAGCTCGTCACGACATCGTGGCCAAAGTCACCTTTGGGGAGGCAGCAGCTGTCGACTTGGTGACAGCGTCTTGTGGCTGCTGAGCAACAAAAAACTGCTCGGCCAGTACAAGCCCTCGGACATATATAATGCCGATGAAACATCACTGTTTAATGAAATTCTGCCATCCTAGACCTTGGACTTTAAAAGCCAGAAGTGCCATGGTGGCAAGCACAGCGAGTGATGCGTGGCGATCTTATTGTGCACCAACATGGATGGCACAGATAAACGGCCAGTGCTCGTTATTGGCAGGAGCAAGAAGCTAGAGCTGTTTCAAGAAGAATCGCAGGCTGCCAGGAAGCTACACCGCGAACTTGAAGTCGTGGATGATGCGGGATATTTTTAGCAGCTGGCTCCAGTCATTGTATGCCGACATGCGGAAGGCAAACAGGTCGGTCTGCCTTCTTTTCAACAACTGCAGTGCCCATCACGTCGACTTGCAGCTCGGAAACGTGCGCCTGGTGTTCTTTTCACCAAACTGCACTTCGGTGCTGCAGCCTCTCCAGGGTGTTATTCGCAGCGGGAAGCGCACTTACAGAGCGAGGCTGATTTAGCGTTTGCTGCTAAATATACATATGAAGCGCCCCACTGACATGGACATGTTCATGGGGCTAGAGATCATCGCCGCCGCATGGATTGCGACGAGTGCAGCCGTGATAACAAATCGCTCCACACATGCCGGCCTTGTCACTCCGCAGGCATCATGCACTGATCCAGCGGAACCGGAAGTTGGTTTGCCTGTAGGGGCACTTGATGACGGTACTGGTAACAGCGCAGTGCTGCTGTTGCTGACCAGTGCATGGGGCGAACTTTGTGCCATGGCAAATGAGATTCCCGATGGTCTCAGCGTCCATGACTTCGTTTGTGCGGATGAAGGCGTCGCCATGCACGAGGAAGTGACCGATGAAGCCATCGTCAGTAGCGTGTGCGAGGCGGCCGACCTCGATGAGCAACGACCGGAGCAGTCAGTGGGATTGTTATTACATCCAGCGGGATGTAATAACAATCCCGCAGGATGTGCTGAATGCCTTCGACACAATTCACTCGTTTTTCGGCGAGCACGATGACAACGTGGCAATGGACCATTTCTTAGAGTGTGAGTCAAGAGGTATGAAATTGCTGCATGGTAAGGCCCGCCAAAGTAAACCTACTGACTTTTGGAAATAAAATGTGTTTTTTTTTTGTAAATTTTGTCTTTTTCTGTCACATTATTGCGCCAACGAAATTCCCGCAAGAGCAAAATTTGTGCTTTTCCCGCCGATTTCGTTATTGTGGGTTTCAACTGTAATAGCAATAGCTTACATGTCCAGATAACTAGATGTGCCTGAATGCAAAATTAGGGAATGCTCGCAGTGTATATATAACCAACACTTTTCTTAGCACTTGGATGCTGTCCTACGTTGACGTGAAGTCATGAAGTGGCCGTGTCGTCGGCTTTACAGCCTCTCGGCTGAAAGAATTTTGTGCTTCCTGCTTACACTTTGGAGTCTGCTGCAGCCTCTCGTGAAATGGTGATGATGTAATAGAAAGGTTGCCTAACACACGACTTCCAAAATTATTACACCAACACTCTTGGAGGCCGTGCCTAATGAATATAACGTCTTTCGATTCTTTGACGTACAAGACAAGGCTAGACAGGCATGAGAACACCTTATAAAAGGCGTCTATCTTTTATATGGTTTGATATATTGTGTTTATGTTGAGAGACTGGTCTGGTGGCGGCATTTCTTTGACTCTCGGGGCTATGTCAACTGGCTGGATGATGCGTTTATATTCTCTTACGTCTTTTATTTTTTATTCTAGCACAAGACGCCTTGTCGAATGCCAAGCGGAACACATCGTCTTCATCTGTGCCAATTAGGTGTCGAGGGCTGACAAAGAACATGAACGATTCAAGTAAGGTTCCACATAATGCAGAACCTATTGTAGCTGTGCATGCCACCTTAATCTTTCTTGGTAACATTACAGTGTGGCTGTGTAAGCGATCATGGTTGCATATACAGCAAAATCTCGTTAATTCGACCCTTGTTAATTTGGAATTTCGGTTAATTTGGCCACGGCGTCTGGTCCCGTCCAAAATATACATTGTTCTATGACTGAAAACTCATTAATTCGGACAAATTTGGCCACCCTTCGTTTAATTCGAACGCCCGACCGCAATCGAGACACGACGGGAAGCAGCAGCGGATTCTGCCGGCCAAATCAACAGCGCACCTAAACAACTTTGGGATCAGACTGCAGCCTCAGATTCAAAACTTCGTCCATGGGTGGTACATCTCCGAGGCACCTCCCCCCCCCCCCCCCCAAAAAAAAAAACCCACATGGTGGTTTTAACAACCAATATGGAAGGCAGTGAATCGCTACTGTAATCAGCAACAAGCAACCTACGAATTTGCCTTTCCTTTTTTCTCACGCGTTGAACACATCTGCGTAACGGTTGAGTTGGATTGCTCACCTCTAGTGTGCTCTATATTATTTATCTGTATGTGATCAGTGCTATCTGCAGTCTTACTATTAGCTGTTTTTTTGAGAAGTTCGCCGGTTTTTATTTTGTGTTTATCACCGTGCATTTTTTTGTGTGTGTGTATTTGTGTTGTCTACTTGGTGCACGCGCGCGTGACCACTGCGCGAGCAACGCGGGTTGGCTTCCTCTCCGTCTCCTGCGGCCCCAACTTCTGAAGCGAAGAGAGCAAAGCACGAAGCAAAGGATTTGGCTGCAAAGGTGAAAATATTGAAGGCGTTGCAAGCGGAAGCATCTCGAAAAGAAGTGATGAAAAAGTTCAATGTGAAGAAAAGCTCGCTGAGCACGTACATGAAGAACGAAGAGCAGATTATGCAAGCGTATGACGAGGACATGTTTCGGGACCAAGGGAAGAGGCTTCGAGCGGCAGCGCATCCCAAGCTAGAAGCGCTGTTGTGCTGGATTGCCGTTTCACTCTATGCATGTTTGCCCTTGAGCAAACTCCCTTATCTGCGCACAAGCAGAGAAGTTCGCAGTGACCATGAACATTGACTCCTTCAATGCATCGGCAAGCTGGTTCGACCACTTCAAGAAGCGACACAGGCTGGTGTTCCGCAACGTGTGTGGTTAAGAGAGGTGCAGTTGATGAAAGTGTTGTGCAGGACTGGCGGTCTGGACTATCTGCGCACCTTTCTAGGTACGAGCCGTGCAACATTTTGAACGCTGATGAGACATAGCTGTTCCATAAGGCTCTGCTTGAAAAGACAATCGCGTTTAAGGGGCACCCGTGCGTCGGTGGAAAACGAAGTAAAGAGCGTGTGACAGTTCTTCTGGCTCCTAACATGACCGGCACAGAGCGGCTGCCGCTGCTGGTGATCGGGAAGGCTGCGAAGCGATGATGTCTTAAGAATATTAAGCAGCTGCCTGTCGACTACCGGTTCAACAGAAAGGCTTGGGATGACTGCCGAACTCTCTCAAGCCTAGCTGCATCAGCTTGACCGCCGCTTTGCGGCCAAGGCTCAAAAGGTCAGTAGGGTTGAGAGCTGGGCTAGTTGGTGAGACATCATTTAACCATATGGTGTAGTAGCGCAAATTCGACGGGGACGAAGAGGACAAGAAAACACGACACTCGCTACACTCGCAACTAATTTTTATTTCAGAAGCAGCACTTCATATATAACCCATAACCCTAGCGACACAGAAAAGAACTACGAACACTGAATCATTGCCAACAGAAGCTTTTGCGCAGACTCAAGCGATAGTACACGGCAGTTTTAGTTATGTCATCTAAAAGTGTCTAAGCTTAACTGCCGTGTACTATCGCTTGAGTCTGCGCAAAAGCTTCTGTTGGCAATGATTCAGTGTTCGTAGTTCTTTTCTGTGTCGCTAGGGTTATGGGTTATATATGAAGTGCTGCTTCTGAAATAAAAATTAGTTGCGAGTGTCGTGTTTTCTTGTCCTTTTCGTCCCCGTCGAATTTGCGCTACTACACCATATGGTTAAATGATGGCTCAAAAGGTGTTGTTCGTGCTATACAACTGTAGTGCACACACGAAGGTGTCCGGGCTCGAGAACATTGAACTGCTATTCCTGCCTCCGAACACAACGGCTTCCCTGCAACCGATGGACCAGGGAACCATATAGTTCCTGAAAAGCCGCTGTCGACAGCAGGTACTCGAGCGGATGTTGCTCTGCATGGAGTCAGGCAAGCAGAACGAAGTATGCCTGCTAAGCGAAATCCATATGCTGACATACGTGTGTAAGAACGCGCCGCCAGAAGCAGTCGCAAACTGCTTTAGGCATAGTGGCTTCGTGCTAGACGCTGCTGATCCGGGGGCAGTGGCCGATGAGAAAACTGGCGAAGAGCAAGACGGCCGCTATGTGAGCATCATGCCAGCTTATGTGCCTCTGGGCGATAACTTGGCAATTGACGGCGATGTTGCCGTGGCCGGCACAGTGACCGACAGTGATATTTTCGCCGAAATCATGGACCGCGGAGGGGAATCGGCTGGCGAAGATGTAAGTGATGCTGACGAGCGTACACGCCACACTATGACGGAGGCTGCGCATGCGTTGGCCGTTTTGGAGGACATATGCCTGCTTTCCTTGGACGGTGTGCGCCGACTAAGCCACCTGCAAGAACTTGGCAAAATTGTGACTTTGTCGCGAATTGTGTCCGTGAAACAAACCACCATCACAGACTTTTTTAAGAAATAAAAGTCTGATGGTGTAGGAGACATTTTTCAAGGGTTCTTTTCGTACTCATGATAATTTGCACCCTCGGTTAATTTGGATATTCTCTTTAGTTTATGAAGTCTTAATTAACGGGGTTTTACTGTACACTCATACTTTATTACAACAAAGTTGAATCCTACATTAAAATGCGTTTTTTATATTCAAAAGTTTGTTGTAATGTTTATTACTAACACTGTATCGATTGAAAGACTATATTTAATTTACTTCGTTACTACTGTTCTTTTGTCATAACCGGGCTTGTTATATTTAGATTTTAGTGTAGTATGAAGTTATTGTCCCAGTGAAGATTCAAATATGGAGGAGATGCGTGCTGCACCGTACAACGATAACTCAACAGCCCATAGAACACTTTTCAAATTGATACAAGCTAGCCCAGTTGTTGCCTCATAAGTGTGCAGAAAATTTGGGTTTCTGTACCGAGGACGGGTTGTCGGGAGTTTGAGTAAATTTAACGTGCACCTTTATTCTCTATTTGATGAGAAATGTACATGCACCTTTCACACAAATCGGTAAATGGCTTGGTTTAAAGTCCATTTCTTGTGTCTTATCGGATACAGCATACGTGTCGCCAAAATGGTTTCTACAAATGTTTGTCCATTGAATATTGTCACGGGCTAAGTAGATGCCTGAAGATGACGACGACGAAGTGCTGAACGTGAACGTGCTCGGACTGCAGCAGCGTTGTACGCATTTGCTCGCCAGTATATTCGCCAGTATGCATTTGCTCGCCAGTGTATACTTTATTCCTCGGAACATCATTGGTGGAGGTGCCGGGGTACCACTCGCTATACAGTCCAACGAGCTGGATCTTAGCAGCGGACGGCGCATTGCAGCTACCACGATGACTGACCAGGCTACTCAATGTCAACAAGATCCGTCAGCCCCGCAACCGATCGTTGTGGTGCAACCTCGTGACCCAGGCCCATTCAACAGCACAAGTGGCATAGACGTCGATGACTGGCTGGTTCTATATGAGCGCGTCAGCAGCAGCAACCATTGGGATCCGACGCTTATGTTGGCGAACATCATCTTCTACTTGCATGGCACGGCAAAACTCTGGTACGAGACACATCAAGAAGAGTTGACTAGCTGGGACGTCTGTAAGCAGAAATTGCGCTATCTATTTGGGAAACCCATCGGACGTCAAGTGGCCGCAAAGAAAGAGCTTGCGACTCGTGCCCAGACATCCACAGAGCCGTAAATCGCGTACATCCAGGACGTGTTGGCATTGTGCCGCAAGGTCGACAAGGACATGCTCGACGAGGATAAAGTCGGACACATCCTGAAAGGAATTGCCGATGACGCCTTCAATTTTCTCCTGTGCAAGGACTGCTCGACGGTGTAGTCGGTCATCAAAGCATATCGTCGCTTCGAACAGGCAAAAAGTAGCTGCATAGTTCACCGATTTGACCGCCTTCCCAACACGGCGGCTACGCCCTCATGCGAAGATTTGCCCACACTACATCAACCACCAGCACCGGAAAACGTCACCAGAATAGTCCGTCGGGAACTCGAGGCTATGGCACCCGCAATGTCTAGTGTCAGCGCGCCAGGACACAACCTCGATGCTGTTTCAATGATAAAGGCCGTGGTTCACCAAGAGATCGCGAATATGGGCATTTCGCCACCTCATGAAAATGCCCCTGCTACTTCCAGCTCGGCTCCAGTCGTTGCGGCTGCCACTCCGAACCGCACGTTCGCGCCACGACGAAACCCAGCTGAATGGCGCACTCATGATGATCGGCCCATATGTTTCACGTGCCATCGGATAGGACACATCGCTCGCCATTGCCGCAGCCGTTGGACCTCATCACCTCGACCGAGCTTCTATGATTGGGGGCCTCGCTCCGAACGTGTACCTTATGCCCCGTCCTTCCGTGCTGAGACAGGTGCAGCGCATAATCCAGAACGTCGGACCAGCCGCTCGCCATCGCCCGTGCGTCGTCAGTCCCGCTCGCTCCAACCCCGCCGTTCTCGGTCTTCCTACGATCGTCGCTCGGAAAACTAGCCGGTGCAGCCCCCGGAGGTGACGCTGCATACATGACTCTGACTGCAAATCCTCTGATTACTCCGGACCAGCAATGCAACCTTCTTACAATTCTCGTTGATGGTTTACGTGTAACTGCTCTTATTGATGCCGGTGCACAAATATCTGTGATGAGCTCAGACCTCCGCCGCCGCCTCCAAAAAGTTCTGACGCCTGCGATTGCACCTACCGTTCGTTCAGCGAATGGGAGTACTCCTGCTGTGCTTGGAATGTGCAGTGCGCGATTAACTATTTCTGAGCATCAAACTTCAGTTCTGTTCGCTGTACTGAAAAATTGCCCTCATGACCTCATCCTTGGACTCGACTTTCTGACTTCACACGCTGTGCTCATTGACTGTTTCAAAGGTCTTCTTCGACTCGAACTACCATTCTTTTCAGAGACCGTCTGTACTAGCCCACCTCGTCTACGCTCTGTCAATTTCCTCAGACTTTCGCCGCAAGCCGCAGTCCAAGTCCAACTCTCGCCATATCCTCCAGTACCCGATGGTGATTATGTTGCTGCCCCAATTTATGACTTGGCCATGACACGTAATGTTGCACTCCCCAACACGGTGGTTACCGTTAAGGACAACCGAACTTCATTTCCCGTCCTCAATTTTGGCTTCTCAGCGCAAGTTATTCCTCGCGGCATGTCACTTGCGCATCTGACACCACTGGTCAACCACACAGTTTCCGCCCTAACCACTGATTCGCCACCCGATTTTTCATCAACGTCGCTCTCGTCATGTTCTTGTGCCGACCTTTTCAAGCCAATGCTATCTGACAAGCTCACCTCTGAACAAGTCTCTGCTTTCTGCCGTGTGCTTGCTTCTTATCATGACATCTTTGACTTCAGCGACCGTAATTTGGGCCAGACATCCGTGGTAACCCATCGCATCGACACCGGTGACGCTTGACCCATTCGCCGACGACCCTACCGTGTGTCAGCCCTGGAGCGTGCTATTATACAGCGAGAAGTCGATAAAATGCTTCATAAGGGCATAATCGAACCCTCATCTAGTCCCTGGTCCTCACCCTTTGTACTTGTTAAAAAGCAGGACAATAGCTGGAGATTCTGTGTTGATTACCGCCATCTCAACCATATTACCAAGAAAGATGTCTATCCCCTACCGCGCATAGATGATGCACTCGATTGCTTGCACGGTGCCAAATATTTCTCTTCAATAGACCTTCGCTCAGGCTACTGGCAGATTGCTGTGGACGACAGAGAGAAGACAGCCTTCGTGACTCCTGATGGACTTTATCAGTTCAAGTTGATGGCTTTTGGATTATGCAATGACCCTGCGACTTTTGAGCGCATGATGGACTCTCTCCTTCGAGGCATGAATTGGACCTTCTGCCTCTGCTATCTTGATGACGTTATTGTTTTTTCGACTCCTTTCGACGACCATCTTACCCGTCTGTCCACAGTGCTTGATGTTTTCCGACGTGCCAACTTGCAACTTGACTCGTCCTAATGCCGCTTTGGGCAACGCCAAATCTGCGTACTCGGCCATCTTGTTAACGCTGCGGCCATTCAAACAGACCCTGCGAAAGTATGAGCAGTTCGCGACTTCCCCACACCCCGCTCAGCCAAGGACGTCCGAAGTTTTCTGGGACTGTGCTCCTATTTCTGTCGTTTTGTCGAGAAGTTTGCTGAAGTAGCCCGTCCTCTAACCTGCCTCCTCAAAACGGATGTCGCATTCACTTGGGGCCAACAGCAAGCAAATGCCTTCTCGTCGCTCGTTGACATTCTCACCAATCCACCAGTCCTAGCACACTTCGACCCATCTGCCGCCACGGAGCTTCGTACTGACGCCAGCGGCCACGGCATAGGTGCAGTGCAGGCGCAGCGGCAACAAGGCATGCACCGCGTCGTCGCGTATGCAAGCCGACTGTTGTCGCGCTCGGAACAAAATTATTCGATCACAGAGCGCGAGTGTTTAGCTCTCGTCTGGGCCATTGCGAAATTACGACCGTACCTGTATGTCCGACCATTCTCAGTTATTACGGACCACCATGCGGTTTGCTGGCTCTCCTCACTCAAGGACCCTACAGGACGCCTTGGTCGCTGGGCGCTGCGCTTACAAGAGTACACTTTTTCCGTATCCTATAAATTCGGACAACTTCACAAGGATGCTGACTGCTTGTCCCGTTACCCAGTCGATCCCCCTGACACGATGGAAGATGGACAAGAGGCCCTCGTTCTTTCAATTACCGACTTCACCGACATAGCTGCTGAACAACGCCGCGATCCCTCTTTGCGTGCTATTATCAATGGTCTGCACTCTCCCCACCCTGACCACTCCTTACAACTAATCGTTCCTCACAACGACATCTTGCACCGCTACAACGCCCGCCCTGATGGTGCTGAGCTTTTACTCGTTGTTCCTGTGCATCTTCGCTCAGACGTTTTGGCCCAGCTCCATGATGCCCCCTCCGCCGGACACCTAGGGGTGTCACGCACGTATGACCGCATTCGCCGCCGATTCTTTTGGCCTGGCCTCTACCGTTCTGTGTGACAGTACGTTGAGACAAGCGACCTCTACCAGCGCCGCAAGACACCTGCTCTGGGACCTGCTGGTACCCTCCAGCCCATTGAAGTACCAGATGAGCCATTTTTCCGAGTCGACCTCGATCTTCTAGGACCTTTTCCCGTGTCGGCCATTGGTAATAAGTGGATCGCTATTGTTACCGACTACGCCACGCGGTATGGCGTTACACGCGCCCTCCCCACCAGCTGCGCTACTGATGTAGCCGATTTCCTTCTTCATGACATCATTCTGCGTCATGGTGCTCTTCGTCAGTTGATCACCGACCGCGGCAGCTGTTTTCTATCTAAAGTAGTCGACGAGCTCCTGCGATCCTGCTCTACCCACCACAAGTTCACTACAGCGTGCCATCCGCAAACCAACGGCCTCACAGAACGCCTCAACCGTACCCTGACGAATATGTTAGCGATGTACGTCTCCAAGGATCACAAAGATTGGGACATCCACTTACCTTTCGTTACCTTCGCATAGAACAGTTCATGTCATGATACAGCTGGATTTTCACCTTTTCACCTACTGTTTGGTTATGACCTGCCATTTCACATGGACACCATGCTCCAATCTGACGACCCCTCATCGACTGCTTATGCTCGTGATGCCCTGGCCCGAGCTGACATCGCCCGCCAAGTCGCCCGGGATCGTTTATGTGCCTCGCAGCTTAACCAAAAGAGTGCTTACGATCGCTGGCACCGCGACGTACAGTACTGTCCGGGGTCGCTCGTCTTGCTGTGGTTACCATCATATCGTGTTGATCTCTGCGAAAAACTGATGTCCCGTTACGTTGGCCCCTACCGCGTCATACGCAAGGTCACCAGCGTGACCTATGAGATAGCTCCACTCCATACCACGTCAGTACCAGCTTCATTCCCGACCGATATAGTGCACGTCTCACGGCTTAAACCATACTACTCACGCCTCGAGAATTGATCGCACCAGGACGATGCTTCTGCCGCCGGCGGGTAATGTCACGGGTTAAGTAGATGCCTGAGGATGACGACGACGAAGTGCTGAACGTGAACGTGCTCGGACTGCAGCAGCGTTGTACGCATTTGCTCGCCAGTATATTCGCCAGTACGCATTTGCTCGCCAGTGTATACTTTACTCCCCGTAACAATATCTTTATTTTCTGTTTATGTTGCACATTATGATGAAAAATAATTGTCTTCCTTGAGGTAGTTTTTCTTAACTGTAAAGGTTTTTATTTTTTTGTACATTTTTAATTGCAAAAGGGTTTGATTTGAAGATTGCTAATGCACATAATTACTCCAGTTTCTGTTATTTAATTGGATGTTAAGAATGTGAGAAAGCCACCCTTATTAGATGCTGAGAGCAGCAATCTCTGTGCTAGTTGAGACAGTTGCTGTATCCTTGTAATTCATGTGAAAATAATTGTTATTTACCCATGGTGTACATGTGAATGATAACATGACATTAGAGGCAAGCACCTTGAGGCTGGATGTTGGAATTTAATGTTAGCTTGTGATGCTTGATAGCTGCTGTTCGTTGTCTGTGACACCATGAGGACCTTGGCCAAACTTATGTCGGCTTTGACAACAGTGCATTTATGAGTCTTCTTTTGAGTTCCACTGTGTGGATCCTCAACCCATGACGCTTGCTTTAGATTTGAAGTTGCATGCATACAGAACTGTGGGATATGGGTGGGTGTGTGGGGCAGTTTCAGAGCCAGAAAGAAGAGCGGGGCTTGAGGCCAGGGATCCCCAAAATTGGGATAAAGGGAAGGTTCTACCCAGAATAAGTAAGAGCTGTTTTTCAAGGTTTCCAACAATTGTTCCCTCCCCTCCCAAAAGAAATAAAAAAAATTCCTGGATACGGGCCTGCTGTCGGGGATGAGTAAATGACTGACCTTGGGAGTGGCAACCACAAGGTTAGAGGGTTAAGGATCATTATTAAGTATATTTTTGTCTGTTTGGACTCTAATTTTGGGGGCACATTTCAGGCCCTCTGAGAGGTATCCCAAGTCGTGTGCCAACCGGTGGCTTCAAGACGCCCACTAGTGGCAACCGTCTCAGTTCTGGTACTCCGCTCAGTCGGTCTCTCACGAAGCCTCTGGGGAACAAAAAAGATGGCGGCATCAAGGTGAGCGACTACTGCAGTCTAACTTGCTGACTATGAGCATGCATACACAGGTTTGCTGTGCAGTAACTGCCATTACATTGATGTTAACAAGATAAGCTTAATTGCGTGATCGAGACGGCTTTCACCGTCATAATCGTCAGCCCATTCGATGTCCACAGTGGGATGAAGGTCTCTCCCAAACCCCTAGTCACATCCAACAGGAAAGGTTAAGCATCTATAGGTAGTGCGACTGCCTACTGCACCAATATGCCACCAGCACCACAGTGGCCAATTGTGGCCAGTTCAGTTTCCACTTGCATGCTCTGAATTGTCTTTTTGTCTGCTCTGCCCATGTTGTGTGCAAATGCGTGGGCAAAGGGGACATGTCAAAATGGGTCCTTTCAAAAAAATAGCTGTGCAGGTTCTTTTAGAGCCTCAGATTAAGAGAAAGAAGATGATTGGTACACAATGAATCACATTTTTGACGTTACAGGACGCATGGATGTGCAACAGGGAGTTTTGAAAGGCCGATTTGTGTGGCAGGCAGGGTAAACGTGGAAGCATGGGCTGTCGCAAAGCTCTATTTCGAAGTTAAATGAACATATTACCCTCACATGAGTTCATTATTTTAAAAGTTTAAAAGCTTGTTATTCTGGCTTGTATAACTTGAGTGTAGTAACTTCTATAATTAGTAAATAGTAAAACAATGTATTTTACGTAATGTAACATATTATAGCCACAAAATCCATTGAGCATCTCCTTAACATTTACTTTTTCTCAACATATTTCTTTGTCTCTTTTAATTTTTCCTCATCCTTTCCCTTGTGAACTATTGCTTAGGTGTCGCACTTAGCTGCAGACAGGTTTGGGGTTCACTTTGCTTTTCAATTTCTCTTTCTTAATGATCATGCCCCCTCCCCCCAGACTGAAGAGGGGGAGATTTTGAAACCAGCTAGTATTGAATTTCGCATTTCTTTACCCTAGTTTAATGCACATGTTGTGCTTACGCACATTTTGGGGACGAAGCCCCGCCGCGGTGGTCTAGTGGCTAAGGTACTCGGCTGCTGACCCGCAGGGCGCGGGTTCGAATCCCGGCTGCGGCGGCTGCATTTCCGATGGAGGCGGAAATGTTGTAGGCCCGTGTGCTCAGATTTGGGTGCACGTTAAAGAACCCCAGGTGGTCTAAATTTCCGGAGCCCTCCACTACGGCGTCTCTCATAATCATATAGTGGTTTTGGGACGTTAAACCCCACATATCAATCAATCATTTTGGGGACGAAGTTTTGCGTATTAAAATTGAGTGAATGCTGTGCCTTGAAATGTTGCTTTTAGAAGCAGTTTGAAGTAGTGGATGCAACTTGTAGAAATTGCTCTGTTATTTCTGTGTGCAGCTGCTGGATATCAACGAGCAACCACTTGGTTACGGAAGGGATGCAAAACGGCGGAAGAAACCTACGGGTAAGTTTATGCCTGCCCACTGATCTAAAACAATGATGCAGGGCATGTGTTAAAACATTACTTCCTAAATGATCGACGTGGCTCGGAAGATGGGTGAGAGCTCACTACACTTGCTACTACCACACCTAGGGTTGCATAGGCTTATCACTTGACTCAAAGTGATAAAAAGAAAACTCATAATTGGGCTCTTGCGTACGACATGTGCATTCAATATATGAAACTATTTCTGCATAAAGTGCAGGGTCAGTTTTGTTAACGTACTTGCCTGCATGTTGTCCATTTCCCCTATACGGCAGGTGAGAAGAAGAGCATTCAAGTTCGTTCTTGCCCCCTCGCCCACACTGCAGTGGTAAAATACACTGCTCCAATTTGGCTCTGTGTTTTACAGCACATGATAGAAAAAATGTGTTTGCTAATGTCACATACAGGAGACTCTCAGTAAATGAAAATTCGTCAAATGGAACGGCTGCTTAAATGGAACAACTGCCTCTGATATAATTGGTGTTGTCCCTGAATACTACAGCCTTATTCATCTCTCAGTGAACGGAACCCCTGTTAATGGTGCATTCAGACGACGGACTGAATCCGGATGTGGCGGGGCGGACGGCGCGTCACGTGACCTCACATCAGCGATTCCCCTCGTCCGCGCATGGAGGCGGAAATGTTGTAGGCCCGTGTGCTCAGATTTGGGTGCACGTTAAAGAACCCCAGGTGGTCTAAATTTCCGGAGCCCTCCACTACGGCGTCTCTCATAATCATATAGTGGTTTTGGGACGTTAAACCCCACATATCTATCTATCGACTCGTCCGCGCGGCTCGCGGACGGATGATCGCAACCTGTTTCTCACATCGGGATTCTGGCGGGGGAAAGCCGATACTTCAGTGGATTAGCTCGGGGTTTCTGGCAACCAGTACACTTTTCGTCTGCTCGCGGCATGTCCTCCATGGCTCGCGGACAGCTCGCTGCATGACTGGTTGGCATCATCTACGCTTGAGCATGGTTTACTTAGTTTCCGGGGGCTTTGTTCTAAGGTGAATAAATACGCAGATATCACTTTTGGTGGTTCGGGAAATGTCGCCGCCGTCGTTTGACACGCGAGATTCTTAGACGTCATGGTGGTAAAATTTCTGCAACCGGCGACGTGCCACTTCTAAAAAAAAAAAATGGGAGACGCGTTCAGAAGTTCTACAAGTGGGGAACAATATAGTTGAAATGACATTCTGCCGGCAACTCTCTTGTCTCCTGATAGAATAACACTTCTTGTTCATTTGTCACAACGCGACAGGCATCGCAGCCAAGCGTCGCTTCTTGCGGACATCCATGTTGAATACTCTCAAACCGGCGGTCTTCTGCCAGCGGGCGCAAGGTGAGCGCCAAATCTGCTGTCGAGGGTAATCCGGCTGTTTTCTCCTAGGACACCGTCCGTCGTGTGGATGCGCCTGCAGGCAGATCATCCGCGGATTAGCCGTCCGCGTCCACGACAAATCCGGATTCGGTCCGTCGTCTGAATGCACCATAAATGAAACATGTTTTCCTAGTCCCTTCAGGTTTTGTTGAATGAAAATCTACTGTACTTTGACCATTGGTGCCTGCTCAAGATACAATTGTATGCTTTCTTTGAGGCAGTAACGAAACTTTGTTATTGTGAAGTTTTGGGTTTGCATGCTTTTAAATGCGAAGCATTTCTTAGCAAACATAATGAAGTTGTTTACTACTACTTAGTGAACTTTGGTGACTTTGAGCGTATCTATCTATCTATCTAGCCGCTTACGTTTGGGTGCTCTAGTGGTCACCCACTTAACATGGCGTGAACCAAAATTAGCATGGGAAGGTAAGATGGTTTGACGAATATGACACGCTGGTCAAGACATAACGTCACAATCAGATCGCGTACGCCGTCAAACACTTCCTGCCAGACAGTGGCACATACCCACGGGCGGATATGTGTCGCTGATATGTGGGTATGTGCCACAGGTGATTGACACTTAGAATCTACCCTGGAATGGCGAGAACACACTTGGGCAATTTTAACGTGCGAGTGTTAAGAAATACCTGACATCGGTGGCGTTGACCTGGCAAATGCGAATAATAAATGTCAGGGTCCCAACTGGAACCGAACCCGAGCATTCTGCGTGGCAATGAAGCATTTTACCAAAGAGCTACGCCAGGTCTGGGAACTACTTTTCAAATAGGCGGTAATCTTCGTGAAACATCAATAATGGTTGCATTGCTGCCTACCCAATTTTATAAACATTACCAATGTCGGGTTAACGTCTATTGTAGTTAGTTGCCATGCGCTGAAGTTGATTAACGTAGCAGTGTCCAGGGCCAGCATGCTCGCGAGCATCAGCGCTTCATATCAGCTTCTGGCGTTGCTAATCGCATGTTCCAGTAGGCATCGCTGCGCAAGTGCAACCAACTGGTTATATAAACATCCGCAAATCTTCAACATTTGTATGTGCATGCAACATTTGTACATATAATTAGTGTATTTTCAGGACGTGTCGCTCAATAAAAAAATTGCAACACGGTAACCATCCCTCCGCATGCTTCGCGTAACGTTGATTCCTAGGTACGTGGGATCTGCCAAATTTATTATGCTGACATAAAAAAAAATATCCGGTGTTTCATGAGCATGATGTTATAATGAGATAAATACTTCAATATGGGAAGGATTTGATTAAAATGAACATTTAAACCACATTATGCACCGTGTTATACCTTTAAATCGTGTTATGTACCATGTTATACCTTGATGGCATAGTCATTGGTCGTGTTGCCGACTCGTCAATCTGCATCACTAGCTGCGCACGCCCATGGCACAGAAAAAGCCATGTCATGCTGCTGATACCTGAAATTACAGTAGATTGATTTTGATTGATTTGTGGGGTTTAACGTCCCAAAACCACCATATGATTATGAGAGACGCCGTAGTGGAGGGCTCCGGAAATTTTGACCACATGGGTTTCTTTTACGTGCACCCAAATCTGAGTACACGGGCCTACAACATTTCCGCCTCCATCGGAAATGCAGCCGCCACAGCCGGGATTTGATCCCGTGACCTGCGGGTCAGCAGCCGAGTACCTTAGCCACTAGACTACTGCGGTGGAGCTGAAATTTCAGTAGGTCATGCAAGTTTCATGCGTCTTATGATCGTTTGTTCACTCTTTAAGAGACACTAAAGGCAAAAAACAAAAACTACCGGTTCTCTAAGAGTTGTCTGCCTTTAGTACTTATACACTTTTCGTAACACCATTATGGAAAGTCCGATGTGACAAGATTCTAATCTGTAAGTTGACGAATTATGAAAAAATTAGCCACCAATTATGCACGAGTGTTCTGCTCTTGGCATGCACTGTTCAAAACATGAAAACAAAAGCGGGAAACGAAATGGCATCTCACCTGCTCATTGGCACATCAGCACACTACAAAACGTGCAACAGCCGAATACATAAATCGCTCGAATGAGCTGCCACTTGGCTGAACGCATTCTCAGTTATGTTTATATAATACCGTAAAAACCAGCGTATAGCCCGGGGTTTTTTTCTAAAATTTAGGGTGCGAAACTTCAGCCCCGTACTATATGCGGATCCCAAAAAGTTTCGGCCCGAATTCAGTTTTGGTTTCAGCATTGGTTGGTGCTATCATCATTATCAGATGTCTGCGCACTTCTACGTTAGGTGGCGTGGTAGCGTGAGCGGCGTTAGTCCTAGAGACCTACAGGTACAGGCGTGCATCAGGCGAGCAACAGTGGCCATTGCAATCACTTGGCGCACATCACGACGGCCACGATTTTACGTGATTTTAAGCCATGTCGGGACCGCGCAGGCAGTACTCGGCTGCCTTTAAGAGAAAAGTTATTTCTGCTGCCGAAACCATCGGCAACTGTGCCGCGGAGCGGCAGTTCGGCGTGAATGAGCGGAGCATTCGCGGTTGGCGGAAGCAGAAGGAAGCCCTTTTTGCGCTCCATCTCAAACGCGCTTGATGGCACGGAGGATGAGGTGCTGTGGGAGGACATTTCGAACAAGGGAGATTCGGAAGACAGTGTGTCAGACGAAAACGACGACTAATCGTGCGCGCGTGCGTGCGCATGCAAGTGTGTAAATAAATGCATTTTTTCTGTTTTTCTCGAACAATATTCGCGTGAAAATGTTTTTTCTCGCGTTTGCTATCCCCGAGTTACACCTCGAACTATACGCGGGTCCGAACTATACGCGGGTTTTTATGGTAATTGTCATTGAAAGCGACAAAATAATGTGCAGGCAGCAGACTGAGCCGAGCTCTTTCATGTGGAATTCTAACACACACTTACCTGTACTTTCATGTCTTACGATGCTTATTTGACTTGCGAGTTTTTTTTATTTGACATGTAATGCTTATTTGCGAACTTATGCTTATTTGACATAAGATGCTTATTTACATAAGATGGTTATGTGCGGTACCGCTTATGGTGCGGATATTCATGACTCCCGCGACTTACGTTATAAGCAGTCTATACTGTATGTACGATCGGTATAGAAAACACTGCATCTTCCCCTCTTGTGGTAAGACTCGTGGGAACATTACAAATGTGTGTGTGTTTTTAACTTGGTTATAACAGGCAGACTTCTCAAACTTTATTGGAAAGAGTGTGCACAAGATTTGAGCGAATATGGTATAGTATCACTTACCTGTCACATACAATGGTGTGTTATCATGGGTCGATTCAGAGGCCTTTTTTTATTGGTCATTTGTAGCTGAATCTATCTACTGTATCTTTTGACATATTCAGTATGTAAGCTCTTTCGGATGGTTCTGGTTGGGCACAAATTGGTAGTTGCAAGTGCGTTCGTGTTTTTTTTATGTTGAAATAATACAAAGAAACTATTTTAGCACATGCGTAATCCATTCCTTTCATTTGTTTTTTCTGCTCTTTGCAGAAGAAATACCCGAGATGCAGAAAAAAGACAAAGAGGCACCGACTACTCCCACAACATCTGCGGCACCTGTGACACCTGACTATGCAGCTGGCCTGCTTTCATCCTCGCAGGTGAGAATTTCAAGTTGTGCTTGTCTTGTTTTGCGTGGTATTCATTGCTGACTATTGCAGTGGAACAAGCTAAAACTGACGCCTTGTCCTCAGTTTCAGTTTGTGCCTTGCATTATAAAACAGGTTTTCACAGCAGCGCTGCTTCCTCTCGTCTCACATCCAAACAGGGCTAGAGAGAGCCAGTTTAGAGCAATTTTTCTGCTGTGTAAAATATGCAGTGCACTGTAACCCTTTAAAGGTCAAATATATGTGTGACCCCACAGAAATGAGTCTTCAGTGTGATTTACTGAAAAAAAGTCGGCCCTAATTTCTTTAGAGGTCATAAAGTTACAAAAACAAGTGTTTTGTAAAGGCATATATGCAAGAAAAAATGATCTGTGATGTGCCGTAGCTTACAAGTTAGTGTGTGTGAATCTTAGAATTTTAAAAGGGTACCAACTCAAAAACTTTCAGTTGTCATTTTTTTTTTTGCATCAAATGAAATGCCAAGATATTTGAAGAAGCAGCGCAGAGAGGGACACAAAACATGCACACATGAAAGATGCAAACACAAGCGCTGTACTGCGACTGATCATATAAAAATGCTAAGCCCTCAAGAGCTTGGCAAAGGGCCGTATTTTTGCGCATATAATTCGCACCAAAACCGATTTCAGTGGCAAAGTGGGGGTGTGAATAATACGTGGGGTTTTTCTTAAAGTGCTGCTTCACAGCAATAAGTGTTGTGCCATGAAGCCCCTTAACAGTGTAGCGAACAATGGTGGTTTCCACAAATTTGTGTTGCTCGACATGTAGTACGGCAGCTTTCAGATAATTTTGGTTTTACTTGTTTGCATCAGTGAAGCGTTTAGAAAAACATTTGAGGACAGACAATTCTATTGTTCAGTGTAAACCTCAGTGTCACATAACAAGCATTTTTTTATGTTTGCGGCCACACGATGACCCCCCACATGCCCCTACCTCACGGACCTCATGTTACTTTGGAAAAGGGCTTGCCGAAAAGGTAGCGCTGTCTAAAAAATAGGAAGAAAGGGAAGGTATTTTTGCAGTGAACTATACCTGTATCTTACCTGCAACTTCCCCAACCGTTTGGGTTTTATAGTAAATAAAGCAGTATCTATTTCAGCAAAGAAAATTAGATATTATCAGTAAACTTAAGTACTAATTTTTGGCGCAGTAGCTGGCACGTATTTCGGTTTTGTTGCTTCCACGAAGCTGCCAAGAAAAAGTTGTCGAGTGTGAGCACTCTTCACCTCGCTGGTACCACTCGCTATCTCGACCCGTTCGCCAAGCCTAAATCGATCTGTTCTGTCACAATGAGTAGCGACCGGTGGCTGTCCTTCACCCCACAGCAAAAGCCTAAGATCATCGCCGTCTCCTAGGAATTCGGAAATCGCTAAGTGGGAAGACTTCACGATGTGGACGAGTCTGTGTGCGATGGTGGAGAAAAAAGAAACACAGCTACAAACCGCGCGCTGCCACCGTAGGTCATTTCGTAGCCCGAAGACTGGCACCTACCTCGAGTTGGAAGTGCGGCTAGTAAAGATCATCGAAGATGTGCGAAGCAGGGGTTACACCGTATTGACCGAGATGGCCCAAGTGGAAGCAGGAGCGACTGTCAAGGGAGCTAGGCCTACCTCACAAGTTCTGTGCAAGCCGAAGATGGCTGCATCGCTTTATGAAGTGCCAACGGCTCTCAATCAGATGGCGGACTACAATATTTCAGTGCTTGCCTATTCTTAGGAGAAGCTGCTCAAGTACCACAAAAAAAAATCACTGCATTTCAAGCTGCTTGAAGATAATTAAGGGGAGAAGCTTTCGGAGGGGATTCTTGTGATTAAATTGAGATAGTAATGAGACTGCTTGTTGTTGTGATACTTATATATTTTTTTTAATTAAAGAGATAGTGCTGAGACCGATTGTGATATAGCGGTGATTCTTCTTTATAACTGACATGAGGTTCCGAGTTGCGGGTTACGTTTTGACTTCATAACCACAGCTTCATTAGCTATCGTCTCTGGTGTAGAATTTTCTGGTCGGTATTGCCGCTTTGCATCTGCTTCAAGTTGTCTCTTCTGCGCGTCAGCTTGGCGTTTTTCTCGCTTAGCCTTTGCTTCCTTAGCCCTAGTCTTTTGTTGTCGCCGTCGACGCTTTGCATCCGCTTCCTTCTCTTTTGTCTCCGCGGTAGGTTCCCGTCGACGGTGACGCTGATATTCAGCACGTCGCGCTTTTCTGCGTTCGTCTTCGTCCATATGAGAGAAGAGAATATGTGGTGTAGAACATGGTTATATATATATATAGCGTTGGCAGCAGCCCTATCTCATCTACAATTAACCACAGCGCCCTCTGGTGCTTAAAGTTGAAGGTTACATGGTGTTACAGACAGACGGGAGACGGCGAACATCGTGAGGTCTTAAGGAGCTTCGCCCCTAATATGTAATTGGCTTGAAAAAGCAGCACGATTACATTTTCTCGCAGATCGGCGATACAAATGAAACTCCTGTTTTCTTTTTTTTTATGGGCAGCAGTTTGGTGAGCATGCTGACTGGCGGGAACACGAAACTTTGCTGCACAGTCTCGCTTTGTGCCCTCGCCGACTGCACGAAACTGTGACCGTACGTCATCCTGAAAAGGAAAACTATTCCAAAGCTTCCTTTGCTTGCCGGTGTGGTGGTGTGCACACACGAGAACGCGTGGATGAACAGGGACGAACAGGGAGTAGACTGGGTGAAGAAGGTATGGGAGAAGAGGCCTGGTGCGAGGCTCGCAAAGAGGTCCACGCTCGTTCTTGACTCGTTCCGCAGCCACACAACTGAGGAAGTTAAGAACCGCCTTTCACGCAATGGCACTGATTTAGTTATTCTACCTGGTGGAATTACGTCAATGCGGCAGCCTCTGGATGTGTCGCTTACCGAGCCTTTCAAAGCGCAATTACGCTGAGTGGATGGCCGAAGGCCTCTACAACTTGACGCTGACTGGACGCGTCAGAAGGCCTGATATTGCCCTATTCTGCAAGTGGATTGTCGAGGCTTGGAAGTCGATTCCAGGTGAGATGGTGCGTAAACGTTTGAAGAAATGCTGCATCACGAACAATATAAATGGAACCGAAGACGACCTTGTGCATAACAGTGCGGACTGGGGCTCAAGTAATAGCGCTATCGAGAGCAATGAGAATGAGTGAATTGTGACTTGCCTTGCACACAGCGTATTTTGCTTGCTACATAAACCTTTTTCTGTCAACGTATGTGCAATGTTGCTTAAGCGGTAGCTTTTGTAGAGCCTTTCCTTTATAACAAATGTGTCGGCAATACGTAAAGATTTTTTTTGTCCTTCTCGGCAAGCTGAAAGTGGGGCTGCGGAATATATTAGGTTTGAATAAGTTTACATTCGATACATTGTTAGAATAGATACAGTGTTAGGAATATACTTCAGTTACGAATTTTTTAAAATAACGGGCTGACTTTCGTATATGGTTGTACAGTAGAACCCTGCTGTTGCGTTCCCGTGTGCTGCGTTTTCCTGGCTGTTACGTCGTTTTCGGCCGGTCCCGGCACAGCTCCCATAGGATCCAATGCATTGGGAACCCCATTGCTGCGTCGCAACTGTGGGACCGTTCCCGCATCATACGTTGCAAAGTATGATGCGGGACGCGCCAGTCCGATCGGCCATGTTGTCTTTCATGTAGCTTGGCTTGGCGGCTTGATGATGGGATTGGCCGCCCAAAGTGCCGAGGACAACACCTATGGCGTATTTTCGTTTCATGCCAGCAAAAGCATGACTTTTGAGATCCGTATTTGCACTCTAAGAAAGATTGTGTCTATGACGCGTTGGGGCCCTAAAATTGGTTTTGGCATCTGTAAAAGTAAGGTCTCCGAGACTTCTTTTTGTTTTCTTGGGATGTCACGGTGGCTTAAACTTATCGCCACCGGGTCGCGCAGGCGGCCCGATCCAAAGGGTATAGCCCGATTGCCATCACCATCGCCCATGTGTGCCCGTGCTACCCGTGCTTGCTGCAGTCTTCTCGCATTGCCTTTGTTTCGTGTCAGTCATTTCGCAGGTTCTACGAGCGTGCAGCATAGTGCCTTTACACTTCCAATGCTCCAAATAGTCTTCAAACAGGATGACATCAAGGAAGCGGAAATCACTTTCGCTGCAAGAGAAGTTGAACATTCTTCGTGTTGTGAAAGAGAACCCGACGCGGAAGAAGGTGTGCATAGCGAAGGAGTTTGGACTGATGCCTTCCGCCTTGAACTCCATCGTTGCAAAACGGATCGAAATTGAAGAAAATGCCCGAACCTTCGACCTCAAGTGCAAGCAAGCCCGGAGTTCGGAGCACGTGCAGCTTGACAAGGCCGTTTTCGAATGGTTCAAACAAGCCAGGGCCGCAGGAGTTAACTTCGACAGTGCCATCCTGTGAGAGAAGGCACTCGATATCGCCGACAAGCTCGGTATCGACGGTTTTTGTGCATCTAACGGTTGGATCGACCGTTTCAAAAACAGACATGGATTATGCTACCGCACTGTCAACGGAGAGTCTGCAAGCGTGGACACGGAGACTGTTGAGGCCTGGAAAGAGACCGTGGTGTCTATCATAAAGGACTACGAGCCGAGAGACATACAGTCGAGCCCGACTATATCGAATTATAGTCGGGCTATATCAAATTTATATCAAATTTATATCAAATTATCCCGTTTATCGAACAATTCCTAAACACGGTAAATTTACATTGAGAATATATAGCAAAAGTTACTGTTTTATCGAATGGAAACAGCAACGACAACTGATATATCAAACTCCATGTGCCTCAAAAGTGCCCCAGCAAGTTGGCTTTCCCTCGCGGTGGCGGGGAAAACTCCCGGCGCCACCCCAGGCACCCCAGGAAAAAATTGGTTAGACCCGGTTGTGCGCGGTTGAACACCCCCTCCAAGAAATTATCCTGGCCCGCTCGCAGCGCTTACAGCCAATCACAGGCCGTCGTGCTTTCTCCGAGGCGTGGAGGCGGTAGAAATGAGCGCCATTTTTTCTTTCTTTATGCTTGTGTGCCTGCTGCTGCCGATTCAGCGTGGCCTGTGGTGTTGCCTGTTGGTGCTCTGTGAACTGTATTGGCGCGCTGTCATCATGGCTTGCGCAAAGAGGCAAAATTTGCCGTTCGCCGCGAAACTCGAAATCATCAATAGCGCTGAGTGCGGTGAAAAGAAGTCCGACGTCGCGGCCGCATACAAAATTCCAAGGAGCACCTTGAGTACTATCCTGAAGAACAAGGCAGACATCAGGGCCAAGTCGGACAAAAGGCCAGGTGCCCGTGGCGCCCGACGTGTGTGTGCTGCTGTGTACGAAGATGTTGAAGCGGCCATTTACAAGTGGCTTGTGGACATTCGGTCGCGAAACATCCCGGTGTCAGGCCCTATGATCAAGCAGAAAGCCAACGACCTTGCTTTTCTGCTTGGCAGGAATGATTTCCAATGCGGTTCAGGCTGGCTTCAGCGGTTCAAAGAACGGCACAACATCGTTGGCAAAGCTGTTACAGGTGAAAGTAGAGCGGCGGACCTGGACAGCGTAGAAAAATGGTTGAGGAAAACTGGCGAGATATCGCAGCAAGATATAGAGCCCAAGATATCTTCAATGCGGATGAAACCACTCTATTATGGCAAATGTTGCCAAACAAGACACTTGCGTGTCGTGGCGACAAGACAAGCGGCAGCAAGGCAAACAAAGCTCGTGTGTTCGTGCTGTTGGCAGCTAATTTAGAGGGATCGAAAAAGCTTCGACCTCTGGTTATCGGAAAAAGCACGGCTCCGCGGTGTTTTCGAAATGCGCTGTCGCTTCCAGTTACCTACTGAGCAAACTCAAAAGCGTGGATGACCGGGGAGCTTTTCAGCAGATGGCTATCGTCGTGTAATGATGATTTGGTAGGCGAAAATCGCAAGGTGTGCCTGCTCGTGGACAATTGTTCATCGCACCACTGCAGTATGACCTTCAGCAACATCGAGCTGCGTTTTTTGCCCTGGAACACTATGTCTGTACTGCAACCACTGGATCAAGGTGTTATACGCGCAATGAAAGCCGGCTATCAGAAGCGCCTGGTGGAGAGGCTGCTGCAGAACCTTCGTGTCGGCAGGGAGCTTAAGATTGACTTGCTCGAAGCTATTTCTATGTTGAGTAGATTGTGGGCAGATGCCAAAAAGGAGACGATCCAGAACTGCTTTAGGCGTACCGGCTTCCGCATGCCTGGTGATGACACCCCAAATTCTGACAGCACTGAAGACACTGCAGGTGTTTCCGCACAAGTTTGGAATGAGCTGGCAGAGTTCCCGGGTGCTATCGTCGGATCGACATTCGACGAGTTTGTCAGTGCGGATGATGATGTCCCCATCATGGGCCAATTACAGGATGAGGATTACATTGCTGACGCCGGGCCGACCACAAGCCAAAGCGACAGCAATATGGAAATCGACGACAACGGATTGCATTCGTCAAGGCGAGGCTTGCCACGGTGGAAAATGCAGCAAGGAACGACTAATGGTGCTGCTGTGCTACAACTCCGATGGTTCGGAAATGATGAAACCGGGGGTGATAGGAAAGTTTTGAAACCCACGCTGCCTTAAAAATATCCGTCACCTGCCCTGCCACTACAACAATACCGTATATACTCGTGTAAGGGCCGCCCTCGTGTAAGGGCCGCACCCCAACTTTGAAAGCGGATATTTCGAAAAAAAAAAAAACAAAAGTTCAAAATGTCCCGCCAGAAAAGTGTAGTTAGTTCATTTACAGCCAGATGGCGCTGCACGCTTTTCCGCTTTTATTCTACTTCCGCCGACGCGCCGACCACGCTGTTGACAGCGCGCCGCCATATTTGCCTTGTGCGGCCTCTTTGTTGGCATCGTTCCTAGCATCGTGTCGATACGTTGGCAGCGCGACTTCAGATCGGTGTCGTCGGTGTCACTTTGTTGGTTGTAGTGAACCCTGCAGAAGCCAGCGCACGTGACGGACGATGGGCCGGCATCTGAGATCATTCACTGCAGCATTTAAGCTGCAAGTGATTGACTATGCCGAGGAGCACGGGAAGCGGGAAGCTGGACGAAAGTACGACGTCGATGAGAAGCGCGTGCGTTACTGGATGAATCAGAAAGATGCCCTCGCCGCTACTAACAGGAGCCGAAAGGCGTTTCGCGGGAAAAAGTGCAAGTACCCGCAACTCGAAAGCGAGCTCGTCAACTACGTCGTCGACACACGAAGGGACGGCTACGCCGTATCGACTGACATGATACGCGTCAAAGCCCTCAGCATCGCTCGCCACATGGAAATACCCCCGGCACAATTCAAGGCAAGTCGGGGCTGGGCTACGCGGTTTATGAACCGTAACCAGCTTTCTATTCGGCGCCGAACGACGATTTGCCAAAAACTGCCGCGCGAGTACGAAGACCACGTCATTAAGTTTCATCGCTTCGTGAATGCTCTCAGGAGGGAGCATGAATACGACCTGTCCCAAATTGGGAATGCGGACCAGACACCTGTGTGGTTCGATGCACCGGAAAGCACCACAGTGGATTTAAAAGGTGCGAAAAGTGTGTCTGTGCGCACGACTGGTGCAGAACGCCAAAGGTGCACTGTGATGTTGTGCATCACGGCAGACGGCAGGAGGCTTCCGCCGTACGTCGTATTTAAAAGGAAGACTCTCCCAAAAGAGAAGTTCCCTCAGGGAATCGTCGTACGTGCGCAAGAGAAGGGCTGGATGTCCGAGGAACTGGTCGTTGACTGGATTAAGACCGTCTGGGCAAACAGACCTGGAGGGCTGTTACAACGGAAAGCCCTCCTTGTTTTGGACAGCTTTAGGGGCCACTTGACCGACCGCGTCAAGAACCGAGTTGCCGCAACTCGTACGGACTTGGCCGTCATTCCCGGTGGCCTGACGAGTGTGCTGCAGCCGCTCGACGTATGCGTCAACAGACCATTCAAAGTGGAATTTCGCCGATGTTACTCTGAATGGATGGCTGGAGGCGTCCACGAGAAGACCCCTACAGGACGGCTGAAGCGGGCGTCGCTCCAACAGGTGTGTGAATGGATTTTGAATGCGTGGCGTGCCATGTCAGTAGAAGTAGTTGCTAAAGCTTCAAGGTAACGGGAATTTCGAACTCCATGAACGGCACCGAAGATGACCGTCTCTGGGAAGACGCGGACGCCGAGGCGAGCTCCTCCGAGAACGAGGACAGCGAAATGGAATCCGAATAAAAACATTTCTGGCATGTCATTTGTGACTCTTGCACTCTGCTACTGTTGCATAAACAGTACAGACCTTTGGCCTGTACTGCCTGTACTAAATCGGCCTGATTCGTGTAAGGGCCGCACCTAGCAAAATTTTCGAAAAAAAAGTGCGGCCCTTACACGAGTATATACGGTAATACCAAGGCGTGGATGACGTGTTCACTTTTTGCGGAGTTCTTGAAGTACACGGACTCTAAGATGGACTGCCAGAATAGAAAAGTCGTTCTTTTTCTCGACAACTGCTCCGCACATTTCAAGGACACTGCGTCGCTGCAAAACGTAAAGGTAGTTTTTCTTCCTGCCAACACCACGAACCACCTTCAGCCCTTGGATGCTGGAATAATAAAAAATGTAAAGCACTTCCTACCGCAAGTGCATTGTAAAGCGGTCCCTGGCCAGCGTGAAGCGAGGGCAGCAGCCGGCAGGCGTCACCATTTTGGATGCCATGCATTATTTAGCATCGGCGTGGAGCACCGTCACTGCTGCTACAGTTGAACACTGCTTCAACATGTGTTTCAGTGTGCGTGCAGATGACACAACAGAAGCTGTTAGAGACGGTGCGTTCGCAGACTGCGTCGAACAGAACACTGCCATGGAGACTGTTGGTGCCAGTGGAATCGCGTACAGTGACTACGCTTCTGTTGACAACACCGTTGTCACCTCCGCGATGTTATCCGTCGACGGCATTGTGGCTAAGTGCGCCAATCCGTGCGCCAGGGACGAGGAAGCTGAGCAGGAGGTGGAGCGGATACCGGAGCCAACGTCCTCATTGGCCGTAGCGGCACTGTATTTATTTTGAAGATATGTGCACACCAGTGACGATGGCGAGAGCCACATGGCACTAAAGGTGCTTGAAAAACGCCTTGTGCTTGTCGGGCGTGAGAAGATGCGCCAGGCAACGCTGCGTCATTTTTTCAAGTGAAAGAATTAAAATAAAACTATGTGCAGTTCACCACTACTCTCGTTTCTCAATTTTTCGCGTTTCTTGGCTCTTGCGTTTCCCGGCTCCTACGTTTTTTGTTTTTTTTTTTACGGCCCCTTGAAAAACGTATCAGCGGGGTTCTACTGTACTTCGTTATAGTTAGGTTTGGGTGTAGTGTATCCAACTATTGCTGCCCTCGTGAATGCAAAATGGAGACAGGTCTGTTGCCCAAATTTTAGAGCTATGGAAATGACCAAGTCCGAAACTTTATGAGCTTACCAAACATCTCATTGCCATTTTCTTCATATCTTAAGTATTCATGTTTTCTTAAATTTCATATCGATCTGAATATTCTTTTTACTGCAGCTCTCCTCAGTGCCAGCATCTCCTGCTGCATCTTATGGCATCCCTGCCACTGGTACAGCCTTACCAGCCATTGCTGCTAAGACAAACCCACCGTTACAAGGTAGGCTGTACTGTTGGGCCGATGTTAGCTGTTGTCAAACACCAAACTCTCTGAGAGGTGCATTAGGATTTTGCTTTATCTTTTTGTCATAATTCATTTTTTTATAATGATAATTTCACTGTTCAGCCTGCTAAGTTTCTAATGTTGCTTCCGAAAATGGTAGAATGACTGAAAAGATTTGTTTCATTAGGCAACTTGCAAAATGCCTGTTCAAGAAACATTTCTTGAGTTGCATAATATATAAGTATTTCTGCTTGTTGGAAAAAGAAGTGTATTTTTTTTTACAAAACTTGGTGTGGTCCACTTACCTTGGCAAAGCATTTCCTAGAACGAATTTTTTCATAATTGAACGGTAAAAACACGAAGCACGAAAAAAACAAAATTGGGCTGGACTTGTGTACCATTCGTGTGTAGTTGTCTTGTCCTCGTTTTTTGTTTGTCCGTCATCCCCCCCCCCCCCTTCATGCTTCTGGTTTCGTCTTTTGGTCTTTTGAAATTGCATCATATTGCAGCCACAAGCATTTCGGTCTGTTTGCTTGCCAGATCGGCCTCTTCTGTGTTTGCTTTACTCATCAGTCCTTTGCTTTGTATCGTTGTCGGTGTATCCCAGTGATACATGCAGCAACAGATTCGCACAGGTACAGCCACAATTGTGATGACGTCTCGACATGCAAACCTTTTATGGAAGTAAAACAGATAAACATCTTTTTGCGTCACTCGTAGTAGATACCGTATTTACTCGCATAATCCTTTCACTTTTTTGCCGGAAAACTGATGCAAAGTTGGGGGGGTGCGAGAATTACGCGGGGAAAACTTTTCACGAAAACGTACAGATTAAAAAAAGAAAACGGAGTGGCCGCAAATCGGGATTCTCACACCTGCAACTTAAGCAAGCTTTAAGAAGTACTAATTAAAACTTACCTCAACAATAAAGCAGAGGTTCAACACAAGGCAAGATTTATTTACGACACAAAAAGTGCAAGCAAATAGTCGAGAATTAAGGGGAGATGCTCCTCAAAAAGCTTATTTTTTAGATATTTCTGACATCTCAATGAAACTTTCACCAGTTATAGTGTTGCAGCTCCTCTTTTCAAATCTGCTTTGATTTTTTCATGGCTCATTTAGTTAATTTTTTGCAGACCATGCATTTGTAAAAACAATGCTTTCTTGTGCAAGCTTAGGCAACAATAGTAAGCACAAGAAAGCTCTAAAAAATAGCCAATGTTGCTCCTAATGAATTGCGGAATTCAATAAAGCAAAGAAACATTGTGTAACATTTGTGTGCCGGCCCAGAAAACAGTTCTAATGCTGAATTTGAGTTTTACCATACTCAAGGAACAAGCTCCTGAAATTATCCAGCTGAATATGCTTTCGAGACCTCTGAAAGTTGTTTATTTGAATTCAGGACACGTTAAACTTTAAGTAGGCCAAGTTTCATTGCAATCCGACTACGTAAAGCGTACAAATTATAGTGCACAAGCTCTAAAAATGCCGAAAAATGAGGAACTGAGAAAAAGCGGTTTGAAAGTTCAAAAACATGTTTAATATTATACTCTTCAACCAATCTGAATGAAATTCACAG
Source organism: Rhipicephalus annulatus (assembly GCA_013436015.1). Classification (NCBI taxonomy): domain Eukaryota; kingdom Metazoa; phylum Arthropoda; class Arachnida; order Ixodida; family Ixodidae; genus Rhipicephalus; species Rhipicephalus annulatus. Next base: position 1,215,958 of record WOVY01000537.1, on the reverse strand, counting down.
AGAATGTCAGCAAAGCTATCTTGAAAAAGTTGACAGTTTCAGAATGACCCAGCACTGTATATTGGACCCAGACTGCAAGCTGTCTCTTCCCGACGGGCATTTTTTTTTTTTTTTTTTCGGTACTGCGGGGACGGGCCGTTGTTCTCGGGCTCATTCGAGGTTTCGGCGGCGGTATGCACTTTTTTTTTTTGCTAATAGCAGTTCTTGAACACCAATGATTGCACAAAACCAGCACAAGCTGCTCGTGTCCGATGCCGATCGCACGCGGTGCGACCACCGACTTCACGCTCACAGCGAAGCTGTCCCGTGCACTGCCGCAGGTCTCCTCACTTCCACTGCATGACTGATACACGTGGCTTGACGCATATGTGGACGAAACAACAGTTGCGGCACATGCGTTAATTGGGGCTAAAGTTTCGAAAGCGATGCCAGTCCTTATCGTCTACTTGCCATTACTCAAATAGACAGCTGGCACCGCCCACAGTTGGAGCATACTACGCCACTGACGAGGTTCTGCATCGCATCGGTCTCACAAATAAATGTGCTTCCGCGTTCGTCCTTACACTTGCTTTAGTCGTCGAACATCTTTATCTTTCTCTGAAGCGCTGACGAAGTCATCGACGGTAGGAATAAAGCTCGAACAATCCTAATCGTGTGCGTCGCTGCTGCCGCGGCTAGGCCTAGCAGCAGACGGACCTCTCGCCGGTGCTCACTGTTTGCGTTTGGGGTGCCGTGTAATGAACTTCCGCGAACGAAAGTAGCGTTTCTCGTCGCCATCCATGACGCGGAAATAATAACTCGGGGGGGTTGTGTTCATCGACGTCTCGGCGAAAGCAGGAGAACGAAGAAAGCGCTCGCACCCGACTGCGCGGCGGAATGCTCGCAACCAATGGCAGGGCTCCGATCATACCACGTGACTTCGAAGGCCCAGTCGTCACGCTAGAATGCTGTGGGAAAACGATTTTTTCTTGTATATTTAGTGTGAATGCCGCTTTGCCGAAGCGGGCTCTGGGAGTAGGGGGTTAGGCCTACATGCCCGCGAAATTTAAAGAGCCAGCGATGCCGTAGAGCGAAGTGCCGCGTGCATGAAAATCGGGTAACTATGACTTTCCCGAGCCACCGCGAGTGCTTTAATTGTATTTTTCGGTAACTTCTAGCTGATTCTCAGCTTAGATTTTTTAATATATTAAGGAGAAAGCTTGGAGAAATACAAAAGGCAAGAAAACACAAAATCGACTTTTTCGAAAAAAATCGCGGTTTTTCGACCCGCATCTCCCCTTAAAGTACCATACGCAAAGCTTGTGGGTGTTGCGGACCTAACGGTAGCTTTCGTCGCTCAACAGGAGCCCTCAAAAGGTAAGCGTAGGACGTCAGTACTGGGCTGATGGCTATTTAACAGAATCGTCCGCAGTTTCCTTCTGAAAAAATAAAGTTTACCATCAATCCCAGTTTTAGGCCCACGGCAGGCCCAACGCGTCTTGGCGGCTTTTAGCTGCTGTCACAAGTCGCAAACACAAAACTCGTAGACTCCGAAGGGCCTACCGGCGGCCCTGTTGCCGTCGTTTGAAGCATGATCTATCACTTGCAACTTGAAGCAGCCGTGTAGCTTCAGTATCACCCCATAACGTGCCAAGACTCCCGACACAGCATACAAAACACGCCGCAACACGCACTGGCCACTTCGGCTTAGCTTGGATTGGATTGAATCTGCACGCAATAGTACGCTTGATGCTTAAGAGATAGCGCTCGCTATCATCATCAGCAGCTGGAACGAGCAGACGACATTATTGCGGCAGTTTTCGGGGGTGCGATAATTACTCGAGAAAAAAAAAAATCGTATTTTTCTTGGGCGATGTGGGGGGTACGAGAATTATGTGAGTGCGAGGATTACGCGAGTAAATACGGTAATGCAAGAGGTATTTAGTCTGGTTCGCGTTTATTAGATTTGAAGGGTATCGCGAAATAGATGCATTGTCAATATGGTATGACTGCAGTTAATTCTAGGTAGGTAGCATGCTCTACTGCAATGCGGTTTCTTTTGTTAATGGTATGCTTTTCAGCATCACAATGTTCTTTTGCATGGGAGCGCCTACTAAGGCAAATTTAGAGTAGTGGAGCTTAAAAGGAACCCTTGCCTGTGAGCCTTCCATACATCTTGAGATGTTTGCACCCCACGAATCATTCCTTTCACGACATGTAAGTACATTCACGCTCAATGCCTTGTGAGACTGCCGGCTGAAGCGGGGTCGTTTGGTCCGCATAAATACTTACAAAGGTATGAGGAGCGATTGCAGCCCCGTTAGAAAAAGCAAACTTGTAGAGCTGCAGCATGACACAGTGTTCGAATATTCAAAGTGGCATTTGCTACACTTTGTCATGTGGGTCCTAAGGGAACATTACAAGCATCCTGCACAGACATCAAAGGGACACTGAAGTGAATCAGTTTAGATTAGGGCTGTGCGAATATCGAAATTTTTGAACAGGAATCAGATACGAGTACATAGCTTCGTATGGGAATCAAATATGAAGAGGTGCGATCCAAAAGGTGCGATTTTTTCGGCAGTAATATTTTACTTCATCGTATATTTTGTGGAAAACAGTGCTATCCTGTTATTGCACAAAGAATGCTAGTCTGTTATTGCACAAAGAAAGTGCTACCAACTGTACTTGCTAGGAAGCATACGACTGCGCTAAATAATTGAGCTTGTGACTTTGATTGTTAAGGTTCAATTCACGTGTTGAACTAATGTTTTTTTTTCTTTTTCTTTATTTAATTGGACTTTATTACTAAAAGAAAAGCACTTGTACCTTCCATGACACTATCAAGTACGAGGCCGCTAGTTTAACTCCTGCCATGGCTCGTGCATTTCAATTAGGTGAAAGGTAACAGTTGATTCACTTGTACTCAAATCGAAGTGATTATTCGAGCACCCTAGGTGGTCAGTTTATCCGGGTTCTCTCACTATCACTTTCGGCATGTGCGACCCCCGATTTCATCGCCTCGTGTTCTCATCAGTCGACACACTAAGGCAAGCAGGAGTGCTTGGGGCGTTTCTCGACTTCACAGCAATGCTTTTCATCTGGCTTGCTTTCATTCCCTTTCTTAAAATTTATATGCTTGTCATTTTTCTATCAAAAGTTGTCTGTCACGATGACATAGCTGCACGATCGAAGCCAACAAGTATCGAGCACGCGGTGCTAACACAAGGCCCGCAAGACAGATGGGGACTGTTGTTTGAGAGAAAAATGCCCCAATATGCCTTTTTAATACAATATACCACTGTTATACTGTCTTTGACTGTATAACAGCGCTTTGGGCTGCTTAGACTTTGGTACTATTTTGCTTGTAAACATGGCAGCAGAGAAGGAATGTTATGCTTTCCCACCGCAGCATTAGCTATGCTGGAAGGGGATTTTTATGGCGATAGCAGTTATACAGAAACACTTGACGAGCTTTTGCCGTTGTTATTGTGATGTTCCGTATAAGGTCCATAGCACTGCACAATGTATGTTTCTCCCGTGAGTAAAAAGACGCAAGTAAGAACACAGCTGAGGCATAGATGAAATGAGCCCGCCATTTTTCATCACACAGAGGGCACATGCGTTAAATCAACCCGAATGCAAGGTCTGCTATCGAATTCTCTTCAAGCAGGGAGGACACTGTCTTTCTTAGGGAGCATGAAGGGCAACCAGGGCAGGGAGGGGGGCTGTGTTGCTCGAGAAGCAAGTATGATTTTTGGCCATAAGGGGGTAATCTCACATGCTGACATACACGCTCTTTCGGCAAACATTGGCAAGCCTCTTGGGTGACACCGACAAACTATGCAAAGATTTTATGCTTAGACCGGTGAAATTGGTGCTTTTAGTCTTCTGCAACGACTGCACAAATATGTTGTTGACCATGAGCTAGTATATAATTTTCTGTTTTCCTTACCTGCTGTTGCGAAACTCTTGACAGCCTCGGGTGGTGGTGGCAGCCAAACTGGGACCACAACCAAGCCAGGAGCTACGCTGGAACAGAGCACAGCTGCGCCGGCGCAACCACATGAGGCCATGCCACCCAGCACCAGTGTAGATGCCAGCACAGGGTTTGTAGCCGCAGCAATGTCTAAATTTCTCCCATTCTAGACTTCGTGTGAACTCATGCAAATACCACTTTTTTGCTTCAAATCGAACAGCAATAGTTGAAGAACTTTGCAGTGAATAGCTTAAATAATTGGGAAATTTTTTTTTGAATCCTGTCATGGCAACTTGGAAGTTCGCAACTCTGGAAAAAGAGAATGAAGCCAACTCACCCCTGATAAGAACTGCCTGCGATGTGATGGTGATAGGGGTGTGTAGAAGTGTTATACAGTGTGCAGTTTCTCTGTCTTAAAGCTATCTAAAAGCTGTGGGTTGGGCCTAAAAAAATTATCGGATGTTACTCAAAAATATTGTTTCTAAAGGGACACTAAAGTCAAATAACAATTTACGTCAGAGTGAAAGCTCAATGTATGACAACACTTGAAACAACAATAGTATCAACAACACTGCTCTACTTACCGAGAAATTAAGGTAAATGCACAAGAACACAAGCACCGCAGTAGGACATCTTCAAAATGATCCCGATGACATCAGATGGACCGCAAACAATTAATCACTCGTTATCGATCTAACTGCACTAAATGAAGAACTTTCCGTGCATCAAGAGACGCAACAAAATGTTGCTTGTTCGTTTTTGTTTGATTTATGGACAAAAGAACCACCGGACGTTACTATAGGGAATGGCGTGAGTGGTTCAAAAATTCAATTTTCGTGTGGTTACACGGGACAGGTGGTGCCATGATAACCGTAGTTGTTAGGAAGTAAGTTAGGGGAGCAGGCTTCATGAGTGGTGTCAAAGGTGCTGCAAGGAAGAAAGCAACTGGTACGGCACACAAACGTATATTCAAACAGAGAAAGGCACAAACGACACAAATACAAGGTACAGTGAGAAAATGAACGTGCAGAGCATCTTTAGAAAATGGTTCAAAGAAACACTGTGCTCACAAATTTGGGGCTTGGCTTAGTGGTCGTGGTCGCATTGCTAGTCTCAAGCGAGAAGGGTCAGGTGGGTTGTCACAGGTTCATTTGCATCTGCTGGGCTCCGGAGCAGAAGACTAGGCTTGTGCGAATGTTGAAGCACTTCAAATATCCAACTGAATAATACAGTATACGAAGTTTCGAAGTATTCGAAATTAACAATAAATTTATTCTTCTATTTGTTCAATGCAAAGTATAGTATACAGTAAAATCTCGTTATAACGAACTTTGCGGGACCACCGAATTTAGTTTGTTATTCTAAAAAAACGTATTACTGAAAAATGATGTCCGTAATTTAACACAACAATGAACATCACGTACCTTTGCAGGAGGTGCACTTGTTGGGGCGTAAATAATAATAAAAAGAAACACTGACCACCACGTGAAAACAATTTATTGTTTAAAGAAGTCCGTTATCTTCTTCTGGGGAGTAGAAAGCAGACGCTGGTGCATATATATATATATGACTCCACGTCTGCAACCTTTTTGAGGATGTCATCAGGTACATTCTTGCAGCACCCTAGATACGATCGGGTCTTCTCAAGGTACAAGACCACAACATTCGACCTCTAATAAGCCTGTTCCGTTGTCCCAGTCTCTGTCTCTGCATCTGCAGTGTCGTCCTCGTCACTACTAGAGCAATCTTGCTCCCGCACTTCACTGACGATTTCTTCACAGGTGAGCTCTGCGGACGTAGCCATTGCGTAGTCGCTGTTCACATAATCCTCTAAGGTTACCGCAGTGTCTATCGGGAGCTTCTCGGTAAGCTCATTCCACAGCTCTGGATCGAGCTCCACTTCATCATTGCAGTCTCGTGGCGTAGTCTCGCAGTCCTGTGCCGCAAGCAAAGTCACGAGAAGGCCTGCCTTTCGCCAGCAGTTACTAATGTTGCTGGTCTTATTTTTCCACCACGACCCTGTCAGCATTTCTGCGGCTTGGCAGATGTTGACCTCCATTGGCAGCTTTAGTCGCATGTTGATGAGAAGGCGCTGCTCAAGTCGCTTCCGAAATTTGGCTTTGACACATCTGGTGATACCTTGGCCTAAAGGTTGTAACAAAGAAGTACCATTTGGGGGTAGAAATTCAAGATGCACATTGCTCAACTACACATTCACTATAAGTGCCGAAGAGTTATCGACGATTAGAACCTTCCCCTGTTTCTTCTTCATTGTGTCGTCAAGCTGCAGCAGCCACTGCGTCAATAGTTCTCCTGTCATCCACGCCTTCTTATTTGCCCGGTAGTCACAAGGCAACAAGACGACGTTTTTCAAACAGCGACACTTAGCGGGCTTGCCAATAACAAGAGGTTTGAGTTTCCGTGCCCTTGGCGTTGCAGCAGAAGAGCACTGACAGGCGTACGCATGATTTCTTTCCCCCCTTGCATTTTTTGCCTTTGAAGTTCATTGTTTTGTCAGGCAACAGATTATAAAAACATGCCGTTTCATCGGAGTTGAAAACGTCGTCTGGACTGAATCTTGTTGTGTAGGGCTGGAGAGCAGCGAAGCCGGCGGCAGGCACGGGGGCTAATTGCTAGAAGCTCGGTATTAGTATATTTGTAATAACTACACATTCGCCCCTTAATAGAAGTCCGTCTACGAAAGAAAGCTCTTCTTGTACATGTAAGTAGGCAATTAGCACAGTGTCAAGTTTTTTTTTCTGGGGCCATTCTTGAGTTACATAGTTGATGACCCGTTGCATTGTTTCATCAGAAGCAGTAGTTGCCTGAGTAGTTTGCTTATCGACTACAGTGCGACTCCGTGTATTATGTGGTCCCGAATTCTTTCGTCGTAAGCGGTGCCAAACTTGCATGTAAGGGCTTTCTCCTTGAGGGCTGCAACGAATTCGAGGAAGGTTTCCCCGGGTAGTTGGCGGGTCATGAATAAGTGCTGCTCAGCTAGGACGTTCGTTGTGTTCGTGAAAAGCCTATTAAGAAATTGGAGTAGGGTGTCGTACTCTGTTGGCGTCGTCGATGCTGCCGTGCCAGTCTCTGTCGCCGCCACTTCTTTGTCAGACGTTGACACTGCCGCTGAGCTCGATGCAGTTTGTGTAGCATTTGAAACGGCTCACGCTTCGAGCTGTGCCTGCGCGGCGAAGTATTTCCGCTGAACTTGGATGTTGAGTGCGCTGAGCAGTGCTGCCACTTGTCTGTCAGTCGCCCAGCCGCCTCTGCTGGCCGCCTTGAGGTGTACGTGGAAAATTTGTTTCCATTTATGCCATGGAATAAAAGGCGCGCCAGGTACGTTGAGGAACAGAGGAAGGTTGGCAAAGAGGGCAGGAAGGAGGCAGCAAGCTGAAGTGGTAGGGTGCCATCGTGAGGAAGCCAAAGCAAGCACAATGAAAAGTTAGTCAGGCGGCGGCGCCGCGGCAGCGTGGCATGAAGAAATGTGAAAGCATCGACATGCAGTAGAAGGTGGCGTGAAGAGGCACTTACGTCGGGTACTTCACGGCGCCGCCTGAGTTCAGGGTTCAGTACCTCGTCGCGACATGTTGTGTAGGGCTCAAACGCAGTGAAGCCAGCGGCAGGCTGGCGGAGAGGCTGAGCGACCGGTGAATGACGACTCAAAGACGAACTTCGGCTTGGCTGACGAGAGAATGCTCTCCCGTGTTCATTGCAGCAGTTTTTTAAGGATTGGGAACAAGGTGATTGGTCAGTGACACACTGGTCACATGATTGCATGTACAGACAGGGTTCGTTGCCGAAAACTGTCCTTGTGAAGGCTCAGCTCCACCTTGGGGCATTTACAGGAAACTATAACACACTGGTGTGTTAACACGACACCAGGGGTAGCGCGACACAACTGATGTCCTGAAAGCACTTGTTTCGCCAGGCAAATGCACTTTCAGCATCTGCCTCCTTTTCTTTACCTCATGCGACTTGCTAAACAATGCCATTCTTTTGCCAGAACCGATACAGCCATCCGGCACTTGCATCGAAGCCGAAGGTGCCCAAAGCGACCACGAACTGTCGTGCCTTTCCTTGAATAATAGGGCCAGACAAGGGCACACTGTGGTGTCTGGCATCCTTAAATCATGCGAGGACAGCGTCTTCGACGATTTGGTAGTCGCCTAGCCGCAAGTGTTTCTCGAGGGAGCCAGCTTAGATTCTCGTTGTGATTTCAAGATCTTCTTTTGATCCTTCAGTATCGATGCCACTGTTGACGGCACAATATCAAGCTCCCTGCATATGTCCACTTGCTTTTTTCCATCGTTTAGCTCCTTCAGAATGACCACTTTTTCTTGAAGCAAAAACTGGCGTCATTTGCTTTTAACGCTGGAAACAGGAGAACGCATTTCCAAAGAAGCAAACTCGAACGCGACCTTAATCTTCGCGACTCCAACTGCCAGCAACTAACATTATGGGGAAGAAGCGGGACTAAGCCTATGACTGCTTCGACTGCTCGGACCATGTGGCTCGGACATTGTTGCATGTATCTGATGCCCGTGTTGATGTTGATGCTGACGGGGCTGCACCCGTTGAGGCGAGTTTCCCTGCGTCATGGAGGAAGAAAATGCTGCCCAGTGCATTCTGCTGCAGATGATGATGATAGGAGTAAGCTTCAGGGATTTTGGTAGCAAAACATCCACGGAAGTTCGTAATAACGAAGCATCTAGTTGATTTTAAGGATAAACTACGTACATTAATCTGAAATATTCGGTATTCTGAAATTTGTAGTACTGAAAGTTTTTTACATTGGCAATATAGGTGTTTTGGTGGGGATTTTGAAAAAATTCGTAAATCTGAAAATTTTATTATTGTGATGTTCGTAGTAATGAGATTTTACTGTGCATATTCCTCTGCATTTAGTCCCCCTGTAAAGATGGTTTGATGCAGTGAAGTGGTGCTGTACCATGAACACACCTATCCAAGGGAAAATACACCCGGCCATGAAGCCCTACTTCAAAGTTAAATGAATATATTATACTCCCATCGATTCATCATTTTTTAAAGTTTAAAAGCTTGTTATACTGTCTTTTATACTTCAATATAGTTAATTGTAGTGTACTGGAGTATAACAGGAGTTAATTGGAACAGGTGTACATTTCATGTTAACAACACGTTAACAAATGACTACATAAGTAACACTTGTGCCTCAGCCTTCAGAAAATTATGCCTCCTGTGATTCAAACTTGAAAAAGCACCATCCATTGTAACACTGCTGTGCTATAACACCCTAAAGGGGCCCTGCAACACTTTTTGAGCGTGGTCAGAAAATGCTGCATATCGGTAGCAGAGGCTCCCGAAAACACCCGAGTGAAATGTTATAGCACAGGACGTGGCCTGGAATTCACAATAAATTATCGAAGTAAGAAATTGTTTTCACTTCCCTCGACAAATGACGGAAGACGCTGAAAAATCACACATAGAATGCCCATCTATCAGCCATTAGTTGAGTTGAACATGGCGCAATCGGTCGTTACCGAGATCGCCGCAGGAGGCCGTCACTTTTTTAGGTGTGCATGCGGGATAGCACTTAAAAAGCCACTTATTCGAACAAGAAAAAAGAAGAAAAAAAGTGTTCTAGGTCACGAGGCACGCGTGAAATTTTTTGTTTGCCCCTCCCATTCCTCTCTGCTAAGATTCCAGTGCTTTCGTCGGGACAAGAGAAGAGAGAATGTGATTGCAGCGTGTGACAAATTTTATAACTTCGCATGTACTGGACAGATTCTTTGATTTTTGCGGCATTGAATTTGTGAGGCAATGAGCTCTTCCAGTGAAATAATTCTGTGGTTATTCAAAAAAAGTGTTTCAGGGCCACTTTAATCAGAACTAAACTAGAATATGCATGTATTATTTGGGATATACTGAAAGTAAATCGATAACCTCGAGAGAGTGCATCGAAAGGCAGTTGGATTTATATTTAGCAAATTCTCCACACAGGTTTCACCCCCAGAACTTAGGAAAGCTAATCATATTAAACCACTCGATATGAGAAGACAGAAGCAGAGACTGGAATTTCTTGAACTACCTTACACGAACAATTCACCACTAGACTCATCTTATATCTGTTCCCACTATTAACTTGAACCACGAGTCATAGAGCTCTCTAAAATTAACTAGAGGGGTCTCTGGCGCTGTGATCGTTCAGCGACCTAGGGAATGATGGGTAGTACATGGATTCTCCTAGTCTTGGTACTTACGGGCGGCGAATCGCACTTGTGACTTCGTTTATTGCTCTGTTTTGATTTCGTTTCGAAGGAAAGAACAAACCCTTTTGAACTTCCTGACCCGGTTTGAAATGATAAGCCTAAAATAAATAAGGCGGTGAAGCACAACTGCTGAACATTTGCCGATTTTTGTTTTGTGAGAAAACAGCTCCAAGCCACACAAACACACACGGAGCCAGAATTACGAAGATTAGGCAAATCCGTCTTCCCATGGCTCCCTGAAGCGCCGTGCGTTGCAGCTCCCATATACACTAGCACCAGAGTTCCCTGTGTATATTTAGGAAACTCTATGCCACGCGTCACGGTAGACAAGATGCATTAACACCCTACTTCACGAGAAGGAACACACAAAGAATTCTTTTTTCCTCGTACAATATCTGAACGAAACTGTGTAATCGAATCGATGCCGTTATGCTGATTATTATTAATTTGTTTGTATAGCATTTCGCCAAACATATTGACTCTATTTCTGTGTTGGTGTTCTGGTATTGCTTTCTGTTTTTTTTCAGCATGTTCACTGCTGTACCATTTTATTGGCCTGCCTGCTTGGACTACGTGTCGGCAGTATTCAATTTAAAATAACGCGAAGTCTGCACGGAAGGTGCAGCACAGTCACAGTGAAAGCTAGAAGAGTGGCCTTTCAGAGCCTTTTCAAAACACTCATTGGGTAACTATTGCAAGCACACTTGCTGGATACCCACTAGGGCATTAATAATAAACTTTTGGGTAGTAGGCCGGCATTCGTTATGTTCTTTTTCGTCATTCTTCTGAGACGCGTGGTATCCACTAAACACTTGCAAGGAATTTCGTGCCAATTGTTCATGCAGTTGCTGACGACAATGAAGAATTATGACTGAAGTCGGTATGCGCCACAGTTAATAGGTGGACAAGGAAAAGCTTTTGTAATGAGTCGAAGCATTGGATGGCCCACTTGTTACGCTATTCGCATTGTGCGATGACAGGTTGTTCTTTCGCTGTTTTTTAAAAGTCTTTATAAGTCGTATTAACGTGATTGCTTTCCCGACATCATGCGTGCCTAAGGCAAGTTTGCCAACAAGTCACAAGCACCAGCGTAGCTCAGTGGTAGAATACTGTGCTGGCACCCAGTGGACCCGGGTTCGAGCTCCTCTGTGTTTTTGGTGCTAGGTTTGCCAACAAGTCACAAGCACCGGCGTAGCTCAGTGGTAGAATACCGGGCCGGCACCCCCGCAGACCCGGGTTTTGAGCCCCACTGTGTATTTGGTGCTACGTTTTTTTTTTCTAATTTCGCGCGATTTGGTTACGGACACCGGCGGCAGTGGCGGTGGACAACTGCGCGTGACCCGAGTTGTGATCTCATAACAGCTTTCACTGTAAAAAGTTTAGGCATTTTGAACTGTAACATATTTTACACATCATGACTTGCATTCTACCGAAATTCAAATTCTGCTACTATTAAAAGTTGCTTCCACTTCCTTTGGACCATAAAAATGCCAATGCCTTGGCTCGAATTAAAGAAAAGTATTGTGCACGCTAGTTAGGTCACGGCAAGTACGCTCATTTTTGTTTATAATATATTGTAAGCTATTGGGATTCAATTTGAAATTATTCAACCTAAATTCCTATTTGCTTCGAATTTGCTTTGAGCCTAAAATTCACCATTCGCACAAGCCTACAGAAGACGTGTTTGTGAAGTCCTTTGGGCGTTGTTGTCTGATGAAGTGCCCCCGACAATGTTGGCCTTTCAAACATTGACGTCCAACCAGGTCAATGCGTCTTCTCCGCCCCAGCTTCGGGCTCTGCCTTTCTGGACAGTAAGGCCTGTTATATTTCTTCTTTTTTTTCTTGCCACTGGGCACGTGCAGGGATGCGTCTTTCAAGATGCAAATGGTGTTCTTGTTCCATAGTGCGTGCTTTGTTTCCGACATTGCTTCGTCTTCTCCGCAGCATCAGGGCCCTTCATCCCAGTGGTCTTCTCACTTATTTGAAAAAATATCATTTGGAATCACTAATTAATATCCACATTCTTCATGGCACCCTCATCTTCCTTTACTCTCTAGAGCCTTTTGTCAACATCTTTGCCCCTTAGGGTCACTGTCATGTGGTATGTTTCAGTGCTGCTATGTCAGAGGCGTACCTAAACATCATTCACTCACTCCACGTCATTGTGCGCATTGATGTGGTGATGTTTTTTAATGTGATTCTGCTTTCTATAGCATATGTCTAAAATCTGATTCTCTCCCATCTCAGTTTACAAGCGCTAGGATTTTGTTAGCAGCTACAGGGATGTACCTTGTGGAGCACGTACATTCGCAGTCGATTGACATCTTCTTTTGTATGCCACTACAGTGCGATTCTTGATGTACTAGATATTCATGCCATATTGCAAGAGCATACAGTGTTTCTGTGATCTTTATTTATCATATCACTTTTTTTTTTTCATTTTGATAACTTGGCTGCACTGTAGCCACCCTCTGGTGACAATAGGTGTGTGCTTTTTGTTGCACTTTTTCCAGGAGAGACCTTTCCTCTTGTGTATGTCTAATATGATTGGTTGCTCTCTTTGCTTTGCAAAAGTGAGAATTCAAGTAGTATAAACAAGAGCACTCTTTCCTCGAGCTTGGCTGCATGGACGCTTCAAGATGTTTGATCGTGTGGGTCCTTCAATACTTTTTGCTCAGAGCCGGAGTGGCCCTTTCATTGGTGAATAGGAGCCAGACCGTGACTTGTAAAGGGACGGCTTGACGGAGGGAAAGGCAGCTTCGACTAAAATGGTTTCTAATCCTGAACCTCAATGGTTTCATTTTGAAAGTGTGTGCACGGCATTCTTGTGCCCTTCCAAATTCTCTGAACAGTCAGATAGTTGGGAAAAAGAATGGTCCGACATTGATGTTGCTGTGTAGTCAGTTTAGGCAGCACTTCGAGAAATCAATTTGGTGCTTTATAAAAGACTTGGTGTTATAATTTTCTGGTACAAGATTTAGGCCATTTTCTTTAATGTAAAAAGTGCATGCACTAAACTTGGTAGGCGTTGTGCTACTTGCTGTCTTACCACTTGCAAATCTCGTCTGTTTCTCATTCTTTGCCATCAGTCCAGCCTCAGTGCGTAACCTCATACGCAGTGTGTATTGCAGTATACAAGACAAAATTTTTATAATGGCTTAATCGCTGCCACCTCTCCCGGCCATACACAATGCGAGGATAGAAAAATCGTGGCTCACGCAAAGGATTGTGGGCTATGGCGATCGCCTGCATTGACTTCCGGTTCGATTTGCCTGGCTGCCCGACGGGCATTCTTGCGGCTGCTACCGCTTTCTGCGCTTTTCAAACTAGCACTCTCGAAGGCACGTTCTAACAAATTGCTGCAAAATATACTGGAGTGCTATGGAGCTTAGATGAATAACGAATCCAATCACTAAAATAGTCATAATGGTTCGAGTGGTCATTTCTTCATTCAAGCTGCACATACTTCTGGACACATGCGTATTGTTTTGCAGCAAAGGGTGTTTTCGCGAATGTTTTCTCGTACACGAATATTCTTTGTGCATCATAGCACCATGAGACATCCGCCATTTATTTTTATGTTGCTCGTGCGTAGAATTTTTAGGGGCGAAGCTCCTTAGGGCGTGGGCTGTGCGTCCCCTGTAGCCTGTATGTAGCCACCTCTAGTTTAGTTCTTGCAGTGTTCACTAGATGGCGGTACCGTCCCCTGTATGTAGCCACCTCTTGTTTAGTTCTTGCAGTGTTCACTAGATGGCGGTACCGTCTCCTGTATGTAGCCACCTCTCGTTTAGTTCTTGTAGTGTTTACTAGATGGTGGTACTTGTAGCTGATGATGAAAAGATGCAAGATGTTATAAACTAGAAAGCGGTACTTGTAGTTGATGAAAGACGCGAGATCTTATAAAATAGGAATGATGTCACATATGGCGCATGTCATTGGTTGAAGGCAATCGTTCGATTTAGTGCGGCGACGTACGCTAGGGGGAGCGATGTAATAAGATCGAGTGGGCAAAATGTACAGAGGATTCATGGTTTACCAGGTTTACCTCCGGAGCTTCGCCCACTCATCATCATTCACTTCGTGGATATGGCGGAATTTTTATTTACTTCTGTGTTGTAAAGGTGTCATCTTGGGTTTGTTATAGTGAATTGCGACAGTAAACTGTTTCTTATTTAAAATATCAAATGTGATTGCAGGTCTTTAGCTTTCTTTTTTAAGCCACTCAATCCTCCTTTACGTGTCGTTCCCTCGCACACTCGATGAATGTGTTTCAGGGCATGCTCAACATACACTTGTGAAACATAGCCTTTATAGATATGAGTCGGAGCACAACACAGCCTATCGGCACTTCACGTTTGCAGGTCCGACGTAATAGAGACATCATACCATAAACTCATTTTCCAAAAAGACTTCGATCATTTTACGTCCTCTGATACATTTAACTGAGCAGTCATTGTGTGCCATGGGCCTCTTACGTGCTAAGTTGTTTCCATAAATTTGACAGACTGTAGGAAATGAAAAATATGCTATGTTAATATACGATATTGGCATACTTGATTGGGCAGAGTATGGATACTTACGTTCTCAGCGAACGTTGATATTTGCTGCACATTTTCGTATGTGTTAGTAATTATGAGGTGGCACCATTTGTGACTGGAAATACTAAATCGAGGTGATTCTGCAAAAGATTATTGCGTGTTTCAAAGCATCAACTCGCTCGAAACTCTCCTCGTGTTCGCCTATTTCCACTTCTTGCTTCGTTTTCTGAAATGCTCGTAATAGCGTGTGTCCGTTCATAAAAGAAATCAAGAAACGGACATGATCACTGAACAAACTGCAACAAACGTGCCACAAAATTGCACGTGTTTCCTTCCCGACCACACTTCACAGCAAAAACCTTAAAGCGGTGAAAGGAAGGGCCTTGAATCGAAGTACCGTAGCAGACGACGCACCGCTTTGCTATCCACCTATTAGCACTGCTTCGCTGGCGTTAGCAACTACAAAGGCTATGAACCTTCTCTTCTAAACGCCATACAACTCTATCACTACTACAGTAAACCCATGGGCAGAGCCAGAGTCAAGACCACTACTTTATATGCGGCCACAATGATGCTGATGATGATCATGACATTTTATTTCGATATCAAAACGCAAGAAAAAAATAATCCAGAAAAAGACTCCGGCACACAGAATCGAACGTCGGACTTCTGAATTGTGAGTTGTGAGCCACTGAGCCACAAATGAGCACCTCCTTCAACATTCAAAGGACAAGCTACTTATATCTACCACATACCGCTGGTGGTGGGCATCTCAAGGGAAACTATTGTGTTTTCAGCATTACCAGCGAGATGGTGCACTGAGCGCACGTCGCTACATCATCACGATGCGGCGGCACGCACTCTCATCTCCCTTGCGTACTTTGTCCCGCAAAGGAGGCAGGGTGCTCCACCATACATCTTCAATTTTTTCCGAGGAATGGACTTGGCTGTTTTGAAAACTTGGAAGCAAAAAACTAATTTTTTGGTTGGAGCCATTTGAAAGTCTTAATAATGAGCCCAGCCAGACAGTCTTTTCAGTGAAATGTGTAGCATACAGTTCTTTATCACGTTCTGCCGCAGTAGCACACAGTAGGCATTTGCTTTAATCAATGTTTGATAAAAGATAATGATACTGTTAAAGCAAATGATTTAGTGAGTAGTTTATCACCTTTCTTTTTCTTTCCCTAATTAGATTCAATTTCTCCCTACATGGTACATATGACCATTTGTTTTTTGTTTTCAATCAATCGTTGTGCAGCATGTCATCAGCGGCAGCAACCGTGGTTGTTGCCCCTACGACAAGCACTGTGGTGTCTGTGGCTGCGCCACCCAATGCAGTGGTGCGCCGCACTACAGTTACCTTAGGGGAACTTGGCGCCCTGAACAGTGCCACCACCACCACGGCAGTGCAGCACATTGCGGTGCAGAAAGTGCAGCCCGTGGTCTCGCAGCAGACGGCGGTCGTGGTGACCACCCAGCCACAGCAGCGCGTTGGACTCTCCCTCTCGGTGAGTAGTGGCACGTGCCCCTCTCATCATATTGCCAATGTTGTACGCTTTTTCTATGTTTATTCTTTGGCAGGATGTTCAGTGACCACACTAAATTAGCTGATGGCTTGAAAACGTCTTTAGTGGCCAAAATTTTAAGCGAAAAGGTGCATCCATTACTTATGCACAAAGTGTCTTACACTATGTGCGCAACTAGTGTAACCAACAGACACAGGCTAACACTCCCGGGTATTAAGCACACATAAATATCCTACGAAAAAAGTTGACAACAGAGCACCCTTCATTGTAGCTCGAATGGTGGAGCGTCGGCACATAGTTCAAAAGTGGTGGGTTCGTATGCCAGTGACAGAAAGGGTGATTTTTCGTTCACGTTAGTACTGGCATGAGTGGTTTTCCTTAGCTGCACTATGGGGCAAGTTGAGTGCTCTCAGCTCTCTCACTCCCTTTTTTATGGCAATGTATGAATTCAACAATAGCTTGTAAATAAGAAAATGCATCATACCTTAACTAGTAATGTGTGAAGGAAGGAAGTCTGTTTGTGTGCCATACGACAAAGTTTTTTTTAAACATTATTCATTTCTCTAAGTAAAGAAGGCTAATGAAGATGTCTTAGAAGCGCAGAAAAAAAAAGGCGATGCTTATTCGTGATTACAATCTAGTGTTGTACTATCCAAATTTTTGTAAATATTGAAAGTGTGTTAACTGCACAAATTTTGAAAAAAAAATATTAAGAAAGGTATGACAGTACACTAGATTTCAGCGATATAGCCTAGCCTAGTTTTTTCAAATCTCTAATGCTAGCTTGCCTCGGTGTTACAGTGCTCGGCTGCTGACCCAAAAGTTCTGGGTTCCATCCTGGCTGCAGTGGTAGCACTTAAGTGGAGGACTCTTGTACTGTGCAATTCCAGTGCACGTCAAAGCACAGCAGATGGTGTAAATTTTGCGGAGCCCCCACTCGTAATCATAATCGCCCTTCATAACTATACAGTGCTTTTGGGACATAAAACCCGGCATTATTATTATTAGTCCTGAATGCTACCATTGCGAGCTTTTAAACGTGTCAAGCTTGTGACTACGGTAGTACTCTGCACTACAAGATAAATCTTGTGCCCTATGTGTTGACAGCTCTGCTATTATTTTTCTTTCGTAAACTAGTTGGACCAAGTTTCTGAGGCACAAGAGATGTTCAAGAACTCCAACAAGGTGTCACGTTCCGAGAAGGCACTCATTCTGGGTTTCATGGCTGGTTCCAGAGGTGGGTGGGACTTCATTATCATGCAGAGAGGTTTTTCTATTGTATTCGAAGGCTGGTTTTTATCATATGGCTTCTCCACCCCTTGTTTAATGTTATAAGCAAGCTTTAGCTTTGTGGATACTCTGATTTCACTATCAAAGCACAGGAAATTTAACAAATGCTGAGGGGATTTCATGAGTTAGCTGTTGGAGTGGGCCAGGCATTATGGCCGCGTGAAGTGAAATCCTGCTACGATTCAAAATTGTTTCCCCTTCCTTTGGCTTCCTTTGA
Organism: Rhipicephalus annulatus; assembly: GCA_013436015.1. Classification (NCBI taxonomy): domain Eukaryota; kingdom Metazoa; phylum Arthropoda; class Arachnida; order Ixodida; family Ixodidae; genus Rhipicephalus; species Rhipicephalus annulatus. The sequence continues at coordinate 1,198,178 of WOVY01000537.1, read as the reverse complement.
ACCAAAAAAAGGGCATTTGTGCAGGTCTTGTTTTAAATTTTAAAGAAGTATTGTGTAGAAGCACTTTGACTTGGGCGAGTTGGTACATAATTGGATAGGCTTCAGCGCGATTCAAACGAAGACAAATGGAGACAGTCCTCTGTGTTCTGTGTGTGTTCACTTGTTTTCGTCTAAATTGCGCTGAAGCCTATCCAAGTAGTATGCAGGTTAGTTAAGTCACGACAATTGTATCCATTTTTTTTTTCATAATATAATATACACTATGCGAAGTTGATTCGAAATTATTCTACCAATATCACTATTCACTTTGAATTCGCCTCGAAACTAATGTTCACTATTTGCACAATCCTATAAAGAAAGGCTTTTAAGTCACTGAGCAGCTATGAATGATAAATTTAATAGTAAATTTTTATGTGTTACACATGAACTTGGAAGGAGCGAGTAGGTAAATTTCTGATTTATTTATTTATTTATTTATTACAAGTACCTACATTGCCCATTGAGCATTGTTGTAGGGGGGTTACAGTAGAAAATAGAGTACAAAACAGCAAAATTAAAGGCAAATAAATCGTGCCTTACAGTATACAGGAGAAATTAACACTTGTATTACAGCATTAGAACAAAAGTACAAAACACAGGATTATACAACGAAAGCAGTAATTATACTTATAAAAATCAACAACCAAGAGAAGTACAAAGCCAACGTTAAATATATGGGTTATTTCAGCAGCTCAAAATGCTGTTTCAATGACTGTTAGGAAATTAGAATCAGAGAATATTGGTATTTTTAGTGCATTCCAGTCACTAATAGAATTTGGAAAGAAAGAGTATTTAAGGACATTCAATCGACAGGTATATTCTCTAATTTTATATAAGTGATCTTTCCGTTCGGACATATAACTAGGCGTCTTTAAATACCGCTCTTTATTTAGCCCAGTCTTACCGTGATATATATTATAGAGAAATTTAAGTCTTTGAACTTTCCGTCGTCCACAAAGGGGTTCCCATCCCAAGACCTGAAGAATTCCAGAAGACCTTATTCTGAAATGGTAGTTTCCTTCAACAAACCTAGCAGCCCTTTTTTGCACCCTCTCCAACTTTTCTTTTAGTACATTCGTGAAAGGGTCCCAAGAAACACAAGCATACTCTAAAATTGGGCGCACATTTGTAATATACAGGGTTTCCTTGAGTGTTTGCGGCGCGTTGCTGAAATTTCTTTGAAAAAAATGAATTAAGCGCGAAGCCTTGGCTGTGATTAGATCTACGTGACTGGTCCAATCTAGTGTTGCCGTGAATGTTACGCCGAGATACTTAACTTGATCTACCTTTTGTACTGTGCAGGAATTTAAGTAATAAGACCTGGATACAACTTTTTTTTTGTTATTAAATTGCACATGAAAAGATTTAGTTAGGTTCAAACTCATTTGCCACTGAGCACACCAAGACGCAATCTTATCGAGGTCAGACTGAAGTACTGTGGTGTCATCAAAACACTTGACTGGGCAATACAAAACACAATCATCAGCATAAAGCCTCACTGTTGATTTCAAACCCAGTGGAAAATCATCGATAAAAATCAAAAACAGAAGCGGCCCCAGGACCGACCCCTGTGGTACCCCGGACAGTACATCAGCTGTTGATGAAGACACACCATTTATCACAACACATTGCTTGCGGCCGCTGAGATAATCCTTAATCCAGTCTATGAGGGTTTTAGGAATACCAAGAAACGACAACTTATGAAGCAAAAGACTGTGGGGGACGACATCAAAAGCTTTTTTGATGTCCAAAAAAACAGCCTCCAATTGAATGCCCTGGTCGAATGATGAAGCGATGTCATGTACGAATTCGGTTAGCTGTGTAACACACGAAAGGCCTGCGCGAAAGCCATGTTGAGACGGAGTGAAAAAATTATTATCTTGAAAGTGTTTTATAAGGCAAGAATAGATTATGTGTTCCAGTGTCTTGCAACAAACGGGGGTTAGCGATACCGGTCTATAGTTAGATACATTATCACGGACGCCGGATTTGTGCAAAGGCGTGATATTGGCTAACTTCCACTCTCATGGCAATTTTCCATACCTTATCGATACTTCATACAAAGCAGCTAGAAATGGAGCGATATGATCAGCACATCGTTTTAGTATGTGGTTTGTAATACCGTCGGGACCATGCGCAGACTGGGGATTCAGCCTATTCAAATGTTTTCTTATACCTGATTCAGTTATTATGATATCATTCATAGCGGGTAACGATCTGAGTGTCGTAACGGGAGATATCGGGCTTGGCGGAGAAAAAATGGATTGAAAATACGCATTGAAGCATTCTGCTCTACTCATATCCTCTCTAAGTAGTTCGTCATTGTGCATAATAAAGGGAATTCCACTGATGTCTTTTTTGTTACTTCTAACGTAACGCCAGACTTCCTTTGGATTTGTTTTGATTTTGCTATTAAGGGACGATAAATATTCACGCTTCGCCAGCTTTATCTGTGTCTTCAGGCAAGAGCATAATGCTTTAACCTTACGAAATAAATCAGCACTGCACGTGCGACAATAATTTCTGTACACCCGAGCCTTACGCTTAATTGACGCACGTATATCTTTAGTAATCCAAGGTTTATCACCATGACGATTGGCAGTTACAATTTTCGATGGGACATAAATGTTTACCAGAGACAACAGTTTTTCTTTAAACAACCCCCACAATATTTCAATGTCATTGGACTGACAGCATTGGATAAACATCGGAAGGTATGCATCCAGTTCAAAATTGATGGCATCAAACCTGCCTCTATCATATGCGAAAACTTTTCGTGAACGAGGTCTACTGATTTCTATCTTTTTCCACTCTATGGTAGCCGCAACGACATCGTGGTCACTTATGCCTGGAATTAGAACAACCGACTTCATTAAATTGTTACGATTCATAAAAAGAAGTCGTGTTGGAAACTGAACAAACTGGAAAAGGTCATAAACTCTGGTAAGCTCGAAAAAGGCAGAATGAAGTGTTGACCGACTATTTTCAACTGGACAAAAATTGCACCATTCGACATTGGGCATGTTAAAATCACCTGCCAGCATAATTGGTGACCGTGCTGTGGCACATTCATCAGACGCAGTCATGTGGCACGGTCAATTATTTAACGTTGGTCTTGTCGTCTGGGATCTGGTGTAACATGCTAGTTTACTGGAGGGCAAGCCTCATTTCTGTGACAAACTTTTTTTATTGCAGCCAATCCTTGCCCAGAACTCGGAAACCTTATCACTATCCGGCTGAGTGAAAACAAGGAAGAAATTGTCCAGCCCAACGGCACTGTCAAGCAGGCCATCGTGGAAACGCACTTCCAGATGAACTACTCCACGGGGGAGTGGAAGCGGGTACGAAAGATTCGGGAAGTAGAAGACTGAAAGGAAGAAAGGAAAAATCTGCCTTGGCCAGGTGGACTTCGTCCTTTGTTTGATTGTGGTGAAGTGAGAAAGGTCCGAGGCTCTATAGAGGTGGCATGGATGTGACATCACATTTCTGACGAGGCTCATATCAGTGTGTTTGATGTGTCACATCAAAAAGAAGGAAGAGGACTCCACAACTGCAAGTTTGAGGGTGTAACGCTACTGATTTCCTCTTTGTCATCTTTTTTTGTTTCTTCGCTTGGTTGTTTGTGCATGTGTCCTGTGCAGGCAGCAAAAGTCAGTGCAGCTTCTTGTATTGTTGTATAAAATGAAGTAAGGAAAAAATGTTTGTACTTTATTTCTGCCATGCATGTTAGTGAACGTTGTTAATGGTGCATTCAGACGACGGACCGAATCCGGGTGTGGCGGGACGGACGGCGCGTCACGTGACCTCGCAGCAGCGATTCCCCTCGTCCGCGCGGCTCGCGGACGGATGGCCCCAACCTATTTCTCACATCGGGATTCTGGCGGGAGAGAGCCGGTATTTCAGCGGAATAGCTCAGGGTTGGTGGCAACCAGTACACTTTTCGTCTGCTCGCGGCATGTCCTCCATGGCTCGCGGACAGCTAGCTGCATGACTGGTCGGCATCATCTACGCTTGAGCATGGTTTACTTAGTTTCCGGGGGCCTTGTTCTCAGGTGATTAAATACGCAGATATTACTTTTGGTGGTTCGGGAAATGTCGCCACCGTTGTTTTGACACGCGAGATTCTTAGCCATCATGGTGGGGAAATATTCTAACTTCTGCAACCGGCGACGTGCCGCTTCTAAGAACGGATGGGAGACGCGTTTAGAAGTTCTACAAGTGGGGAACAATGGTGTTGAAAGAACATTCTGCCAGCAACTACCTTTTCTCCTGAAAGAATAACACTCCTCGTTCATTTGTCACAACGCGACAGACATCGCAGCCAAGCGTCGCTTCTTGCGGGCATCTACCGTATTTACTCGATTCTACCGCGCCCTCGATTGTAACGCGCACCCGATTTCCACTGCGAAAAAAAAAAAAAGTATGACATCGATTGCAACGAGCACCCATTTTTCTCGCTGGCCCGCACGATCACACCACACGAAAAAACGACTCCTTTCGGGAGCGTCTTCTATTTAAATATGAGGTACGGGCGAAGCTTGTGTCCATCTGACGTGTAACAGAGCATTGTCGTCACTGTAGTTTTACCGTGGACCGATGTCAGCACGGGAGCTTGCTCCGCCCCCTTTTTCTCGACGGTTGTGGTGCCAGGCATGTCGAAGTAAAGAGGCGTCTGATCGGCATTCCCAATTTGCCCAAGCAGGTAGCTGTTGTTGCGCCGCAAGTTTAGGACAAACCTCTGAAAACTGTGAAGCTTTTCATCGTACTCCTCCGCAAAACTTTTCGTATATGCATGTTCCCCTTCGAAGGGAAAAGCCTTTCCTCTTCATAAAGTTAGTTAGCCAGCACCTGCTTGCTTTAAACTGGCTCCGCATTAGACCTTTTTCTAAGGCTAATTGCATAGCCCACACTTGGAGCAGTTTTGTCGTCACGGGCCGCTGTGCCGCTCGCTGCTCAAGCCCATACTCGCTGAGCAGCTCTTTAATTTGCAGAAACCGACCCTGCTGTGGTCCACTGAAGCCTTTGCGTGAAGCTCTGCTGTCGACAATCTTCTGCTTTTGTTTCCGCCGGTCCCGCACGCACGTTTCGGGAACTCCGAACAACCGCGATGCAGACCGATTTTCGTCCGTTTCTGCACACTCGATGACTTTTCTTTTAAAAGCGGCATCGTGGTGCACTCGAGTTTTTGGAGTCGACCCTTCCACGCCGTCGATTCTAATGCACTACTAGATGACGAACTCCACAGCACACGTACGAAGTGCCGCACATGGGAAACACATAGGCAGAAATGGCCGACGCGCCATGCCGACGCACGTAGGGGGCGGCCATTTTGGATTTGCCGATAGCAATAGATTGACCGTAATTTTTTTGTTCGTACTCGATTCTAACGCGCATGCGATTTATGAACTCGCTTAACCGGAAAAAAGGTGCGCGTTAGATTCGAGTAATTACGGTATGTTGAATACTCTCAAACCGGTCTGCTGCCAGCAGGCGCAAGTGAGCGCCGAATCTGCTGTCGAGGGTAATCCGGCTGTTTTCTCCTAGGACACCGACCGTCGTGTGGATGCGCCTGCAGGCGGATCATTCGTGGATTAGCCGTCCACGTCCATGACAAATCCGGATTCAGTCCGTCGTCTGAAGGCACCATAAGAAGCTAAAGGTGGCCATGAAGGTGACGAATTAGGGCTGTGTTTATACGGAAAAAAATAGCTTATCCCCTAGCCTTGCACTGTGTGTTTACTGCAACTTCGATCTACAGGTGCTTTTTTTCTCGCACTCTCTCTGTCAACAGTGAAAGCATACTCTCAGTCCTTGCAATATAGGCAAAGTATAGAGAAAAGGCTAAGGGTATGAACGAAAACACTGAGTCTGTGCCGACTCTCGTAGACCATGTTTTATCAAACGCACCGTGTCGACTATGCCAGGCTGGTTCTCAACAGCAACCTTTCTCCTTACTACTGTTTATAGCACAGCTGTGGCCATGATACATTTGTTTTTCTTTTTGACAAAGAATGCGGTTACCTGCCTTTGATCTCAGGAGTGCCTTCCATTGGCATCGTATTTTGGGGTTTCTGACAGGCTGCTTGGTAGAAGTTTTCGGGATCGCAGGCTTTGTATTCGAGAGTTGACTGGTAGTTAAGAACCAGATACACTTTTTTAACCACACATAACATATATCACTGGCTACTCCGAACACCTAATTCTTGTATGTGTATGGCACTTGCTCGTTCCAATTGCCCATCTTATGCTCATCCCCCTCGCTCCCCACCCTTTTGTTTTTCATTTGTCATTTTTGCAGAGCGTCACTGACGACTTTGTAGGTATTGCCACATGTCAGAAGTTCGTTGCGAGAGTCTTTTAAACCTTGTACAGTGTACATCCTGGCATCATTACGTCGAAGTCTTTTCACACTACTGCTGTTTAGTCACTAAGAGAAGACGTTTGGATTTGAAAGCAGCAGGTCATTTGTGTTTGAGCTTGTGTATGATAGTCACTTTGCAAACAACCTTCAATGTACATATATACTATACACTTGACCCATGCATCATTTTTCATCGCTGCTATTTTTGTTTTACGTGTTTGCTTTTCCAAGCGAGATACCACTTGTATTACGCGAGGCCTGTTAGGCTAACTTTTAAATTAGAAAAAAGAAAAGCATTTCTATATTCTGTATTGACATTTCAGATGCCCTATTTATTCCTTTGTTCATTTATGCATCATCAAAACTCCAGAAATGCTTTCCTTCTGTGGCACTGAAAAGGAAAAGAAAATATATGTGTTATTGACGTTTCATTTGCCGTAAAAAGTGAGAAAGGCATCGTGAGGGGATAAATTCTCACGACTGCTAAGGCTGTGCAATTCTGGCGAGATGTATCAGTCTGTGCTTTCCTTTCAGTTTGTTGTTTGTTTGTTTGTTTTCCAATGTACTTGGAAGACTGCCTGTGTAAGTGTGAACTTTATCGCTGCGTAATGTATAATGTGTAATATCCTCTTCTCTCATGCCGAAGGTGCCATGTTTGGAAGAGGAAGAAATGATACAAATAAATATTTTCACAATGTTAAAAGCTTCCCGAGGTGCACATACTGCGCACTGTTGCCCGTTCGTAAAGTCTTGGTGTTTTGCGGTGGGCCGCTGCATGAAAATTCACGATTAAGAAAGTTTTTCTATATCGCACTGCCCTTCAGTATTGATTCAAATATTGTAATTAACACTTTGAGCTACCTCTGCGATGAGTGCACTTTTGTTAATGTTAAAAGTAAACAGGAACTGTAGCAGCAACAGCAGCCGTATACTCTCATACTTGTACTTAAATGTACCTTGTGAATTACTTTGTTGACATTACTTAAAGCAGTGCTTATTCAGATTAAGAGACGCACAATCTTTTAGCAGAATTTAATGTTGTTAGCCTTATGTGAAGAATCTGTACATTTAAAATCTGTGTATATTTAAACATTTTAAAAAATTTTGATTATTTGAATAGAAAAAGTACTGGGGAAGGTAAAATTAAGCAAACCAAGGCAAGGAAGACACGACCAAAGAAAAAAAAAAATGTCTGTATGACTGGACTATGTGCCGTATCTGTATTGAACGTAAAAAAAAAACATCAGTTCGTTTGGGCCGGTGACATTAAATGACTTTTTCAAGCGATCCCACAGCGCCCAGCGGGCGCGCGCAGCATTATGGAAAAAGGTGGTTCACTGAGCAGACCGGCTCTTCCTCTGTCTACTGCTTGTTGGCAATGTGAGCACAGAACGAAAAGAACATGCCGCCACTTGTTGAATAGGGTTCGAACGCACCTGCACGTATATCTACGCATAAAACGTAAAATGAATAATGCATTCAGGGTAGGTATCGCTTGGCGGGTGTACATCGAATGTATAGAAGATGAGCGGCATGCGACTTGTTGCGTACCGATACATGTGTTGAAAACGAGCTATTGTGAGGAATGTGAGCTGGAACACAGAATTCGTAGTTATTCAACGTTGAACTGCTTATAAAGAGCTATGACAATTAATACCATGGCGGTTTCATTGGGCATATGTTAACACTTGAGACTGCAGCGAAGTGTTACAGCTATAAAATTTTCTAAAATTTTTGTGGGCAATTCATGTACGGGCTGAAAATAGGAAAAGTAAACACATTCTAAACGTATTTAAGCACAAAGGGATGGAACTAGAATTCACGTGCGAAATACCTTGCCCCAATAATTTGCGCTTTCTTATAGGATGCTTGTCTCTGCGGAGATTGTTTGCTGGCAGTATATTCCGCATTGAGTGAGACCGCTGTTAAATTTCGCGTCGGCGCGTTCAAATATTGTTCAGTAAAACATAATGATGTACTTATGTTTGGCAAAAAAACAAAACAAAAATAACCTCTGGCACATTATCTGAGCAATATTTTCCAGCTGCAAGAAGGCACGGTGTCCTGCCTATATTATGTTGCATCAGTTTGTGACCAGCTCATTCGCACACAAACAAAAATTATTTCGTACAACCTTTGCCCGCTAAGAAACTAGGAATATTGCAGTTATTCGATGCATACATTCTGCACAGTCTGCAAGTAAATTGGGAAGCGATACGAGGTGTGGAACGTGTTTCAAGTGCTTAGTAACATTTATTTCGCAGAGCGTAAAAGGTCACAGTGGTCTTCAGTGGGCAGAGGAAAGTACTATAAGAGGCGTGCTAATTGTACCTTCAATTTTCGTGCAAGACTAGGTTACCGAATTCCTCTTGTGTTCACATATATGCGTAGGTCAGAGTGGTTTATGTATGGACACGTGCCTCAAAGAGCATCGAAATTCATTGAACGAAGCCATCACATCGCACCTCGCATTTTTAATCGGGCAATTTCTTCATTGAAGGCCTGGTAACCCTGCACAGTCACTTTAGTCAGAACACGTGAGCAATCTCAGAGACATAACATAAAGAACACTGAACCTTGTTTAAGTCAATTAATCTTTGCTATCGCTACAATGCAAGAAATGTAACTTTATTGATCAACTGTAAACACGCGTCTTGGTTCTTTGCTTTTTAGTGCCTGTTTGTGACATGCGCGATGCGCCCCCTTTTTCTTCCATATGTTTTTAACGTATGTTATAACCTTTCAGTTGTGAGTGAGCATTTCCGTTGTGCATATTGATTTCTGGTCTTAATTATTTATGTTTACCCTTTAAGTTTTATGCCAACCTGTAGTTAGTGTCAGTGTCAAGGACAGTTGGTACGTGCATATCGTGCAAGCGACATGCACATGGTCTGGTGAATGTATTTTATTTTACACAATACCAATTATTTCTAAAGCACTCTTTAAATATACCAGAACCATACATTTTACTTGTAAACAGTGTCACAGAACATTGATTCCTAATGAATGCCTGAATTTATGAACAGTGCAAATTTTCAGCTACCAGGTTGTACTGCTTTTTACTTATGCGGAAGACGGACTGACGTTTAATAATAATAATAATAGCTCTGAGCCACTCAGCTGGTTGAACAGGGGGACAAATGCAAATTGTAGACAGGCCATGGCGCCTAAGAACAAGTTTGTGAGTGAATAACGCAGAAATATATCGCACCTTGGTGAGTTCATTTGATCTGAGTGATTGAAACAACTTTATTGTTGATCCGGTATAAAAGAGAAGAGGAAGTGTAATTAAATGAAGACTCTAGCGTGCTCGGACGTCCCGGAGCAGCAATCTGAGAAGCGCCGGCACGGTGCAAACGGAATGTTGAAGCGATAGGCCCGCGCGCTCGCCGTGGCGGCTGCTGTGGCGTACCAACTTTTCCCATAAGCGCTTGCGCGCCCGTTAGCGGCGCTAGTGTGCTTGAAAAAGGTCTATTCAACTAAAAGTCACAGCTTTGTCGCAAAGGGGAAGCGATGAATGCGATAGCAATAAATTTGAATATCAAGCGACGAATGGCAAGAAGATCGAAACAGGCCCCGCGTGGCTCACGCGAATAAGTGCCTCAGTTGCTACTTCCCTGTGTCTTAAAAGCGCGTCTTTTTCACAAACGGAGACTTTGCAACGAATGCAGTGACCTTTGTGCGCCCGGTAACTAGTTCAACAAAATCGTTCCGGTGAAAACCAAGACGTACGATTGCCCCCACCGCGAGATAAGCGAGCGCATGCGTGAGCGTCCCCTCTTCGCGGGGCAAAGAACGCGTGGAAGATGAGAGCGTGCGCCGGCCCGTCGTGACGATGTGGCGACGCTAAAGCCCCTAAATCTCCTTCGCTCTCGTTTCTCCTCGGTCTCCTCTTCTCCGCACTTTCGTTTCGAACGTGGCGCCTCCTACATTGCTCCTGCGTAGCAGACGCCCTTTCGCGACGAGAGAACTTGCTTGGCAGGCAGCGCGCTGAGGGATGTCGTGCCAGCCGTCGAACTCGCCCTAAAATTATTTTAACGAATCTAACGTAGGCCCACGACAGCTTTGTTTAGCGCCACGTGCTACGCGTACGTGTGATCACGCCTTGATCGAGTCACTCGGCGTCGCAGTGAAGAGATGTTAGCTTTGTGAGCATTACCCCTTATATGTATGTTCTTAAACATAAAATTGTGATCGTTAGTGAGAACCCCCGTTTTTTTTTTTGTCCGTCGCTTAGGATGCCTGCGAATAAGTTTTACACTGCAAATAACATTGTTACGTTCATGCCGGCTGCTATAGCTCTCTTTTCTGTTAGCTGGCCGGATAGCACCCGATGGGACAGAGTGACTGTCTTTCCTCACCCAGCGCATGGGTGGTGCAAGCTTCGCTATATATATATATATATATATATATATATATATATATATATATATATATATATATATATATATATATATATATATATATATATATATAGGGTACACAATATGTGCAGAGGGCATTCACAGTGACTGTCATGCAGTGAAAGCAATAACTCGCGTTGACGCGTGATGGCGATGTCGCCGGCGGCCAATTTTAGCGTTTGGTGAGGCATCTAAGGCCTTCATAATGTATAAGAAGGCGCACAGTTGATACACAACAGCTGTGGTTGTTCCGCGAAGTGGTTAGACGCCCTAATCATATTTCAGAAGTGCGCCTTCTAAACGTATCTCACATACGATCTGTATCGCTGAAAGAATAAGCTAGCGTATGAATGAACTAGCGGGCCACCATACGCGATTACTTCTCGAGAGCTCCACTCGCGAACATAAACCTTCACACAAAGTAGCAAATAAACTAGCACGCGCAACGACACGTATCTGTGAGGTTCCTAAACGACGCGCCCAATGACTCGAAGGCATGCACGCTTTGCATAGCCGCATGTCCTTGCATCGCGAGCCCCTCGGCTGATCGGTCAACGCAAAAGAGCCACAGAGAGCAATTCGATCTGAAACATAGGAGCGCGCAACAAAAATCCAACAGAGAGTGCCAATCTTAATCTGAGTTGTGGCACTCCTGTTTTGTTTATTCAAAACTGCAACGCGAAATGTCTAAAGTTCCGTATTCGCAATTTCGAGCGTCTTTCCGCGTACATTCTAAGCGCACAAACCAGTACCGCGAACTCAAACCAGTCGGCGCGTAACGACAAGCAGAACACGTTAGCATGTATTGTTGAAAAAAAAAAACAGCCCCCCGCAGAAGCGTGAATGAAACCTGACTTATAGATCGCTACGTTCTGCACAATTAACTGCGACTTGTCCACAGTGTCAGAGCAGGCATGGAATTGAGCAAACATCGAACCATAGAAATAGTGAGAGACGCGGAACTTCGCAAAGTGGATTAAAAATGTGCTGAAGTTTTCATTTCCGATTATACGTAACCATGTCTTTCGTCGCAACTCATTGCGCTTAGCGGGCGGTACCATAAAGAGCTTTCGGCCATCACTAGACTTTTTCTGGCAGCAAAAGGCGCAACAACCACTCACGGCAATGAACAGCGACATCATTCTTAGATGAAAAGTATTTGACAACACAGCGCGCACGGAAGGACAGTTTGGTAACTGTCAAAACAGATGCGCTGCGCCCCAAGGAGTCCGTTCCTCCAGAGCAAAGATGGCAGTCGCGAGCGATCGTAAACAAACGAACACTGCGAGCGGTCCCACGGGACGGCATCTGGCCTATACCGACGCGTCGCCGGACGGTAGAGGAGGAGGAGGAAAAGAAAGGAGGCACGTGAATAACCACGTACGTCGCTGCTTTAGGAAGTTTTAGGGGCTTTATGCGACGTGCGCTCATTGCGCCATCTTGCTGGTAATGCTGAAAACATGATAGTCCCCCCCCCCCCTGAGATGCCCGTCAACAGCGGTAAGTGGTAGGCATCAATAGCTTGCCGTTTTAACGATGAAGGACGTGTGGGCTCTCTGCGTCTCAGTGGTTAACACCTCGCACTCACATTTCAGATGTCGGACGTTCGAAATATAGATACATATACATGTATGGTGAATGACGTCGACGCCACACTCTTAAAAAAGAGCGAGTAAAAAGGGTGTCATTTTGTCCCACAACAATAATCGTCATCTATATTGCGTTCCATCCTTGCGCTATCGCCCCGCGCCTGGTTCATTCCGGTCACGATCGACATGCCCATTATCAGGGTTATATTGCATTCTCGATAGGACAGTGGCCAGCGCCGAGTTTTCAAGAAAGGAAGCGCACGCAAGCCTGTTGACAATTATTGTTGTGGGACAAAAAGACACGCTTCTTACTCGATATTTTTTTAGAGTGCAGCGGCAAACTCCAGCCGTGATAGTGTCCATACAATTGCTATCGCAATAAAAGCAATAACATGACAGCAAATGAAATGAAATGTGGTCGCGAAATATTTGTTATTACGTGTTGCAGGAATTCGAACTACCAAGACAATCAGGTTGATACAAATAAAAATGCAGCAAACCAGATAATTAACATGTAGTAACGTAAAAAAGATAGAATTTATAAACGAAGTGCTGATCATACTGAATCTTGTAGGTACATTATTAATTACGATCGGGGCGAAAAATTGAAGTGATACGTCACGAAACGTCAAAATTGCTGATGCTTCAAGCACATAAAATTATGGTGAAGCGTCCATTGTAGTTGCAACTTGCAATGCTGGCTATCGAATTTTTATGAACATCACATATGTTCTCCTGCCATACAGCCGTCACGTCGCGTTAATGTCAATTGTAGTTATGCGCCGTGCACTGAATTTGATTCATGTAGCAGCGTCCAGTGCTAACACCTTGACGAGCCTAGAGGCGCTACATATCAGCTTACCGCTTCTAATGTCGCTAACACCCACATGTTGCTGTTGGGATCGTTACGCAAGTGTAAACTACTGGTTATATAAAACATATTTGTCTGCTAACTTATGTCTGTGCGTACAACATTTGTACGTATATTTTAGCGCAATATCGTAAGCTTCGCTAATTGCACCACAGTCCCTCTCCCCCAGCATGCTTCGCATAACTATATTTCTAGACACTGTAGCATAACGTCAATCCCGTGGCACGTGGAATCTGCCGAACTTTTTCCAAAGCAGTCTGGACAAATGTTGTGGCCCTGCGGTGGAATAAGTGTTGTCACGCAGACGACTTGGGTTCGATCCTCCCCAGACCTTCTTTTTATTTTATTTGCATTTTTTCCAATTTTTTGGTATGATCTTTGGCTCACAATCAACGGCACCGACGTCGTAATTTCTGCGAAACGAGATCTTCAACGCTATCACGTTAAAATCCGCCATATCCGCACATTGTAGAAAAGCGAGTGAACCAAAGCAGTCGCTTTTGCAACTAACTTGGTCGCGCGACCAGTACTTTAGGTGTGAAGGAACCATTATCTGCATGAAAAGGCGAGCCACCCTGAAAACAGGTGAAATGGCTAAATAAAGAAAGACTATTGTTATAAAGGGTGCCACACTTGAACACCTTGTACCGGAGACAGCCAACGCCACCTAGATAACTTATGCTTTCTCACTAGTCTGCCAAGGGCTCTGACGTCACTCCGTTTGACCGGTGCGTTTCGCTGCACAGACGTGCCTTATACTCTTGCTCTCGTCGCTCGACAGACATGGATTGTGAAGCCCGACGAACGTTTTCGTGGCGTGCTTGTCGGTGCGACTCGAGAATATCGTCTTTTTCTGTGTGTGTGAACTGCGCTGTGGATATGTGATGCGTTTTGTGCACTGGGTAATCGCAATCCAGACTGTTGGACGATATGCTGTGTTGCGAATTGTCGCGGCAAAAGGGACCGAAGTTGCGAGTGTTCTCGTTTACTAAGGACAACCGAAAAACGAAATGGGAGCGTGTCGTGCGTCAAGCTGACATCGACATCTGCTTTCTTCGTGACCTGAAGGTACGCGTGTTCGTATTTCTAAGTCGTTCCATCGGCCCCATTTCTGCCATGTTCCGTGTTTGCTCTAGAATAAAGGTGTCATGTGTGCTTCGAACTTGGCGTAAGCCCTAGCATTAAAATAATAAACGAGCGTGACAGTAAGTTCAGAACAGGCGTTCTTCCTTCAGGGTCGGTAAACATTTTTCTATTGGAGATTAGCGCCGTAGACTTGTATTACTTCTTCTATTCACTTGGCTGATTAAATTGGAATGAATGCTGTTGCATTACTTAGTACATCGCTTTTGCCCATAGTATTTTTCGCCGGCATTCCTGCCATTTTATTGCTGTCAGCACCTTAGCCTAACATGTTTACTTGAAATTTCGATGTGTTTAGACACTTATAGTATAGTGCTTTTTTATTTGGTTTTCAGGAGTGCGATTTCTACCTCAAGCTAGACTATTTAAGAATCACCACAAAAATATACCGATCCAAGAACCGGCAGTGCAGCATATAAAAGCGTTCACCGGGACTACACGGTTTAATATAGACCCACTACTAACATATTTTTTCAAGCCCTAAGTTATAAGACCAACTACACACCACTGAGAGAGGGGCCAAAAAAAAAAACGCCGCCTCTTGTGTCGGTCACGAGAGATTTTTGTAAAACAAAAAATTTTGTTTTCTCTTGGAATGGTCATCACCCTGGTATTGTGCTGAATATTATACTAGTGGCAGCAGCACACACACTCCTCAATACGTATCTATGAACAGAGACATTCGAAAGAGTACAAATAAAACTCCAGAAACTTTGCAAATGAGTAGGAACAGTTTCTCTGCATGCTCTAGTATGGTGTGTGTGTGTGTGTGTGTGTGTGTGTGTGTGTGTGTGTGTGTGTGTGTGTGTGTGTGTGTGTGTGTGTGTGTGTGTGTCGACCACACTTTCGCTAGCGTACAATCTATGACCTTTTCGTGGAAAAAATGGCCCACAGTTTAATTTCCGAATGCTTTAAAGCGCAATATATTACTTCAACCGCTCCGCTGCGGTGGTCTAATGGCTAAGGCCCTCAGCTGCTGACCCGCAGGTCACGGGATCGAATCCCGGCTGCGGCGGCTGCATTTCCGATGGAGGCGGAAATGCTGTAGGCCCGTGTGTTCAGATTTGGGTGCATGTTAAAGAACCCAAGGTGGTCGAAATTTCTGGAGCCCTCCACTACGGCGTCTCTTATACTCATTAGGTGGTTTGGGGACATTAAACTCCACATATTAATCAAATCATTACTTCAACCAGCGCCCTTTTTTACCCAAAAGGTAGAATAAAGCTGTTAAGCATGTAAAACTTGCCGTGAACGCTTTATCTTTTAATGGGAGACAATGGTGGCATTGGATGCACAGCCTCCCGTGCGCGCGCTTGCTCGGGCAAAACGAGTGACGTCACGGTGGTAGTGAGCAGGCTAGGTGGCGCTGAGACAGCTCGCAGAGCCGCGTGCTGGGTACGCTTATGTTGCGCAGCGCCTTTCGCAAACGTTTGCGGGTATATAGGAGCTGTACGTGTCACGTTTGCTGGTAAATGACAAAGCGAAAACTAGGATAGGTGGCCTGTGCGCATTTGCCAAGGCGGGCGCTGCTGCTCTCCCGACCGCTGTTTCTCTCCGTGCGCGTTTTTTTTTTTAAAGACGATAGTCTTTCTTAGGGACCTTCGACACAAAAAACTTTGGTTTGTCTGTCTGTACATTCGTCTCTTTGTCCCCCGTTACCGTGAACCAGGTACTCTAAACGGCACCAGCCCATACCCCGAACGGCCGACCCGGTCCGCAGCGCCCACCAATGTTGCTTAGGAATCAGCGTTCATACGTGAGCGATCGTCAATTAAAATGTAATTATTGCGCATATCTGAGGCATCTAACAACACGTATATATTCTGCATGTTCGTCTTTACTAGAAAAGGCATACGTAAGTAATTCTAGGGACCGTAACGCTTATCACGCTGCGCTGTCCATGCAACGCTTACACTTAAAGGCGAGTGTTTCCAACGCTTTGCTAAGACGACACGGTGGTGGCACCTACCCGTCGCCTTGCGTTCTACACCTTATCACCTCTGAGACAGGCGCGCACGCGCGTCTCAGGGCCACGCGCTTAGTTTTGAAAAAAAAAAAAAAACTGCCAGATGGCGCTCATGTCGCATGTATGAAGTGACTTGATGCGCTCGTTCGCCTCCGTTGCACGCTTGAGGCACTCTAACGCAGCGCCTCGGGAATACCATTCACCAATTTTCTTGCACAGAACATCAAATAAATGTTTTGTCCACTCTCTCCACACGCAAGACTAATCGTCTTTCGTCGACATTTGCAGATTACATGCAGATAAGGGCCAATTTTTTTTTGTCTCCTGTCAGTACGTGGCAACGCTGAAACTTAGCCAGCGCGGCTGCGTACTGTATATACAGCCTTGCTCAATTTGGAGGTTCCCTATTTATCGCGCGAGTATAGAGTATATAGTGTCCAGCGAGCGTCGACCAAGGACATGAGCACCACCACAGCCCAGTATCCTCTGATCCTCTTTTGAGAAGTATGATGTGCGAGGCAGGTTTCCCCTACGCTCTTTGTTCCTTAAGCAGTGATCAGTCTCACCCGAGAAAGGCGCTTTCGTATAAATATACTTTATCATTATTACTATTTGCTTCACGGTAAAGGCAGTCATGGTTGGCGCTCGAAGTCATTCGAGTGAAGCATTGTTAAACAAAAGCTTTTCCAAGTCTCGAAAGAAAATCGGAAATTCAACGGATAGATAAAACATCAAGAAAGAACCGTAGTACACCGACCAAATAAAAGAAAACAAACCAAAAACAGGAAGAAAACCTCGTTTGCGGTGGGTTGCGCCAGGACGCTAAGAAACAACCAACCAACCAGTTTCGTTATCGTCCGCGAAGATAAGAGCCAACCAAGCTTATGCTTGATCGCAACGAATAAAAAAATTGATAAAATAGAGGGAAAGGGTGCCATCGAAGGAATGGGGGTGATTGTTGTAGCATGGAACAGCAAACGAAGAAAAGAACAGCTTAGCCTTTAGCGTTCAGAAAAGGGATCGCTACGCCCTTGGACCGCAAGCCAGTCGGCGCTCGCTCGATTACTTTGACGTCGCGCTAGACCGCAGTGCATACAATGACGCTCACAGTTCGCGCCTAGCGCTTGTGCGGAAATGACTGAGAGATGTAAAGCAAGTGTTGCAAAAGTGCCAA
Source organism: Rhipicephalus annulatus (assembly GCA_013436015.1). NCBI lineage: Eukaryota > Metazoa > Arthropoda > Arachnida > Ixodida > Ixodidae > Rhipicephalus > Rhipicephalus annulatus. The sequence goes on along the minus strand of WOVY01000537.1, from coordinate 1,180,632 downwards.
AGACGACGTTGAAGAGCACAGTGGGAAGATGTGCAATGACGCCCCGCGGTGGCTTCTGTTGGACACGCGAAGTGCACGCAGCTATTTGTGGGTAAGTCGAAACTGCTTTACGCCTTCGTCCGCGCTACTAGCGCAACATTCGGGTCATTAAGCCAAATTTACTTTTAAGGCGATATAGATGTTGTGACGTCTGAAGTTCAAATCAAGGCTGACTTGCTGTGACGAACTACGCACTGCCTTCGTCGTTCGGCGGTGACGACTGGGTACTGTTCGGCTAAGCGAATTATGAACGGCATAGAACGGGTTGTTACAGGTGTACACGTTGTGCTACAGCTGAAGTAATCAAAATACGTGGTTTTAAACTCCAAAATGCACTGCGGTAGACATCTGCTTCAGCATATAGTGATGTGCTACGGATGAAGACGAAAGCTACAGAAGCCTCATCAAACGGGAATTGACCGGGGGCATCGTCGGCGTAAACATGAACAATGCAAGAAATCATGTGAAGTTACTCTATAACCTCCGTGCAGATGTAAGTTATGAGGCCGTACCCCACCGTGGTTGTAAAGTGGCTAAGGTACTCGGCTGCTGAACCACAGGTCACGGTATTGATTTCCGGCTGCGGCAGCTGCATTTTCGATGGAGGCGAAATTGATGTAGGCTCGTGTGCTCAGATTTGGGTGCACGTTAAAGAACCGCCAGGTAGTCAAAATTTTCGAAGCCCTCTACTACGGCGTCTCTCATGAGCATATAATGGTTTTGGGATGTTAAACCCCTCATATCAATCAATCAACTTAAGACCGCTTCTAGCGACAACCGTTGATTTGGCGGGATGTTAGCCAATCGCCTAGGGGCGTAATCGCGGAACGACGCCTTTTCTCATGCCGATGCTTTTCGTGCTTGGCGAGTGGTCAGAGCGACGGTCCGTCCGCGTTATCAACGCGATAAGACAGCCGCGAGTGCTGGACGATAAGAATAGCATATCACAGTGCATAATGTAGCACTCCCTGATAGCCCCCCTGCAGCGGCCATGACAGTGCAATCACTTCTGTCTGTTACAAGCTACCGCCGAGTTTGCTGCCGCGTTCGCCCCAGAGTGATAAGCTTTGATCGCATCGCGGGCGAAGCGACGCACTCTATAGTGCAGTTTCGCTCAACCGGTTGGCCGCTCCCGTCGTCATTTTTGCCATTACTTTGATGTAGCCGCGTTTGTCTAAGGACGAAGTCTGGCGAAAAAATTGCCGCCCGCATCTTCCAACAGGAGGAACTCGAGCAAATGCGTCGCTGATTGTGGGGGTATCGCATATGAATGTTGCGTGATTGTGAATGGTTTGAAAATGCTTGTTAATGTTGTTAGTCATGTGCCGTAATCATTAGACCACTGTGGCGCATTTTCTTCTCAAGCAACTCAAATGGTTTGGTACCTGCTTGCCGTCTCAAGCGTATAACGTTCTTTAACGATATGGCCTGCCGCGTCGGTCTTCTTTCTCAAGCACCGTACGAGAAAAAATTTTGCCCGGGCACCTCTCAATAATACTTTGTGTTTGTCCACTAGATCTGTGCGTTACGGAGCGGCAGTCACACTGGAAAACTACCCTGCGTGATGCCTGCACCTGTACGTGCGTGCGTGCGTGTGTGTGTGTGTGTGTGTGTGTGTGTGTGTGTGTGTGTGTGTGTGAAAATTTATCTACATTTTAGCCTGATTCTCTGCATCAGATAACACATTCTATTCTTACTTTGTCTAGTATTCCTTCTTAGAGTGTCCACACAACAAAAAGCCAGTTAGGGTTGAAAGAGCCTATATAGCTGATGTTTTGTGAAAGCTCTATTCGCAGCTTCCAGGTACCGTGGCGCCGTTGAGCGGTGGCGGCCGGAAGCTCTGTTGAGGTGATTTAAGTTTTGAACCTGCTTCAAACAGCAGACGCTGCTGCTTGCTTTCACGCGTTTGTGGTCGTTTTTCAACGTTGTGAGTGCATGGTGTAGATATCACTGTAACCCCTTGAATTTCAGAAGTTATAGAGAAAGCAGAAAAAAAAAAGCCGACTGATTTTACTGTGAGCCTATTATTCTTTCTTAAGTGTCCACGCAACAAAACGTTGAATTATGCTCCGTAAGGAAAATTAAGCGCCCCGTTCAAATTAGCGCCCCAAAAAGCCATCAGGAGTTTAGAGGGTTAAATTCAGCAAGCAAATAACCAAGGCCCATGAATGTATGCAGCACCCATTTTCTTCACGAGTACAGCAACTTCCAAGTTTGCTTTTCTTGCGCTTAGTTCGTCTGCTCGATACGATACAATTTCGCGCATATTTGTCTCTCAATATGCTACCCGGCATTCGTTTACTTAATATAGTATGTTAGCGCTCCCCTGCTTCCTCAAAAACATAATCCAAGGGCCACCGAAACGCGAGGAATTGCAGCCTTCGCCAAAAGTGTACTTTCCGGTATCGTCTCCTGCGGGGCGATCATCTCAACGACCGCTATGTTGAATGTACAATCGCGCCACCTATAGGTCGTGAAAGTTGCGAATATGCTTGGTTCGTATACAACGCATAACGAAACCTTGCTTTCAGGTTTCAGTTGCTTCGCGTTCTTGCACACACTTCAACTTTGCGCGAATGAAGACGAAGCTAGGTGTGTGCCCCAGTTCTTTCGGCCTACCTTTATTACTTCGAGATGAAGGTGCGGCTGTTTTGTGTGTGATGCAGCTACGGCGGGCAATTTACTCGAGCAAGTGACGGAACAGCAGCGAATACATGGATCGCATCAATAAACAAGCTAATACGGCTAGCAACATCCATAAACTCCGTAGAAACGTGGTATATTTCTCTCCGAGCAGCCAGAGAAATCCATCTCGGTCACCAGGGAACAGATGCGGCGCCAGACCGTGCGCTTAATCAGACTGGAGGCTTGTTGCAACGTTTTCGCTGTCTAGAAAAAACAAACAAACAAAAAACTAACATATACTGTTGCCATGTTCGTGGCACCGAAGTATGACATGAGGCTGTGTGTCCACTAGGGCTTTTTATTAGGCTCACTGTCTAACAAATATATAAGTGGTTGCCGGCCGGACAACTATAGATTCGGTTGAACTCTCCGACAGTGGTGCAACCAATTACAGATTCCCATAGGACTACACGCGTAACACGAAATATTTCCGAGGGACACTCTTGTTGGCCATCGTACCATTAGGTATATACGTTCAGCAGAACAGATAGACTCGGGTGGGACGCAACCAAATCGCAATTTTGTACATGATTTCTAGCTTTAGATTGAAACGATGTCAGATGTTTTGGCACCAAATATGTTTGAGATGTGAGATAGAACCCTTAAGTACGCTTGCCCTGGCCCAGGGCCGAATTAACAGTGTGAAATGCTCAGGTTAAAAAAAATTAAAGGGGCCTCTCGGCCAGCTCCCTTTCTTTCTGACTTTGTCGTCTGGTCATGCATGAGACTTGATGCTTTTTAGTTTTAGCTGCAAATAACACAAGCCACTGTTATCCTCAGCCTCTCTGGAGTGTTCAATATCACCTTGGTGTTTTCTTTCCTATGGAGCTCATGGAGAGATTATCATCCTAATAATTAACCGTATCAGGAGACGAAGACACGTGGATCGCATTAAGATTTGTTTGATTCGTTGGATCATACTGAAAGAACCCTAAAAAGTGCGAGAAGTTAAGAAAAGAAGGAATGCACGCGACACTTAGAAGTTCAGTCCAAGCACCATGTATATTTCTTGCATTTGTCTAAGCCTATAGCGTTGTTTCTCTTTATTTCAAGACAGGACATTTTCCCTTGAAAATCAGGGAGCACCTTTGTGAAAAATGGCTTCTTCTATCTGTATCATCTTCACTGATTCGGTTGCGCACGCTATGGTGGCCTGCGTGCGAGTAATGCCGAAGTTGACACGTGGACCTTTTTCAGAAAATATTCGCGCGTACTTACAGTAATTATACCAATCTACTAGCTACTTTTGATTTCGTTCAACACACGTTTAAGCTCTTCTAAGGCAGCATTTCGATATAGTGCTATTACGCACATTGTGTATGCATGGCAACTGATCACGAGTAATACAGACGGTTTAAAATTAAAATATCTTTCACGTGAGAAGGGCGTGGGCCAGATATTTTGTAAAAGGTGGCGCCTATGAGAAATGAAATCCCTGTAACTTTCACACACACAAAAAAAACAACATTTTTAATAACACTCAAAAAATGGCCACACATATTTTCACTTATGCATGAATCGTTCGCTTTTAAACTTGTAATTTATAGGCTTACATTTTTACGTGCAATATTTACTTTCATAAGGCTGTAGGAGAAGGAAACACACTCATTGCATACGTTTTTTCTGTGGTTAAACTTCGAAATATCTTGACATCTTTACGAAATAGTTCTTCCTAAACACAGTGTAGAAATTGAACTCTTTCGCAAAAATGCAACCTTGAAATGGGGCGTGTATTTCTATTAACGTGTCTGTTTTCATTATTCTTTGAAGTAAAGAAAAAATATTGCCCGCAGCTTCCCTCGGGGGAACACTGAGGAGGATGCGGAGCATATAATTGGTTAACGGGGTGTTAAAGTGCGACTTACTTGGGTCGATGGCTAAATTGGTTAACGTGGTTGTGAAATGGGGTGTTAAATTGCGACTTACTTGGGTCGATGGCTAAATTGGTTAACGTGGTTGTAGGAGGGGGTGTTAAATGAGTGAACACGTACACACGTATGCGAAAGGGCGGCGCTGGTCGAAGGGACGTCGATCATTGTGTTTGTGGATTCGTTGGAATTCATTTCACCGCGACCTTGGACGTCGACGCGCCGTACAAACCAACCGACGAGCGGCAACTGAGCGAGCGAGCGCCGACCTTGAGTATATATACAGCGCGACGGCGCATGCACTGTCAGCTGTTGAATGTTCTCGAAGCGCGACGGCGCATGCGCGTCCACTGGAGAATCAGGAGAATTGTAGAATGTTCTCGAAGGGGAGAAGCGCGCGTGGCACAGATGGTGGGTGACGGTGCATGCGCGCGTCAGCTGTCGAATGTTCGAGAAGGGGAAGAAGCGCAACGGCGCATGCGCGCGCGTCAGCTGCCGATGTTCTCGAAGCGCGACGGCGCATGTGCGCGCGTCAGCTGCCGGTGTTCTCGAAGCGTGATGGCGCATGCGCGCTACATTATACAGCTAGCGAATGTTCGTGAAGAGGAGAAGCGCACGCGGTGTGTAGAGGAGGAAGGGTGCACAGATGGTGGAGGAGTGAAGCGCGCGCGGTGTGTAGAGGAGGAAGGGATGCACAGATGGTGGAAGAAGGAGGAGGAAGCTTGCGGACGGCGCCGCACTACAAGTCTCGAGTATTAGATGCTCCGCATCTAAAAGGCTTGTACAGGCTGTTTCATACTTAAAGGAAATCTCGGAGCGCCTGGCATCGCGATGCGACTAGCGCTGCAAACACGCGCCAGCAGTAGCTCACGCGTTTGCAGACGCCTTAAAGGGGCCCTACAACACTTTTTGAGCATGGTCAGAAAACGCTGCCGATGGGTAGTATAGAGGCTCCCGAGAACATGCGACCCAAATGTTATAGCGTAGCACGCGGCCTGTAATTCACAATAATTTATCTTAATCAGCTAAAAATTGCTTTCTCTTCCCTCAACAATTGACGCGAAATGCTCAAACATCACACGTAGATCGCTCATCTATCAGCCACTGGTTGATTTTAAGTTGGCGCGCTTAATCGTTACAGAGATCGCCACGGGAGGCCGTCACTTGTCCACGCGTGCACGCGCTATCGCACGAAAAAAGCCGCGTATTCAGAAAAAAAAAGTGCTCAAGGTCACGAGGCGCACGTGAAGCTTTCTGTTTGCCCCCTCCCATCCCTCCATGCTTAGCTTTCAGCACTTTCGTTGGGACGAGAGAAGAGAGAATGCGATTGCAGCGTGCGACAGATCTTTGTAACTCCGCTCGTACTGGACGGACTTAAAAATTTTGAACCGCGTAGTCTGTCACGGCTGGGCAGCGTGCCGCATTGTCGGCCTGCGCATGGTAATCACTGTTAATGCGGGAACTGGGCCGATATTTGGACTCATAATTTTCAGATAAATCTGCGCCGCAAGATGAGGCGCGAAGAAACAAGGAACGACAATCTCGCGCATGTTTTCTTTTTTTTGTTTGTGTCCCGTCTTGCTGCGCAGTTTTTTTCAGATGTTCCCGCAGGGTGGAAACTCGTGCATTTGCTCTCGCGTGATGGTACGCAGCGGTAGCGCCGAGTTTACCACTGGCGACTGTCGGGCATCCTGCTAGAAATAAATCACGAACAGAATTTTTTTGTCATGACGTTACTGGTGAGGTCACCAGAGGAGAAGGATGAAAAATCGAGAGGAGGAGGGTTGCCTTGGAAGCCCTCCTTACCCACTTCGCATGCAAGCGGAATGCGTTCGTGCCTTCTTTCAGGTCCGCTGGCTGCTTGGCCGATGCGGCCCTTCGTAAAATTTTGTTTACCGTGTATATATTTTTAATTTCTTCGTGTGTTCTGATGTGGCGAAAGTGAAGCTGACTGGTTTCTCAATAAGACTAAACTCGATGGGCACATACAAAATGACCCTTTCTTTATTGCACGTTTTGTATGAAAAAAAAACAGACACACGTAGAGTGATAGTGTCAATCTATAAAAGCGCCTTAATATAAACTGACACATGGACATAATGAACGAACATTAAACACACTCTCAAAACCAATGCGAAAATTGTCAACGATCACGAGTAGGACACGTCATATTTGACCTAGTCACGTTTGCTATGATGACACTCATAGTTATAGAACAGAACTTCAGTACGAAACGAGACAAGTTCAGAGGCACGCACAGGCTTGCAGCGTTCAGAAGCTTTTCAAGAGAGAAGGTAGCTAGAAACAGTGTTTAGGCAGTTTCACTTGCCCTCGTCAGGGCGAGGGCGCTGCCTTGACGAAGTTTCCTTGTCAAAAAGTTCGCTCCAACGACATTCACTGTAATGATTTTTGGAAGCTTTTAGTCCATCACGTGTATTTGACAGACAATATTGGAAGTAAAAAACTCAAACCGCGGCTACCTGAATTTCCTGAACAGGAAGAAGCCTATTACTTGATATCATTTGAACTATACATATGCCAAAAGAAAAAAAAGAAAAAAGTATTCGGCTTAATCAACATGAATTCAAGCATTTCATCAAATGTATTTCGCCGACAGCAACTTGGCCGCCATATTGACCAAATATTCCAGTGACACTAAACTTCTGTCAGTTTGGTCAGCGCTTGAGGAGTTTACTCATGTACTCGCGCAAAATCAATAGCTGCTCAAATCATGGGTTCAAATACTTGCCACTAGGAAACCTCAAAAACCTTCTTGGATCTGGATATCCCGGGGTTAAAAGACACTCTAGAGCCGCGCAAAACATGTCATGCCTTGATTGAGCCATCTTCGTCTAATGCATGGTTGACCTGATTCGCCAGACTTACTGCAACCTCCGTTCGCTGCACATGATTGAGCCATCTTCGTCTAATGCATGGTTGACCTGATTCGCCAGACTTACTGCAACCTCCGTTCGCTGCACACTACACCATATGCCTTATCTTCGCCGTATTCATACTTGAGACGCTAACCGAGCGGGACAACCAAGCGCGACCCAACATGTGATTTCGCTGAGCAAGTGGAAAAAGGGAGCAGGGGCAAGTGCTAGACACATGTCTTCCCGCGCTTCGCCCAATCCGAAATTCATAAAATAGCAAATAAAAAAGACAAATGACCAAACAATGGCTTCCTTACAGTTCATTTAAATTTCTTTATTATTAAAACTGGTGAAAGACAACAAATGCCAACATCCACGGTAACCTCACTTAGTTCAACCAGATCCTAGGATGCCCGGCAACCGCTGCGAGCGCACACACTCCCTGAAATGAAAACTAGCGCTGGGTTTTAGTGACCTGGTTCTCTTACCAACTCGCCCAACTTTCAACGTTTGTCTGCACTAAAGGTTGTGTAATGCGAACCTTTCAGCCTTTGTTCATGATAATGATGCACTAAAAACAGTATTTGACAACATACCTTGTTTGTTTTATCGAGACATCGTGGTGCTGCATGCGTTCACGAACATTTTTTTTTTCATTGTGTGCGCGTCACAGTAAGCTTGGAAAACACGATAATGAGCACTTACTGTGTGGGGTCTCTATTTAAGTGAAAGAAAGCACTCAGTGGTGACTGCTGATCAGCTGAATGAATTTACCACAACAAATCAAATGGGAATGAATTCAGGAATGATTTAGGATCGAAAAACCACCTTAACTTGCTTATTCTAGACAATATTCGATCACAACAGAAAGGACTCACTCCCGGCACCGAAATGAACTCGCGACGCTTCCAACTTTAAGTCCCTAGTGGTGGCGATGAAGGCGCTCACTCTAGACGGCAGTGAATGCATGGTGTCAGCGATATGTTCTGCCGCAGCGTGTCCCATTTGTTAACGATGGGGGCGTTGCATCACAAGATCCAGATTGAGTTGAATAAAACAGGGGTTCATCTGGCACATGTTTGCAAGCGACGTGATGGCGTCTGACTTAGACGTGTCATCGTCCCAGGTTTAATGAAGAGGACGAGACGTACAGGAGGAAGCGAGCTGCCGAAGTATAGAGCAGCGGTCGTGGCGTCCAACCAGCTACGCGCTCGCGCGAGCATCTAACGGCGCGTGATGGCAGCGCTGGCCGTATCACGATGCCACGCACTTCGAGATTCCCTTTAAGTGTGAAATAGCCCGTACGTTTCTACAATCGTTTTCGTGCGTTTTGCTGAGACAGTTTGCTGATGATATCTTCAACACTGATTCTCCTAAGAACATCTTTCTCTACGCTCAGCCGTGACAAATCACTGAGGCGGTAGTCGGTAATCGTTGATCGAAGCCTGTTCTTGATCAATTTCAGTTTTTTTATTGTTCGTTTACCTGTGAAATTTGTAACTATTACGCAGAAAAAAAAATATAAGAGCCTCGTGGACATCAGGGAAAGAACCTTCAAGAACGACCTTCATTGCTCGCATATGAAATGTACTGTTCAAGCTCATCGGAAAATGTGAAAGCCAGATTCATGGCTTGCACGCGTCACTGCTCTGGTGCTCTGCGTGCTCTGTGTCTCCACGTGTCCACCCGCTGGATCAGCTCCTTGCCTCTACACGATGGATGGTCTCGGGCGACTGAAACGTTTTTACCACAGGCTGCAGAGCTGTCAGCTGACTTCAAGATTATGCACGTTATGAAACGAACAACCTCTTAGAAGCATAACTATTGATTGTTGAATAGAAAATCCGTTTTTATCAGGGGAATGTAGCAGAAGGGTGAAACTGTTTCTAAGAAAACAATGAAGTCGGCCATTATTTCTGGCCCGTACGGGGGGCCCTTAAAGCTGGAGGGCCCGGTTCATTTGAACCCTTTGAACCCTGGATAATCCGCCCCTGTCCTGGCCCGCTGAGAAGCTTGGCTATCACTCACTATTGACATCGTCACTCCATAAAAGAGCACTTAGTTTCGATAATACGGTTGGGGTCTAACGGGAATGCCAACGTTACATCAGAGCATATATATATAGTCCCCCTGTAAACGTCATTGTAGTCGACGTTCATGGTATGAGACCACGATTTGCGCACAACTACACCCATAAAAGCAGATAAATCAACTTCATTACACATATCTCAATGCCAAATAATGCGGCATAGCCAATCACCCGCCACCTGCTTCGCGTGATACGAATTTCCCGCAAGGCGCGGGATTTGCCGAGTTACTGGGACCTCACTTGGAGGCGGGGTTCTAACAATTTTATTATTCATAGAATATGTACTTAAACACCCGTTAATGCATATTCTTGAGTTACTTCTTCACCTTGGTGGGCAGAAAATGATCTGGGTGTATCAATGACACTAAATACTTCGCACTTTGGGGACTGACAATTATCATTAACCCCTACCTGCGGATGCGTGCCCCTCCTTGAAAAAAGCGATGTTTGGTAAGGCACGATTCTCACTTGAATGGCGAAATTATTGTGGCAGCATTTCATCAGCAAGTTCGATAGCACAAGCGTCCGTACTCTTTGAATTGCACTTTCATCTCGTGAAGTATCACGTCTGAACACGCCTTATACAGCATTGAGCGCCGTGGCATTTTCGCTATGTATAACATTTAGTAAAAACTTCTCGTGATTTTTTTTTCTGGTCATCGCGCAAGTCAGTGGCATATGTATAAATGTTCATACTTCCCTTTCGTTGAATATGTTTTTTGTTTGCCTCCTTATCCTGGTGCCACCCACCATGGGAAACAGTGTTTTGCTAAATAAAATACTTTGTTCATATTTTAAATATGGTAAGTAATAGATAGTTTTGAAACAATCTGTTAGATTATTTTTCAATAAAAAAGAAGAAAAAATAGAACTTACGTTTTTAATGACTGTTTGATTTTAATGATATTTAAGTTTAATTATTTTAATAAACTGTCAGTGCTGTGTAGACATCGCGCATCATTGTCCCCGTCTTCTTTAGAGCTGCGTTTTTTTTCTAATCAAGACATAAATAAAAAAAAACGATTCTATAGTAATACTCATCTTAAACGCAAAAAAAGGGGGAGGGGGGCTCAGTACAAAAAAGGGGCAAAAGAAAAGAACAAGTTATCTTCTATTAACCCTGTTTTGTATATATATATATATATATATATATATATATATATATATATATATATATATATAATCATTCGTTTAGACCCACCATTACCTCTGTCTCAAATCGCATTTGATAGCCTGCATCGATCCCTGCTCAGATATACTCCTTTTTTGATTTTTGGCTTTTCTTTCCCTATAATTTTTTTTCAGTCCCAAATTACTTTGTGTTTGCTAAACCATAAGCCTTTTACTTAAGATCCTGCCGCCCAGTTCTTGGCCGATTCCCCTTTGTGGGTGTGCGCCAGAGTATCAAGGATCATCATCATCATCAGTGCCCCCATTTTCGGTGTTTGAAAGTGAATGGCCACCAACTAGCCCAAATGGCTGTTTTGCTGAAATACACGTAGGAATACTGCCCTATGGTAGAAGGGTGGGATTTCTTTAACTGAAAAAGGATATGTCAATTTAGAGGTAACCGTCGGCTTCGTAAATATAGACAAGCACTACTGACTGGGCGAGTTGGCGCGTGATAAAATAATATTGCTTTATCGCAGCTCAGTTTAAGCGTGAAGAAAACATGTTATGCAGTAAAGAAGGGGAAATGAAACAGACGACACTGTTGGAAGAGTTGCCAGTTAGCACTCAGACGACACTTTACTGCGTAGCATCTTCTCTTCACGCTCAAACTGAGCTGCGCTAAAGCAATATCGTTCGTAAATATATATTTGCATGATTGGTTGGTTGTTCCTTAGTCCTGGCGCAACCCATCGCGGGGGACCGGCTATAAATTAGCACGGTTGGCAGTGCGTTGAGAGAAAGCGACGAAGACGAATACCCCGTGCTTCGTTGATTGCCCGAGCACACGCGAGCGGCGCAAGCTAGCTCGAGCTATAGCACGAGCAAGCATCCTGGCTGTCAGTTCGCCGTGAAGCTCGCAGAAACGAATCGTCCCGAGATGAACTCGCTGATCGGCGAAGATGAGCAAGGAGACTACAGCCTTCGCGACCGGCAGCTAGGCGTCGTTATACTCCTGGTCGTAGCCATCGTGGCCGGCTTCGTCCGTGCTCTTCGGCGCATCGTCAACATCCCGGTAGTGGCCGTCGTCGTGGCGATAGGCTTCGTTGCCGGCCGCATGGTGGGCACATACGACCTCAAGGAGAAACTGCTCCCGGTCACGGACGCGCAGATACGGGAGCTTCTGTTCCTCTACCTTCCCGTGCTCATGTTCACGTCCGCCTTCAACCTGCGCCACCATCTGTTCAGGCAGTGCTTCTGGCAGTGCGTGCTGCTGGGGTGCGGCGGTCTCGCGTTCAGCACCATGCTGTTCATGCTGTACATGTCGGGCACCCGCGACGCCGAGCAGCAGAACCTGGCGGAGACCGTGCTCATCAGCCTGCTCACCTGCTGCGCCGAGCCCATGTTCGTGTCGGACTTGAACGTGCTCTCATCCGCTCGGTCTCACATTCTAGAGACGATCATTATGGGGGAGCCCTTGGTTGGTGTAACTTGCCTGTGGATGGCTTACAGGTTCAGCACTTTTCCCGGTAAGCTCACCATGTTCTCATTCCTTAACACGGTGGTATGCACACTGTTCGTGGGACCAATATTTGGCAAAATATTAGGTCGCGTACTAGCTATGGCCACGATTGCACTGTCGCAAGACTTGCCCATCTCTTTCATCGTCAACGTCACCAGTGTGATTGCCACGTGGGCGTTTGCCGAGAAGTTCCTGTACGGCGCAGGTATTACCACTATTATCTCGATGGGGCTCACTGCCAGCGCCCATTCAGCGGCTACTGTGCATAATCCGGTCGTGCTCAGAAAATTCTGGATGCTCGTGAGGTATGGCTACAACGTCGTCATCGTCTTCCTCTCGGCTTACCGAATCGGTCGCGACACACGTCAGCACCTTGGCTGGCACGAGATTATGAGCCCCATTAACGCGTACGTGGCGAAGATTGGGGTACGCTTCGTTACCACTATCGTGCTTTATCCACTACTGGCATCTGTTGGGTACAACCTGAGCTGGCAACAATGCCTCATCTTGGCATGGGCGAACTTCAAAGGCGCCATCATGATCGGGCTTGATCTGACCAGGGCTTTCCCCACAATAAACCTCGCGTTCGCGCTCAAAGAACAGTTCATACGCATGGGTACCTTGTTCCTCGTCCAATTGCTCAACACCACCACGCTTCCGAAACTTATGTCGATGCTAGGGTTGCTGACGCTGTCGGACGTAGAAAGGGCTAACATGAACATGGTGATCATGGCGCTTCGCAACACGGCTCGCGCCTCGACGAACTTCCAGCGTCGTGACAAAAAGTTTTCAGGAGCCGACTGGAAGTGGGTCCAGATGCACACCTATATCGACAACCCGTACGGTGGCGTTGAAGACGAAGAGCGCCCTGAGCAGACAGACTCCTATGTTCCGGCACGCGTATACCGAAATGCTGCCGCGAGGAAGGCAAGCGGCTGCATCTTGAGGCTGCAAAAGGTCTGCTACAACAAGCAGTATGAGGATGGTATGATCCACAACAAGACAAAGGCCACCATTATGGCTGCCCTGCAGTATCCGATGGAGAAGGAAGGCTACCTTGACTACGCCATGATGAGACCCTTCATAACAGTCCCCGAATGGATCTACCGACTGAAGGATCTCGTGCAGCGTTTTGCAGGTACTGAGGCCATCGAGAAACGTCTCACCAGGTCCAGTCGTTCCCGTACCAACGAAGAAGACGACGACATTGAAAACGTGACAATGCTTTCCGCGATGCTAAAGGAAGGCTGGTACCACGTGCTCGTCGGCTTCGTTTCACTTGGTTTCGTGCTTCTACTAAGCGGCCTCGCTCTGTTCATGTTCAGTAAGGGCACCGAAGCAGCTCAGCACGAGCTGCTGCTTTCTGTTGTCACCTCTGTGCAGGGCATTTATGTCCTGCTCTACTCACTCGAGATGGTGCTGCTCGTGCACAATGTTGGTATGCTTCATGTAGGGAAGGACGTCTGGAAGCAACTGGACGTCATAATGTATTTCCTCGTGGTCGCCGAGTTTGTGCTTATAAGCATGGCTTCCGTGCAAAGCGAAAGGCCAGGAAACGTGTACCCCATTATCCTTCAAGGTAGCTTCATTACGCTTGTGTCATGCCGCATCGTCAAGACCCTGCAGAAGCGCGTAGTGCTGTTTGTGTGGATTTGGGACCTGCTTGACGGTATACTCAACCGGAAGCTGTTCTACGCGTACGACTTGAGCTGGGCGTACATCACGGCGGAGGATGAAGCCATGGCTAAAGTGTTCCGCTTCGTGAATCAGCCACAGCTGGCTACCACCATACGCGAGAACAGTGGCTATAATAAGCTGCAGACTCTGAAGAACGTTGTCGACATACAGCAGCGGTACCCCAACATCGAAGTAGCCACCAAGACCCGTCAGGCCGCGCGAAGGATCCTCAATAAAGCGCTCGACGGTCTCAAGGAGCTGCACGAAGGTGGTCTGCTGGACGACAAACAGTTCGGCCTGCTTTTCGGTAACCTCTCCTGGATGATTCAACGCGCTGACGGCATGCCCACCAATGTCGTCGTGGGAAACGCTGCGTTCAATACAATGCTCAGCGTTCCCTGGCTCACGCACGACGTCGTGCCCAGACTGCTCCAGTCCTTCTACCAGTACCTGAGGGAAGGTGAGCTCCTCGTGGAAAAGAACAGCATGCACGACTGCGTCTTCATCATATGCTCTGGCATCGTCCGAGTGAGCGGGTGCAACGAGGAACCCTGGGTGAACCCGGTGCACCTGGCTAATTCAGATTCGACGCACTTCTACTTCTGCGAGGGGGCCTTTCAGGACTATTTGGTGGCTCCGGACACGCTAGGTCTACTGGGCTTCCTTACGGTCATGCCCTCGGTGTGCCAGTGCGTCTGCGAGACGGATGTCGAAATGTGCTGCATTCCAATGGAAGAGATGACGCTGCTGGTGGAGCAGAACCCCGAAGCGCCTAGCCTTGTGTACCGTATGTGGTTCAGTGTCGCCATCCGCGTGGGTCTGGCTGTCCTCGTCAACCAAAAGCGATACCAGGTGAGAAGGCGACACAATGCCTTTTAATATTGGTGCCTTTAAGAATTCAGCATGCAGTCACTCGTTAAATTCTGCTTGAAAGTTTTATGTTAGGAGACTGAGTATGGCTGTTTGAGTAGTCATCATAATCAACTATTATTTATTTAGCCTTGCGGCTACTTTATCCTACTTAGTCATAGTATTTCATTGAATAACAGCTTGTGCCAGTGAGTAGTACAACCAGATAAAGAGCCATATGTTGGCGATCTGTGATCATGGCACATTTATGTAAGTTGATCACAATATAGAAACGCTATATATTAAAGTGAATTTTGTTGGATAGCGAGACCTCGCACCTCGAAAAAAGCTACGGCCTTCTTGCGTGCTTTAAAAACTAGCGCAGATGAAAGATTATATATATCTGTCTAGACCAGGGGTCGTCATTTTTTGAGGCGGAGAACCTAGTTTTCATGAAGCCGACACAGCGGTGGCCAGATGGCAAATCAGGAGGAAGAGGAGCTTTGCTTTCAAGGAGAAAAAATTTAGTGGACGTACGAAATTAAAATAAAAACGGTAATGTTTTTGCCCGCATGTTATAAGGTTGTAATTTACGAACATTGGTTGCAAGTGAAAACTTCAACTGCGGTCACGTCGGCCTCACGGAGGGGGGAGGGGTCTCATAATGTGCCTAGGGCTGCACAGAAGTTATGCAGAGTTAAGCTTTCGTTGGGCCGTTCCAGGCACTAGCGAAAACATCCAAGAAGAAATGTGGCATGTTGATGCCACCCGACAATAACGTACCTGAGTCGCCCGCAACCATAAAGTTTCAGGATAAAACCCAGCGCTTACGCGACACTAAAGAACTGCCGATGGTGTTTCTGGAATATTTTCCTCGCTTGAGACAGTGATTTTGCAAACAGCCATGTTCGTAACACCCACTGGCTACAAACATGCAGGAATGGACACACGACAAGCTGAAGCGGTTCCTGGAAAAGGGCATCATGCCCAACCTGTACTACGCCATCGACTTCACGTTGGACGAGGCTGTGTTGGACGTCATCCTGATCCAGGGAGTGGTCCAGTGCCCGAAGACGATGGAACTCTACACCGGCCCCACGTACATACCGAACAACGTGCGAGAGATGACTTTGCCAGGAAGCCCCTCCGGACGCGCGCGGCCCATCATGCTCATCACCACAGTCATGCGCTATCACCTTCCAAGTGACCTGGACTGGTTCCACCAGCCGCTCACTCATTACGATTACAGAAAGCAACGGGCCACCTCCTTAGCTGTCGCTCGCCCCAGCTAACACTCAAGGCATTGCCCTGGACTGCCCTTTACTGAAAACGACGAAGAACACCACTCTTCATCTAGATGCCACTTGACAAGCTCTGCCATTGCAGTGAACGATATTAAACGTAAACGAACTTGATTAAACTTAATACTTTGATGGTTGCGGACTGATGTACCTCGAACAATGTCGCATCATTACTTAGGATAACGAACGTATGATCGTTGCATTAGTGCCAGAAAACTCGTACTGACCCTGTCTTGGATGTCTGAACATAGTCACTTCTGAGATCTTGCCCTCACGTGCGAGTTTGCCTTGTAGATATTCTGAGTGATTGACTGCTAGGACAGCGATTCGCCAATGCTTTGGCCTGCTTGGCGTACTCAGTATGCTAAAAAATACGTGCAGCCAGTACAGGGGAATGCGAGATTCTGTCGGTCGTTAAAAATTGAGCTTCCTCCGACTTCGCTACGGATAATTGTGTTGTGTGATAAGGGATTTCGGACTTTTGATCCAACAGCATAAAGTGAGTGTGCCTTATCAGCTATATATGACCGACTCCTCACATTCTCTTTCGACTGCCTTGCAACTAAAGGGTGCCTGGAGCCATGTCTGGAAGCGCGCACCTCTATTCTATACACGGCCACCCGTTCGTGCTCTATACGTGTGACCGCACTAAGTGCTTTTAAAATAACACAAGCATGGCGGCGAAAAATTGAATGAAAAGCTGCTAGGTATATAGCAAGGTTTGATCTTGCATGCTTGTTCTTGGAGCTTGACGACATATTGAGCGTTAAGAAACAGGGCCATCAGAGAGGACAACAGTGTTGTCCTCTCTGATGTCCCTGTCTCTTAACGCTTAATATGTCAAGTTTCGTTTACAAACACTTCCAAACAAATGGCAATGCTAAAATTGTTTTTGGAGGCTTGCAATATTTTTACAGAGGGTGCGTATGGTGAGAGTTTACCGTTTATTTTGCGCTGTGCGTTAACAAAATAGTATGGGCGGCAGTATGCCGCCCATAAGCTGCTGCTGCCTTTTCTCTTGCGAAGCAAATTCTTCGAGGAACCATGACGTGCTGTCCAAATGGTCGTTGTAGCCCCATGTCTATACCGGTTCTGGCAGTCCTGGTGCTGTAGATATGGTGATATACTTGTAGTAACCTGCCGGCGAACCATGCTGCCTGCGTTTGGAATGTGCAAAGCCACCTTTCCGTCCCCTGCACCTGGCTCGTTTCAGCGTCCTTACGATGGAGTGCGTGTGAGCTCTGCAAGTATGTTTCGGCGGAAAACGCAGCTAGTACACTGCAAACTCTCGTGCATCTTCCTGCATGTTTGAATAGTTCTTCCACTGTAGACGAATTTTGCTGACTGTGTCTGTTTTTTTTTCTCACGTAGGCAAGCGACTTCCACGCGAGTTACGACTGTCACCTCAGCACAATGCATGCATTCCACCACTCCTTACCAAAAAGATGCGGGTCATCACGTTTGTACTGTTTACCTTGTGTCTTGCAGTCGTGTCCATAGGTGCGCGCCCTTGGGAGGAGGGGGGGGGGGTGAGTAATAGAGTGAAAGCGTTGGCTTCCCTTCCCAGCTTCAGCAAACCTTCGACCCACTCTCCCCCTGTAAGATAGCTCTGCTCACGCATATAGTCATGTCCATCCATTGGCTCCTGCGGCGCACTTAATCGCCATTGAGCCGACATCTTGTTGAGCTGGGATTTCAGGTTGGGCTACTCAGCTTTTGAGTGTTAGACGGAAAACATTACCAGCTTCAACATTGCTATTCCAAATCTAGTTATTAAGCAAATGCAATTAGCCCCCTGCCTTTATACACAAGTAACCATTTAAGCACGAGAATACGTCAGCAGAAGCGCTGCAGGTATGCACAGCGGTGAGTGAGGCCACTTGATTGTGGCGATGAGTATGCTTTCGCTTCCGTTGTGTAGTGAACGAAACCCATTTTCAGAATAACAACAATCACTGCGAACGGAAGATTCCGTCTCTGTCAACAGCGCTGTACTGGTCGATTAGAGACGTATGCAAATCCGATTCTTTGTGCTCAGTGACGCGTTCTGTGGAATGCATTATGTTGCGGCCCGGTAAAACGTCCCTCTTGTGCTCACCGCGCTTTCGTGTCTCTTCTGCATAAATTTCCGTACAGAGACAGATTAGGGAAAATCTCGCGTGCCGCAGAACAATTCGTATGTACGTAATAAACGGACTCTTCCGATTTTCCAGATATTGCTGAAGAAGTTTCATAGCATACGCCTAGTTCGAAACCTGACTTTGAGTATCGAATTGAGGATGCGAGAGGCGTGTACCACAAGATGCGATGAGCTGTTGCGCAGAGAAAAAAAAGAGCGAAAAGAAAGAAAACAAGACGAAAAGCTCACTTTATCGAAGTCTTTCTGGAGAGCGCCTGCGCCTAACAGCCCTTTACGATAAGGGATCTTCCATTGCCGTGTTAAAGAGCGAAATTATTTACCAGAATTTCCCCGCCACGCGTCGTTATCCCAAAAGTCGGGATAAGGACTCCGCACTGCTTGAGGATTGCAAATTATCAAGCGGTGCTTTTAAGGCTTTCTGCGCAATTCCTTGGGGCTTTTTTATTTTTTTTTGCCGAAAGCGAGCTTGCAGCTCAAGGAAAAGTGGCGCAACCACTGCGTTTCTGACTATGATGCCATTATTTCTCTGTATTTCATGCGTCGGTCTCCCCGCTACTTATACTATCCTTACCATATGTCTACCTTTTTTAAAAACGAACTGTAGGCTAAAGATTCGAGTGAGGAAGCGACTTCGGGGCACAGGAAAGTATTTTCCTCGATACAATGGGAGATGGAAATGAAATCTTCATCACCATGGAGCAACTGCGATGGGGAAAATTGCATGGGGACTACGGAAGAACAGTCGCTTGAAGCGACGCATTGTATTGTGTTCAAAGACAATCACCATGCAGCCGCTAACATTGAAAGAAGGCCTGTGCCTTTATATCAGGCTAAAGTGCTTAGCACAGGCGTTTTGCAGGTCCTTTTGTTCTGAAGCACACACTGTTACTATGAAAACCCAGAGAAAAAGGAACTGAAAAAGCTCTGTTTCACGTCCACTCCCGAAAAACTGCGCTGTCGAGACTCATTCGCGTTGGCACGCGGAATAAAATTGTCAAACTGTTTCTTCTCCCTTTTTCTGTGTAAAAAAAAAATGAAATAATGGCGCTTTCATTTGGAACCGTTCCACCTCTTCACGGGAAAATAAGACAATAAATATAGAAAAAGTTGCAAGACTACGAGAAATAGTCGAGTGCCAGAAGTATTTTTGAAGCTTTGCGCGTAAGTGTATGCGAAGGTAATGAAACGAGCAAGTAGATCTATTTTTGTTTACAAGAGAGAGCACACAAAAATGGCCAAGCTGTTTGCTTTGTAAGATTATATTTTAGTTTTTTTTCTTTTTAAACACTGTCATTTTCCTGGCGATATCACCATGACGGTGACCATACTCGCCACTGCCTTTAGTCTATGAACGCATGAACATGAACTTGAGGCGCGGAGACACAGGCCTTTCCTCGATGGCATTTACCACATGTAGTTCAAAGACACACGCTTATACAAATCTTTGCCGCCGCATGCTCAAAATGCACTTAGTCACGCACGCCTGAGACGGTCGAAAAGTTCACAGCGAATCATAGATGACCTTATACGCCACACGAGTGCACAAATAGATTTCCGATAATTTCCTGTTAAAATCTTACAAACGATCCTGGGAAGTGCTGGTGTGGGTGGTGATCAATAGCCAATGAGCGTTTTTGATTGATTGATTGATATGTGGGGTTTAACGTCCCAAAACCACCATATGATTATGAGAGACGCCGTCGTTGAGGGCTCCAGAAATTTCGACCCCCTGGGATTCTTTAACGTGCACCCAAATCTGAGCACACGGGCCTGCAACATTTCTGCCTCTATCGGAATTTCAGCCACCGCAGCCGGAATTCGATCCCGTGACCTGCGGGTCAGCAGCCGAATACCTTAACCACAAGCCCACCGCGGCGGGGCAATGGGCGTTTTTGGCTTAGCCAAATGTGCCTAATATATTTTTTTACCGACAATATCTGTGCAAACCCTACCGTCAGAGCGGGTTAACTGAGGAAAATTACTGCGCATTTCGCTGAAGGCAATCCCTCTCTGTATGCCAGGCAATGCCCGCGAACGCGAACGTTTGAACCAAGATGGCGTCCACAAAAGAGCGTCTCCACCCTGTTCCGGAGGAGCACACCGATGCATCCTACCGCCGGATAAAGACACTATGTTACATTTAGGTAGCATATAGAGTAACACTACCACCGGCTAAGGTCCCTAAATGAAACAAGGTAGCGTCACTCATTGTTCTCGAGCCGTCCTCCTCACTCTCTCGATTACTCCTCTTTTTCTCTGCTATCCGCGTCTGTAATTGGTGCATTACTTGCACGTGATCTTGCAAATGGCTGGTGGTGTTATTTATTATTATGCAAAAGGTTCAAAACGAGTACGCATGCGCATATGGCTCCAGCCGGATTCTCGCCGTGACCAAAGACAAAATCGTAGCCAGAACATAAACTGAAGAGGAGGAGCGTTTCGGTGTGCGCTAAGTCGACCAAGATTGTTTCGCCATGCTCGTTCAATGCAACATCTGCGTTTTTCAGCAATGCTGCGTTGCCGTAAACAACAGAAAATGGTTTCGCTCTCTTCAACTTACCTCGTGCTTTCCGAGATGAAGCGCACCATGAAGTGCAACTATGAACCATTTCACGCGAATGCTTTCGTGTAACTCCGTCAACGTATGTCGACGCGGATCTGCGAAGCGAGTTCACTTGTCGGTTTTTATTGAAACGCCAGGCGCGCGTCTAATGCGTGTCTAGTGCATGCCAGTTGGTAAAAATACATGTGGTATGCACGTATACAGAGCAGCTGTAGGTTGTAATCAACGCACCTTCAGAAACATTTCACTCTTGACCAGTTCCCGCTTGAGCCGAAACGCGCTGCTTCGAGACACCTCACCAGTAGAACTCTCACTTTTCAGGAAGTTACCAGCACCGCATCAGAATCACTTGGCATCACGATTGTCCAAATGGGCACATTAAAAAAAAAACGTCACCGCAGTGCTGCTGGACGAGTGTTCGTACCAGTCTGCTCGTAGTTTTTTTTTTTGCGTGTGCACAAGCCGGTTGTAATCAATCGTCACAACGTCACGCCCTGTGGCCACTTACAGGATCTAGCAAGAAGCACGTTCACTGTGTCACAGCACCAACAAAACACAATCGAAGAAGTGGACTAGTTAGAACTGGGCGAAATACCGCGACCGTGGAACTAAAATGTACTACGCGAGACGCCATGGCTAGTGGTGTAAAGTATAGAACTGCACAACGTTGCTGGTTGAGTAACGCACATCCCGCTTGCTCTTGTGTTGTGCCGTTTAGGTTCATAAAGGTAACTGTTTATTCTACGTCTTATTTCGTTCCATTTTGTTTCATTTACATCTATTCACCGTAGCAACGGAACCCAAACATTCGCTTTGGATGAAAGTTTTAAACCTTCTAGGGGGCGCTTCAGGAACATAGGCGAAGAGGCAAGGGAAAGGTGTCGCTACCTTGGAAACTTGTTTCATCTAGGGACCTTACCGCCGGCGAGGATGCAACGCCGCCCCGCGACCTCCGCTGAGCGCACCAAGCTCTCCCATATAGTTACGACGAAGCGTCATTAGCACTAATAATATATTCACGGGAACAGATTCAAAACGAATTCCTAGCGCTGAAGCACTTGGTGCGAGTGCTGGTTGTCACTTGTCATGAGAGGATTACATTGACAAAGGGGGCAGTTTATGACGTCAAATGCACTAAGTGACGTCAATCGCTTATCAAGCCGGAAAAACCATTATCGAGTGTACCATTCATCACCAGTACAAGCTACTGCTCACCACATTTCTGTTTTCGTTGCAACAGCTCGGGCGCACCATAACCATGTGCCAATAATAATAATAATAATAATAATAATAATAATAATAATAATAATAATAATAATAATAATAATAATAATAATAATAATAATAATAATAATAATAATATGATGATGAGTATGATGATGATGATGATAATGATACTGATAATAGTGATAATGATGATAATAATAACCAGTTATATACTTTCGTCATCCATTGACGTCATGTGACATGAAATTTGCTATATGTGCAGTTAGCGAAACGGCCGGGAGCGCATCATTAGTAATGCATGTAGAAATGTTGTTACATGACACGCATCTCATGTTTATCATGTTTGCATGACAACCTGAGACCCATCTCTCTAACGTCGTGCGTGGGCAAGGTGCTTGAACACGTCCTACTCAACAGATTTCAACGTTATTTGGAAGAATCCAACTTATATCCACATACAATGCTGGGGTTCCGGGCTAAGCTGTGTACCCAGGACGCCATGCTGTTGCTCAAGAACGAAATCGTGGACAGACACTTTCCCACGTTGGATAACAGAGCGGTGCTCGGACTGGATTTCTAGGGAGCATTCGGCAACGTACACCACTCGGCCGTCCTTCGGCAGGTGTCCCACCTCAACATGGGGGAGAGGACGTTCGCTTACATCAAAGATTTCCTGACCAACCGCACCACACGGCTTGTGGCAGGAGAACTACAACTACCGCTCGAGCAGCTGGGGAGCACGGGGACACCGCAGGGCTTGGTGATCTCCCCTCTGTTGTTCAACCTTGTCATGATAGGCGTTGCAAGAAGATTGGAACGCGTAAGAAACATCAAGTACACGATCTACGCGGACGACATCACGCTGTGGTCAACGAGAGGAAGCGACAGCCAGATCGAGGCAGCCCTCCAAGAAGCCGTCGCCGCCGTAGAACACCTACGACCCACCGGACTCAAATGTTCACCAACCAAGTCGGAACTTCTAGTGATCTCACCGCGAAGTGTGCGACGCCCGACAACGCAGAACATCAACGTGGTAACCCAAGACGGAACGCCGATGCCGCACGTGCAGACGCTCAGAGTTGTGGGCTGCACCTCCAGGACTTGAACCGCAACAACGTGACGGTACAGAAGCTCCACGCAAAGCTCTCGCTGGCGACCCGCCTACTCAAGAAAATGGCCACGCGGT